>CM031237.1:197941941-199141941 GCA_018340775.1 Taxus wallichiana var. yunnanensis
CACTCTTCATAAGTTATCAAATGAAATAAAGCTCTTCAATAAAGTTCTGAATTTTTAAATAAAAAGTGCCTCAAAATCCCAATCATATTTAAAATTGAACAAGATGTGTTAATTCATCATGACTTTCAATTGAACTTCCACAATGATATTAAAAATGAGCGAGTTCATAACATCTAAGAGAAATGACTCTGTGAACATAAATCTTAATTTGCAAAATACTTATCGAGCAACAAAAACTTTCTAGCTCATGAATATTGAATTTTTAAGAAGCTTCCTAACAAATTACAAATAGTTAAAATGTAATCAATATTTTTGCAAATACTTTGGAGATAGTCGCATCGACACTAAAATTTTCCTCCGTAATTTCTATTTCATTAATGTATGTATTAGGAATAGGATGTTGTTAAGTATAATTAGTAGTAGCGTCTGATAGAAGATAACGGCGCCGTCAAGAGGTGCATGCCAATAATGTGGAGTACGGTAACATCAAAGTACAATAGGAATGTTGTAAAAGTAAATATTTGTCGTAAGTGGTCCGGTAATGTTAAAATGTCAAAGTTTGGGTAATTAGAGAAGTAGGGTCTACGTGATTAGGAATTAGAAATATTATATTGGTAATAAGGACAAGGAGTGAGGTCATAAATATTTTGTGTATTTTATTTGTAAAAAGTCTAAAAATGTGGAACCCATGTAAAATGATAAGGTTTATCTTATCTTAGAAGATAAGCTTACATGTACAAATAAGGGTTAAGGTATAGAATATGATTCGTCAGAGTGGATTTCTTATCCTATCTTAGAGATAAGATGGATAAGCCTGGAAGTTCTATAAATAGAGAGGCCACCCCCTCATTTAGCATAGAAAGAAGTAGTGAGAAATATTGTAGGAAATGTGCGAAGGAAGCCATCGGTTTAAAGGTGTGTTGAAGAAGCCATTAAGAGGTGTAATTGTAAAGTTTCTCCCATAGTCTTGGTGAAAGGCAAGTGAAGTCAAAACACTTGAAGTACCTCATGGGTGAGATTATATGATTTCATGTTAATATTATAATTTATTTTAATATTTCAGATTTGTCATCATTCTATCTTATCATAGTCGATGGTATTCTTGTGTTATGTTGTTGTTTTGTTTCCAGTTACATCCACCAAACTAAAGGTTGTGCATTAGTAAATAATCATAGCACGAGGAGTTCCCGTGAAGAATTATCATAGTGCCGGATTGGCGATGACATTTTGGTTCCGTTCTTAGGGACCATTCCTCGTTAATTGGATTTTACGGAGAGATATTCCCACTTAGTCAAAAATCAATTGGAGGGTAACCTTGTGTGTGCATGTATACTTTGCTTAATGCTAAATCAAATGAAGCAAGAACTACCACTTAAAATAGTTCTACAATTTAGCTAAAACAAAGCATAAACACCATCATGATAAGAATTAAACAAGGGTTAGATGCTAGCATTCATCAATACAAACTTTGAAACTAACAATGTTAAATATCTAAACTCCTCTATTCTCTAACAACAAATAAATGAATGGACCTAAGTAAGCTCCATGGCTATCAAAATAGTTGTCCTTAATGCTCCAAGAACCTAGGAATGGGGCTAATCAAAGTTAGGCTACAAGACCCTTTTGACACCTCCCATATGACCCAAGCACTTTAAGAAAGAGGTTTAACTCTTCAAGATGATGAACTCTCAAAAGGGAAGGTGCAAGGTCTTAGTCTCTTTCTATATGCTTTGCATTTGCTCTCTTAGAAAGTTTAGGTGTAAGTAAAAAGGTAGGTGGAGGGCTCTTTATATAGCCCAAAGGATAAAGGATTCAACACATTCTCATGAATGTGGGATAAAGGTAAAACATGATTAGGAATGGATAAGGTTGCTTTATTAAAGGTAACCTTACTTTAGAAGAGTTTAATACATGTTTAGCAAGTCATGGGAGTTGGGGGGTATTTTAATTAATCAAAGGTGATTAATTAATAGGTAGATGTAAGCTTATAGAAGCTAATTAGAGGAATATTAGTACGATTTAGGCTATTATAAAGGGATTAAATCAATTAAATATTGATTTATTGGTTAAATCAAAGGGAAAGCTAATTAATTAATAATAATTAATTAGTCTAGGTAGAAGGGGTGATTTATTAACGAGAAGGTCGTTAATTAGGGTATTTGTTGGATAGTTGACTTAATTAATTAACGTATTGTAAGTAATTAATGACAATAAGAGGGAATATGAGCATTTTTGAAGATATATCGTCGATTTGCGAGAACGGGGATAATTAGCGCAATTTAAGTATTTAAATTGCTTGGGCGTAATTATAGGTGTCTACATTTGCCCCTCTTTAGGGTGGCATAAGTGATGCCACTTCAAAGATAGTAGACAAAAGAGATTTTGAAGAGATGGAAGAAAAATTAGTAGGAGGGAGAGATGCCCCCTCGAGTGTCGATGGGATGATAGAAGAACTCAATCGACGATCGAAAAAGGTGAGAAGTAGGTAGAAGAATGGGGACGATGCATGATGCCCTGAGGAGAGGGAGAATTAGGGGTGAAAGGGAAGTGGTGCAGAAGAAATATGGATGAGGGGAGAGAAGAGCTTAACCTCTAGCCACTTATTTGTTTGAAACAAATTTGATGTCATTATATTGCCATAGGAACTACATCATCGGTCTTTATGGAAAATATAAGCATACGACAAAGGTAGAATGACATGAAAATCCATACTACGAACAATTGTCCATTGCTGAAAGTACCAACTCCACGCAACATACAATAATGAAATGCAATACGAAAAGGAAACAAGCTCATATAACAAGGAAAACAAGTACGAACGCACATATCCAACCCAACAACGGTCAAGATAGTTGTACAAATGTTTTCTTATCAGTGCTGAAGAGATCCACAAGTTCATGATTGATGACAAGGGTTAAAAAATGATGCCCCAAGAAAGGATACATGCAAGGGGAAATGAAAATGGACACGGGGTCCATGAAAAGCGTTTGTCAGGCGCAAAGCGAAACAAAGACTGCAACCAAAAGTGCCCCGTAGTATGAGGCAAAGCAAGCGGTAGCTTTTGTGAATGGTTGTGAATCCAGTGATCCATGAGTCGTATTAATCGGGGAATATGTGAGACAAACCAACAGGATATGGAGAAAATACCATGCGCACAAGACACAAGTTTCAACCGTAAGAAGCAAGTTACCATTTTGTAGGGTGTTTTACTTTTTAGGAATTTTTGAAAATTTTTGCCTTGTTTTTAGATTTTTTTGATATATATATTGTTTTGTTGTTTTCTCGAAACAATGTTCTATTGTTTTTGTGTTTTTCTCGAAACAATGTTCTATTGTAATTGTAGACACCTATAATTATGCCCAAGCAATTTAAATACTTAAATTGCGCTAATTATCCCCGTTCTCGCAAATCGACGATATATCTTCAAAAACGCTCATATTCCCTCTTATTGTCATTAATTAATTACAATACGCTAATTAATTAAGTCAACTATCCAACAAATACCCTAATTAACGACCTTCCGTTAATAAATCACCCCTTCTACCTAGACTAATTAATTATTATTAATTAATTAGCTTTCCCTTTGATTTAACCAATAAATCAATATTTAATTGATTTAATCCCCTTCTAATAGCCTAAATCGTACTAATATTCCTCTAATTAGCTTCTATAAGCTTACATCTACCTATTAATTAATCACCTTTGATTAATTAAAATACCCCCCAACTCCCATGACTTGCTAAACATGTATTAAACTCTTATAAAGTAAGGTTACCTTTAATAAAGCAACCTTATCCATTCCTAATCATGTTTTACCTTTATCCCACATTCATGAGAATGTGTTGAAACCTTTATCCTTTGGGCTATATAAAGAGCCCTCCACCTACCTTTTACTTACACCTAAACTTTCTAAGAGAGCAAATGCAAAGCATATAGCAAAGAGACTAAGACCTTGCACCTTGCCCTTTTGAGAGTTCATCATCTTGAAAAGTTAAGCCTCTTTCTTAAAGTGCTTGGGTCATATGGGAGGTGTCAAAAGGGTCTGTAGCCCAACTTTGATTAGCCCCATTCCTAGGTTCTTAAAGCATTAAGGACAACTATTTTGATAGCCATGGAGCTTACTTAGGTCCATTCATTTATTTGTTGTTAGAGAATAGAGGAGTTTAGATATTTAGCATTGTTAGTTTCAAAGTTTGTATTGATGAATGCTAGCATCTAACCCTTGTTTAATTCTTATCATGATGGTGTTTATGCTTTGTTTTAGCTAAATTATAGAACTATTTTAGGTGGTAGTTCTTGCTTCATTTGATTTAGCATTAAGCAAAGTATACATGCACACATTTGGCATGCCTGGTGGGACTTACTCTATTGTCCTTTGCACTTAATTTCAAGTTTTTGTAGTTAAGTTTTATTTTTGGTTACTAACCCATTTTTACACATGTTGATCTAACTTGTTTTTTTACATGTTTTGTTGAGTTTGCATGCGTTGGGTCTTCCTTGTAGGTATGAAGGAGGTGAAGTGCTGTCAAAATTGGAATTGAGGGAAAATTTCAAGATTTCTCCATGTTTTCATTTTTAGAGCTTACTTTTTCAACATTCTACATGCTAGTTTTGTCAATTTCTTGAAAATTTTAAATTCTTGAGCATGTAGGTTAGTGTTTGATAGTGATGAGTTTTATATTTACATATTAATGTGGTGGGTTGCGGTCAAAATTTAATCTTGGTGAGAAAATTTCAAGATTTCATCATGTTTTCATTTTTAAAGCTTACTTTTTCATCATTTTACATGCTAGTTTTGTCAATTTCTTGAAAATTTTCAATTCTTGAGCATATAGGTTAGTGTTTGATAGTGCTGAGTCTTATATTTACATATTAATGTGGTGGGTTGCTGTCAAAATTTAATGTTGGTGAGAAAATTTCAAGATTTCATCATGTTTTCATTTTTAGAGCTTACTTTTTCATCATTCTACATGCTAGTTTTGTCAATTTCTTGAAAATCTTAAATTCTTGAGCATGTATGTTAATGTTTGATAGCGTTGAGTCTTCTATTCATATATTAATGTGATGGGTTGTTGTCAAAATTGAATCTTGGTTAGAAAAATTTACCCATTTTGCATATTAAGGGACGTTTTTTTGACATTTTTTAAGTGCATGTCAAGTGCATACCCATGAGCATAAGAGCATATGCGTAACCCATCTTCCGAAGGCCATAACTTTTGTTCCCGACCTCAAAATGACTCCATTTTTTTTGCGTTGGAAAGGTATTGAAGTTAACTATGCAATGAAAATATAAATTTGAGATTTAAACTTATAGAAGTTACAGGTTATTCTATTATTTTAAAACTGGTCATTTCTAACATGTCAAATGTTTTGATGAATGTTGTATTTCCATGCTTACTTGATTTAGATCAAAGCGTGTGTATGCTCTTCTCTTGCACCTTTTGGTGATCTTGAGAATCAAAAACAACTTTGATATCTATCTTGTTAAACATTGAGATTAAACTTGGAAACTTGATTATTCATTTTCTTAAGGAATGAACCTTTTACAAAGCATTTTCAACGATCCCTTGATTTGCGCTTTCTATTTCTATTTAGTTGGGATAAAGTTTGTGTATGCTCCTCTTGCACCTTAGGGTGATCTTGAGAATCAAAAGCAACTTTAGTCTTCATTTTATAATATTTAGGAAATTGGAAACTTCATCTTTCACTTTTGGTTTAAGGGAATGAACATTTATCAAGAATTTTTGTATGGTTCATTGGTTGAAAAGATTTTATTTACTTTTTAGTTAGATTATTTGTTGTGTATGCTCTTCTCTTGCATCCTTGGATGATCTTGAGAATCAAAATTAAATTTTAATCCTCTTTTAAATAATGTGATTTTCTTGGAGAACTACTAACGCTTAAGTGCAGGACCTAAAAACGCTTGTCAAAGAAAGGAGGAATCAAAACGAAATCAAAACTACTAATACGGTTGTTATACGAGTAGCCAAAAGGTGTTCAAGCAAACCACACCTAATTAAACAAGATAAAAAGAACAACATATTCAAAACATTGTATTGCAGGTTTCGGAAAAGGGTATGTCCCTCTCCGCTCAACTGGAACATAACCCCTTTGGCATAACGCCTTAAGCTATAACAATGGGGGTGGTTCCAGGAACCCCAAAGTAGTCCACGCAAGAGGGAACCTTGTGGACGAAACGGAAGTGCTCCGCACTACCTACTTGACTAGTGATTCCTTTGTGAGATAGAGTTACAGGTTGTCCGTTGTGGCGACCCCAGTGATAGTACACGTAGACGCACTAGTTGCTTGCCTCTGCTTCTTGAAGGGGGTAAAGTAAAGCCGAGATACTCCCAAACTAGTCAGTGTGACTTTTTGGGTAAATCGCGCTTGCTCGTGGCAACTTTGTAACACTTAGGGCGAGAGAACCACCTAGGAGAATATACTTTGGCCAGGAGCCCACTTTGACCACTTTAAAACAGTGTTGAGTTGTGAACCTTCTTTTTGAGAAACGTGTGACGTATTACTTTCACCTAGTTTTTACTTGCCTTAGGGCGAGGCGAAACTCTGCCAAAGTGAGGCTAGCATTTTTTGTCATTTTTCTTGATTTATTTCCTTCATATTCTTTTGACACTTTGTTGATCAAAAGAGGTGTGATTACCTTTGTGTTGCCATTCGACTGTTTCTCTCACTTTTATGTCCGTTTACGCCCATCCATGTTTTCAAGCCCAAGGTTAGTTAAACGTATAAAGTGAGTGGAGCGTTTTCACGTCATTTGGTAGCCATTGTGATCTTGATACCCACGTCAAGATCGTCATTGTAGTTAGGCGTGGTTCATCACCGCAGACTTCCATAGAGGAGTTAGTTTGTTTGTCTCGTATCATTACAATTTTGATATTTACGTCTTGTTTCTTGTAAACTCGACATAAATACCTATATTGTACGGTTACGCTGCACACATTCTTAACTATTCCTAGCTATACTTTGAGCTTTTTTTGTTCAGTTTTATTATTACCTCGATTTCAAAAGGTGTTAGGAACTACCATTTGTGCGTGTTATATCAATAACACCTCGATATCAATACTCCACTTTCTTGCAAAGTGGGTTAACATATCTTGGTGATATTGTTGTGTCATTCGCAAATCATAATTGGCACTTTTTGAGATATAGGTCTTAATCAGACTTGAGCTTGCTCATCGTATATCTTGATTGGGAGATCGCATTTAACTTCATGTATTTACTTACGTCTTGTTCATTCCTTTGAACTTGGCATAAGTGGAGACATCTTGTTAATCATCTGGTATCACAAATTACTTTGAAACGTAATCTAGGAAGTATTTCATTTGATTAGGTTTTGGTACCAAACGATTGTTTCATTGGTGACTTTATCACTCTATCACATTGGTATTCTCACACTGTTAATTTACTCTTAACACGTACATCTTGTGTTTCACTTAGGGGTAGACATTGAATTTTGAACAAATCTATAACTTACCTTAGTGAAATTTATCACGAAAACATGGCTCCCAAGACGCGTCTAGGTTTAAAAAAACAAACATATGAGGAACAATAGGCGCAAGCTTGGGAAACCTCTAACAGACAAGGTTCAAACCCATTTATCGGACAGATCTAGGACCACTATTTTCTGCAGAAAAGGAAATAGAAGAAATGGTCGACCATAGTGGAAATGAATTAGAATCACCACATGCAGACTTTGATTTTGACCCCACTCTACTAGATGAGTTTCTCCTTATAAATAAAGATAGAGTTTTGGCACGGGTCATGGAATTAGGGGCCAAATTGCCCACCGAGAATGAACCAATATTACCTACAAATGACACTACTAAGGAGGAACACCCCTTATCAATATGGAAGATATTTTAACAAAGGGCATGCTTCCACTTCTTACGTAGAAAATGATAAAGTGGTAGGGCATAGAATACCCCTCATCAAAGTGCCACGAAGAAATAAGATAGAACATGAGACAGGGGAAGAACCTCCACAATACGAAGAGGAGGAACCTTTAGAAGAAGAAGACACAAACCAAGTCACAATCCAACAACAACTCAGTAACTTAAGCCGACAACTAGCTTTGCTTACTTTCCAAGTACAGAAAGACACAAACAAGAATGTTCAAAAGTCAAAGCCTAAGTTTAGGATCCACGAACTCCATCGAGAAAACCAAGGAGAAGAAGACACAGGGTATCATCATGTACACATCCCCGCTTCTCCCACTAAAGAACAATTGCTCGCACAAGAAGTACAATCCATGAAAGCAATGCTTGCGAGCATACAAGAAAGCAATGTAGGGAGTATTAGGAAATACCAATACGAAGAACTATGCCCCTATCCTTTTGACAAGACAATGACCCTTCAACCCTTTCCAAAGAAATTTGATATGCCAAAGTTCGAAAAATACAAAGGAAAGGGAGACCCAAGGGATCATGTTAAAGATTTCTACATGGCATGTCAAGAGGTGTCTTATAGTGATAATTACCTCATCAGACTTTTTCCTAAGAGTCTTGGAGGTCAAGCATTAGAATGGTTTACGTGCTTGCCACGAGGATCAATTTTCACCTGGCCAGAATTGGCGGAAAGATTCGTGCGTCATTTCTCATATAACATAGAGAGTGACGTCACCATGGCAGACTTGTGTGGCACAAAACAACGCCCAAATGAGACCTTTGCCAGCTTCCTCTAACGATGGAGAGGGATAGCTAGTCGCTTCCCTTGCACTTTCCCTAAGAAGCAGCTAGTCAGTATTTTCGTCCCTAATCTCAACCCAGATATAGCTTTCCACCTCCAAATGCATTGTGTTTGCACCTTTGAGGAGGTTATCGAGAAAGGGATTCAAATAGAAAAGGCTCTCATTGCCAAAGGTACCCTCAAAACCCAATCTAAAGACAACCAAAGTGTCAAACCCAGTTGAAAAGCCAAAAATCTTTAACAAAAACAAAAACGTGGTGGGAGACGGAATCACTGATTCCAAACGTGTTCAAACGGTCCAAACCAGTCAACCTTTTAAACTGACCAAGGGCCCAATTCAACCACCACCAAAGTGACGAACATTCACCTCCCTCAATGAACCATTGTCTATCATACTAAAACAGTTGGATGCGGCCCACATGATGACCTATCCTACAACGCAACCGTTTGATGACAACACTCCTAAACCTTCATGGTATAAGGAGCATGAATACTGTGAAATGCATCGCGTTAAAGGTCATAAAACAGACAAATGTTTGCGACTTCGCCACTATATTCAAGACCTCATTGACAACGGGGAGATAGAGGTGGATAACCCTAGCCACATGCAAACACCTAACGAGAAAATGGGGATTTATAAGGAACCATTCCCCAAGCATGATAAGTCGGAAAAGGCAAAACCGGATCGGGGGAGTCATCCCAAACCTATAAAGCCACGAATTACTTGTATACCAAGAGAGATAACAATCATTACGATTCACTTATCGGATGTATTCGCTCCCCTCTTGTGTGTCAATACCATCCGGATCAAGGGAAAGGATCACATTTGTAGTAACAAGGCGTGCCCGCCTCATGATTCCGAACCATCTCTGTGACCTGCGCAAACCGGTAAATATAACCTTTTAGAACAACTTGAGAAGACACTGCTAAGATCTCGATCTTAGATCTTCTCAAGATATCCAATGTGCATAAGGAAATTTTGTATCAAACTCTTCAGGGGTCGGGAGTGCCTTTAGAAGTCGATCCTGCATACCTTCAAGCCGCAGTGGAAAATATTGCACCCAGTGAGCATCTCACTTTCAACCATAGGGAGGTCCCTACCGAGAATCCTACACATAATCTTCCCTTATACATTGAGGTAGTTGTTACCCGCAGGAAAATCAAACGGGTGCTTGTGGATAACGGATCTGGATTGAACATCTACACGCTTAAATTAGTCAAACAATTGGGACATACGGAAGAAGATCTTGAGTCCCATATCATCACTATCACCGCATACGACAACGCGGAAAGAGAGTCAGCAGGCACCATTACGCTGCCAATGGAGGTGGGCCCCACTTGCCATCAGACAAAGTTTCACGTCTTAGACTTGGAACTTCCATATAATATGCTTCTAGGCCGACCATGGATCCATGCCATGTAAGCAGTGCCATCAACATTTCATCAATGCATCAAGCTGAAGCATGAGGGACATATAATAACAATACCAGGAGACTCAGAGCCCTTTGCTCATTATAGAGCTCTTAATAGCTTTGCACGAAAGGGTACATACGCATGTCCCTCCACAGATATAGCTGTCCGTCTTCATTATGAGGCCATGGAATCTCGAGTAGATTCAAATTCTCTTAGTTCTTGCACTCATGGGGCATCTACTTCAACATCTCCATTTAATTCATGGGAGATGAAAATTCTGGAATATGGCTGTGGGGAGTATAATGTACAACAAGCGCTCTTGGTTTCTGACCTCTCCTTGTCACCCAAGACTAGAGGTCGACCCAACTACCGCTTCAGGAGACCTAGAGAGGAACATACTATTGGGTTGTTCCTACCTGGAGGCTTGTTAGCTGAGGAAAAATTACTTGATCCACCTACTACTTGGGTCCCTGAGGACACTCAGCCATCTTGTTATCAAACCCCAAGAATATGAAAAATCTAGCAGAATGATGTACTCCATGGGCTACAAAGGCCTAGGATGTGGGAGGAATGAACAAGGACAAAGAGAACCAGTCCCTCTTCCACATTTCAAAACAGAAAGATATGGCATTGGGATTCACCCTTATGGAGCACACCCCAATGATCAAGATGCGACTTGTTCTGAGCATGAGGATAGCTCCGATTATCTAGACAGCGATACAGATTCCTGTTGTAGCCAATATGAGGATCTGGCCTCCATGAACCTTTTCATGAATAATGTTGTCCTAACCATCACCCCCAATGAACCAACCCTTGACCTTGTATACCCCTCCCTTGTTGAATGGGACCAACAACGTCACGTGCCACTAGATTTATTCGAGAATGACGAGGCTATTGCAGAGTTCATGGGCATAAGGGATACAATTCCCATTGGAGATCACAAGAAGGGTTTCTTTATCGACTTAGACACTGCGCCTATTTCGCGAGGAGGTCAACTTCGTGGTCAAAGAAAATTTAAAGAAAAGTGAGGGCAAGAGTTCTAAAGAAAAGCCTCGAAAAAATCAAAGTCCAAGTCACACGGTGAAAACCTCTTTGAGGCATTGGTGAATGACAAACAAATAAGAAACTCAAAGGACAAACAAAGTGACCACACCAAGGATGAAAATCTCGTAGAGACATCCTTGGATGAAGATCTCAACCTACCTCCCGATCCCACGCGTATGGAGGATTTATCAAAATTGTTAGTTGAAGAAACCATTGATGTCAATATTGGTATTGCGTAAGATCCCAAGATAGTAAAATTGGGAGCATCACTCTTAGCCAGAGAACAAAAGACGTTCACTATGCTACTGCGAGAGTTTATTGACGTGTTCGCATGGTCTTACAAAGACATGCCTAGCTTAGATCCAACTTTGGTAATGCATAACTTGGTTTTTCACGCAGACGCTAAGCCTATTAAACGAAGCTTGAAAGATGCACCCAAGAGTGGCCTTGTTAGTTAAAGAAGAGTTGGAAAGGTTGCTTGCAGCAGGATTCATCAGGCCAATTGATTATTCTGAATGGATATCGAACATTGTTCCTATCCAGAAGAAACCTATTGGTATCTGAATTTGCACAGATTTTAGGGACATCAATAAAGCTTTCCCTAAAGATGACTTTCCGTTGCCCAACATTGACATGATTGTTGACTCAACCGCAGGGTATGAAATGCTATCACTTATGGATGGCTTTTCGGGTTATAATCAAATTAAGATCGCTGAGGAAGACCAACACAAAACAGCTTTCACAACTCCTTGGGGCACCTTCTGTTATCAGGTGATGCCATTCGGCCTTAAGAATGCGGGAGCAACTTATCAGCGGGCCATGACAGTAATATTTCACGATATGATTCATGACATCATGGAAGACTATGTAGACAACATCCTGGGAAAGTCCAAAACGAGAGAGGAACATCCTATCATTTTGCGGCGTATCTTTGAATGCCTACTTAAATACAAAGTCAGGCTAAATCCAAAGAAGTGTGTCTTTGGTGTGCTATCTGGGAAACTATTAGGCTTCATCGTGTCAAGACGAGGTATTGAGGTAGACCCTGCTAAAGTATCTGCCATCACAGAAATGCCTCCACCTGAGAATATCAAGCAACTGCGTAGCTTGCAAGGGAAAATTCAAGCCATTCGCCGCTTTATCTCCCAGCTTGCAGATAAATGTCACTCATTCACTCATTTTCTTAAGAAGGACATCACTTTCATTTGGGGACCTGAGCAACAACAAGCCTTTGCTTTGCTTAAATAGTACCTGGCTAATCCACCTGTCCTCATGCCTCCCACTCCGGGAGAACCACTTTTGCTCTATATTTCCGCTACGCAATATGCTATTGGTGCACTGCTCACCCAATATGACCTTAGCCATAAAGAGAAAGCAGTGTACTATCTGAGTCACACCCTCATCACCTATGAATGTAATTATCCTCAGATTGAGAAGGCTTGCTTGGCTTTGTTTTTACCTTTCGAAACTTCACCATTACCTGCTAAATACTAAGACCAAGCTCATATCCAAGGTCGACCCACTCAAGTATTTGTTGTCCAAACCCACCCTCACAGGTAGAATGGATAATTGGATCATTCTACTCAATGAGTTTGATATAGAATTTGTCCATCAAAAATCAATTAAAGGACAAGTACTTGCGACCCGACTAGCGGAATCACCTTTGCAAAGCCACGAGACCTTTGAGTGGATCTGCCGGATGCATCTTTGCTCTACATTGAAGAATCATGCCGTATGGAAGATACATTTTGATGGATCTTTTTGTTTCATGGTTCAGGAGTGCGGGAGTGGTCCTTATTACTCCTTTAAGTGATCCTATACCACAGGCTTTCCGCCTGGCCTTCCCTTGCACGAAACAACATTGCGGAATATGAAGCACTCATTGTAGGGATGAAGCTAGCCATCAAGTGGAATATTCAACATGTGAAGGTTGTAGGTGATTCACAGCTAATCATCAAACAGGTTAATGATGAGTATAAAGTTAAGGATGACAAGCTCATACCTTATAAGAAGTTGGTGGAAACTCTGAAGGAGTATTTTGTGCACATTACCTTTGAGCAAATCCCAAGAGCACAGAATAGATCGGCAGATGCTATGGCAACGGTGGGATCTATGCTTCGTATTCCGCCAGGGAACAATGATATGCCATTCTTCGTAGAAAATCTACGCCAGCCCGCGTATGACATGCCAGAATCTTGCTTGGCTTGTGAGGTTGTTGGTCCCCATTCACCATGGTATGAACCCATTTTCACCTATCTTAAGGACAGTACATTCCCTCCCAAAATCTCCCGCTCTGAAAAGCAGAGCCTAATTCGCCAGATAGCCCGTTACACCCTGTTAGGAGGTACACTTTATCGTCGTGGCTATGATGGGAATCTGTTACGTTGTCTGGATGTGCCGGAGTCAATCCAGGCAATTAAAGAAGTACACGAAGGAGTATGCGGAGCACATACAAATGGAATGGTCTTGGCTAAGAAACTGTTAAGAGTAGGTTACTATTGGCCCACCATGGAAATTGATTGTTGTAATTATGTTAGAAAATGTGTGCTATGCCAAAAGTATGGAAATTTCATCCATGCTCCATCGCAACCATTGCAACCAATCACTACCCCGTGGCCATTCTCCAAGTGGGGACTTGATCTAATAGGGAAGCTTACTCCTACCTCATCTGATGGTCATACACATATCATCACAGCTACAGAATACTTTACAAAATGGGTGGAGGTTGTCCCTTTAACCTATGTCACAGGAGCACAGATTTCTAAATTCATCATGAATCACATTATTTGCCGATATGGTATCCCTGTAGCCATTGTCACAGATAATGGGAAGTCATTTAAGAACAAAACTATGAAAGGTCTTTGCCAACGGTTCCAAATCAGATTGAAATGGTCCACGCCATATTACCCTCAGGGTAATGGACAAGTTGAGGCAACAAACAAGACTTTGGTAAGGATAATGGAGAAGATGGTTAGCAAAACTAGTCGAAACTGGCACCTACAAATCCACCCAGCCCTCTGGGCCTACCGAACATCAATTCGCACTCCTACGGGTGCGACGCCATATTCCCTCGTGTTCGGGACAGAATCTATCATCCCTTTAGAGATTGAACTCCCATCCCTGCGAATTTCTCTTTGGGACTATTTGGATAAGGATGAAGATTACCGAGTGGCAAGATTGGCTAAGTTAGAGCTCCTGGATGAGAGGCGCATTCGTGCTCTTAATCACCTAAAAGTATATCAACACAGAATCTCCTGTAACTACAACAAGAGAATCATCCCTTGCCAGTTTGAGGTGGGTGATTTAGTTATGAAGGAGAACCAGTTCAACACCAGAGCAGAGCGAGAAAAGAAAGGGAATTTCGAACCACACTTGTTAGGACCCTATGTCATAGTTGCCAAGTATGGCACAGGGGCATACAAGTTAGCTCACCCCAATGGTGATGAGCTCCGGGAGCCCATGAATGCCATGCATCTTAAGAGGTTTTATGCCTAAACATGGCACAAGAAAGTCATAAAAATCACAAAAAATATAAAAACATCAAAAAAATCAAAAAATAAAAAAAAAGAAAAAGAAAAAGAGAAAACAGGTCGTCCACTAGTGAAAACCACGCAATTGTGGCACTTTGGACAAGTCCTTGGGTGAAAACCGGTTTCCGGCGCCTCGGGAGGATTCGTTGTTCACAAGCATTACGTATTAGAAGGGTAGTTGTCTTTGTCCTGGACCTGGTTCTACCTTCGAGTTTCCTTGTGCACACCATCTAGTCCAGCCTTGATCCGGCTTTGCCTTCTTCTATTAAATCAGTAAGGGACGTGGTCTTTCGTTATTTCCCATCTTACGGCTGGGGCAACTCAATGACTTCACCTTCTTGTTCATAAGCGCATGGCTTCGCCCTTGTATATTCCCCACCTAACGCCGAGGGCATCCATGCTTTCTTGGTTACTGCGCATAGCTTTGGAAAACTATTAAAAACACAAAAACAATAGAAAATTGTTTCACAAAAACACAAAAACAATAGAACATTGTTTTGAGAAAACATAAAAACAATAGAAAATTGTTTCACCAAACACAAAAACAATAGAAAAATTGTTTGAGAAAAAACAAAAACAATAGAAAATTGTTTCAAAAAACAAAAAAACAATAGAAAATTGTTTCACAAAACACAAAAACAATAGAACATTGTTTCGAGAAAAACACAAAAACAATAGAAAATTGTTTCAAAAAACACAAAAACAATAGAAAATTGTTTCACAAAACACAAAAACAATAGAACATTGTTTTGAGAAAACATAAAAACAATAGAAAAGGTAGGTGGAGGGCTCTTTATATAACCCAAAGGATAAAGGATTCAACACATTCTCATGAATGTGGGATAAAGGTAAAACATGATTAGGAATGGATAAGGTTGCTTTATTAAAGGTAACCTTATTTTAGAAGGGTTTAATACATGTTTAACAAGTCATGGGAGTTGGGGGATTTTAATTAATCAAAGGTGATTAATTAATAGGTAGATGTAAGCTTATAGAAGCTAATTAGAGGAATATTAGTATGATTTAGGCTATTATAAGGGGATTAAATCAATTAAATATTGATTTATTGGTTAAATGGAAGGGAAAGCTAATTAATTAATAATAATTAATTAGTCTAGGTAGAAGGGGTGATTTATTAACGGAAGGTCGTTAATTAGGGTATTTGTTGGATAAGCGACTTAATTAATTAGCTTAGTGTAATTAATTAATGATGATATGAGGGAAAATGAGTGTCTTTGACGATATGTCGTTGATTTGCGAGAAAGGGGATAATTAGCACAATTTAAGTATTTAAATTGCTTGGGCGTAATTATAGGTGTCTACACCTTATTTTTACTATGCATAGTAGTTACCATGGTAAAGTCATTTTTGCCATGAATAGTAGTTACCATGGTAAAGTCATTTTTTTGGAATAGTATTTACTGTGAGTTAATTCACTTTTTACCATGAATAGTATTTACCGCAAGATAGCTTCACTTTTTACCCATGAATAGTATTTACCGCATGATAACTTTACTTTTTACCGTGAATAGTGTTTACCACAAGGTAAAGTCGGTTTTTACCACGATAAGTCAAGTTTTACCATAGTTTACCATGGTCATTTCTATTTCTTGTAGAAAGGTGTAAAGTCACTTTCTAGTATAGTGACTCCAATTATTTGTGCACATAAGTCTTGTTGATTGTACTTGTGGGTTGGTATTTCACGGTGGTTACTTTTGAAAATGGAAAAGATTCCTATTTTTTCAGCTCAATCTAATGAAGATGCTTCTTCTTTCATTCAAGAGTTTAAGCGATCTTGTATTTGTAATGGCCTTATAAGAAGGGAACAATGGACTGAATTTTTCCTACCTTTTTGGATGGTTCAAAGACTTAGGTGGTTTGAAACACTAGGTGATAATGTGAAAAATTCATGGGATTTATTAACTCGAAAGTTTTCTTGAAGAATTTGGTGAACAACGAAATATGCGAGATCTCATGATCGAGATCACAAAGCTATCCCAAGGAGAGGAGAAGATAAGGGATTATCATGCTCGTGTTTTAGAGCTAAGGACGAAGCTCGATGCCCAGATCCGGAAGGAAGGATTAGCGGATGGGTTGATGAATGGCATGGATAATCTCCTCTATAAGCACTTCATTCTTGGCATGAAGCCAAAGATCGGACAACGAGTAAAGTATGACCGCCCGACTACCATTGAACAAGCAAAGGAGATTGCAGAAGGCAAGAAGCATGGAAGAGGAGCCCAAAGAAACTATTACTAAAGTAGAGCCTACTCCAAGCACCTTTGGTTCGAATCCACAACCACTCCCGGTGAGCACAAATATTTCTCCTAGTACATCTACTGAGTATGAAGATATGCTCAAAAAGATGGGTCGATTAACTATTAATCTTCTTGAGGAAAGGAATTTAGTTCTTAGGGAGGAGATAGAGGTCTAAAAAGAAAATTTTAAGTTGTTTGTTATGGTTGTTATAAAAAGCGTCATTATAAGTATAATTGTCTAAATAGAGCTTCTACATCTGGTAAAGGAGATAATGATAAAGGAAAAGCACCATGAATTCTTTTGATGTAGTAGATAAGAAGCAGAAATAATGAAGTAGATGTGTTTGTAACAAAAAGAAAGAAAGAAAAAGATAATCAAGATGGAAATGATCCTAAGAAGATGAAAGAAGAAACTAGTAAGAAACATAGGAGAAGAAAGTTGGGTGTGCAGGATTTTCTGATTTCACAGGGGCAAGGACCATACTCCATCTTGGAAGATCTGTCCAAAAGGCCTGCAAATATTACATATGGTCAACTCTTGGCTATGTCTTCTGAGAAGAGGCGGGAGTTGCGAGGTGGACTCAATGCTTGAAGAAGGAAGGAGGTTGAGGTCCCTGTTTTGGAGGCAGAGGCAGATCCCTATGCTCCACAAGCTGAGGTATTATGTAATGGTATTTCAATTCATGATGTCTTAGTTGATGGAGGTGCTGCAATTAATGTAATGACCGAGTCTATAATGAATATGTTGGGTTTAAAAATTGATCGCCCTTGACACTTATGTTAAGGTCATTAAATAAAGGAAAAACTAAACCGAAGGTGTAGTTTCAAATATGGCAATATCTATTATGGGTTTAGTATGTGTGGTAGAATTTCGGGTGATGAAAAATGGTATGCTTTGTTGCGTACCCAATCTTTGCCGAGAAGACCATGGCTAAGAAGAGTTCATGCAAGAAACTACTGGAATGAAGGTTTCATGACACTTGGACGTGGTAGAGAGAAGGTGAAGATAAATGTGATCCCTCGACATCATAAGGTAGAACACTGTGGATTCAAGTGATGAAACCGATGATTGGACATCCTCTCGATTACTCTAGTACCCGGTGAAGTGGACACCGAAGATGAAAAATTGAGGTTGATATTTCAGTCATGGATATCCTTCCGATCCACACCAACTCATGACCCCATAAAATTATATGAAGAAGAAGTTGATGATCGTCTCCAACAAATAAAGATTGGTGATCTTTGTGATGGAGAGTGAGAAGGAATCCTACCTCCAGGCTCTTTCGAAGGTACATACACCTATTCACTTTTGATTACAAGGAACTCCGTCAAGTAAATTGGGTAGAACATTCTATTGAGTGGTAGATGGTGCTTAAGCCCATAAAGCAAATGCCATATAGAATGAATCCTAATTTTTCCAAGGCGTAAAAGAAGAAATAGATAAGTTGCTTGATGGAGGATTCATATTTCTTTGTGGAGAATTCGAATGGGTTTCTCCCATTGTGATCTCAATAAAAAGAATGGGAAGCTACGCATTTGTGTTGATTACGGGAAGCTCAATAAGGCAACAAAGAAGGATCATTACCCTCTTCCATTTTCGATAAGATCTTGGATGAAGTAGCTGGGTCGAGTGTTATAGTTTCTTTGATGGATATAGCGGCTTTCTGACCAAGTTCGTATAGCGAGAAAGATTAGCTGAAGACCACGTTCACCACTCCTTGGGGAATGTTTGCTTATAGAGTTATGCCTTTTGGGTTGTGTAATGCTCCAGCAACATTCCAGCGTTTGATGAATAGGGTGTTCGAACCCTACATTGGGACCTTCATAAGAGTATTTCTGGATGATTTTTACATCTATGGGAGCAAGTTGGACCACCTGCACCAAATGGAGATAGCATTTCAAAGGTTAGATGAAGCACAAGCCTCACTAAACCCTACAAAGTGTGTCTTTGGATGTTCTAAAGGCATTTTGTTAGGGCATGTTGTATCTAGAGATGGTATTGGTACTGATCTGATAAAGTTTCAAAAATCAAAGATTTACCATTTCCTATTAATAGAAGTAAGTTGAGATCATTTTTAGGCCATGTGGGTTACTATAGAAGGTTCATCAAGAATTTCTCAAAGATTGCACAACCACTAACCCAGTTCTTGAAGAAGGATATTACTTATGAACCAGGAAATAAGGTGCATGAAGCTTTTGGACAATTGAAGGAATCCCACAGGCGTCTTCACTGTTTTGAATAATCCAGTTGGAGCAAGCCATTCATTGTGTACTGCACGATGCCTCGATACAAGACTAGGAAGTACTTTGATCCAAAAGGATGACAATGGGAATGAACATCCAATTTACTTTGGGAGCGAGACAAATGAGCAATCTTGAGGTAAATTATCTCAGTAATCGAAAAAGAGGCTTTGGATATCATTTTCGCCATTTTGTAAAGAAGTTTAGAAATTACTTGCTAGGGCAAAAATTTCTAGTTATGTAACAGATCATCAAGCTCTAAAATATATTGTAAATAAGCCTAACCCATCGGGGAGGATAACAAGATGGATAATTTGATACAAGAATTTGAATTTGATATTATAGATAGGCCGGAAAGAAGCATGTCAATGCGGATGCACTCTCTCGAGCCTATGATGGTTTAGGATCATCTTGTGATGATGATGATTTCCCCGATGCACCTTGTTATCCCTTAACACAATCCCTAGTGAATACATAGATATTTGGAATTATCCAATGAATTCAAGTTTCTGATGGTGCCAATGCAAAGACTAAGAGAAAGATTACTCAAGCCGATCGTCCATATTCTATTCTTCATGGAGTATTATTTCGAATAGGACACGATGGATAGTAGGGCGCGGATTGGACGTGATCAAGGGAAGGAACTACTAGAAGAATTCCACAATGGTACATGTGGAGGGCACTTCTCTGGACAACTTACAGCAAGAAGGATCTTGGATGCGAGTTATCACTTTGGCCCACTCTTTTTAAATATTGTTATAATTATTGTAAGACATGTGATATTTTTCAAACACATCATAACCGTAAGACTTCATCAACTCCATTATGTCCTATTCTTCCCATTGGTCCCTTTGAAAAGTGGGAATAGACATTGTAGGTCCACTTCCAACTACATCACGCCAAAATAAGTATATTGTAGTTGCCATAGATTATTTAACCAAGTGGGTTGAAGCTAGGCCATTGAAAACAACTTCTATGGATGAAGTCGCAAGGTTCATGTATGAACGCATTGTCACTGATTTGGTTGCCCATTATAAATTGTAACATATCAAGGAAGCCACTTCATTAATGAGGTGGTAGAAGCCCTAATCAATAAGTTTTCTATTAAGCACGGAAAGCAACAACATACAAGCCAAGACAAATGGACAGGCGGAGCAACAAATTTTGTGTTGTGTCAAATTCTAGCAAAAGATGCGGCCTTGCAGTACATAAATGGGATAAAAGGATTCATGCAGGCATTGTGGGCATATAGGGCAACATCAAAGTCAGCAACAGGATACTCCCCATTTCGGTTAGCCTATGGCATTGATCCACTTCTTCCTATTGAGTTTGATATTCCCACCGTGAGAGTTATGAAAAATGAAAGGATTGATGAAAGTGATTCATAGAAAAGAAAGGTTGGTACATCTTCATTTCTTTGGAGGAAATAAGAGAAATAGCAAAGGATACAAGCCATAAGAAGAAAATGAAGCGAGAAGGAATACTTTGATCAAAAGATCCAATGGTCTCCATTTCATGTGAATGACTTGGTTCTAGTATATGATTCCAGATACAAAAAAAAGAAGAGAAAATTTCTTCCAAAATGGATGGGGCCCTACTGAAAATTGCGGTTGTGCATGAAAATGGTAAATGCGTCTGCGGAGGAATTAGATGGCACTCCCATTACGAAATGGGTCAACCACGACAAGTTGAAGATTTTCCAAGCACCATAATAGTCTACTCAGGACAAAGTAGAAGCTAGGAAGGGGAAGATGTCGACACTAAAATTTTCCTCCGTAATTTCTATTTCATTAATGTATGTATTAGGAATAGGATGTTGTTAAGTATAATTAGTAGTAGCATCGATAGAAGATAACGGCGCGCATCGATGCAGTGCATGATAATGTGGAGTATGGTAACAGTCAAAATACAATAGGAATGTTGTAAAAGTAAATATTTGTCGTAAGTGGTCCGGTAATGTTAAAATGTCAAAGTTTGGGTAATTAGAGAAGTAGGGTCTACGTGATTAGGAATTAGAAATATTATATTGGTAATAAGGACAAGGAGTGAGGTCATAAATATTTTGTGTATTTTATTTGTAAAAAGTCTAAAAATGTGGAACCCATGTAAAATGATAAGGTTTATCTTATCTTAGAAGATAAGCTTACATGTACGAGATAAGGGTTAAGGTATGGAATATGATTCGTCGAGTGGATTTCTTATCCTATCCTAGAGATAAGATGGATAAGCTGGAAGTTCTATAAATAGAGAGGCCACCCCCTCATTTAGCATAGAAAGAAGTAGTGAGAAATATTGTAGGAAGTGTGTGAAGGAAGCCATCGGTTTAAAGGTGTGTTGAAGAAGCCATTAAGAGGTGTAATTGTAAAGTTTCTTCCATAGTCTTGGTGAAAGGCAAGTGAAGTCAAAACACTTGAAGTACCTCATGGGTGAGATTGTAATAGTTTCATGTTAATATTATAATTTATTTTGATATTTCAAATTTGTCATCATTACTGTCTTATCATAGTCGATGGTATTCTTATGTTATGTTGTTGTTTTGTTTCAGTTACATCCACCAAACTAAAGGTTGTGCATTAGTAAATAATCATAGCGACGAGGAGTTCGGTGAAGAATTATCATAGTGCGGATTGGTGATGACAAGTCCAGAAAATGTTATTTCAAAAATCGTAGCCTTTATAAACTATTAATATATCCAAGACAAAAAAATAACAAACGCATCTATTCATAAACTCCAAAAATACGGTCAAATCATAGTCCTCAAATCTGGATATATGCGGCAACTAAAATTTCAATAGCAACTTAACGTACTGTAACACTAAATCACAAAAAAATTACATTTTAACTATTTCATAAATATAAATGTGGGTAATCAAACATTTTACCCAATACCAACTGGATTCTATTTCATAAACCATACTGATGAGTCGAGAACATAAATTCATCTTTACCCGAAAAGGAAACTCCATACACATCTCTAAAAGTATTTTCTCATTGAATAACAAACAAATAACTCAATGTACACTATATGGAGAGAAGAAAATTGTTTCTAGTTCAAAACCTAAATACCCATGTGTATTTTCAAAATTTTCACGAAACCCAAGTCGTATTCCATCATCTAAAAGATATTCTTGAAGATGCATATTGAAAAATTCAATTTTATGAACTCAAAAGGGCAATAATTGTTTCAACAAAACCCGAAGAACTCCGAATACCCTAAAAAAACAAAGTAGTACCTATACTTATTATTTTACACAACTAAATTCATGGATCAAAATCCCTTTCTTCACCTATTAAAATGAATGTTTAGTGATTTCAAGATCTCAAAATAGAAAAATATTCAACAACCATGTAAATAGGCTTCTATCATTTAACTATTCATTTTGGTTGCTTCATATTCCACAAAAATATACTATAAATAACATGAACAAAATATTTTAAAGCACAAAACCATCTTATTCTTATGCAACTTCCATTAGAAATTTCTCATACCTAGTATTGACATGTTTCACCAAAACCAACTAAAAACCCCAATATCTAGCTTTGAGCTCTAAAGAAACAACGCATGAAAAAAACTCAAATGACCTCGCATCAAACCTAGGCGGTCATGAGATAAATCTCCCTCATTTAATCGGTGAGGCTCCCGTGTCGATTTGTCAATATAAATGTGTTTTTCTCTATCAAGGGTTTTACTTTAACCACTTAGTTTATGAACCATAACTAAGAAGTTACGCGAAGTAAGCATTTGTTTAAGAAAGGAAAATTATAGAAGAAGAAAGTAAAGGAATTACAGAGAAGAAATGAGGAAGATGTGCATCCCAATTAGTAGATAGCAGAGCTAATTGCATGCACATAGAAGAAACTTAATAGATTTGAACACACAAAATTATAAAGCAAAGGCAGCTCTAGATCCAGATCTAAAATAACACAAAGTTTACTTAAAAGATCTAAGATTTAAAAGCAAGAAACACAATGCCGTGACACAAAGTTCTCCGAAACTTGCTTCTTTGTATTCCTCTGCAACAAGTGGCTCTCAGGGGTTCAGCACAAAGTCTAGAACACAAGATTGCTTCTTACAAATTCTGATCGATCATTAACCCGAGGTTCTTCTCCTACTTATAGAATGTAGGAGGGAAAGTACAAATAGAAGACTCAAACTGAACTAAAGTATGAACAACAAGTAAAGATGACATTTGGCAATCATCCTCAACTAACTTCTTCTTAAGTGACACATGTATCACTTAACTAATAGAAAGGTTCCACATGACTTCAAGTAATGGTTGCAAAACCAATAACTTAGAAGTTTACAATTTCATCCGGGAACATAGAAAGTAGAAGAAGAAAGAATAGAAGAAGTCATGCCAGCTGTAACATCTACATCTTCTTCTTGTTCTGATATCTGATATACTTGTCGAACATATAATTCAGCATCTTTCCATCTGTTTTAGCTACTGCTTCCTTTTCTGTCCTGAATTGCAGCAACCCTTCATTCAACACTTTGCTGCATGCTTCCACTTCTTCCAAACTTGGCCCAAATCTCGCAATGTCTGCCTGCAGTGTCACCAGCCTACTGATAGAGTTCATCGTGAAAGGCTTGGTAGCTTTATCAATTCTCTTTTGTACCATCAGAAGAGAACTTTCCAGGGAATCATGCACCTCGTTAGAAACAATCCGCACGTATGAAGTAACACCTCCATCCACTCTTTCCTCAGTGAAAGAAATGATACTGTCCGGCAAATCTGATGTTCTACTCTCAAGCGCCTGCATCCTTTTCAGCAAAAAAACTCTCTGCGATCTCCAAACCGGAAAGATCTGCAAACTCTAGCTGCTTCCCCTTCTCGGTGATCCATCCAAAGCACAATTTTTTCTGCAACCAATACATCTCCGGTAGCTTGTTGATCTCGGCCAAAATACTCAGGTTACTCTCTGTAACTATTTCATTCCTTCTATGCTTTATCGTTGCTTTAGTTGATTTGCTTTGCATCGTTCATAACCTTTAGGTGGGTGGCACTTCCCAAGTTGCACGAGCTTGACGAATAATCGAGATCCTTCCATTCGTCAATATCCTTTACTTGATTGCTTGCATCTTCCATTTCCTGCATAAGATGATCACTCACCTGCGCTGAAATGGGTTGAACGGAAGGTTTAGCAACCTTGGCTATGATCTCACATAATTGAGATATTTGCTTCTGCAGCTCTTCTTTCTCCGCCTTTTCACTGTCAAGCCTAAGGAACAAAGCATCCAAAGAACGTCTGCGTGTCTGCTTGATCCTTCAGTGGTAGCTTGACCGAGTGGTATTTTGGTCACCGTCACATCTTCTGCCGTGAGCTCCTCTTCTACCTTTCCTTCCGCCGGAATTGATATCTCAGCAAACTTCTCTCCCGAATCCTTGATGATCAACCTAGAAGTTGCTTTAGCAACTTTAGGCCTTATCTCTTCACTCGGATCTGAAGTAGGCTGCAGTCATGTTCCTCTAAGTTCATCTCTACTCTTGCTTCCGGAACCAACTGCAAAGCTAACCATTCCGAGAAATTACTTCTCGGAGAGTGAGAAGTCGCCGAGTGCACTACCATCTCCCGCTCTGCATCCTCTCCATCAGAAAGTGCCACAGTATCATGGCTGCCATCTTCTGAAACATCCAGGACAAAAGCTCTTTCGAAGTCCGTCATCTGCGCTTTTAACATCTCCTCTGGAATGGGTGCTTTGAGCGAAGTGGCTGGAGAGAAAATGAATGTCTGCTGGTTTGATGAAGGCATGGAAGCATCCTGCTGCTGTGGTGTGCAATAGTTGGTGATCTCTGGAGTCTTTGGAGAAGTCGAGTCAAAGCTATGACCGTAGAAGTGGTCTTCTCTTTCTCTTGAGATCTTACGTGTACTTTCACTTCTCGGACCTTCTGCTTGCTTTCTCCTTCATGCTTTCGTTTGAGGGAATCTCCTGTGCTTGAAGTTGCACGTGATTTGATTCATTAATGCTTCATCAAGGCAATATCCCTTCGTTAGCAACCCCACTCAAAGTACTCACCAACACGACTCGGATCTCTCTTCTATTGTGTTGCAGCCGCCATTGCTATCCTGCAGTATAGCTTTATCTCCTCCCATTTGATGGTAAGTGTCAAGTACCACGTTCCCATCATCTTTAAGATCCGCAGGTATCCGCGCTAGTCCAAAGTCAAATACTTGCTTTGCTGATAGCCTGCTGAAATCTTTCTTTCTAACCTCGTACTCACTTCTGCACTTCATCCAGAAATCTTCTAACGAAGGCACATGTGCGTACTCCTGGGAGATTGTCTTCCTGGCTATTCCAAATGGATCGAAATTAAGCCGTGCAGGGAAGAACTCTTGCTCATACTCGGACAACATTTGTGCTTCCATCCCTCGAGCTCTGTGAATGCTGATGCAACTGTAATATCCCACAGTGAGTGGGAAGAAGCCCGTAGACTTGTGCCGCTTCGACTGAAGGTCGTGTAACTCCACAAGTTGCCTGCTCAGCTCCATGGCGATCAATCTGTCACTCGGGTACCTTGGCATCTTTATTGGTTCACCTGAAAAGCTCGTAACCCTGAGGTATGTGAAATCTGCAAACTGGATGAATACACTGCCAATCTTGGACACTGCTTCCCATGCTTCCTTGCTTACCCTGTGAGTCTTCAAGTCTTTGTCTAACCTGCAGATGAAATCGTAGAAGAAGTCATCGTTGATCACTTTGAAGTCCTTCTCGCACGCAGGTACAGTAAGCTGTGGGTAGCACTCGAAAATGGGATCCTTGGAAAGAATACCACATCTATCCAGCTTGGAAAAGACACCCTGTGAAGCTGCAACATACACCAAGTATGAAGTCATCTTGAAGCTGAAGGTACGCTTCACGTTCATGATTGCTCACCGATGTTCTTCTTAATAATTTCGACCAATTGATTATAGAATCAACCTTGTTGATTTCATGGTCTGATGAAAGCATACATCCATGTCCGTCCAGGAAAGTGTAGGCATTCGCTTCACCATTCAACCTGCATAGCAATTTGACAATATCATCCGCCTCCTGCACCAAATTGGATCGTGGAAGAGTTCTCGGGAACTTGGAAGGGGATCTAGGCTTCTTCATGAACCGGCTATTCATGATGCTCACACAATCAGCTCTATGTTTTCCCACCTCACGTCGGCATCACGAATGCTAATAGAAGTCACCACCTTTCGCCTTTGGAATCTTGAGACAATAATTGAAGAATTCTACATCCAAACGAATTATTGTCTTTCCCGCAACATCACGCACTGATCTGGATGAAGGATGATAAGATCTAGCACACTCCATCACAAACTCTGGCAATTGGGCTGTACACGGGAAAGCTGCAGCTCGAATAATTCCACTACTTTTGACCGCACGCATGAGTGAAGTCTTTCCAGCTCTGGATCTATCAATCAAATCAGAAAGAGGTTCTGGGCCTAGATCCGTGTCTCCTATGTCTAAAAGTTTGGAAGCAATGCATGAATCCATCGTGCTCTCTTTTTCATCTCCTTTCGCCATGGCTTTATCAATCTTTATCACGAATAATTCTTTTTCTTCTAACTTGGCGGATTTCTTCAATCTTTGGTGCGGATCTGGACAATTCTTGATTCGGAGGATATTTGCAATGTATTGGACATTGATAAAAACTCCTTTTCTTTTATAAAGCACACCTTAATGAGTTCCTGTAATTTATTCGACAAAAATGGCCATCACCGGAGCATGAATAGTGAATTTAAATTATAAAAATCTGCACTTTTCAAACCTGCTTTGCCCCAAAAATTGGTGTTTAATTTGCACATAAAGAGAGCATGAATCCTTTCAATCAACACCTGAGCTCCTGTAACACCTGTGAAAACAACTATGCAGACGAAGATCAACCTTCTCCAAAGCATGCGCCAAATCTGGAAGCTTTTAGCCTTTGTTAGCACTTTGTCTGAGCAAAATCCTTCCTCTAAAGGGGGCGCACTTTTCCTCCTTGCTGCAATTCTTTACCTGTGAATTAAATTATTCACCCATATGGCTGCCCATGCTTATATAACCTTCACAATTCTATAATTAATAATTGCCCTAACAATTAAAGGCAATTAATTAATTAAAAATCATGCTTTTCTCTTTTAAAAATAGCATGTTTAAGGACAGCCATCCAATAAATTAAATTAATCCAATTTAATCCTTCACACAGCACTTCACTCAAGCCCCACAGTGTGCTTTGACCATAGCCACTGAAAATAGAAATTAATTTAATGTTTTAATGCTTTAAAAACATTAAATAATGCCCAAATAGAGGCACACTTTTTGAGAGGAAGGGGGCAGCCACTAAATAAATTAAATTTAATTAATTTAATTCCTTTCTTTTATTCCTTCTTTGACTTTTTGACCTCCTCAAGCTTGGGCGCACTTTTTTAAGAAGAAAGATTATTAAAAATAATCAATTTAATCTTTTTAATCTATCACCAAAGGGCGCACTTTTTGCACATGTAATTCTATTTTTAAAATTTTTCCATAATGGGATTCTTTACCTGCCGGCGAGCACCAAAATCCGTGATCCACTTAAATGATTTGACTTTGACAATGGGATTCTTTACCTGCCAAGCGACACTAAAATCCCATGATTTCACTTAAGTCACTTTCCTTTTATTATATCATGGGAATTTTACCTGCAGGCGAGTAATAAATTCCCACACTGCGACCTCTATTTTTCCCACTGCTGCGGCTTAAGTGACTTTTATAACACGGGAAAAAGTACCTGCCCAGGGCGGTATACAATTCCCACCACACTGCGACTTATATTTTCCCATCGCATGACTTAAATCCTTTGTTTTCCAAAAAATGCACCCATCCCCACGGGGGCTTTTACGTGCTGCGACTTCGCTTTTTCCCGGTGATCCGGACCTCAGATGGCGACTTCCTCAGGGCAAAATGTGCGTGTATGTTTTCCAGTACTCCGAGGCCAAAAATCGGGCTTACCGTGAAGGAGTTGTTCGAGAGAAATTTTACGAAAAACAGAGCGGGACACCACAAAAACACGAAAAATTGCCAAAAGTTACAAATAAAGCCCAAAACTTAAAATAAGTTAAAACCCTTAAATGCACATAGGAATAATAACATATCCGCTTCATAACAGAGTTAAAACGGAGCGCAAATAGCCTCATACGGGGCTCAAAATAATTAAATACAAATTTCCCGCAGACAAATCCCGACGATAGAATAAAACAATTTTGGGCATCTGGGTATTTGGCGAAAAGGGCTAATATGGCTCTTTGGGATTATCTTGATGCAATACAAGAACTTTCAGGCAATAAAAACAACAAATGACCCATTATTTTAAAAGTACGAAAAAAAAATTTTGGATAGGGTAGTCGCAGATTTCAGGGTGAAATCTGAGTGACACCAGTTGGCTCCGTCTGTGGACATCTTTTTCTCTTGTCAGAATGATAAAGGGAAAAGATGAGATCCCAGCATCTCTGGTTTCGTATCTTGTCTTTTGGGCACGGGGTCAGGCAAACAAACACAACACAACACAACACCAAAACAAGACAAAACAAGGAAAATAAACAAAGTTTTATTTATGTACATACAGGTTTTACCACTTCTCATGTTCGGAACAACTTCAAGTGTTGCCCATTGAAAGGCAACGGCAATTCAACTCCATCCTGATGAGCAAGAATGAAGCTATCTGCTCCGGCGATCTTTTTGATCACAAAAGGCCCTTTCCATAGTGAATCGAACTTTCCATGCATGCCTTTTGTTTCTCTTCTTTTGTCCCATAAGAGGACCCAGTCATTAACTTCAAACTTTCTTTCCCTGGCTCTTTTGTCGAAGATGACTTTCACCTTCCTCTGATGCTCTGTCAACCTATCTGCAACTTGAGTTTGTACTTCCCTTAGTTCAGTCAGGTACATGATTCTTTTATCTATAGCATCCGTGAATGTGGAATCCTCCAGGGCTTTAGAAAGTCGTAGGGCAGGCAATTCCAAGGTGAGAGGCAGCTCTGTGTCTCTACCATATAGCAGCTGAAATGGGGACATGCCTATCGCCCTCTTTGGTGTGATCCTATCGGCCCATAATGCATCAAACAACTTTTTATGCCAAGTCCTTTGATTTTTACATTACAAAGCTTGCGCACGATAGTTACCAAATTCTTATTACTAGATTCAGCTTGACCATTCCCTTGTGGATAGTAGTTTGAGGAATGAACAAGTTGAATCCCATAAGTGTAACAGAATTCCACCAACTCCTCAGAAGAAAGATTCGGAGCGTTATGCTGCTTTCAATTTTGTTGGGCACGCCAAACTGACAATAATAATGTTTTCTTTTATAAACCTGCACACCTCGGCGGAAGTGGCATTCTTCACAGGAATAGCTTCTACCCACTTACTGAAATAATCAGTAGCTGTTAGAATGTAATGATGACCGGCGCTGGAAGCCGGGTTAAGCATTCCAATAAAATCCATACCCCACTGTTGGAAAGGTTCTTGATCACAATGGGTTTTAGAGGTAATGCAGGCAATTTCACACGCCCAACAAAATGTTGGCATGCTTGACACTTAGCTACCCATTACACGGTATCTTGAAAAAGGGTGGGCGGTAATACCTTGCTCTAAGGATCTTGTGTGCGGTGACTCGGGTGAGAAATGACCACCGAAGCCATGTCATGAAAGCTTGTAGTAGCTGATCTGTTGAGCTTTATCCGCATGTTACACCATCGATTCCTTTTTGTACAAACCATTATCCCAAAGCACAAAATCTTTGGACTTAAGTTTGATAGTTTGTTTCTCTTTTACGGAAAGTTGATCGGGCATTCTCCATACGTCGGAAAGTAAGCAATGTTCTTGTACCACTCCTCTGCCGGATCTATAAACGATCTGCGGGTAAATCTTCATCTATCCCATCAGATCTGCTTGATGCGATGCTTTTATCTATCTGTCATTAGTTCACACAGACCTCTTCCTCGAACCAGCTTTGTTGGTTTAATATCCAGATCATATTCTTGAACTTTTGTTACCCACGTGCCTCTCAATAATCCTAACTCTTGCTGAGTAAGGATAGATTTAACTGCAGTATCTGGAACCAAAACCACAGTGTGCGAGGAAAGAATATAATACCTAAATGCCTTGCATGCCTTCACCACTGCATATGCGTGCTTTTCCATTGGAGTGTATTTCAACTCATAGGCTTTAAGGGGCGTGCTCATGAAAGCAATAGGAGCTTCTACATCCTCTTGATTCTTCTGCATTAGAATTGCTGACATGGTGTGTTCGGAAGAATAACAATAAAGAATAAATTCTCTCTTTGAAGTCGGTGAAACCAAGGCTGGAGCTTTCGACAGGGGCCTCTTTGATTTTCTCAAAGCTTCCTTCCTTCGCTTTGCTCCATTTAAAATCTTGTGTCTTCTTCATCATATTCGAAATATGACGGGTTAGCTCAGCAAAGTCAGGAATGAATCTTCTGAGAAAATTCACTTTTCCAAAGAAAGAGTGAACTCCTTTTTTGGATGTGGGCAAAGGTAATGTCTGAATGGATTTGACACGCTCTGGATCTATCTTTGTTCCTTCTTTGGAAACAATGTGCCCAAGCAGCTTTCCTTCGATTCTGACAAAGATGATTTCTTAGGATTCAAAGAAATACCATGCTTGCGGCATTGTATGAAGACCTCTTCCAAGTTTGAAATATGTGTGCTTCTATCTTTGGAAAAGACTGTCAAATCATCCAGGTACACAACTATGCTTATATCTTTGAGATGAGCAAAGGCTAGATCCATAGCTCTTTGAAATGTAGCACCCGCATTAATCAGGCCAAACGGCATCTTCTGGTATGCGAAGGTTCCCCAAGGTGTGATGAACGCCATTTTGTATTGATCTTCCTCGGCCACCTTGACTTGATTGTAGCCTGAGAAGCCGTCGAGCATGGAAAGCATCTCAGATCCAGTGACCACCTACAGAGTGTGATCCATGATGGGGATAGGGTAGTTATCCTTCAATGAAGCTTGATTAAGGTTGCGGAAATCCACGCACAACCTAATTTCGCCACTTTTCTTTCTTACAGGGACTATGTTGGCCAACCACTCCGAATGGTGTATGGGATAGATAATCTTTGCATCTAACAACTTCTGGATTTCTGCAAAGATGGTTCCTGAAATGGTAGGATTGTGCCACCGCGACTTACACTTTGAAAGGCTTCATTACGGTTTAAGTGGGATGTAGTGTTGAACTTCCATGCGGTGATATGTTTTTAGATCTGATAGGACCAGGCAAAAATATCCATGTATTTCTTAAGAAGCTTAGTGAAAGCTTCCTTTTCAGCTCAGAACAACACTTTCCCAGATTTACTAATTTGGGATCATTGCTAGCTCCCAAATTTAGTAATTGTGTGTCGGAGGAAGAGCCTTCCTCATTTTCTTCATTTTTCTTAAGCATCTGATCATGCTTATCAAACATTTCCTCAAGAGATACCAAGCCTTTGGGAATTTTATTTCCCTTTAGTTGGATAATCTCCTGACCTCCTGAGACGTCAGCATCCATTTCTCCGACAGTGGTCTGCCTAGGAGGTGAATTGCTTCCCTCATAGTAGATTTCTTCAAAGTTGTCTTTCTGTTGGAGAAATGCAGCAATCTGTGTATCATCGTTGAAAACCTGCCATTGCTGGACGTTGTCAGGAACCTTTGGGCGAAAAACCATTTCCACCTTGTAGTCTCCCTGTCTAAAGAATGCAGGGGGCTGATCCGGATTCAACAAGGCTGCGATGCTATGCGAATCAGCTCTTGAATTTTGTTCTCTCGGAATGTAAGATACCGAGAAAGCTGAAAAATCCAGGATAGCAGAGTAGACCCGATCTCTGTAGTGCCGCAGTTTGTCTTTTTTGACTTGGTAGAGGCCCCTTATCTGCTTCACAATCAGCTCAGCATCTCCTCTTGCGTGTAATAATTTGATTCCCATTGTTCTTGCCTGCTCCATGCCTAACAACAATGCTTCATACTCAGCCGTATTGTTAGTATTTTCGAACATCAATTTGAAGGAGTGCGCATGCACCTTCCCTTCAGGAGAGATAAGAACAACGCCTGCGCCGGATCGAATGAACAACAACTACCATCAAATTCCAGAGTCCAAATCTTGTTATCAATTTGATGTGATTCTCGAATCACCGGGTTGAATTTCTTCTTTATCCATTTCTAGATAATAGACTCAGTGATCCGATTCTGAAACAAGATCGAGATCTAGGATCTTGATTTTGATCTTTGTGTACTTGGATTTCTTCTCGGGTTCCAACTTCGATTTACTCCTTTGATTGGTATGTGCGCACAAGACCAATCCATCTTCACTTCTCCACCCGGCTCCTTGCAAAAATTTCTACTCAATAGCATGCCATAAAGTGGAATGTCTGCTTTGAGGATAGTCATTTTCGAGTCTTTTATTTGGGTAGGAAGCAAATCTTGCTGCATCTTTGATTTGCCCCACAAGAGGGACTTGCCTTTCCATGGAATAACATCTTCCAATGGTTTTTGTCAATGTAAGACCCAAGGCATCAGCAACTTTGGCAGGCATGACGTTGTCGGAAGCTCCAGAATCCAAGATGCAATTGCTTAGCTTATGTCCGTTGATGAGCAAAGACACATAGAATGGCTCAATCCTTTCTGATGTAGCAGGAGAAGGGGTGGAAGGAGAAGAACTTGCAGCAGCATTATTTGAAGGTGGAGTAATCTTTGGACTTGATAAGATACCCCGTGAATTATTATTAGTTGGGCTGGGACCATTACTTTGCACATATTTGACCAATCTACTCAGCTGATCAGGAAATGCCCTCAAATACTCAGCTTCTGACATTTGGACCTTGTTTCTCTTGATGTGATCAATTATGTCAAAAGCTTGACTTGCTTGACGGGATGTGCATTGGTTCTTTGCTGTGAATTGAAAGAATTTGAATATTTATCCTTGGGCACTAATGAAGAAGGAAGAGTGCTACCTCTTTTCAAGATAGTAACATCCGGGCCAGGATCTTCTCTCTCTTTCCGGCCGCTTGTGGATGCTTCGGCATTTTGGCGCGTCTGAGACCTTGTAAACACCACAAAAGTGTGACCATCAGAATCTTCAAAAGATTCATAATAGCCCTCATCAGATTCGTAGTCCAGGTAACCAATATTGGAGTCACCAGTGGGATCTATAAAGTCTTCATCATCAAATGATTCATCAATGCCGAGATCCTCTTCATTAGTTTCCAAGTTATTCCTTGGAGCAGCTTCTATTGCCAAACGTTGTGGTGCAGCAGCAAGTCTGTTTCGATTTTGATTTTGATTTTGACCATTGAAGGTCGGGTAGGAGCTATTCTTGAGGGGTGCATTCCCTGCTTGAGAGATCTGCTTCTTGATCTGCTGCGCATGTCATTAGCCAATCTACTGCAACAAAGGATCAGAAGTACTAGAAGAAGCACCATCACCTTTGTGAGATGGTTGTTTGAGTTTTCCAGCCATGATCAAGTCGTCCTCAACCTCCACGGCAACATTTTGTGCTTCCAAAGCAAATTTACTGAGTCTTGCCCTTCTTAGGCGATATCGAACTTGAGGATAGAGCGTTTATAAAAAACATCTTTTGATTTTTGTCGCTCAATCTGGCGAAAGTGGGGATTTTATATAAAATCCTTTGGAACCTTGCAATAAAGTCCCGCATGTTCTCGTTTGGCTCTTTCTTCAAGCTGCGTCGGTTGGGTGATCATGTGCTTTAGCGTCCTCTGCGAGGCTTGAATCTTTTCGAGAAATTGCTCACGCATAGTCGTCCGAGTTGGTTATGGTGCGAGGCGGCCCGATAGAACCATTCTCCAGCCAAGTCATGTAGAGTCTCAATGAATAGCTTGACTGAGACATCTTCATGTTCCACTGCAAGCACACCACAAGATATGAAGAAGGCTGCCAAATGATCATCCGGGTTTTGCTTTCCATCTCCAAAGAATTTTGGAAAATTCTTTCTGGATCCCTTTGGCAGCTCGTGCATAGGTGGAGCCAAGTTGAGAGGTCCAAAAGCCGCTCCCCATGGAACAGGTACAATTTGGTGCGCCATGTTAGCTTGAGCACATCTCCTCCTTGTGTAGACTTGATAGACTTGATGGATAATTCCAGCCGCCGGATTATGCTGAATACGATCCGGATCTGGATGGGTGTGTACTCTCCTTCCTGGTGAGAGACTAGATCTGCGGCTTCTAACTTGAGGAGGATGATTGAAATTGAATTGCTCTTGCAGTCGGAAGAAATGATCAGTCCTTCCTTGCGCCTTCACGGATCGGGTGAATGGACGTTCAGCCAGGTTGAGATTTGTATGGAAAACACTCTGATCTTCAATAGAAAAGCTTTGATCTGCAAAGATAGTTGTTCCCCAGCGGAGTCGCCAAAAACTGTTGGCTAGATTTTCTGCATAGCATCAAACCTAGGCAATCATGAGATAAATCTCCCTCATTTAACCGGTGAGGCTCCCGTGTCAAATTTGTCAATATAAATGTGTTTTTATCTATCAGGGGTTTTACTTTAACCACTTAGTTCATGAACCATAACTAAGAAGTTACTGCAAGTAAGCATTTGTTTAAGAAAGGAAAAATTATAGAAGAAGAAAGTCAAGGTATTACGAGAGAAGTAAGGAAGATGTGCATCCCATTAGTAGATAGCGAGCTAATTGCATGCACATAGAAGAAACTTAATAGATTTGAACACACGAAATTATAAAGCAAAGGTAGTTCTAGATCCAGATCTAAAATAACACAAAGTTTACTTTAAAGATCTAAGATTTAAAAGCAAAAAACACAGTACGCCGTGACACAAAGTTCTCCGGAAACCTGCTTCTTTGTATTCCTCTGCAACAAGTGGCTCTCGGGGTTCGGCAAAGTCTAGAACACAAGATTGCTTCTTACAAATTCGATCGATCATTAACCCGGAGGTTCTTCTCCTACTTATAGAATGTAGGAGGAAAGTACAAATAGAAGACTCAAAGGCCGAACTAAAGTATGAACAACAAGTAAAGATGACATTTGGCAATCATCCTCAACTAACTTCTTCTTAAGTGACACATGTATCACTTAACTAATAGAAAGGTTCCACATGACTTCAAGTAATGGTTGCAAAACCAATAACTTAGAAGTTTACAATTTCATCCGGGAACATAGAAAGTAGAAGAAGAAAGAATAGAAGAAGTCATGCCAGCTGTAACATCTACATCTTCTTCTTGTTCTGATATATGATATACTTGTCGAACATATAATTCAGCATCTTTCCATCTGTTTTAGCTACTGCTTCCTTTTATCTGAATTGCAGTGACCCTTCATTCACACTTTCTTTGCATGCTTGCTTCCACTTCTTCCAAACTTGGCCCAAATCTCATGATATGCACTGCTGCGATGTCACCCCCTCTTGATAGAGTTCATCGTGAAAGGCTTGGTAGCTTTATCAATTCTCTTTTGTACCATCGAAGAAGAGAACTTTCCGGAATCATGCACCTCGTTAGAAACAATCCGCACGTATGAAGTAACACCTCCATCCACTCTTTCCTCGGTGAAAGAAATGATCTTGTCCGTGAAAATCGATGTTCTACTCTCAGCGCTGCTGCATCCTTTTCGCAAAACTCTGCGAGATCTCCAAATGGAAGATCTGCAAACTCTAGCTTCTTCCCCTTCTCGGTGATCCATCAGGCACAATTTGTTCTGCACGATACATCTCCGTGACTTGTTGATCTCGGCCAAAATACTCGGGTTACTCTCTGCCATTGTATTCATTCCTTCTATGCTTTCTATCGATTGCTTTAGTTGATTTTTGCATCGTTCATAACCTTTAGGCGGTGGCACTTCCCAAGTTGCCGAAAGCTTGACGAATAATCGAGATCCTTCCATTCGTCGATAGCCTTTACTTGATTGCTTGCATCTTCCATTTCTGCATAAGATGATCACTCACTGCTGTTTGAAATGGGCTGAGCGGAAGGTTTAGCAACCTTGGCTATGATCTCACATAATTGAGATATTTGCTTCTGCGACTCTTCTTTCTCCGCCTTTTCAGCATCGTCAGCCTAAGGAACAAAGCATCCGGCAGCGTCTGCGTGTCTGCTTGATCCTTCGGTGGTAGCTTGGCCAGTGGTATTTTGGTCACCGTCACATCTTACTGCCGTGAGCTCCTCTTCTACCTTTCCTTCCGCCGGAATTGATATCTCGGCAAACTTCTCTCCCGAATCCTTGATGATCAACCTAGAAGTTGCTTTAGCAACTTTAGGCCTTGTCTCTTACTGCTCGGATCTGAAGTAGGCTGCAGTCATGTTCCTCTAAGTTCATCTCTACTCTTGCTTCGGAACCAAGCTGCAAGCTAACCATTCCGAAAATTACTTCTCGGAGAGTGAGAAGTCGTTGAGTGCACTACCATCTCCGCTCTGCATCCTCTCCATCGAGAAAGTGCCACGGTATCATGGCTGCCATCTTACGAAACATCCAGGACAAAGCTCTTTCGAACTCCGTCATCTGCGGCTTTAACATCTCCTCTGGAGCGGGTCTTGAGCAAGTGGCTGCGGAGAGAAAGGCGAATGTTGCTTGGTTTGATGAAGGCATGGAAGCATCCTGTTTCTGTGTGGTGCGATAGTTGGTGATCCTCTGGAGTCTTGGAGAAGTCGGAGTCAAAGCTATGGTCGTAGAAGTGGTCTTCTCTTTCTCTTGAGATCTTACGTGTGCTTTCACTTCTCGGACCTTCTGCTTTGCTTTCTCCTTCATGCTTTCGTTTGAGGAATCTCTGTGCGCGAAGTTGCCGTGATTTGATTCATCGAATACTTCATCAAGCGGTATCCCTTCGTTAGCGGCCATTCGAAGTACTCACCAACACAGCTCGGATCTCTCTTCTATTGTGTTGCAGCCGCCATTGCTATCCTGCAGTATAGCTTTATCTCCTCCCATTTGATGGTAAGTGTCAAGTACCACGTTCCCATCATCTTTAAGATCCGCGAGTATCGCGCTAGTCAAAGTCAAATACTTGCTTTGCGATAGCTTTGCTGAAATCTTTCTTTCTAACCTCGTACTCATACGCACTTCATCCAGAAATCTTCTAACGAAGGCACATGTGCGTACTCCTGGGAGATTGTCTTCCTGGCTATTCCAAATGGATCGAAATTAAGCCGCGCAGGGAAGAACTCTTGCTCATACTCGGACAACATTTGTGCTTCCATCCCTCGAGCTCTGTGAATGCTTGATCAAATGTAATATCCACGGTGAGTGGGAAGAAGCCCGTAGACTTGTGCCGCTTCGACTGAAGGTCGTGTAACTCCACAAGTTGCTGCTCAGCTCCATGGCGATCAATCAGTCACTCGGGTACCTTGGCATCTTTATTGGTTCACCTGAAAAGCTCGTAACCACGAGGTATGTGAAATCTGCAAAGCTGGATGAATACTGCTTTGCCAATCTTGGACACTTTGCTTCCCATGCTTCCTTGCTTACCACCTGTGAGTCTTCAGTCTTTGTCTAACTGCGAGATGAAATCGTAGAAGAAGTCATCGTTGATCACTTTGAAGTCCTTCTCGCATGCAGGTATAGTAAGCTGTGGGTAGCACTCGAAAATGGGATCCTTGGAAAGAATACCACATCTATCCAGCTTGGAAAAGACACCTGTGAAGTGAAGGCTGCGGCATACACCAAGTATGAAGTCATCTTGAAGGCTGAAGGTGCGCTTCACGTTCATGATTGCTCACCGATGTTCTTCTTAATAATTTTCGACCATTGATTATAGAATCAACCTTGTTGATTTCATGGTCTGATGAAAGCATACATCCATGTCCGGAAAGTGTAGGCATTAAGCTTCACCATTCAACCTGCATAGCAATTTGACGATATCATCCGCCTCCTGCACCAAATTGGATCGTGGAAAGAGTTCTCGGGAACTTGGAAGGGGATCTAGGCTTCTTCATGAACCGGCTATTCATGATGCTCACACGATCGGCTCTATGCTTTTCCCACCTCTTGTCGGCATCACGAATGCTAATAGAAGTCACCACCTTTACGCCTTTGGAATCTTGGACAATAATTGAAGAATTCTACATCCAAGCGAATTATTGTCTTTCCCATGACATCACGCATGATCTGGATGAAGGATGATAAGATCTAGCACACTCCATCACAAACTCGCAGCAATTGGGTTTGTACAGGGAAAGGCTGCGGCTCGAATAATTCCACTACTTTTGACCGCACGCATGGTGAAGTCTTTCCCGACTCTGGATCTATCAATCAAATCGAAAGAGGTTACGGGCCTAGATCATGTCTCTCTATGTCGAAAGTTTGGAAGCGATGCATGAATCCATCGTGCTCTCTTTTTCATCTCCTTTCGCCATGGCTTTATCAATCTTTATCTGAATAATTCTTTTTCTTCTAACTTGGCGGATTTCTTCAATCTTGTGCGGATCTGGACAATTCTTGATTCGGAGGATATTTGCGATGTATTGGACATTGATAAAAACTCCTTTTCTTTTATAAAGCACACATAATGAGTTCTGCTGATTTATTGAGACAAAAATGGCCACGGAGCATGAATAGTGAATTTAAATTATAAAAATCTGCACTTTTCAAACTGCTGCCCCAAAATTGGTGTTTAATTTGCACATAAAGAGAGCATGAATCCTTTGATCAACACACGAGCTCTGTAACACTGTGAAAACAACTATGCGAGACGAAGATCAACCTTCTCCAAAGCATGCGCCAAATCTGGAAGCTTTTAGCCTTTGTTAGCACTTTATCAGCAAAATCCTTCCTCTAAAGGGGCACTTTTCCTCCTTGCTGCATTCTTAACTTTGTGAATTAAATAATTCATCCATATGGCTGCCCATGCTTATATAACCTTCACAATTCTATAATTAATAATTGCCCTAACAATTAAAGGCAATTAATTAATTAAAAATCATGCTTTTCTCTTTTAAAAATAGCATGTTTAAGGACAGCCATCCAATAAATTAAATTAATCCAATTTAATCCTTCACACAGCACTTCACTCAAGCCCCACAGTGTGCTTTGACCATAGCCACTTTGAAAATAGAAATTAATTTAATGTTTTAATGCTTGAAAAACATTAAATAATGCCCAAATAGAGCGCACTTTTTGAGAGGAAGGGGCAGCCACTAAATAAATTAAATTTAATTAATTTAATTCCTTTCTTTTATTCCTTCTTTGACTTTTTGACCTCCTCGAAGCTTGGGCGCACTTTTTTAAGAAGAAAGATTATTAAAAATAATCAATTTAATCTTTTAATCTATCACCAAAGGGCGCACTTTTTGCACATGTAATTCTATTTTTAAGAATTTTTTCCATAATGGGATTCTTTACCTGCCGAGGCGGGCACCAAAATCCGTGATCCACTTAAGTGATTTGACTTTGACAATGGGATTCTTTACCTGCAGGCGAGGCACTAAAATCCCATGATTTCACTTAAGTCACTTTCCTTTTATTATATCATGGGAATTTTTACCTGCAGGCGAGGCAATAAATTCCCACACTGCTGCTGACCTCTATTTTCCCCACTGCGGCTTAAGTGACTTTTATAACACGGGAAAAAGTACCTGCCGAGGCGGGTATACAATTCCCACCACCTGCTGCGGCTTATATTTTCCCATCGCGACTTAAATCCTTTGTTTTCCAAAAATGCGCCCATCCCATGCGAGGGCTTTTACACGTGCATGCGACTTCGCTTTTTCCCGGTGATCCGGACCTCAGATGGCGACTTCCTCACGGGCAAAATGTGCGTGTATGTTTTCCAGTGCTCTCGAGGCCAAAAATCGGGCTTACCGTGAAGGAGTTGTTCGAGAGAAATTTTACTGAGAAAAGCGAGCGGACACCACAAAAACACGAAAAATTGCCAAAAGTTACAAATAAAGCCCAAAACTTAAAATAAGTTAAAATCCCTTACAGGTACATAGGAATAATAACATATCCGCTCATAACGAGTTAAAGCGGAGCGCAAATAGCCTCATACGGGGCTCAAAATAATTAAATACAAATTTCCCATGAGACAAATCCCGGCAATGACGAGAATAAAACAATTTTGGGCATCTGGGTATTTGGCGAAAAGAACTAATATGGCTCTTTGGGATTATCTTGATGCAATACTGAGAACTTTCGAGGCAATAAAAACAACAAATGACCCATTAATGCGCTTATTTCACTATCATTTCCAAAGGAAAAAGCAAGGTAACCTATAGGTGAGCACTGAAAAATGAAGAAATATATCATGAAACAAAACTTGATCTCCATCACAACAATGTCAAACAAGGTAAAATAAATATATATATATATATATATATATATATATATATATATATATATATATATATATATATATATATATATATATATATATATATATATATCATAATAGCCCGATTTTACAAATGCCACGAAACCACTTAATACAAATTGATTAATAATGCATTTAAGATCTAGTGGCCCTACCGACTCATGATAAAAAAATGAGGCTAAATAATGATTTTCGAAAAAGTGGGGGCTAGTAAAAATTTTACAATAACACCATCGTTCACATGCATATCAAAGTTGAGATTAAGTGTGAAAGGGTCATTGGTCATCGATGTTGATAATCTTGCCTAAAAATCCCTACACATACAACTAATGTTATAATATTATATATACTCAAATGCAATAAAAACTAATAACAAATGAAATTATATATTACATATGCATGTGGCTATTTTCTCACCCAATATATTTAATACATATTCATGTCGCTTTAGTTCACCTAAACTAAATATTTTCGGGTGTTATGTACAAGCCTTCTCATTGAAAGTAATGGAAAAAAAAATAACGAAATTCAAATTATCATGACATTCATGGAATGATCTTTATAATGATAAAGAACCTTAGTGATTTTTTCTAGCAACATATATTAGATGGAGTAGAGCATCACATTCCTCTCCTCAAACCCCTTTATTTTCATTAATAAATTTTAAATATATAGTTTCATCAAGAATCATACTACTTTTGGAATATAGATATCAATTCTAACCAAAAAACTATGAATTTTGACTTTATAAACTTGTTGTCACATGCATTATACTAGAGTGATTTCTAATATCGTAGCTTCTATGCATAAAACCATCAACACTATCATGAGAAATTGAATCATTGGAACTTGTCCTATTTCGATGCTTTGAAACTCCTCCATTTTAATATTTCATACTCACCCTATAAGTTGGCATTCATCAATATTAGAGCTATATTGACATGAAATTGCTATATAGTGAGTGAAACATATATTTAAATTGACTTCTCTAGTTCAAGATATCACCGCCTTTAGCGAGTAAAAAAATTAAACATTAAGAATTTTTAAAAGTATCACCCTAGCTTTATATAAGTATTATATGAGCTAAGAACACACATCTAGCATTAGAGAAGATCACCGATCAAGTTTGCATGTCAAAAGGTTCACAATTTTCTATTTGAATGTGGTCTACAACAATTTTAAATAATGATTCAAGTATTTCCATTTGCTTAACCAATTCATCTTGCATAGCTAATTTGTGAGCTTTATATATTTGAAGATAGGTCTTATGAAACATTTTCCCTCTAAAATTAGTAAACCACTAATAGTTTTTCATAGCTAGACATTGCATTATTCTTTCTCTATTATTCTTGAGAAAACCTATTCATCCTCCCTCTAAGTGACTATCGAGATATTTTTGGCAGCTTATTCATAAATCATAGATGTCTTCCTAAGAAGGAGCATATCCTTCATTGCTCCTCGAGGCATCCACATTTATCCTTTGTAAAACCGAGTACAAGGTTGTGCATCTAAATGAAACACGATGTAGGAATGTCTTATGTAGTGAATGTTAATGCTTTGGTTATGTGGTGGTACTTCAAATATCTTGGAATCTCCTCTAGCAATACAATGTTAATTTATTAGTTTAAAATCTACATCATTTTTGTAATTTCTGATATACTCGATAGATGTGTAAAGAGATCACCTGCTAAGTAGATAGAGCTTTGAATCCTTCCAACTTCTGCCCATTATAGCAAAATGGACCTTTATCTTGAGAGAAACATAATTACTTAGTTTATGAGTTTTTAAAGATTGACTAGATCATTAAACATAACATTTTGTTAATTGATCACGGGTTGGATAACATTTTTAACCAATATACTATAATTAAGCACGAGTCAAATAAAAATGGTTTTTAGAAAGAGAAGCATGGTGAAACATTTTTTTAAAATGTTATTATTTACTTAACTGAAATAAATGCTTATAATTGCTTGTAAAAAAGGCATGAGTTAAATAAAAAATGGGTTTTGGAAAGATAAGCATGGTCAAAAAAATTTAAATGGTAATATTTTCTTAAATGAAATAAATGCTTATAATTTCCTGTAAAAAAGGAATTATGACAGATATATTTTTAGTTTTACTTTCTCTCAAAGTGCATCAATGTTCTACATTCTCCTATTCACTTTAATGTTCTAGTTCATACATGATACTTTTCCTTGTATATTGAAATAATGATATTTGATGACAAGATACATTGTATATTCAATCAAAGAATTCCTTTTGAAGAGATTTACATTTGAATACAATTATATGTTTTGTCTATACTTTTCCAATAAAAACAAAAAAATGCCCCTAGGAAAAAAATTATCCAAACAAAAATACTCTCATCCATAATCCTATTGATGTAGAGGAATAAACATACAATACTCATACATATCCTTGTATTGAGATAATTTTATCACAATTTAATCTTTGCAAAGACCGTACATTTAAATATAATGTTGGAGATTGCATGTTTAATGCCTTTGCTATTTTGCTACATTTTTTATATACTTCCATTGAAATAAGAGTTGGCATTATAAACCACTTTCTAGCTTTCTTAGATAAAGGGGATTATGGAGAATGGGAATCTATAGAACTAGAACTAGATTCGAAACTCTTGAAACTTTACATAGAATACATGATTCCCAAACCTATTTTAGTCTAATGAAATTGTTTGTAGCTACTAAAGTGACCGTGATGAGGAACTGGATTATGGGGTGACATTTTTTTACATAAAATAGCTATCTAAGTGGCTTGACATATCAATATGTGTATGGTCAAAGAACCAGGTCCAAAAATTATCTCCAATTTAATGCGATCCCATACCCTTCTATATTGTATTTTATTCCATGATTCAAACCCCTTTATGGTCATTATGAGCCACCGCTTTGGAAAAAAATGACAACTATACCATAAACCATTCCTCACTATCAATTATCTTTCTCTTCCATATCTAGTGAGTGTTATTGAATTGATATATTAAATGAATTTGATAAATTTCACATGTCCCATTTTTGAGACAACAATGACACTTACATCAATAGCTTATTTGGTTCTATTTTTATACCTTCTAACAATACATTTGACATACAATGTTTTTGTCTCTATGCTTCACAATCGTTTTTAGCTCTTATCTTTGTGGATGTGAGAAATCAAAGAATTTTCTCTCTAATTGGCTTTACCATAATTCTTTAGAAAACATCTGAAGCATTGAAAACATGGAAGGGATTGTAATAAACATGGCCATGAAAAACCATCCTCACACAACATAAGAAGATGAATTTTATTTACAATTATTTTCTATAATACTTGATACAAAAATAAAATTAGGCAACCAAACCCATTTCATATTTCAAAAATAATGTTAATCATCCAATTCCTTCTATAACGTATAACATGATCCGCCTTTAACGGATGTAAGGTAGTTTTCATTATCAATCCTTGCCTAAGAAGAGTTCTCTTCTCCACACAATATTTCCACTTAATGCACATTGTATGCATTCATTTGCACCTTCACATATAAGCATTAGAAAAATGAAAAAATCAATTATAGAAACATCGTTATGTTTGGCATGAAAAAACACGAACAAAACAAAAATTCGAGATAAAAACATGCATTGCCTAAACCATTAATAATTTATCTAATTTCAAATCTAAAATTCCTAGGGAAAATATCAAAACAATTGCCTCCTCCTCTCTTCACCATGTAAAGTGCACAATTTGTGAATGTGGAAATTGCATAATGTAATCTTCACGATAAATCTCCTTGTTTAAATCTTGAGTAAAAGACACACCAAATAATTAATGTTGGATTTGTAAGCATCTCCATTTCAATATCAACATGACAAACTTTACTGAATCTGCAAAAAAAAAAACATATTTTTCATTAACTTCTTGTCAAATTCCTCCCCAAAAAATGTCAATACTTCATCCTTGTTTTTGTTATGTAGCTAGTGATGCATTTCCAAATTATGCATCCCCTAAACATATTTCCATGCCTATTTTTATTCCACATGTATCAATGGTCACTAACCTCGAAGAAAGGAACTAGTTTCTCTTGGACTTACATTTACACAAATTAGACATCAATTCTATAAGAGTCCTCGTTTTCATTGAAAGGAGCAATCATAAATTTACCAGCAACTATTGATATTGTGCAAAGCGCATCAGCGTAATTTTTGAAAAAACAAAAATAATTGTTATTGCACTTAAACGTTGAATTAAATATAAAAACCCTTATACATTAGGAAACATGTGTATCAAAATTACCATGAAAGAACATAAATAATTATGTAAAACCACACTCTTTCAAATACAAAATGTAAAATTTAACCATGGATGGGAACACTTCCTTGCATTAGACCCCAGATTTCTCAAAACATGGATGCATAAAGCATATTTAGCCCCTTTGATAGTGATTCTTCGATGATGATGTTGGAATCACAATGGACTAAGATTTAGGATGAATAAGTCCTATAAAACTTTCATTTCATTTACCATCCATGTTTCAAAAACACATGAAAACGCTTGTAAGAAAGAAGATGAGTGTTATGTTTGAGACGAAAAATTTCAGATTGCGTATGAGTTATTTACCAATTTAGTCCATTTTTTAAATTTTACCATTTTTAGATTTTTTATTGAATTTATAATTATTGTAATTTTTAACATTTTTGATCGATCAAGAATTTAGAACATGGAATATCACCAAAAATCACGTGAAATGCCTCATGGCGAAGAAACGGGCATCAAGTAGCAAAAACATGCCTCGACGAGAAGAAAAATGGGTCAAAAATGATTATTTAATAAAAATAATCATCACAACGGTGAATAGAAGAAGGAAGAATGAAAACATCCCTGGAAACAATAAAAAATCCCCAAGGAGAAGAAATGAGCACTAGGTAGCAAATAATGCCCTAGGATAGCAAAGAATTAGTAAAAATTAATTATTTTATAAAAATAATTATCATAACGGGTAGAAGAAGGGGTTAGAATGACCACAGTAGTTGAATTATGCATTTTTACCATCATGGAAGGCAAGAGAGCATCATAATGAACCAAAATAGCCCTATATACCCCTCCCAGGGGTAAAATCATCACAGTCAGTTCATTTGTTACGGAGCTCTTGCGAATTTTCACCGTGAGTGATTTGTGAGCTACGAGAGATATGGTGAGAGTTTAGAGGTGGACAAGACATGTAGACCAGATCTTAGAGTACCTATGAGATGAGGTGGATGGGCCCTACGTGAGTTCCTGATCCCTTCCTATCATTTTTTTCATTTATATCATTTTTTAGCATTATTTAGGGTAGATTTAATGTGTGTGCGCTCCTTAGTGGCACACATGCATCATTCGACATGCACACACATCAAGAAAATGGGTGCACGTAATCGCACGTGTTGAAATTTTAGGTGTGTGCATGCACACGTGCTAAAAGGGACATGTATTCATCGGGGAAAAGGTAGATGAGTGCATGCACGCGCACCAAGATGCATGTGCATGTGTCATTCTAGATGCTCATGTGTTGGGAATGGGTCATATTAGGTGAGAAATTAGTTAGGGCGCATGTGTCAAGATGTGCATGCATGCGTCAGTAGGATAACACACATGTCTTAGGTGTGTAGGTGTTATATTAGGGCGCGAGACTTCCATAGGGTTGTACATGCACCTAAAGAAAGACTTAGACAAAAAAAATTGAGAAAAATAGATAAGAATAGAAGAATTTGATTTTTGTAATTTGGTAGAAGAAATTAGAAAGTAGTATTTCGAAGAATGAAAATAAAATAATATAGATATAAGTTATTTGTAACAAGTGTATTATCATTTTTGCAGATACATTTATTAGTCCTTCATACTAGAGAGTGATACGGTGTTATGATCCTCATGTGCGGATTTCACTAACACCTCAAGGTTTTGTATAACGGTTTGTTACATTTGGTATCAGAGCAACCACCCACGTTTGAGGCTTGCACGGTAGCTACGCCAAAGCATTGCAGTGTTCACACGGGGCTCATATAGGGCAAGATGGCATCCCACTATACGGGTGCAAATCTAGCCCGATGTCGAGGCTACTGAAAGAGTGGTGGAATGTTATGATCCTCATGTGCGGATTTCACTAATGACTCAAGGTTTTGGTGTAACGGTTCATTACATACAGTACCTAGTTGTTATAGAGGTAGGTTTTGATGAGGAGGATAAGGAGATACCGGACATCCTATTGTATGTTCCTGGATTAGATCACATGGATAGTATGACACATATTACTTGTGATCATGGCCTCCTCATAGCCTTAGCTAAGAGGTTGCATAGTGAGAACCCATTTTTGGCTCCCAATGGCGAGATCACTATCATGTTGGAGGATATATAGAGGAGTTTACAGGTTCCCATCCATGGTTAGCTAATTGAGTATGAGAGTCATAGGACTGAGCTCGTGGAATGTCTATTGGAGTTATTCGGAGTTGATGATATACCTCACCGAGGTATGATAGTTTGACATCAGTGTATAGCAGATTTGGAGTTAGATCGAGTGGTGGTTTATTTGATGGCCTTTATCAGTGGCATTCGCTCACTTTGAAAAAAGCGGCACTTTATTCCCTTTTAGACTCATCAAGTAGTTTTTGAATTAGTTAATGGTGAGATATTTTGTTGGGGCAGTGCATTTATATTGGGATTTACATCTTATCACCTACTACCGTCAGAAGATGGTAGGCCCGACTAGATTACTACAGATATGGGCCTAGGACCATATAGCCATTGGTCGTCCCACATGCATATTATGAGTTCGTGTTCCAAAGGAGCTGTCTTTGATGGGTTGGGTTCCACTGGAGAGGATGTTTGGCCTAATATGGGAGATACTTACCACTTGTCATCAAGATTTTGATGATCTTCACCAATCTCATGTAGTGTGGAGACCCTAAAGACATTTTCGGTGGTCGATGGTCGGGATCTTGGCATGGCCATGGTAGATCACTTCATGTTTGGGAGTCGAGCATACATCAAATATTTTTATAGAGTGGACTAATGTTAGAGGTAGTTCGGTGTTGTTCAAGATGTTTCCGGGAATTATATGTGGTATGCATGCAGAGCTCGCGATTTTTTTATATGGGGCTGTAGATTCATATGGATAGGGCTAGGGCCAAATTTGAGTTGATGGTGCACATGTATCATGGGTACCATTGACACAAGTTAGGGATCCATGTTGTTTAAATGAGTATGCACCTTGGTATTTTTCGGTGTTACCTTGTCGATATACTATTCCACAGCGGTGTGGGATGCGGGAGATAGGCCACCTCCAGAGGGGCCACCTGATAGTGATGATGAGGATGAGAATGGAGATGACGATGATCCTTTTGATGATCAACGTCATAATGGGGGTGGGGGATAGGGTCCTCTACCTCGTCAGCCACATGGACAGGGGCCCAACCCAAGATAGAGATAGGTAACTATTGCTCCATAGTTACATCGGTCTCTCGTTGGTATTCCTATTGGAGTTCATATTCCATTATGATAGGTTCATCCATAGGCTATTTGTCTTCATGCTCTAGGACAACAAATTCCTAGGAAGCATGTTCCATAACATGGGATTCCTCCTAATCCACCTCATGGTCCAAGGGGTTGTGGAGGAGATGATGGATAGATAATTGTGTTATAACAATAATTACATTAGGTTGTAGATATCCATCTCCGGGTGGCGGAAAGAGAGATCGAGCTAGAGCTCGATTCACGGTGTTATCACCACGAGAGCGAGATCGAGGCTAGGGATCATACAAGCTAGGAAGGCGATGGATACAAGTGCTTATTTAGTTTCGAAGAAATCCAGCAGATTACTTCTCAAATTTCACAGATGTGAGTTTATTACATCAGTGCGAGGCATAGGTATAGGACATTACCACACAACGAGATCGGACACGAGCCCTAAGAGAAGACTATGACTACGGCTAGAGATTGGTTGTCTTCCATGTTGACACATGCTTGGGTGGATGTGGCCCAAGTTAAAGGGGAGCACGATGCTCTATAGCAAGCATCCACAGAGTTGGGATGGCCCAAATATTGTCATATGTTATGAGGGCTAGTGGTGAGGCCTTCTATTACAAGGATGCATACTACGAGGTAGTTCCCGATGAGCTAAGAATGATTCCATTTGATCAGTTAGATGTGAGTAGGTATATATCTAGGTCCTAAAGGACCTCTTGTTCGATGAGATCTGTGAAGCATCCCGTGTAGTACAACAGAGTGTTGCAGCCTCATCCGGGCCATCTCATCAACAACAACATCCTCCTCCAAGCCATAGGCCAAACAGTCCAGGAGAGGGTGAGAGATGTTGATGACTTTGTAGTATTTATTATATACTCAAAAATGTATGTACCCTTTATATAGGCCTCTTATGAAATCTCATTTTTTTATCAATGATGTATGATGTATTATGTTGGATCATGCCTCATGATAAAGGCTTTGTATTTCGAATCATGCCCTTGATGGTGGATTTTGTATCGATGATGTATATCTTTTTGAGATAGACATTATATACATGTATATGGACATTCGATGTTTATACTTGCCATGTTTTTATATGCTTTATGATCATGATCATGATCATGATCATGATCATGGATTTATTTATGATGTGCTTTAATTATATCATTATATGTGTATAATTTATATTTTCATGTATATATCATGATGGATGTTGATGATGTATCTTATGTTTGATTCTCGTATGATAGATCCATAAATGATATATTTTGTTTTCAACATGAGATGTTTTTAGAAGGATGATACTTATGATATTGGTGTAGGGGGGATAGATTTGTGATCATGCACAATCCCTCTTGCCCCATTGATGATACAAGATATATGATGATTAGCTTAGCATACATGCTTGATGTAAAACTTAGCATTTTTATTGATATATGATTTATAGATGATGTTAGATGTGATGATATGATAGATGATAGATATGATATATATTATGATGTTATGATGACAACAATTTTTACAATCAATTCACAAGCTGAACCTAATAAAAATGAACATAAGATAAATATTCACAAGTATGAAAAATGAGTTCAATGCAATAGCTAAGTAAAACTCAACTCAAGTAAGCAATTGAACTTAATTTAAACATACAACACAATGCAATGGAAACAAATTTAATGAACACACTACAATTATAAAAAAGTATGCAAGATAAAATGAACTAAATGCAACAGTTAAGTAACACTCAACCTAAGTAAATGAATTCAATCCAACACATACAACATGGAAATAAAATGAAAGCATCACTTTATAAACCGTCAAATTAAATTAATCAAACTACTAGTCTATTTTTGCGGACAACATTGATATATTTTCTATTATTTTTGGTGTTATCTCAAAAGATAAGTTTTCAAGGCTATTGTTCACATTTTTTTCAGGGTTTCCTCAAGATAATGTTATTTTGTTTGTGTAGTGTCGTCCCTAGAAGGAATTATTTGAATGTTTAGGTTTTTTTGTTCTATTTTTGATTGTTTTTGTGTTTTTATAAGGTTCTTTTCTGAAATTAATGTACAAAGTGACAAAAAGCGTGGATGCTCCCAGCGTAAGATGGGATATACAAAGGTAGAATGCCACCCATGCATGTTCAAGAAGTTTCATACGCAAAGGTTCCCCCAACATTAGATGGGAATATACAAAGGCAATTCCTTCACATAGATAAAGGAATAGAGGAGCCGGATCGGGGCCTTGCAAGATAGGGTTAGGAGGATTCCTAGATCGATAGGAAAACTAATCATAGATAGAAGTGAGAATTACTCATCCAGATATGAGAGTATCTTGTGAACAAAATATTCCTTAAGCGCTAGAAACTGGTTTTTGCACAATGCACCACAATTGCATGGTTTTCACACTTGTATTACCTATTTTCATTTTGTTGTTTTCTTGATTTTTTTATTTCTTTCTTTCTTTTTAAAGGAATTTATTATTCAAGCATAAAATCACTTGAGATGTATTGCATTCATAGGTTCCTTTAATTCCTCACCATCTGAGTGAGCTAGCTTGTATGCCCTTGAACCGTACTTAACGACCACAACATATGGCCCTAACCAGTTGGCTTCAAAATTTCCTTTCTTTTCTCTATCTTTAACAGTGTTTTTCTAGTTCTCTTTCAACACGAGATCACCTATGTCAAACTCATGAGGTATGATTTGTTTATTGTATCCCCATGATACCCAGTTCTGATAAAATATTAAATGATTGAGAGATCTTATACACTTCTCATCGAGTATCTCTAACTCTTCCAAAGAGAGTAGCTTTGTAGTCTTCATCTTTATCCAAATAATCCTAGAGATTTTCTTAGGGAGGGAATCTCAATTTCCAAGGGTATGATGGCTTTAGTTCCATAGACCAATGAATATTAAGTAACATCAGTAGGGGTGTGAATGGAGGTTTGATAGGATCAAATGACGGGATGAATCTAGAGGTGCCAACTATGGTTTTTTTTACTAAAAATTTTCTCCATGATTCGAACAAGGGTTTTATTGGTGGCCTCTTCTTGTCCATTACCTTGAGGGTAATAGGGGTTCGAGAAATTTAGTTAGATTTAGAAGTGATGGCATAATACTTTAACCGTCTTTTTCTTGAAGGATTTACCATTATTTGCGACAATGGCAGATGGGGTGCTATAACGACAGATGATATGATTCATTATATAATTAGATTATTTGCACACCAATTAAATAAGTTAGAGGCACAACCTCTACCCATTTAGTGAATTACTTGGTGGTGGTGATAATGTGGGTATGACCATCTAAGGAAGTTGGATTGATCTTCCCTATGAGATCAAGTCCCCATTTATAAAACAGCCAAGGGGTTGTGATGAGCTATAAAGCCTACGCCGCGGCGCATGTATCAAGTTGCAATATTTTTGACACATTTCACATTTCTTGATGAATTTGTAATTTTTATTCCATGGTAAGCCAATAATATCATACTCTCCAAAATTTATTTGCTAGGACTATTCCGCTGTGTGTGCTCGAAAATTCCTCCATGTACTTCTTTAATAGCATGGACTAACTCAAGAACATCTAGACAATGTAGAAGATTTGTGTTATAGCCACGATCATAGAGGATGCCCACTAGGAGGGTATAACGGGTTATACGATAGATAAGGGCCTTTTTCTTGGTATGAGAGATGTTTGGGGAAACAAACCATCTTGTAAATAACTAAATATGGAATCATACCAGAGTGAGAAAGGACCAAAAACTTCACATGCCAAAAATATTTTGGCATGTCATATGTGGTCATTTGTAAGTGCTCCACAAAGAAAGGCATTTTATTTTCCTGAGGTGGAATGCACAATAGAGATCCAATTATAGTCATTGCATTGGTTGATCTATTGTGTGATCTTGTCATGTGTTCAAAGATAACCTGCACAAAGTATTCTTTCAAGGTCTCAACCATTTTCTTGTATGGAACAAGTTTTTCATCTTTGACCTTGTATTCATCATTAATTTTTTTAATGCTTAGTTAGGGGTTGCCAATGACTCGTAGGTATCAAATATTCCATGTGATAGCTAATTTAAGGTCGATGATGAATGCTTCATACTCGTGATTTTATTTGTATAAGGGAATCCCAAACAGAATGCTCATTGAATAACTTCTCCTGTGGGAGTGATGAGTACCACTCCTACTTCTGATCTATGAAATGTGAATGATTCGTAAAAGTGGACTTGCCACACGATGGAATCCTCAATATACATCATAGATTAATCTAGCAGATCCAGACACAATGGTTCCATTCCTAGTAGGGAAGCTTCATCTAATTGATCTGACAATACATGTCCTTTCATAGACTTCTAGTTAATGAACTCAATGTACAATTCAATGAGAATAATGATCAAATTACCCATTTGCCATGTAAGGGCATGTTTGGATAAGAGGTACTTGAGAAGGTGAACTTTGGATATTAACTTGGTTTTGTTGTTAAGGAGTAAAGGAAAAGTTTCTAGAAAGTAAAAACTACATCTAGGTAGGATTTTTCAATCTATGGATAGTTCAACTCATAGGAAATTAAGGTCTGGATGAGATATATGACCTTTTCTTTGTGGCCAAGGTCATATTGGGTATGTAGTGCACCAATAACAAATGTAGTAACTGAAATATACTGATGAAGAGGGTTCGCACTGGGTAGGCGGAATGAGAATAAGTAGGTTGATTAAATTTTTCTTAAGCAATTCAAACACCCTTTGACAATCAAGTCCCTAGTTGAAGATAACATCTTTCTTCAATAGATGTGTAAAAGGATGGCACTTATCTGCAAGCTATGAAATAAATCAGCAGATTTCCTAGATTTTCCCTTGTAGACTTCATAGTTGTTTTAGTTTCATTGATGGTTGTACCTTTGTGATAGTTGTAACCTTAGTGGGGTCTACATCTATCCCTCTCTATGAAATAATGAATCTCAAGATATTTCTAGATAATACGCCAAAGATGCACTTTCTAGGATTCAGACGAACTTTATAATCCTAGAGACATTGCAAGATGCATCTCAAAGACTTCAGGGTGCTCTCCTCTAGTTTTAGACTTTGCTAAGATATCATCAATGTAGTCTTCCATGATGTCATTCATCAATCATAAAAGATGACCGTCCTTGCATGTTGATATGTAGCCCCTGACATTCTTGAGTCCAAAAGGCATGACCTTATAGTAAAATGTCCCCCAAGGGGTGATGAAAGTAGTCTTGTTTTGATATTCCTGTGCGATCCTAATTTGGTTATAACCTAAAAATCCATCCATTAAAGATAAAATTTCATAACTGGCAGTCGATTCGACGATCATGTCGATTTTAGGTAGAGGGAATTAATATTTGGGACATGTTTTTGATGTCTCGAAGTTGGTGTATATTTTGATACCAACTGGCTTCTTTTGAATTGGGACTATGTTGGATATCCAATCTAAATAATTGATGGGTTTGATAAAATCTACCACTAATAGCTTTCAAATTCTTCCGTAACAAGTAGTGCATCTTTGGATGCATATTTCTTAACTTTTTCTTGATGGGTTTGGCATCTCGGTGTACAACAAGGTTGTGTATGACCAATTATGGGTCCAAACTAGTCATATCTATGTATTCCCACCCAAATACATCTGCACAATCCCATAAAAATGTTATAAAACTTTTTGTTCCTATGCCGAGAGTGAAGCTCCCAACTTTATCATTCTAGGCTCTTCTTTTGAACCAATATTAACACTAATTGTTTCTTCAATGAGCATCTTAGACGCATCTTCCATCCATGTAGGATCGGGGGAGTAAGATCAACCTCTATACGCGGTTCACAGAGATCATCATCTTTGAATGGGTACACCATTTTTTCCATAGTTTCTTTGGTTTGTTTGTCCACTAGCGCCTCAAAGAGGTTTTCACTATGGGACTTATGCTTGTTTTTCCCACAAGGATTTTCAGAAGTACTCTTTCCCTTTCTTATGATATTTTTATTCAAGTGACCACACATCTCTGCTTCTTCCCCAAAGTATGCGTAGGTATTCAATTTGATAGAGAAACCTTTCTTGTAATCCCCATGAATTCTTAAAATGCCTTACTATCCTTAAAGAAATAAATTAGCATGTGAAGTTGTTGATCCCAATCTATAAGTTTGGGATATACTAAGGTAGCTTGACAATTGGCTTGGGATCCAGATAAGGTGAAGATAGCTGAATTTGGAAATAGGTTAGTGGAGGAAAGATCCTCATATAGGCTACATTGGGAATCTAAATCACTGTTTGAATGAGATGAGTCATCCTCATGTTCAGAAGAGGTAGCGTCTATCTCAGAAGGTGGATCATCACGAGGCCTAATACCAAGGTCATGTTTGTTTGACTTAAATCAAGGAATAGGAACAGTTCTAACCTTCCTTGTGTATTTATGTCGTATCCAAATCCATTATATCCCATGACATACATCATGCAATGGCCTTTGACATATTGTGGAGCTTGATGACATGATGCCATGGTGCCTTCAAGTATCCATCTGGTGGGTGTATCTAACATCTTCTCCTCGGATAAGAGACCACTAGGAATAAACCTCTCAAATGGTTCAAGGCATCTATCCCGACTGCTTTTGAACTGAAAATATGGTTTACCACATGTCCTGAGTGACACTGAGAGGTATGATATTAACAAGGCTTGTTGAAGAGTGAATTAATCACCTAGGCCATACTTTACGATGTTTCCTCCCATGATGTGAAGGGGTTGACCAACATAGGAAATTTTTGATTATAAGGAGTGAGTACATCTGGATCTATACATTCTCTTATAGATTATGTTTGCAATGGGATAATAATATCCACTAATGGACACTCATATGTTGCATGATAAAAATTATGTGGTGCTCTACAATGCGTGAATGTTTTGGATCACTTGGGATGGTGATCATCTGTCCTTCATGGCATAATTTGATGCATTAATGAAAAGTAGAGGGAATGGCCTGCATGGTATAAATCCATGGGTGACTAGGATCATCTTATTAGGAAGATCCACATTAAGGACGTGGAATTTCATATCATAGGTCGTGATGGTTATAGTTTTAGCACCCATATCTATTTCAAAATTACGTAGTTGCTTAACCAGCTTCAATGTGCAAATATTTAGACTAGACCCACCATCCACAAGCACTCTTTTGATTTTATGAAGAGTAGTAAAAGAGTAACAACAACCTCTATGTATAAGGGTAAGTTGTGCTCAAGGTTATTACGTGGGATTGCATTTCGATCAAAGGAGATATGGTCATTAGAATCAAGGTTTGTAACCATCACTTGAAGGTGTGTGAGATCTACATCTGTGGAGACCCTTGAACTTTGAAGCATTTTATACAATATATTATTATGAGCAATGGAAATCTTGAGGAGATATAGGATTGAAATTATAGCTAAGGTTTTCTCTAATTGTTCTATCAAGTTGTATTGACCTTCCTGAGGAATAGGTAGAGGATCTGGTATTACCAAACGAGCAAGTCATGTCTTGACAATACAACTATTTTCTAAGATCCTAATGGTGTTTTCTTGTTCATCATATAAATGGACACGTCCTATAAGGGATTCAAATGGATTATCGTTTATTAGATAGACATAGTTGGAATTTATATAGTCATTAGAGGTTTTCCCACAATCTGGTTTCTTGTTCTTTTTATCCTCATGCTTGGGAAAGTGTTCTTTGAATATACCCATCTTCTCGTTAGGACCCTGTCCTGAGTTAGATGGTAAATCTACAACAATCTTACCTTATTTGATGAGGTCTTGGATGAAATACCGCAACCTCAGGTGTATATCATTCTTATGTCCTTTGATATGATGAAATTCATAGTATTCATACTCCTTAAACCAACTTGGGCTTAGGTGCATCATCCGGTATGGTATCGTTACGATTAGATATTGCACCATATTTACTACATCTAATTTTTTAAGTATAGTGGATAATGATTCAGTTAGAGGTGTAAATGTATGTTTTGTGGGTGCCTTTGGGTGAGGTCCTTATGAGATTTTTAATAGAGAACCACTCTATACGGACTATACTCTTTTGGAGTCTGTCATGTCGTCTCCAATGACATGCTTGTTCTTATTAAAGAAATTTGGTTTTTACGCAAGTTTTGGCTCATGTTTGTCCTTTAAAATGGGTTTGAGTGTCCCCTTTGCAATGATATCCTTCTCAATCTATCTTCATTTCTCTATAAATTCTTCAAAGTTAGTGCCACATTGCGTAAATGGAATGATATTTCTAGGTTCAAGTTGGGGACGAATATGCTAACCATTTTTTCTATAATGGCATAAGGGAAACGACTCACCAATCCATGCCACCTTTATAAGAAGCCCACAAATATTTGATTGGGTTTTTTTAACATTGCAGAGTTCATTCATTGTAATTTCATTCTCCATATTGAAAGAGTAATGTTACACAAATGTTTCATCTAATGTGGGCCATATCGTGATTGATCCTTTAGGTATACTAAAAAACCATTTCAACACTTCGATGTGAGGGAACAGACATTAAATAATTATCATTATAATTGAATTCCTATAAATCCATATATAAGTCTTTCATGTGATCACGAGGATCACCTTTGCTTTTGTATTTGTCAAATTTAGGGATATCAAAGTGTTTTGGGAATGGTTTTCATAACATGTCTTTATCAAAGGGGTAAGGACATATATCTTCATATAGATACTTTCTGTTGTGCCCTACATTACTCTCTTGTAGAGTGGTAAGCGTGTTTTTCATTGATTACAACTCTTGTGTGATGAGTTGTTCTTTTGTGGGGGATAGTGGTCTATTCACTTTAGCAACTTTAAATGTTGCGTCGTCATATGGGTCAATGTGAAATTCACCTGATTTAGTCTTGAGTCTATCCTTATGTGTATTCCTACTTGAGGAACCTAAGGTTGCTAGTTTTTGACTAAGTTTTAATATTTGTCATTGAATGATCTCCTCTTCAATTAGGGGATCATCTTCATCATCAAATCTAGGAGGAGGTGAGTCTTTACGATCATGTTTAATTTTGAATTTATGTGAAGCCTTAAAGTAAGGTCTCCTCGAACCATCTATTGGTTTTGGTGGTTCACTTTCAACATTTTTGTTACGCGTACCTAAAGTGGAAGCATACCTTGCATCGAAAGGATTGTCCATGTCAATGAGAGATGGTCATAACGGATCTTCTACTTCATGGTTGATATTTTTTAATCTCTTCTTCATGCTTTTGTGGTAGTTTAGCCCCTAATTTGAGGACTCTACAAGTACGTGGTATTTATTGTAGTATAACAGCTCATCAAAGTGAGCTAGATCTAGTTTTTGTTGGTCTTCAAATGAATTATAATCCTCTCTGTTATGGTTGACTAAAGGTTCAATGTCTTTAACCTATTAAAATAGGTTTCAATGTCTCGATGGTGTGATCATTTCCAAAAATGCTTGGATTTTGGTTGGATCTACATCAATCCCTTGTGAAGAGATGATGTATCCCAAGAATTACCTCCCATTACACTTTGAAAACACATTTTTCTAGATTCATTGTAACAATGTATTCAATTATATAAGAGAGGATGATGTGAAGCACATCGAGTGATCACAATGCTTTATGGCCTTAGCCGAGGAAGGACATCAACGTAGGATTCCATAATCTTATGAATGAGATAATGGAATATGTAAGTCATTTCCCATTGGTATGCAGCACTAGCATTCATAAGACAAAATGGCATGACTACATAATAGTAGGTTCCCCAAGGAGTGATAAATGTATTCTTTGTCTGATCTTCCTTAGAGATCTTAATTTGATTATACCTAGAAAATCCATCCATAAGGGACAACAGCTCATAGCTAGCTATTGCGTCAATGATGACATCAATGGATGGCAGTGGGAAATCTTCCTTGGGACATGCTTTGTTGATATCTTGAAATTCAATGCAGATACAAATTTTTTCATTCTTTTTTAGAATAGGGATGATGTTGGATACCCACATTGATTAGTCAACTATTTCAATAAATCCCACCTATAGGAGTTTCATAACTTCCTCTACGACCATTAGCACCACCTTTGGTTTCATAGGTCTAGATTTCTTCTTGATGGGCTTAGAGTCAAGCTCGGTCACTAGGTTGTGAACTACTACATGAGGAGAAATTCCTGTCATTTCTTTTTAATTCAACACAAAGGCTTTTGAATGCTCCTTAAAGATTTTTGTGTGTATCTCTACCTCTTTAGGAGTTAGCAAAGAATCTAACTTCAACATTTTTGGGTCATCCTCCATCTCGATGTTAGTTTTGATCTTCCCTTTAATCAAAGAGGCATTACACTCTTCAAATTTAGAATGGCCCAAAGCCAATTCTAATTCCCCTTCCTCTTCTATTTCATAGACTTTAAGGCCTTCTCGAGCAAGAACGGTCCATCGTGTGATCCTTGAAATAGGAGGAAGATTGAGGAATGAGAGAAAATATTCTCTTATGATGTGCAAGATGTAAATACTGTGTAAGTGTTAAGGTATCCTAAGATAGCTTCATCATTTTCCATGTAATCTAGAGTGGGAGGTTTGTTCTCAGCCTCAACATATGTTAAGATTGGGTTTGTTAAAACTTTGTGTACTAAAGGTTCTAGACGAACCGAAACTATGAAGTTGGTTTCTTCTAACTATTTTCTTAGATGAAAGTGGGAAAAAGACGTAGATATGGAATTTTTGAGAAGGTTCTAGTCGCGTGGAATTACTTCGATTGAGATAAAGTACAAACCTTTTGTCAAGTTAAGCACCATGGTTTTATATAGTTGTAGAAATTCTTCCCTAGTTTCATATACCTCTGAAACTTGATTGGTAACTAGCTTCATGTCTAGCATGGTTTTTACCTTGGTTTTCTTGATAGATTCAAGGGGTAGTAACCGAGCTTGACCTCAGTAGGGTGGGGTTTATGGGATACACGTGGATGTTGATTATGCTCTTTTTGTGCACCGTTTTAAAATAATTAATCAAAAACTTCTTTACTTGCAATAATTTCTGTAAAAAAAAGCTACAAATCACATCAAAATAATGTTATAGCATAGGAAAACACTTGATATTTTATTAGTACTTATGATCGTGCTTATAAAGTGATATGGAAAGAATGTGATTATCACTTATTTAGCTACATATATATATGATTAACACAAATTATGATTTACATCCATAAATCGATTCTGGCACATATAGAGATTCTCATATGTATTAGAGATTATAGAATCAACAGTCTCCTCCTCTTCCTCAGTAAGATTAGAATCAGGAATGGTGATATAATCTTCAGCAAAGAAGTTAGAATCTTCCTCCTGAGTTTTGTAGAGGTGAGTGAATGTTGAATTAGTGTTGGAGATGTTGATGTGGTTGTTTGAATCAAATTATGAGGCAGTGTGGTAGTCTTATTCCAAGTGCTCAAGGTCAGTCTTGTATTGGCATTCATACTAAACAAGATCCTCCTAGAGTTTTAGTGCTTCATCATATGCTTCCTAAAAGGCATCAGTGGCTTCCTGGATATGTTGTGTTGTAGAAAAATAGCCTCTAAGTGATCAAATGGAGCTGCTTGGATCGCACAGAGTTCAAGATTGTGGAGCAAGTTGTATTGCTCCTAGTACATTGGATGGTGGAGAAAAGGAAAGGAATCGAGTCATGGGAAAGTGTTGATCAATTATACCCTAGAACTTAGTAAAGAAAATACAAAAGGTTCACGCCAGAGAGTAGAGTGCATTCAAAGGCACAGAAGTATTGGAAAGGATCATGCGCGAGGAAAATAAACAAGTTCGGGACTTAGCCATTTTCATGACAAGGATCTATTTTTGGAGATAGCATGCGAAGCACTCAAACCGATTGGATACTTGTGTGTCACACATTGGCTATTTTTGGATAATCAGCTATGAAGTGCTTTGCATGGACATAGGCCGGAAATAGATCTACCACTATCAGTTAATTAACAAAAGTAGTCTATCATTAGCATACTTGCATGTGTGGCTATTTTTCTAATGGTGCGTGACTAGTGGTGAAGGGTAAGTCCCCACCCTTATCGGATGTAGTAAACTCGTGTAGTAGATGGATATTCATACATGGAGATATAGTGATATTATGTTGCTAAATCTATTACACCCATAAGCATATACTATCATTTATTGTAATGAAGCACTGTGTGCTTACTACATTTAATATAACATGGATTATGGACTGAATCAAGGTGTTAGCATGGTTACAGGTTCAATATCACATGCTTGATCGCATTATGGTTATCTATTAAGTCTTTTATTTTCTAGATCTAGGTGTAATTATGCACTGTTTGAAGAGTATAGTAGCTATAGATCTGAGTGATTAAAGTCTTCATCATGCTAATAACCTATAATAAGCAACCCTAAAGAGGGACCCAGTGCCTTTACGCACTTCGGTTAGCACTCTGTCTAGACCGAGTAATGTGCGAGTGTGTCCGGGGTCTTATTGGTCTTAGTGAGGAAACCTATATGTTGGAAGTCATGCCCAACCGATGGTTGACATAATTAAACCGTAGAAATCACTTTCTTCTCTCTCTCTTTTTCAAACCACATAAATTTTAATTTACACATATTCTTAAAGAATATCCCACTCGGAAGAAGCTATCAATGATCGGAGGATTGACAGGTGGACACCCATTTGGTTATCTTTGTCCAGTCATAACCTCGAGAGAAAGGAAAACCCCGCCAAAAAGTAACTCAAAACCTCACCTTTAGATCACCTCTTTATAGGATTCCTTTCCAACCAAAAACTCTATTCTAAATTCACAAGTCGGTCTTAAATAGCATAAGTTAAAACAAACATAAATTCACTATTAGGATTGTGTTTTTTTCTTAGCTTTGTTTTTTACTTGCGTTTTGAGTTGTGAGGATTGTGTTTCTTCATCTTTCTTATTCCTTTCACTCTTCTTCACATGTCATAGTTGGAGTATCGACTATTTCTAAGTGTGTCAAGGCCTCATCTTATCATTCTCGATTTATAGGTTGATCGCTTCATCATTTTAACTCACCAAAAATCCATTTTTTCTTCATTTCTTATAATTTCACATTAACCGGCATCGGTCCAACGACCATCATCGGTTTACATATGACCGTCGTCGATGTACCTAACCAAAGGTCAATTTCTTGTTGTTTTGGTTATTTTTCCTGAAATTGCCTTCGTCACCTATTCTTTTCTATTTTTGGTCCTGAGGACACCATCATATCCCCAAAGATTCTGATATCTCTACCAGATACAGTTTCCCCATTTCACATTCATCAATTCTGTTTCATTTGTTGAAAATGGTATTTCCCATAGTGACCAAAGATGTCGGTTATCAAAACCGTCATCGAATCCTCGTAATATTCATTGGTCATACTGAACATCATTAGTTCTTGTGTTTGATTTTTAATCAAAACACTGACATGATTTACCCTCATATTCTATCCTTCTCTCGCTTCTATTTTTTTTATCATTTACAAAATACATTTTTACTGTCAAAGCACTAATTCACATGGTGCCGACTCACAGCCAAACTAACACCCTTGTATTTCATGCCAGTCATCAGCCACTCCCACTTAGTCCATCATTGTCATACATCTTGTCACCTATGGATCCAATGTAGTCCTGTCACCATTTCTACCGATGATGAGGAGTTTGCAAGACTCCTTGATCAGAATCCCGTGGCCTTACAATACTATCTTGCCCACTCATCTACCTAAGACTCCTCAGGATAGCTAGTATATGACATGCATGTATCTATCCCTCCTACCCTCTTCCCCACTTCCATGTCAGCTACCACTAGCTTGGCGCTGCCCTCATCCACATTACCCCCTGTGGTCTCGTAGTTAGGTCCCACCTCTGCCATAACTGCTGCCCCAATGACATCTATTGCACTCATGGTGTCAATTTTTCCTTCACCAACCGCTTTGAACATGGCCCCATCTGCCCCCTTTTCCTCATATATACCAGTTACATCATAACCACCTCTAGTTTTGGCAACCCACACCATGTTCCAAAACTTGAGTTTTTCCATCCCTCAGTCTCTACCACCCATTACCACGAGAGTCGTTGCAACCACCCCACCTATTTACACGCATCACCAACAACCCCCAATCTCATATGTCGCTTATTCGGGGTACATTCCACCTATATCTATCCCCCTTTATAGTTTTCATATTCAAAACCCTCATGTATTGGGATGCCATCCACATCATACACCCATCATCAACCTCCCTTTACTACAGGAGGCACCCATTCCTCACAACCCACCAATGACCTCATTAGGATGATGATGGAAAAGATGCAGACATTAGAAGCATCAATTTCTAGCTCTCGTAACTCCTTGACCTATGACAAAATCTGTAATGAGCCTATTCATCCATCCATTCCTATTCACCCATACCCCGTGCATTGGGAAATTCCCAAGTTCAAGGATTTCTACAATAAGGAGGACCCGCAACAACACTTGCGGTCATTCAAACATGGGTGCTACCTAATTTCCCATGATGATACTTTGCTCTTACAAACATCTCCCATGTCCCTAATAGGACCTTCCTTAGATTGGTACAATAGTTTACCTAGAAATTCCATCTATTCCTTCAACCAAGTTGCTCAAGAACTCCTAGACCACTTTTTGATCAATGTAGTCAAAATGGTCACCATGATCAACCTATATTTGACATGACAATATGACGATGAATTTATCACAGATTTCGTTGCTAATTAGACGAAGTCTTATCAACTAATTAACGTTCTAGTTGCCTCAATTTGAACTTATTGAGTTGTTCACTAGAGCTTGTGCCAAACACATCTCACCAACTCTACAGGTACAAACCTTCTGAACCTTCGATGAAGCGTTCACCATGGCATGAAAGATGGAAATTGTGCCATTGAAGAAAAGAAAATCCAATTACTGAAACAAGAACACCCCATTCAAACCAAATGATTCTTCTTCATCTTCAAAACCCCAAAATAATTATTCAAAAGCTAAAGGATATGCCAATGCGGTAGTTCTCAAAGCGGGTCCATCTCATCCCTCTAATCAAGCCCAACCTTCTTCCAATATTTCCCCTATCTAGACCTTTCAGTTCCGGCGGAGTAGCAGTAGAAGTACACTTCAATTGGAGAGCCCTATTCTTCAGTCTTGGAAAAGCTTCTTAAAGTTGGAGCCATTACACTTCCTCCCATAAAACCTCATACTAGTTTTGATCCCACTCATCCTATGCCTACATGGTATAAGGAACACGACTATTGTAATTATCATCGTGTCAAAGGCCATAGTGATGGTAACTACATAAATTTTAAGAACATTATCCAAGAGATGATAGATAATGGAGACCTCGTCGTGGACAACCCAAACACGCCGACAAATAAAAATTTACACATCTTTAAGAATTCATTCCCTAACCATAAACCATCGTCTAATCAAAATAGTGAACCTTCATCCAGTGACAACAATGTCTATGAAGTCCACGTGGTTTTTGATATCATACCGGATTGTTCCTCAAATTCCACCTATTTCATCTATTGAAGAAATTTTGGCATGAGCTCCTCTACCCATAGAGGAGCATACCTCTTCTACTCCTTCACCCACAGAGGATTCCCCTTCATCTCCCCCTGCTCTCATGGAGGAACCCATGTTTTCTACTGATACCATTTCACCATCCACCTCGCAACCTACTGAATATTCAATAGTATTAATTCTCCCATCCACAAAAGAATCATCATCACCTTCTCCTCCACTAAGGGAGAATTCTACCTCACCCCACCTACCATCTCTCCTACCCAAGAGATATTCTTCAAACATAGCAATAATTATTGGGGTAAATACTCCCTCATCGTCCCAGGACCCCATTAACATGATCTCGGCTCTTTTACCCACGAGATTCGAGGCTAGCCAATTCCTGTTTCACATACATATTTTACATGGATTGCCACCAAACTAACTACACCTCCTCTTTCAAAAGTATCATTTTCACGGTTGGTTGATCATTTGGATTATGTTGATAATTCCATGCTCTAGGGCTGTCATCGACTTCCCTTTTCGGCTCAAATGCAAATGTTTCCTGAAGATACTTCCACAATCTACTGAAACGTATTTCCAGCAACAAGATCGACCCTGACCATGCCTATCGAAACAACTTCTTCCTCATCCCATCTACCTACATCCAAACCTTTGCCCATGTTAAAAACCATTCCAATACCTAAGAACCTACCCACACCTATATCTTCGTCTGTATCTAGACCCATCACTACATTGGGTGTCATACCGGCGTCAAGCCTTACTCATCCACTTGTTAAATTGGACTTAGCCACGTCTTCCCAAACCCATACCAAAGTTATTCCTCCACCTAAAAGGAATACCCAACCTTCTAGGCCACATACGCCAATCTCACCTACCACACCTTTGTCACCTTCACTTGCTTCCGTCCATCCTAGGGCCCCATCCATCAACCCCGGTCCGAACAGGTCTCCTACCCAAGGCCAATCAAAAGCTAACCAACTTACTCCTTTATCACGGGCCTTCATTACACCTCATTTACCTACACAAAAAACACCTTCGCCCTCACCCATGCAATTCTTACCACCTATACCTCCACCAGTTACTATAACCCCAATTTTGTGTATATGAATTTAACCCATACTATCCACCCAAATTTCTACCAACCACTTCCACCGCAACTTTATTGTCCCCATGGGTAACCCATCCTCCTCCACTATCTACTTTCCCTTCTCGTATCATGTACTCATGTGTTACCTTTACCTAACAAGGTGCAACCCAAATACAAAACCCCACTACCCTCTAATAAGGTAGTTAAACTAACAAAACCTTCCATTGCTAGCTCTTCTACCACACCTTTACCCAAGAAGATACCATCAATGCCTAAGATAGTACCACTTACAAAACCAATGTTCCAACCCATTCCTCCTCCTAAAATGCATCTTCCCCCCCGATCATCTGCACTGTTACCCAAACCCTCACTCACTTCCCATTGTGATCGGTTGGCAAGGTCATATGCCAACATTCTAACCAACCTCTTAGAGACTTCCATCATCACATTACCACCGCTTCAACCTTATGACCCTCTCAAACCTAAACCAAAAGGGTTTGATGAAACCAATATTTTTTCCTATCATCGTATGCCAAGACATGGTGTAGAAAATTATAAAGCTCTAAAAACCATTCTTATCCAACTTTTTCCTCCTGAATTTTTTTTTGAAAATGAAGACCTTCTTGATGAGGACCATGCTCTACCTTCACCACCTTTGCACATCATCGTCCCTTGCTTATTTAATGACCTACATCTCCACCCCCACAACCTTTTTCCACCTCCAAAATTCGAGATCAACATGGTCCATATTAGAGAGTTGGCCAAACCACCACCCAAATTCTAGTGTACCATACACACTTCACAAGGATTTTCTCTCCCATTAGGTTTTCACCCATCATGTTGTTACATACTCATCCTACACCTTCTACATTTACCACCTCCCCTCATATTAACATGGTCTAAGTTTTCACCCACACCTAGAAGGAAAAAGGAAAAGAAAAAGCAACTAGCCCATCAACCAACCCCATTCCCAATATACCATCTACACCCACCTAAAATCACCATTCGAGGACCCACACACCCTATCTCTAATGGGGTCACCCATTGTATAATGATAAAAAAATTACATCAAGTCCCCTCTAAAGATGTCTTTATATGATCTTGTCCAAACTTTGAATCTCATAGACAAGCCCTTATGGAGGTTTTGCAATCCATCAAAGTTTTACCCAATGACCCCACACCAATGGCCTCCATTATCACCCCTCACCATGTGGCCTCGCTTACCAAATCATCTCCTTCTTCTACCCCCATGCCAACTCATCAAGTCGTTGCCCTCAATTTCTTTGATGAGGATATTGTACCTCTCCAGTCATATGACCATGATCCCGCCCTTTTCATTTCTATCTATATCGATAACATATGTGTACGATGCATTATGATCGATGGTGGTGCTAGCATTAACATCATCTCCTCCCATGCGTATAATCAAATATGCATCCCTTTAAATTGTATGCACAATAAACCAGTTATAATGCACTCCTTCAATGACATCATCACCTCCACCCTTGGCACCATAATTCTCCATATTTGTGTGGGCCCTCGCACTGTCCTAGAATTATTATATGCCTTAGAGGGAGATTTTTAGTATAACCTATTGCTTGGCAGACCTTGGATTCACGTCATTTGTTGTGTCCGTTCAAGTTTACACCGTGTGTAAAATCAAACATGAAGGGCATAACTATACCATACCAAATGACTGTCACCCTTCAAAACTTATAACATGTTTTACCAGCAGTCAAGGCATCTACCACTACCCCCACTTCTCCTTCACTCATAACCCCATCCACCATTGTTTTCGCCACCTCTACCACACCTAATTATTCTATTCCTACTGCCACCACCACAAACCTCTGTAGCTGACCCATCTACTTCCCAACCAACTAATACCCCTCCCTTGCCAAATCATCTAGTGATTCGTCTATCCCCGCTACCCGCATATCAACTACGATCCCTTAAAATGTGTTTATGCCTCACTGGGGGAGTACCACCTCTACAATATTAACACATTACTCACTCCACAAGAGTATGGAAACCCATTAGCAGACCTCGTTATGACTATCGCATAGGAGAGGTTTTCCCTTATGGTCCTCCCCACCTTCGCACCAACTTAATGTATGGGAGACTTGATGATGTCACTTATTCACCCGAACATCCATCCCAAACATGATCATTTTAATCTAACCTTCAATATCTCACTAACTTCCGCTTTGCCCACACTTTCCTTCATCACCATTCATGGAAAGGCTTTGTCTTCAGTTTTTATGAACAATGTCATCATATCGTCATTCCATGTACCACCCATAAAAGGCATTCGCTTCTCCGCACCATATTCCAAGAAGGCCCACATCAACCTCATTAAGGAAGACAAACCTTCTCCACCCCATTCACCACTTTCACCCACGAGTCCATAGATCATGAATCTATTCCTTCTAACTTCTTTTTTCGTAAACATGATTTTCTTTGTTACTCGACTTATCACCGCAATGGCAAGGATCCTTCTTCTTTTCCCTTCCCGTATCCTAACATGATCGATGATGATACACCTTATATTAACATCATTCAATGTTAAGATGATGATTCTATACTCACCTACCTCAAAGTGTGGAAGATTCTTATATTCACCGATCATTACCTTCCGAGACGGAAACCGTATAGAATGAATCGATTGTCATCGAAATCAACATTAACACTCATGATGACCCGCACATTCTAAAGATAGGCCAATCTTAAGATGTTGTTGAACAGAAGCTTTTACTTCTTTCCTCTTGGACCATAGCAACACTTTTGCTTGGTCCTATGTCAATATGCCCAGTATTGACCAAAACATTGTGGTCCACAATATTGTAACCATTCCCGATGCAAAACCCATAAAATAGAAGCTATAGAAAATGCATCCTTGCATTTCCTTCTTGTCAAAGAAGAACTTCAACGCCTTCTCTCAATTTCCTTCATCCTACCCATTGACTATCCCCAATGGATTTCTAACATCGTTCCTATCACAAAAGTGACAGGGGGACTCTGCATTTATACAAATTTTTGTGACCTCAACCTAGCTTTCCCCAAAGACGACTTTCCTCTACCAGGCATTGACCAATTGGTTGATCTCACCGCCGGCCATGAGATGCTATCACTCATGGACAGTTTCTCGGGTTATAATCAAATATTACTCGCTCTAGAAGATCAACACAAAACTACCTTCATCACTCCTTGGGGACCTTCTGCTATCAAGTCATGTCTTTTGGCCTTAAAAATGCTAGTGCTACATATCAATGAGCCATGACTTATATCTTCCATGACATCATGCATTGCATATTGGAAGATTACGTGGATGACATTCTTGCCAAATCTAAACATCGGGCCAAACACCTGATAGTCCTTAAGGTCATATTTGACCGCCTCATCAAGTATTGTGTTCACCTTCAACCTAAAAAGTGTGTCTTCGTGGTGCTTTTAGGAAAACTCCTTGGTTTCATTGTTTATTTGTGTGGCATAGAAGTCGATCCTGATAAAGTAAAGGCTATTCTAGAAATGCCTCTACCTACTAATCTCCATCAACTTTGAAGTTTGCAAGGTAAGTTGCAATCTATCCATCGGTTCATTTCACAACTTTTCGACCGTTGTTAACCATTTCATCATCTCCTCAAAAAGGATGTCTCATTAAAATAGGATGATGAATGCCATAAAGCCTTTAACACCTTAAAATAATACCATCTTTAACCATCGGCGCTCATGCTCCCTAAATATTACCAACCCTTTTACCTATACATTTATGCAACTGACCATTCCTTAGGTTCCATGCTCGATCAACGCAATGAGTAGCATAGGGAACAAGTAGTTTATTACATAAGCCGTACCCTTTTGGACTACAAAACTAGGTACACCCATGCTGAAAAACTTTGCTTAGCCTTAGTTTTTGTCACCACTAAACTTCGTCATTACCTACTCAACCACAAAAAAAAATCGTCACTAACATTGATCCCTATATTACAAGTACGCCAAACCCTACCAACATCAACGTGTTGTATGTTGGCTCATGCTTCTTATAGACCTTGACCTTGAATTCATCCACCAAAGTCTGTCAAAGGCCAAGCCATCGCTAACCAACTAGCAGATGCACCTCTTTCTAGAGATCAACCCTCTAACTTTGATTTCCCAAATGAATCCATTTTTACCCTCTCTTTGGACAATACCACTTACCAGATGACGTTATTCTTTGATGGTTCCAAATTTTAGTGTGGGGGTAATGTAGGTGCTATCCTCATTGCTTTTGATGGTGAACCTTTGCCTTTATCTTTCAAACTATATTTTGATTACAATAACAACATTGTTGAATATGAAGTACTCGTATTAGGCCTTTAAACCGCCATCTCCCTAAATGTTAAAATAATTAATATCTTTGGTGATTCACAATCAAGTTATAAACTAGGTCAATGGTATATACCAATTGTCGTAATGAAATACTAGAAAAGTACAATGTCATGTTGATATAGTTTTGACTAGCTTTGACCGTTATAAACTTCAAACCACCCCACGTTCTACTAATAAATTTATGGATACCATTGTCTTCCTAGCTTCTCAGATACCCGTTTTCCTGCCGACTCCAAAATCTTTGTCACAATACAAAGGTTTCAATCACCTTCTTATTTATCTCGAGATGTCAACTCTGTCGAAACCATTGCACCTGACCCATGTGACCTTTGGTATAAGTAGTTTGTATACTACCTTTCCCTTTCCATTCTGCCTCCTGATCTCACTCGTAATGGAAAACACACCTTTCTTAAAGGTGTCTCTCGGTATGTCATCATGGGTGGTCTCCTTTATAAATGTGGATTTGACAATATTCTCTTACGATGCCTTATAAGTTTTGAAATTCCCTACACCATCAAGGAAGTTCACAACAGAATTTGTGGAGGTCACTTTAGTGGCTTAGCTATCGCTAAACACATTTTTTTCCTTGGCTATTATTGTCTAACCCTAAACCGTGACTATTGTGACTATGTCAAACATTTTTTGAAATGCCAACAACATGCCAATCTTCATCACACACATATTCATTCCTTACAGTCGTAGGAGACCTTTGGGATTTTTCTCAATGGGTTTTGGATCTTGTCGAGAGAGTTCAATCCTCATTCTTCACAATGCCACCAATGGATTATAACCACAACTGAATACTACACTAAATGGGTAGAATCCATTACCCTCATTTCTACAAAAGCTGAGAAAATTTGTGAATTCATCAACCATCACATCATTTATCGCTTTAGTGTCCGTCACCACCTCATCACTGATAACAGAAAGAAATTCAAAAACAAAACCCTACGAAAACTTTGCAATGCTTTTGGCATTCAACTTAGTTTCTCATCACCTTATTACCCACAAACAAATGGCCAAGAAGAATCAACTAATAAAACCTTGAACAAAATTCTTATGAAAGTAGTTGACAATACTGGGAAGGATTGGCATATGCACATTCCTTTCACCTTATGGGCTTACCGCACTAGTATTCACACTTTGACTACAACCACACCTTTCTCTCTGGTCTACAATATCAAGGTTTTCTATCCTCTCGAAGTCCATATTCCATCTCTTCGCATCTCACTACAAGACATGCTCCACGATGATGACTTTCGCCAGATGCTTTGATACAACTTGAGTTATTAGATGAACATCGTCTCAATTCTCTTGATCATCTCCAAATCTACCAAAAGCGTATCAAACGTGCCTATGATAAGTGTGTCCATGAAAAAACCTTACAATTCAGTGACCTTGTCCTGAAGGAAAATCAACATGTAACCAAAGAGGAGAAAAGTAAACGGGGTAAATTTGCTCCTAATTGGCTTGGACCCTATATCGTTACTCATACCTATGGATCAAGTGCTTATCATTTGTCTTCACTTAAAGGTAAACCCAAACCTAAGCCCCTCAATGCCTTACATCTTAGACCATTTTATTGTTGAAATCAAGTCCTATATCACCTTCTGTCTATTGACTACTCGTCCTTTGAGCACCATTCACCTTCCATGTTACTTGTTTTGAGGATCAACAACTAAAACAAGAATCATGTGGTTACCCATCACCTTTCATCCTTATCTTCAATATGAGTACCACAGCTCTACTCATGACATGATTCTCATGGATACTTTTCATCTTTTTCAAAGATAGAATCCCATGGTCGTTCATCACTTGAAACCATATCTTTCATAGTTAACCTTTGTGTGCTATGGTTTTGTCTTCTAAACAAGAACCTAATTTTCCTCTATAGTCTTTTCCATGACTTAAACATCCAAAAACAAAATAGGATGTAACTCCTTGAGTCAAACTTCTAGCAAAAGATGACTCCCTCAAAAGGGACATCTCTTCTCTCTATCTTGCCACTATAAATAGACTACTCCCTCGAAGGACAACTATATAAAGTCATTGCAAAAATACAATAAAATATTCGAAGCTTCGCACGTTGATCAACTTCACGAAGACCTCAAGGAGATAATATACTCATCCCATATAGACTTCCCACATTGATCAGTCTATCACAAATTAAAACAAAAGAAGAAAATAATAACTTTTTCATCATGGACTTGCCTATTTTCTATCATGGGTTTCTTGCCAGGTAAACATGTTGTCATACACTAAGTTACATTAAACCACCCATTTTCACCTCATTTTCTTTTCACCCTAATTTTCTATCCGCTCAAGGGACTTTTCGCAACTGCGACATTTCATGATCATGTGACTTTCTTCACCCTTAGAATAGTCCATTATGCAATGCCTTTAAGGTCTCACGTTCATAAGCCAATCTTTGGTATGATAGACTCATTAGGGTTCTTATCAATTAAGCAACTCTTTTACCACCTCTTACCATTCACCTTCTTCATTACTTATTGATTACCCTATACAGGACTAGACCATCGATACCTACATTTTAAAAGACTCAACCATGCCTAAAACCAAGACTCAACCATGCCTAAGTGACCTAATTCAACCATGCCTATGACCTAGACTCAATCATGCCTGAAACCTACCAACCCATTCCTCTACCTCATCATATTCTTCCCGAGCTTATGCGAGAACTACATTTTCCTAGGCCCCTTTTCACTAGGGCTATGTAGGAAGCACTCCTAGGGCATGGGGCCCTTAGAGGTTAGCTCGGCCACTCTTTACCCTAACCTATTTTCCCCATTTTTCTATTCATATTCTATCTTAGTTTCCATTTTCTACAAAACTTGGAAATTAATACAAACATACATATCTACCATGTTCTCACATCATAAAAACATCCAATCAATCATTTCACATTTCCATAATATCAAATATTTTAGAAATCTACACCATAACATACATATAACTCATCATTTATTTCCCATGTTACCAATAACTTGGAAATTAAATCAAAATTAAAAACATGACTCCATCATGCCTAAATGACCTGACTCCATCATGCCTAAACCGACCTGACTCCATCGTACCTAAATGATATGACTCACACATGCCTAAACCAACTCGACTCAACCATGCCTATACCCGACTCAACCATGCCTAACCAACCTATCTCAACCATGCCTAACCAACCTATCTCAACCATGCCTAAATCTGCCTAGTTTCCATCCATATACAAATAACAATAAAACACAAGTGCATCATCCATAGTCATCGATCTCACTATCTATAAATAACATTCGATATATCCATCAAATATACACTGATAAATAATAATCTCAAGTATCTCTTGTGTGGATCCTCACTATCATCGGCACATAGGTTGGTATATATATCAAAAATAAACAAAATAACGATGTACAGAGACATCAATCATCGTCCCATATGATGTCCAATCCGGTCTCATCTATCTCCTCCTCCTCTCCTCCAGCCCGACGCCCTACCATCATCTCTCCACCTTCTCTAGGTTTAGGTCTTGCCTCCACCTAACATGCAATTGGATGAGGCCTATGTAAACTAGTGGCCTCACCCCCGACCCTGTCTCTAAGCTCACCATCCCTTGTACTCTCTATAATGTGTGTGTGATATCTCATCCTCTCACTTGAGGCCTGTTGTACCTTGTACTCTACATAGGAGGGGAAATCTATTCTCGGTGATAGTCAAATGATCCTGATAGTATCTGGCCTCATTCATAACATCCCCGAATCTCCTTCTACCGATGGCATGTCGAGCTATTAATGGCCTCGGCCCCGTACACGTGAACCCTACCCTCCTCCTTATATCGTGGGACCCGTCCCCACTCACGCTGCCTTTAAAATGGGACACTTTCCTGGGCCTCGTTAGGGTGCTTGTGTTGTGACCTAGGCCTGTAGGGCCACAATCTTAGCCTATGCAGTGGCCAATTAACCATGCAAACCTATTATCTACACCTGTAAGGTGGCCACCGTCCCCCACCATCATCCCCAATATGCGGTACCTACCCCTGTGCTACCTAGACCTGAAGGAATACCACTTGCACACTGTAACGTGGCAACTGTGCCTTTGAACCTATCAGCTACCCTTGAACTAATTCTAGATGTGTCAAAAGGGCAGCCACCTTCCCCTGTAAAGTGTCCCTCTAAATCAGTAATCGTAGCTAGGTCGGATGCCCCGCCTCGGTGGTGTTTCTGTAGATATGCTACCCATGACTACATGTATCATCGTCCAGTAACTCTAGTGTCATCAATCTGCCAGTCCACTTCATGCTCCTCCTGCCTTGTCAGTTGTGGTAGAGGCATAGGCCTCTCTACGTTGTCTCTCTTATAGTGTGGGAATGGTGGAGGCACATCCTGAGGCAGCCCAAACTGTCGTCTGACCCTATCCACGGGTATCATCTCGTGCTCGCCAACATGGCGTCCATCTATCCATCTAAGTAGTTATAGCTCATCTAACTCCACTTCCATCTACCTATATGAAGGGAAGCCAACATATGGCCTCCAAATGATGTTAACTCCTAACAAACCCTCTAGTACGTGCCTATAGTATGCTACATCATGTATAGCCCTAACATCCCTGCGCTCTCCACTAGTAGGCACCCAATGCCTATAGCCAACTCAAACCAAGCCCGCATCGAATGCATCAAGTCGGGCATACCAACTGGATGCACACATACAATGTGCTCATATGCCCAACAATGAAGAAGAAAGGTACAACACAAACTAAACCTTTGTAGCCTCCCATAGGCCCATAGCTCTCTATATAACTACACCAAGAATGTTGGTTCCCAAGAAAAATGGGTCCTATCCTCCATCATGTCATGAAGAACCCCCATCAATGCCTCATGGGAATCTCCCACCCTCCACATTCGGCAATGCAAAATAACACATTACCTCCATGATAAGGACAACCAACCTCATCTCCTGAGGATGGGCCACATACATGTCTCCATAGCTTAGGCTTGCGCTATGGAACCTCATCTCTGTCATCCCCTCTCCAAACACCGTCAACATCAGCTCCTCTGATTCCTCTGAGGAAATTGAATAAACTTGTTCTCCCACTATAGGTAGCCATAGGATCTTGTATACGTCCTCCAGGTGACTGTGATCTCACTGTCAACAAATAAAATGTGTTGGTCATGAATCCCATATGTCGATGAGTGCGACCATCAAGCTTAGCTCCTAAACTATATGCCCGTCTTGTTGGATCCCAATCACGCTAGCATCTATCACGTGCCTCCACTCCTCTATGGTCACACTCGATCATACCGCTAGTAACAATGGTGGAACTCGTCCTACATCCACACTGGTCCCTAGCCTGCATCCAACAAACCACAACATTGTTAAACCTTGACTATACCCAACATAACTCTTAACCAACCAACCTATTCCCAAGACCCTTACTACTTACTACCCCGTAACCACATCCCAACCCTCAAGACTACCCTTTTTCCCCATCCCAATTTCACATCCCTCAACTCGTACATTTTTCTACCTATTACCATACCCATTCTCAAACAAAACCTACCTTTATATCTCATTTTCTATCTTTCCCTCCAACCCTATCTCATTTAATTAACTTATTTTTCCTTGATTTGACTAGCCTAGGTCACCTAATACTTGACAAATGCCAGCCAACGCCAACCAATGTCGACTAACCCTTGTCCATGTTAGGAATTATTTAATAGTGCTCCATTATAATGTTTTATATATTTGTGATGGTTGTTATAACCTCGCATGTAAATAGTTGTGGACGTATATTGGTTGGTTGTGAAACACCCGTAGAATAGGTGTGAAAGATTCTAGGGTGGGTAAGTAGTTGAGAGTTTGTAGGAAGCTTGACCTTGAGAATAGGATGTCCTAATCCTATATATTTGTAAACACTCTCGAATGAAGATATGCTTTGTATTATTTCTGTGTATTCATTGTATAAACTGGTGTTATGCTTTTCATTTGGTTTCAGAGCGGTTTCGATTAATCTGTGAAGAGATTTTTTCTTCGATGTTGTTAATTGTGATGGAAGGATATTAAGAATTTAAGGGGCAATGTATGTCTGCATATTGCCCTCTTTTATGCACGAGAAGATTTGAGTGTCGTATGAAGATATTAGTTTAGTTTCATATCTGTATTGATTACTTTCGCATGCGAGAAGTCTGCATTTCTTTGTGAATTACAAAGTGCAATTTTAGATTGAAACGACCTGATTCGGAGCTTGTGTGAAAGGCGGTTTTGATGCCCTCATAAAATAATATTTGTTGAAGTTTTGATCAAATCGCTGGCAGAATTTGTGTTGATCTAGCATCAATTGACGGATCTTCTACAATGATTATTATTAGATCTATGCCCAACTACATACGTCTTCATCATCTCTGATTTGATAGACCATTATGCATCGCCGTCTATTCTGTTCTGTAATTTTGAGCCTCCATTGACGCGCTTGGGTCCATACAGTTGTAACAACATCATGGAAATCTCTGGCCATTGCAAGTCTGCGACCTGCTTCTTTTCATTGTGTTTTGCATTAATCAAAGTGCAAGATTCCAAGGCAATCTAAACGGATTGGCACGACCCGATCCCATTTGAAGCAACTGATCTTGAACTACCAATGGCATCTACAAAATTAATACAGACAAGTGACATCCATGCAAAGAGATAAAGCGGCAGAGGAGAGCCTCAATCAATATCAATTCACAACTCAAGAACCTGGCGAACAAGAGATATCACCAGCTGACAAGGAAACGGTTAGAGAAAATTTCATTCAATTCGTAGTTGGCGTTCCTCCTTTGCTGACTGTGCAGTTTGTTGAATGCCTCAAACATAACCTGCAAGATCAACAAGTGTATGCGGCTTTATATGTACTGAAGATTCTTTCAAAAAAAGTATGAGTTCAAGTATGAGGATGAGCAAATTATGGTTTATCTAATCATTGAATATTCTGTAGCGGTTCACCCCCATCTCACCGTATTTCTCCACATCTCTCCTCCTTGATATGTTGCGTTTATTCCGTCATACAAGCATTACCACATCGACTGTCCATAGACCAGGTCAATATTTCAATTCCATTTTCTTTAGCACCGTTCATGAGTCTAGTATGACTTTATTTCCCATAGGTTGTTTAGCTTGTGTCTAAATGTATTTAGTTTCTTTATTGTAAATGGTATGTGTTTGGCATTTAGTAAAAATTGTCCAATAATAAATCGTCTATCTCTTATTGTTATTATCAAAATGCATTGTGTCTAGTGTCAAAATATTGTAAATATAGTCATTTTCAAGTCAAATTAGATTGTTGAGTCTTTGTTGCATTTTCTATGTTAATAGGTAAGTTCTTATCATGAGTCCAAGTCAAAAGTTCATTATGGGTCAATACTATTGTAAAAAGTGTCGTCTTCCAAAGTTCAAAAAATAAAAAAAATTTGCCCGCATTTCAATTTTGGACGCATTTTCGCTTGTACGCGACGTCCAAATTATTGAAGGTATTTTTTGAGCTTCATGATCACATCCGGCTGAGTTAAGCACCCATATACCGGAGGCAAGAGGCATCGAGGTTGGAGGTCATTCAGTGACCTCTCGTCAGTCACCAACTACGGGGCCGCATATCAGCTTTGGTGACAGGTGTGTGTGCAGTTTGATTTTAGTGCTTCCAGTGTGGTGTGCCTCAGTTTGCAGTGATCCTGTTTTCAATAAGTGGAAATTTCACATTGAGAGGGGGGACATGATCCAATGTTCCATTTCCAATATGTCAACTTTTTCTATGTATGTACGAGCAATAGATTTCAGTAGAATTTCCTATGTTATTCCCTGCAGTGAGATAGTGATGAGAGTTGTTGATACTACTGCATCATCATGATATCGTGGTTGTTAGTTATCCAGAAAAACTATCCAGAGCTTGTTGGTACTATCCTCAAAAACCATCTGTTGTGTGGTTGTTGGTTAACCACTTGGAAAGCCATCCAGAGGTTGTTGGTATTGTCCTTGAAACCATCCAGATCATGAGCATGCTACGTAGCGGCACGTTGCAGTACAAAGGCAGGTTTTTCCCATGTTCGCACTAAGGGGGGGAATGTTAGGAATTATTTAATAGTGCTCCATTATAATGTTTTATATATTTGTGATGGTTGTTATAACCTCGCATGTAAATAGTTGTGGACGTATATTGGTTGGTTGTGAAACACCCGTAGAATAGGTGTGAAAGATTCTAGGGTGGGTAAGTAGTTGAGAGTTTGTAGGAAGCTTGACCTTGAGAATAGGATGTCCTAATCCTATATATTTGCAAACACTCTCGAATAAAGGAATGTTGTATTATTTCTGTGTATTCATTGTATAAACTGGTGTTATGCTTTTCAGGTCCACCGTTGGTCACTTTATCACGACGTTAAAATCCACAAACCCCTACCCTACTTTTCAAAAATTCAAAAATCTAACCTAATAACCTACTCTAACCCACCCAAACCTATCCTAGCTTTATTCCCAACCCTATCTAACCTACATTAGACCTTCCCACCTCTCATTTCCTTCATTTTTACCCAAAATCACAAAAATAAAATTTACACCCAAATTTTACACAAAACCAATTTCAACAACCAATGTGTAGATCGGATAGAATCCTACCTCATCTCAATGCCTTCGGTGTGGTGGTACGTCTAGACGCTACACCAGTGGTCCACCCAAACCCTCTCCCACCTCTACCATCACCAAATCAACACCTTGCCACCAAATGAATGAAATCACTTGACCCAATCTCCTGGACCCGCCAATAAAATGCCAATAACCTCGCCACGTAGATCACTGCCTCAACTCTATACCTCATCCTGTTGTTTTCCATCTTTCCTCTTCTCCTATGTCATTTTCCACAAATATATACAAGACAAATGATTCAAATAAGCGAAATTTTCCTTTTTAGCCCCAAATCGACATGACCGAAGTTGTGTTGAGTTTTTATAATGGTAATTTCACAAAACCACGCTTAGGGGACAGCAAGTCCCTCCTCTTTATGGGAGAGGTTCCCTTATTGAAAGAAAGTAGTAAACCCTATATACAAATGTACAAAGTGTTCATCTTAAGGCTAGACCTCGACATCTTAAAATGCTTTTATACCAAAATAGATTATCAATACAAATGAATGGAAGAAAATGAGGAAAGGGAAGAGCAGAATATAACAAGATTTTTCGAAATATAGATAGCAGAGTATAACCCTATACGTATTGAGCAAGAGTGATACGAATAATAGAATCATTCACATCCACAAAGATAAGATATCGTTCCATAGACACAAATTTCTAGAAATCATATCAATAAGAACACAAAGTTTCTTATTACAAAAGATAAATGATCCATGATTTCGGGAAAGTAAGAAGAGACAATCGAGGAAGATAGAGAAAAGGGGAAAATCCTTCGTATTGATTCACTTTCGATTATATTTACACTTCAAAAGTATCGAATCCAACATTTGCAATGAGCCAAGCTCTTATATTTATAGATGAAGTGAAAAGAGGAGAAGAAGGGAAGGAATAAAATTTGATTTGGAAGCTCAACCACCAACTATCAATGCCCGTAAATCCACCCACAATATGTCAAATCTTTTTCTACAAGTCTTTGTCGTGATGAAGGAAGGATGGGAGATCAAATCAAATCAAGATATCCATCGATTCTCCATGTCTGTTTGGAGTGTTGAAAAGGAAGGATGGAAAATCGAGATCGATCTAAGTAGTTGAAGCAATCAAATCTCGTATTAATGGCATGAAAGACGTTTTCTAGATTTCCATCCATTAAATTCTACTAAAAACAATATTTTAGGCTTCCATGGTGTAGAGGACACCAAGATCTTTCCAATAGTATAAAATTTTTCAAATTTCGACCACTGGAGTGAAAGTTATGCTCATTTGAATATTTGAATCGAATCCATACAAAAATGGCGAAAACGTAGTCTTTTGCAAAATGGATCCATGGGCCCGAAATTCACTTTTGCACCTTTTGCAAAAACAAAAAATTATAAAAACCTCACGCAGCCCGCAAGCCCGTAACTTCACTTTTGATATAGGTCTGACATGTGGATTCACCTGAGTGGCAACAGAGTCACGACTCACTTTATAATTTTACTTCTTTTGGAAACAAAGATAAATTTCCAAAAGTGCTCCAACGATCTACCTTCCCGCTTTGACATTCAATGTGGGCTTAACATTTGACTTTTTCCCTTTTGGAAACAAAACCAAAAATTTCCAAAGTGCCCCAACGACCCGTCTTCCCCCTTTGACTTTCGAAGCGGGTTTAACATTTGAATTTTTCCCTTTTGGAAACAAAACAAAAAATTTCCAAAGTGCCCCGACGACCCGCCTCTCAAAGATGTAATTTAGGCTTAACACATGGCTTCTCTAGGAGTCGGTGGAGGTATGGCTTACATTTATATTTTTACTTCTTTTGGAAACAAGGCTCAAAATCTCAAAGTTCTCCGTCGACCTGTTTCCCTGTTTTGAATTTTCAATGCGGGCTCAACATTTGAATTTATCCCTTAGCGTGAGCGAGGCCATGGTTCACTCTATTACTTGATGCCTTTTATGGAAAAAAAGCCAAAAATTCCTAAAGTGTCCCGACAACCCACCTCTCGCTTTGACTGAAACATGGCCACGTGTCCCTTTGCAGGATTGTTCCATATTTTTTTCATTTTGACTAAGTCCCTCTATCTCGCGAAGGCTTTATGTCTGACCCGTGATGCATGAAGGCTTCCCTCTCATTTGAAGACTCTGTTTGGACCTAACCTTCAGAGGTACACCGATTGGACACGTGGAGAGTTGGCGCATGTTTCAGACCTGCGTTTGGATTCACCCCCTGAAAGAGTGCCAAAGGGACACATGGGGCTTTCTGTTGGTTCTACATTCCTTAGTCGATTCAATGGTTGGTTCTACCCCTTTTGACTTCTATTGGACCTTAGAAATGTGGAGAGATGGCATTTGTTTGGGGAACCACCTTTGGCTTCAACCTTTGAAGGTGTGTCGATGAGACAAGTGGCATCATCTGCTAGCCTTAAAATTTTCAACGGTCAATTTAACTTTTTGAGGCTTTGACCACGTGGATGGATGGCACTCATTTGGGGTCTATCCCTTAGGTCTCACTTCTGAAGTTGCACCGATGAGGCATGTGGAGGCTTTCATCGACCCTCTTATACTTAGTTGATTAAACAGTCAGCTTTATCCCTTTTTCGAACATTCAACACATGGAGGGATGGTGTTAGTTTAGGTTCTCTCTTTAGGCCGTGCCTTTGAAGTTGGGTCGATGAGGTACATGGAGAGTTTGTGCTTACTTAGGATCCTACTTTGACCTTGGCCATTAAAGGTGTGTCATTGGGACACGTGGAGACTTCCTCTAGCTCTTTATACTTATCCGATTCAACGGTTGGCTTTGTCTTTTCGGTCTTTGACCACGTGGTGGGAATGCACATGTTTAGGATCTCCGTGTTTGTGTGCCATACCAAAAGTGTGCTGAAGAGACACATGGCACCTTTCATGGTCCTTCTATACTTAGCCGATTCGAGACTCGATCGAACACTACCTTTCTCCATTTTGACTTTTGATTCGACCAATCAGGATACTTATGGGCCACGGATCCAATTTGACACTTTTGTAAAAATAACAAAAATTGATAAGTTCACAAAATAATCCACCACGCTGCATCCAATTAGAGATGTCCATGTACTCGTGGATGTTAGGGCCAAAAATTGACAAGGAAGATATGCCCGTCATTCATGACTGTAGAAAAAAATACAGAGGAGGGGAAACTCCACCATTTATGCCTAAATTTCAAATTGTTCTCCATGGAAAGAGAAACTGCAAACAATACAAGGCTCGACACAATCCATAGCCAAAAGAGAAGGATTGACAATTTCATTTGAATGAAAGAAACAATTTTCAAGCATCCAAACGGGAAGACAAAAATTTTATCAAACCATGCGGACTGCAAGATTTTAAATTAACATGGAGATATTTTAAAGGAGCGCAAACTTCTTCAAAGCACAATTTTTTTTCTCTCCAGACTTCTCAATTTGTTCAAACATCTCTCAAAGGCACCAACTCAAAAATTTTGAAACTTGACTTGAAAAAATGAGGGGATTTTGAGGGTGACAACAGCTAGCTCTTTCTGGGGATGACTTAGCTTGGATAGAGGAACAAGGCAAGATCAAGAACTCAAGAAAAACTCTGGGAAAGTAGACCAATGCCTTATCCATTGGGAAAATAGAGTCAAAGGTGAAGCAATACAAAAGACAACACACATGGAAGGGAAACAAACCAAAAAGGAAAAACCAAAAACAAAACACCGCACATAGTATATACAAAAGGACTACCTAATCACCTAGGACTTGAACAACTTCAAATATTTCCCACTATAAGGAAGTGGGAGAGAGGATCCATCCATATAATCCAAGTAGAAATAATTTTCTCCAAAGAAAGTGTCTAATTTTGAAAGGACCAAGCCAAAGAGAATCAAATTTACCATGGCTTCCTCGAGGTTCATGTCTTTTTTCCCATAAAAGAACAATTTCTCCCACTTGAAAATATCTGGGCCTAGCCTTCTTATCAAACAAATCTTTCACCTACAGTTGATGAGTCGAGATCCTATCAAAAACTTGCATCCTATCTTCATCCAGCTTCTAAAGATACATGATCCTCTTATCCAAAGAACTGATGAAACTTGAATCCTCAATAGCCTTCATTAAGTGCAAGGTTGGTAATTCCACTTATTCTTGCAGCCGAGCTTCAACACCATACACCACCTAGAATGGAGATATCCTAATTCCTCTTTTTCCGAGAGCATCATAGAGCTTCTTGTGTCAATTCCTTTTAGAGTCATTGACAAGCTTCGAACGATGGCTATCGTTCTTATTTGTTGATTATGCTTTTCCATTCCCTTGAGGATAATAATCAAGAATGAGCAAGGGAAATTCTATAGCCATAGTAGAAATTCATCATCTTAGAAGAAAAAAATTGGAAGCATTATCGGTCACAATCTTGTTTGGTACCTCAAACCTTATCAAGATGTTATCTTTGATGAATTTACACACCACCTCGAAGTAGTAATCCATAGCGCTTAGCACGTGAGTATGTCTAGCAGACTCGGAAGGTGGGTAAATATTTCCAATGAAATCCAATCCCCACTATTGAAAAGGGTCATCAATCACTACTTTGGTTTGAGTGGTAAAGCAGCCAACTTAGGTCTCCCAACAAAAGTTTGATAGGCCGACACTTACCTTCCCATTTTAATGCATCTTTGAACAATGTAGCCTAATAGTAACCTACACGAAGGATCTTATGGGAAGTGACAGAGAGAAGAAAATGCCCTCCATAAGGTTGATCATGAAAAGCTGAAAACAACTTATTTTGTTGCTCTTTTTCCACACATTTAAGGAATCTTTCATCTATGCCTTGCTTGAATAAATTATTTTCCCATAATACATACTACGTACACCTTACCTTAAAAGCTTTATTTTCCTTGCACTCAAGTGGGATGGACACTCTCCATAAGTAAGAAAATGTGTAATACCACCATGTCATTCATCTATCAAACCGAGGAAGAGGACAATAGGAACATCAACTACTTCTTTTGACAATTCTACATCAGCTCCTTCAGCAGAATAAGCTCACATAAGCCTTTACCCCGAACTAGCTTAGTTGGCTTGATATCAAGGTCATATTCTTGGACTTTTTCTACCCAATTTCCTCTCTTAGTTCCAAACTATTATTGTGTAAGAATATACTTGATGGCTATATCAGGTACAAGCACAACAAAGTGAGAATTCATAATATAAAAATGAAATTGTTTAACATCTTTTACCACTGCAAAAGCATGTTTCTCCATCATAGTATATTTATATTCATGAGCTTTCAGAACATAGCTCATGAATGTAATTTTAAGTTCATGATCTTCAGGATTTCTCTGAGTTAGCACAACAACGAAGGTACTCTCTGTAGTATAGCAATAGATTATAAAATCCTTGTTAAAATTAGGACATGCTAAGATGGGAGTCTTAGCAATGGTTTCTTGATACCTTCATATGATTCTTTACCTTCGAATTCCAACCAAAGTTTTAATTTCCTTTCATCATGTGAGCAACACTCATAGTCAGTTCTACAAAATCTAGAATAAATCTCCCCAAGAAATTTATCTTGCCAAAGAAAGAGTGAACACCCTTTTTGCTTGTGGGAAGAGGGATCTATTTTATTGCTTGAAATATTTCTGGGATCTATCTTGATACCTTCTTTGGAAACAATATGCCCCTGAAACTTGCCTTCAGTAACAAAAAATACAAACTTCTTAGGATTGAGGGAAACTCCATGTTCTCTAAATTTTTGAAGAATCTGTTTCAGATGCTGAAGATGATTTGCCCTTGTTTTGGAAAAAATAGTCAAATCATCAAGGTACACAAAAATACACTTTCCCATTGGAATTCCAAAATATAAATCCATTTCCCTCTAGAAAGTGGCATCAGCATTGATAAGACCAAATGGCATTCTCTTGTAGGCAAAGGTGCCCCAAGGGGTAGTAAAAGTAGTCTTGTGCTGATCTGGGGTACTGACTTCCACTTGATTGTATCCAGAGAATCCATCTAGCATAGACAACATCTCAGAGCCTGAGACATCTTGCAAAACTTGATCCATCATAGGGAGTGGATAGTTGTCTTTTAGAGAGGCTTGATTCAAATTCCTGAAATCTACACAGATGTGAATCTTGCCATTCTTCTTTCTAATAGGCATAATGTTGGCAATCCATGTTGAATGATGTATAGGGAAAATAATCTTGGCTTTTAGTAACTTCTGGATCTCTTGAAAAATAGTATTAGTAACTCCGAGGATTGTCTTGTCTTCACTTATGCTTGAAAGGTATGATCCTAGGTTTCAGAGAGATGTACTCTTGCATCTCCTTTGGTTGAAAAGCCTTAAGATCTTCATATGAATAGGAAAGAACATCGGCATAATTTTTAATAGGTTTACTGCTTTCTTTTTCTCTTCTTGAGTGCAACATTTTCCAATATTCACCACCCTGGGTTCATCATTACTTCCAATATTGACCTTCTCATACTCAGCAGATTGTCAAGTCCCTTGAGAAGCTTCAAATTTGATGAACCTATCATGTTTGTCAAACAGATCTTCTAGACTCACCAGTCCTTTGGGAATCTTGTTACCCTTCAACTTAATATAGCCATCCTGATCCATCTCTTCCTTGATATCTTCCTCATTAGAGGGCACATATTCTCTAGGAAGAGTTTCACTTCCTTCAAAATATAACTAATTGAAGTTATCTTTAAGCTCCAAGAAAGAGATCAAGTGTTGATCATCATTGAAAACCTACCAGTTTCTTGCATTATCCGGCACACTAGGCCTATGAATCATTTCAATGGTAAATTTCTCTTGAGAGAAATCTAGATGAGGAATCAACAAAGATCTTGAGACATCTAGAGAATCAGATCTAGTATTCTTTTCTCTTGCACAACATCAATTGAGAAAGCATCCAGAATTCAATGGAATACCAAACAAGATTTATATAATGTTTCAATCTCCTATTGTTGACTTGGTAAAGATCCCTTACCTGTTTCACACTCAACTCTGCATCACCACAAGCAAAAAGATTCTTTACTCCTCTTTTTTTTTATGCTCAACCCAAGGATGAGAGCCTCATACTCGTTGTATTATTTGTATTTTCAAAATGAAGATTGAAAGAAAATAGATTAATCTTCCCTTCGGAGAGATTAACACCACACTAGCTCCGAAACAACTAAAGAGCAGCTTCCATCAAACTCCAAAGTTCAAATGCCATTGGGATCATGACTCACTCCCTTACGAAGACATGCCTCATCCTCTGACATGATAATATAGTTACCATTTCCTATATCTTCATAGAGTATTTGTGCTTTTGGATCATCAGTCTTTTGCACAATATACTTAGTTTTCTTTTAAGTAATAGCTTTCTTACATTTCCATTGACCGGGATCAAAGCATGTGACCATTCCATCTAAATTTCACCTCCTACCTCTTTACAGAAATTCCTACTCAACAACATACCATATGAGGGAGGAATATTAGCTACCAAAATAGTGGTTAAGACCCTTTTTTTAGAAAAGCAGTGAAGGATACTTGTGCATCTTTAATTCTTCCAACTAAAGGCACTTCTCTACTCTCCATGGAATAGCAGGAACCAAAGGTACGTGTTAGATTCGGCCCAAAGCATGAGCTAATTTTGTAGGAATTACATTGTCTAATGCTCCTAAGTCTATAACACAATTACTAATTTTATGGCCAGCTATGAGGAGAGTCACATAGAATGGTTCAATTTTCTCATTAGGGGAAGTGACTGCAGCCACAAGGCTTGGTTGAGGTGAGGAAGAGGGAGTGGGAAAAATACCTTTAGAAGTATTGGATGAGGCTTTGGATTTGGAATTGACAAAGTTTACCATTTTAGCAAAGGCTTTTGGATGGGTTTGGTAAAACTCTGCCTCTGAAATTTGGATTTTGGTCTTTTTGAGGTGATCAATGATATCAAAAGACCGGAGGTGGATGGGGCATCACTACTAGGAACAAGAGAAACTTTTTATTTATCAACTTTAGGAATTGAAGGACAAGAAGTTTTGGAAACAAAGGTAGAAGGAGGAGGATTAGCATTACTCACCTTTTGCATGGAGGTAGTGGGAATAGGAGCTCCTCTTCTTACAACCACTGGAATAGTTATAGGAAAATCCTTGGATTTCTTAGTAGGCTGCATCACTTTTTCTTTTCTGTTCATTTTCTCCTGAGTCATAACAACATATGACTCACTATTCATCTCTGCCACTCTTTCATCATATTCATCTTCATCATCCATACCTTCAGTGGTAAGGAAATGAACTTAAGATCCACCAAGCTCTTCCAATTCTTCATCAACCTCTTCCAATTCTTCATCAAACTCTTCTTCTAGTTCTTCACAAAGTTCATTAAACTCCTCATCATCAGGTTCTTGAACTTCACAAGTTACATTAACTGGAACCTTGATAAGTGGGCTTCAATAGCCAATTTATTATGAGAAGGAGGTAACTGGTTCCTAGACTAAAAAATTCCTTCTTGGAATATCTTGATAAGGAGTACGTTGAGCCAATTGATTTTTGATGGCAATGAGATCATTTTCCAACTTCTGCAGAGAACTAATCTAAATTGGCTCTAGGAGAGGAAGAGGAGGATACTTTAGACTTAGAGGGTTCTCTTTTTAATTTACTAGACATGATTAAATCATCCTCAATACGATAACCAAACACCGATCAACATCCGTGAGTTGCAGGTTAGCTCTCCTTAGTGCATAGATTACTTGAATCGAGCATTGAGGAAGAAGTAATTTTGATTTGATCTACGGGGCCGAGTGTTACGTGGGATTTTTATGAATGAGCTTCTTGAATTTGGCCACAAATTCTCTCATGTGCTCATGTGGTTCCTTCTTGATATGAGAAATTTGAGTCAAGATAGCATGCACATCTTCAACATGTTTGAAATGTTGCTCAAACCGAGTTGTCAAGGTGGTACAATTAGTAATTGACCCAAAGAAGAAGATGATATAACCAATCAGCAGCATTATCTTGCAATGTTTCTACAAAGAGCCCGACAAAAATGTCTTTTTGACTAGAGAATAGTTGACAAAACTCACACAAGAAGTCCACGTGGAAAAAGCAGGACAAGTTTAAGCGAACGAATGGATAGGAAGAACCCACGTGTGGAGGCCAGTTCAGCATTCGGACTTAGTTGATTTCAAGCATGCAGACCTATTTTTAGAAGAGGTCATACGGAACACACCAACGATGTAGAGATGTGAGCGCCACACATTGTCTATCTTTGGAGGATCGGATCGAAGTGTTTTGCATGGAGACGAGCTAAGAATAGGATTGTCACTCCAGTTAACTGTAAGAGGTCTATAGATAACACACTTGTATGTGTGGTTATCTTTGTAAAAGGTGTGTGGCTATTAATAGCATGCGGCCTATTTTTGGAATAGATAAGTAGTGAAGGGAATGTCCCCACCCTATATATATGATGTGAATCACATAATAGAAAGGAGTGATAGAGATATATAGGTATATACAGAGTGTGAGAGGTAAACATAAAGAGCTATGTGCATATGACTAGATTACTTGTATTAGATCCATGCAAACATCAAGTATAGAATGCCATTATTGTAAGGAGCTTCAGTGTTTATTAATACATGGAAGTTATTAGTTGAATCTAAGTATCGTTCATGTGTGTTATTGAGTACTCCATATTATTGATTCCATCATAATTATTATTTGAGATTTTTCTTTCATAGATCTGGATATGGCATGCATTGTAGAATGATGGATTTGTTATAAATCTATATGTTTCTTCCTTCATCACACTAAAATCCTACTACAAAGAACAACCCTAAAGAGGGACCCGATACCTTTGCGTGCTTCGGTGAGTGCTAAGTCTAGTCTAAGTGATGTCTCAATGTGTCATGGTGTTATCTAGTAAATTCTAGGCTACATCATTGGTTCCATTGCACGGACCTCTTTTTCATTGTTTTCGGATGGTTCGTGATGAAGACATGTCGGTTAACTCTAGCAAGTATTGAGGAGTGGATACATGATATGGAGGAAGAACTTCAGCCCTTTATGATGTTGATCTCGATCTAGACTCGCATTGTGGATAAATGGTTTCATGGCATTCTAAACAATTATATTCTAGAATATTCAATTTCGATGTATTCTTTCCTGGAGGTAGCTGAATTCCATTTTTATGGTATCCTAGAGGAGCATATCTGCAAGGTATTCCATTGGCAATCAAGATCTTGATGGTAACTTTGAACCTAGAGAGTAAACTGATGGCTAACAAAACCTCACCTCACGCGAGGGAAGGAATAGGTTTGGTGAAAGATGGTAGACCTAGTGGTAGAAAGGTAGAGAGAGGAAAGGTGGCTTAAGTATAATGAGGCGTATGAGAGGGAGATAGAGAAGAATCGTACCATTGCAAAAAGTATGGCGTTGAGAAGAGAGATGCCTCGTGAAGGATTTGAAGCTCACGTAGAATATGTGGAGCCAGACCATCAGGAACTCCCCCATATTAGAAAACATGACATATATCCCCACTTGGCTTCACACAAAAGTATGCCAACAAATACTACCTGGGCCATGGGTGTGCATCTTAATCCACCTGGTGACCTAGCCCTTGCACTTGGTTTTCTAGTATTTAGTACGACAAGTAACTAGCAAGCTAACTTCGGAAGTAGGAGAGTAGGAGTAAGTCAGAGAGAAAGTACATCGATGGTAGGACAGATGGCTTCAATGTTATTTTGAGGGACATTTTTAGGCACATCATCCACACAGAACGTGAGTGCACAGAATGTTGGATTCACCTCTGAAAGTGGAACTACCTCATAGAATGTAGGGGTTCAGTATAGTACTACTGTCGAAGCACATGGGAGTACATCTACAGGTCCTATTCTAACTACAAGTGGAGGATCAAGAGGTATAGCTGCTTCTAGTTCCGGTGGTTCTAGAGGCGGAGGAAACACGGGAGGTTCGGATCGGTGTTCAAGGCCCACAACAACCACGAGAATATCTATATGGAGATATCTCTTCATCTTCCTGGAGTATAGAGTCATAGAGGATGTTGCTAAGCATGTGCACATGTGTGAAATATCATGGCATGTAAAAGGGAGCATGACTTCTAAGCACAAGGCAAGTCAATTTACTACTACATTACAGGGGCCGTGCACACACTTTGTATAAAAAGTTTGATCATAATTAAACTTGCATAGATTATGCAACAATTAAGGATGTTTTCTTGAAAGAGTTCCATATCCCCGAGTTTGAGCGAAGAGTATAAGTGCACTCAAGGATATTAAGCAACGCACTACTAAGAGTGGACATGAGTATGATGCCAGTTTTAAGACACTTCTATCTAAGTTGTCTTATGATATCCATGCCAGCCAACATGCACAATGGTTTTTTGGAGGATTAATTACACCATTCAGAAGAGCACTGTCACATAAGACATACACTGATCCGCATGAAGCAATGGAAGTAGCTTTGTATGCTGAGGTAGTTGGGAGCATTGAAACTGGAGTTAGTCCATTCTTAGAGGCACAAATTACAGCTATGGAAAAATAGTTAAAGAAGCTATCACCAAATTCAGCCCATGAAGCGTGCTCTGGAATTTGGTGTATAGATTGTGAAGTGGAAGGTCACACCAAGGATAGTTGCCCTCGCATATCTATACATTCATTATTGTTAGACTGTGAAATCTATCATTTTAATCATGATGTTAGTCACTGTCATTTGTTACAGCGCACGATAACGAAGAATGTATCTTTCTTTTACAAGATTTACAGGTCCACGACCCATGATACTAGGGATTTCGATTGATTGGTTAGATCCACGATGTTATAGACATTGGGGTACAATACACAAGTGTAATAGATAATTCTAAGGGTAATAATGAGCACTAGGATTGAGATCATAATTAAACGTGATATGACAGAATGCGGGGAATTTTAAAGGAGGTTATGGAAGAGGACGTGGATATTGCGGTGGATATGGAGGATGAGGTTGTGGTGGAGGAAGAAGTGAGTTCCCTCATGGAACATGTTATACATGCGGATCACTGGCCACTATAGGTGTGAATGTCCTCATAATATTGCATGTTCTTTCTTTGAAAATAATCATAGCTATGAAGAGTGCCTGGACATAAATGAGCATATGAGTAACTAATATAAGTAAGAAAACAAAGGCATTGGGATGGTTACAATCCAATGCATGGTCGAAGATTAGTGGATTCCAAAGATAGCACTAGGACCTGAGGCATTGAAGTGAAGATTACTACACATGTTAAAGTAGCACGCACAAGAGAGGCATTGCACCAGAAGCCTACGATCACAAAGGAGGAGGTTTTGCATGCAAGGTACCCAGATCCTGCTCATCAGAAGGAAGTTTACCAGGATACCATGGAAGTGCTAAGGAATCTTCAGGGTGAGATACAGTACTTAAAGGAGTAGAAGAAAGCATTAGAGACAATCCAAACTAATATTGATGATCTGAGAGAAGTGTGCAAAATGTTGCGCCAGGAGAACATCATTCCACTATTAGGAATTTAGTTAAAAGGGAACACTCCACGTGCAAGTATTGAGACCGGACGATAGATCCTGCATGCGAATCTTCCCCCTGATAACATTGACTATGAAATGGAAATTACTCTAAATTTTGTTGTAGATGGATGGTTGTTGAGCAATATTATGATTGATACAAGTGCAGAGGTCAATGTGCTTACTTTAGATGCATAGGTATAAATGGAGATACCTCCATTACAGCCATCATCTAATGTGTTGTTTATGGAAAATAGGACTAAGGCCACTCCCATAGGATTTTTGAAGGATGCATCCATAACTATACAAGGGGCCAAATTCACTGGGGATTTTGAGGTATTAGCACTTGCAGAAGTAGATATTTTTCCATCTTTACTTTGACACCTTTGGTGTTATGCTTATAATGCTGATTTGAGATTCAATAAGGGGTATATTAGCTTTGAGAAAAAAGAGGAATAGGTTGTGATACCTTTGTGACGATGGGAAGTCTACACCATATGTTGAACCTCTAAGTGAGGAGGACTTAAACATAATCTATCTACACACTATTAAGGACCCCGAGGTCAAATAGCCATCAAAGGAAGGCATCCTATAGTGGGAGGATTCTCATTCTATTAGTGATACTATGAGTATTGCTTTTGACAATTGAGATCATGGTACATATGAACTAGTAGGACATGAGGAAAAAAATTGGTGTTACGCGCAAGAATGGACTTCGTTTTGTTCGACGGATAGGTGGCGTAGTACCTTGGTATACGTGGGTAGAAGATCTTCTTGTATTTTTGAAATCCTTGGAGGCAAAGTGGATAGACCAAGTCGGGAAGAGATATGTTAGTATATACCTTGCATGGGACAAGAGAGCACACTAGTGGGTAATCCATAAAGATAATCTTCTAGAATGGGAGGAGATTGGAGTCACCTTATCTACTAGGTTCATAAGGAGCAATGGACCTACACGATATGCACTTATAATTGTGATCAACCTACTTAGCATCACATTCAGCAGTGTGAGAGACTCTCGACAGTGGGATAGGAAACATTACCACCTTCACTATGGGTGCATAGATTGTACTCTACTCTACAAGGATGCACATGCACTCGTATGTCTACGCAAAACTACATCGAGAGACCGGAAAGCTGGAAAAAAATTGAATGTAGGAATGCTCCAAACCTTTGACTACTTCTTGACTAAACCTCCAGTCGAAGAAGCATTAAAATTTTTCAAGCACTTAACTATGAGAGATAGTGCAAAGGCAAAAGAGCATATTCAGAAATTATTTGGTGAGACAAAGTCCGGAGCACATTTTGAAGAAGGAGAAGACTCCATATTGCTTGAATGTGCTTTCCTTGAGAAAGAAAAAGGAAAGATGGTGTACATCGTGGATGATGAGGAAGCTAAAAACCTGGATATTGACCATTCACATGAGGGGGCGAGGTCTTGGACAGTGTAGATAAGGATACGTGTGCATACCATGAACCAAGGAAGACAAAAAGGTCAATATATGATTTGAGGCTGAGCCGAATGAGGTCATAATTGGAGACTATTGGTCAGAATCGGAAGTGGCAAAGATCATTGAGTTACTCAGAATTATCAGGACTTATTCCCTCAAGGGTATAATGAACTTAAAGGCATGCATGAATAACTTGGGAAATGAAGATAGAGCTTAAGGACAATGCATGCTCGGTTAGAAAGTGACCTTATAGAATGAACCTCAATTTCGTGAAAAAGTCAAAGAAGAGATTGATAACATGTTAAAATATGGAATTATCAAGCCCTTTAATGAATCATAATGGGTTAGCCCAATGGTGATCGATGTATCAAGAAGGATGGATGGTTTAGAATATGTGTGTACTACATGGAGATGAATGCTATATGTATCAAAGATCCATTTTTACACCATTTACTTGAGGAAATATTAGAAGGAGTTGTAGGGTGCAAAATATATTCCTTCACAAATGGGTTTTCTAGGTATCATCGGGTTAGGATTTCTTAGGAGGATTAAGCAAAGACAACTTTTACTACCGAATGGGGAATTTTTGCCTATACTTGTGATGCCTTTTGGATTGAATAACGTGCTTATTGTATTTTCATGTATAGTTGTTCAAGCATTCAAATATTTTATTCATAACTTCTTACAGGTCTACCTAGATGATTGGGCAAAGATATGCACTTGTGAAATTATCATTGTGACAATCCACGCTTAATGTTTGAAAGGTGCAAACAATTAAGTATCTCTTTGAACATCAAGAAGTGCATATTTACTACACCTTTTAGAATATTGTTAGGACACATAATCTACAAGGAAGGATTGCTTGTTGATCTAGCTAAGGTTGCAATCATTCTAGGCCTAGAGGTGCCTACTAGTCAAAGTGAGATGCGTGGATTTTGGGTCACATAGGATATTATAGAAAATTCATCAAGGGATATGCAAAAATTGCCGCACCTTTGGAGGAGTTACTGAAAGGAAAAGGTACATTCTATTGGGAGAATCGTAGCAGCGTATGTTTGAAAAATTGAAAGAGAAACTTACTACCGCCCTATCCCGCATATTCCTTCATAGGAAAAACCATTCTACATGTATGTGGATGCCTCTGGCATGGCCAATGGCACTGTGGTAGCTCAACCAAAGAAGGTATTGTAGATCATCCAATTTGTTTTTCTAGTAGCAAATTGGCTCTTATTGAATAGAATTATACAACTACAGAGTGTGAAGCTTTGTCAATGATCTATGCATTGCACAAGTTTTGATAGTATTTGCTAGCTACACCATTTGTATTCTATATGGATCACATGACATTGAAATACTTGGTAAACAATCCGTCTTGTAGGGGCACATATGTAAATAGGTACTCTTATTTCAAGAATTTGATTTCATAGTTGTGGTGAAGCCAGGGAAAAGTAACTCTAGACCATACCACTTGTCTAGAATCAACTTAGGAGAGGAAGCACAGACAATTGAAGAAACCATGCCAGATGCCTAGTTATATAGGTTATAGCGCTCACCATCGAATTAGAAGACATTGATGTCTTTCTCCAAATTGGTGTAGCACGGAATGACTAAAGGCATTAGAAAAGAAATAGCTTGCTATACATGGGGCACCATTTATGTTGATCGGTGGTGAACTATACAAGTTAGGCGAGATGAAGTATTACGCCGTTGTGTATAAGAGCATGAGTGAAAGGATATAATAGAGGAAGCACATGGTGGTATTACAGAGGCCATTATGCAGGGTGATACGACCGCTCGAAAGATCCTACATTTTATGGATTATGGTGGGAGACACTGTATAAAGATTGTAAAGAATATTTTAAGGTGTGTGATCATTATCGGTACCTAGGAAAACAAGAACAAAGAGATAAAATACCACAAACCTATTATCATTGCTGAACCGTTTGAGAAATGGGCCATTGATTTTGTAGGACCTATTTCACTAGCCGTGCATAGGATTGGATCATGGTATATCATTACTTACATAGATTATCTCACACGGTGGGAAAAGAAGCACCTACGAAGGACTATACAAAGACCTACGTAGCAAGGTTTCTATGGGAGAATGTTCTTACAAGATATGGATGTCCTTTAATTTTTACAGGTGATATGGGTACACACTTTTTAAATGAAACCATAAGGATACTATTATATGAGTTTATGGTTGCTCACCATGAGACTACACCTTACCACCCTCAATCAAATTGAAATATTGAGACTTTCAACAAGATTTTGAGTCGAGACATTAACAAAAAATGTGATGTTGGAAGAACCGATTGGGATGATAAAGTGACAGTATTCTTTGGGCATATAGAACAACTTATAAGAGATTGAACAAAGCCACATTGTTTCAGCTTGGTGTTTGGTGCAGAATTCATTCTCCTTATAGAATTTATGTTACCTTCTTTACGCATTGCACACGCTAGAGGAATAGCTGATGAGAAGGCTTTAAAAGAGCGTATTGAGAAGATGATTCAATTGGATGAACGAAGAGCCATAGCATGATGGAGTCGGAAGAAGGAAAAGGCCGGTAGAAAGACATGATAGAAATATAAGGGATAAGAAGTTTGAGATTGGAAAAATGGTACCTCTTTATGACTCTCAGTTCTTGCGCCATCTAGGCAATCTTAAAGTACATTGGTTGGGGCCGTATGTCATCACTTACATACTTGAATCAGGTGTTTTCCAGTTAGAAGCACTTAATGGAACACGGATACCTGGTTACTTTAACGGGAGTAGGTTGAAGCCCTACTATAAATAAGTCTTCTTGGTGTTTGTAATAAGGCAAGATTACCATTAAGATTAGATTTCCATTTTCTCTTTCCTTCTTTTGTATTTCCTTCGTTGTCATTATGCTTTGTCAATTTAGTTGTTTTTCTTGTGTAATAATCATGCTTGCACACATGAAGCTAATTACTATGTGAAGAATGTTTATGCGCAGAGGACTACACATACTTTTAGTGTGGGTGGTTGAAGTTATCTAAGTAAAATACTATGGGAATCAAAAGGTGAAAGGAATAAGTTGCTTTACTGGTGTGCTTTAAGTCAAAATAAGGTTGCTTCTCAAAAATTACCAAGGATGGAGATGAATGAAAGGACAATATAACACGAGGTAAACAGAGGCCATGACAACTACTAGGAGAAGGTACGGTGATGAGGTACTCGAGCGCAAGAGCACGTCTTTGAAGAAAATTCTATGACTAGAGGGTAGGAAGGTGCGCTTTTTAGAAGGTTATAGGCTGGGCATGCGGAGATGTACCACGTGGAATGAATAAATCAAGTTAATAAATGAGAAGATATCTGGTAGGTGAAAGAGCAATAAATGCATCAAAATTTGAAAATTTATATAAGGATGGGATGTGAATTCATTTTCTTGTTGCGATTAAGACTATTTGAGGAAAGAGCTAAGCGCGAAGAGCTGAGTGATTAGGTTAAGGTACGAAGGGTGTAAAACCAAGCATGAAAAAAATATGTGCGAAAAGAATCTTCTCCTTGGTGGTGAAGGGTTTGAGCAAAGCAAGGCTACAGAGAAGAGTTAGGGCACGAAGTTTCCACCTAGGGCACGATTGAAACGAGCTAGGGTTTGATTCACAAATACAGATTTAAAGAGGATATGATTGTAAGGTAAAAATGGCACCCAAGAAGGTATTTAAAGTAGGAGCAAAAGGAAATAAGAAGGTGGTCGTTGAGGAGGAAGAGATGGAACTTGAAAGTGATATTTCGAAATGTAATATCTAGGAGTCATCGTTAGCCAGAATGGGATTCACCCTTTAGAAAGAGTAAAGTAAGTGAATACAATCATAGGACCTCATAAAATAATGAAGTCCAGAGAGCAATGAAGGATAAAACATTGGGCCATGCGCAGAAATTTTTTCAATGGTTAAATAGAAATGCAAGGCCACGATAGCAACACAAGAGCCGCACAAAACTCATTTGGAAGAGCTTGGGAAGCTCATTAAGTAGAAGATGGATCTTTTATAAGGAATAATGACCTCAATTTACAGTGTTGTGTTGGTTCTGCAAAAAGAAAAAGGGGAAATTGCAAGGGATGAATTGGAGTCCATTGTTGTGGACATTCTAGGAAAAGCATAACAAGGACTCATTGAATGGTAGGCCTTAGAGGCCGAGAATAAAGGAGTATCCAGAGTTGATAATTCAAACTAATATAGAGGAGGCTACCTCATAAAACTTATTTATTCATCTACATTCTTTCATTCTTATTCTTGTATTCTTTATTTCAATTTTGGAGATACTCATTATCGGGGCAATAATGCGATTAGTGTGGGGTAATGTTGATTAGAGAAAACTTGATAGAACTCACACAAGAAGTCTACGTGGGGAAACAGACCAAGTTTCAAGGTGCGGATGGATAGGAAGAAACCACGTGTGGAGGCCAGGTTCAACATTCAGGACTTAGTTGATTTCGAGCATGCGACTTATTTTTAGAAGAGGTCATACGGAACACACCAACGATGTAGAGATGTGAGCACCACGCATTGTCTATCTTTGGAGGATCGGATCGAAGTGTTTTGCATGGAGACGAGCTAAGAATAGGATTGTCACTCCAGATTAACCATAAGAGGTCTATATATAACACACTTGTATGTGTGGTTATGCCCGTAAAAGGCGTGTGGTTATTAATAGCATGCGGCCCATTTTTGGAATAGATAAATAGTGAAAGGAATGTCCCCACCTTATATATATGATGTGAATCACATAATAGAAAGGAGTGATAGAGATATATAGGTATATACAGAGTGTGAGAGGTAAACATAAAGAGATATGTGCATATGACTGGATTCTTTGTCAGATTAGATCCATGCGAACATCGGTATAGAATGCCATTATTGTAAGGAGCTTCGATGTTTATTAATAGATGGAAGTTATTAGCTAAATCTAAGTATCCTTCCTATGTTTTATTAAGTACTCCATATTCTTGATTCAATCATAATTATTGTTTGAGATTTTTCTTTCATAGATCTAAATATGGCATGCATTGTAGAATGATGGATTAGTTATAAATCTATATGTTTCTTCCTTCATCATGTTAGCATGTTGCTACAACAACCCTAAAGAGGGACTGGTACCTTTACGCACTTCGGTGAGTGCTAAGTCTAAGCCGAGTGATGTATCGGCATGTCTAGGGTGTTATCTTGGAAATTCTAGGTGCGTCATGTCTTCATGCTCAATCCCAAGAATCCCTCATGCAATGTTGAAGGATGCAATGTGTTCATTTGGGTGTACCTTCCCATCACCTTAGAATTTAGGAAAACCTTTCTTACTACTCCTAGGTAACTCATGCAATCGTTGAGGAAGAGCAAGAGGCCCAATCTATTGTCCCCAAGATAGATGTGCTTCCATCTATGGGAAGATTGTCTGAAGGGGAACTAAAACACTAGAAAGTATCAGAACAACAAGATTAGGGTTGAGTTGTTCTAGAGGAATACTATTCTTTGAATTTATGTCTTTAACAGGAGGTGTTCTTGCAGAATGAGTTCCTCTGTTCCTTCTTGCTAGAAGAAGAGAGAAGTTTTGTTGCTCTAGAAGTTGAAAATGAGAATCTTCAACCCCGAGAGCTTTCTTCCCATGTGTATATCGTAGAGTCGCTAGACCAAAAAAATTATCTTGAAGTTGTTTTAGAAAGGGATACGTTTGAAACGAAATCCCCAGTGAAGTCACCAAAAACTATTGGGTTTTAAAATGGTACTTTAACAAAACCACAGTTAGGGAATAGCAAGTCCCTCCTCTTTATGGGAGAGGTTCCCTTATTGAAAGCAAGCAACAAAGACTATATACAAATGTACAACTTTCATCATAAGGCTGGACCTCTGATATTTTGAAATAATTTTATACCAAAATAGATTATCAATACAAACAAATGGAAGAAATGAAGAAAGGAAAGAGCAAAATATAATAGTACTTTTAGGAAATATAGATAGAAGACTATAACCCTATACGTAATGAGCAAGAGTGATACAAAATATAAGCATTCACATCCATAAGATAAGATATCATTCCATAGACACAAATTTCTAGAAATCATGATGTAGCCTAGAATTTACTAGATAACACTCTAGTCGCAATGCCACATCACTCGGCCTAGACTAAGCGGTCACCCAAAGCATGCAAAGGTACCGGGTCCCTCTTTAGGGTTGCGGTAATAGGATTTTAACAAGATGAAGGAAGAAATATATAGATTCATAACTAATCCATCATTCTATAATGCATGCTACCCTTAAATCTATGAAAGAAAAAGCTTAAATAGTAATCATGATTGAACCAATAACATGCACTACTAAACTACATACGAATGACACTTAGATTCAGCCAATATCCTCCATCTATTAATAAATATAGAAGCTCCTTATAGTATTGTCCATCTATATCAATGTGCATATGGAACTAATACAGTGACTCATTCATATGTGTATATTCTCTATTACACATACATACATCCAGCTCTCTGTAATGCATACATCCATCTCTCTATTCTCCATCTTCTACTATGCACCTAACATCATATATATAGGGTGGGGACTTGCCCTTCACCACTTATCTATTCCATAAATAGGTCACATGCTATTAATAGCCATATGTCGTTTATAATCATAGCCACACATGCAAGTGTGTTATCTATAGTTCTCTTGCAGTTAACTGAAGTGTCAATTCTATTCTCAGCTTATCTCCATGCATAAACACTTCGAACCACTTCTCCAAATATAGATAATGCATGGCACGCACATCTCTGCATTGTTGATGTGGTCTACATGCCATCTTCCAAAAATAGGTCTTCATGCTCAAAATCAGCTAAGTCCTAAAATATGAACTTTCCTTCCGTGCATGGGTCCTTCTTGTCCTTCCGCACCCTTGGTTTCGGGCCTTCTATCCCATGTGAACTCCTTGTGTGATCTTAGACAAGTATTCTTTAATCAACATTACCCCACACTAATCTCATTGTCGTCCCAACAATGGGTATCTCCAAAAATTTGAAGGAAAGAATAAGAATGAAAGAATGTGGATAAATAAAGAATTTTTATGAGGTTATTTGGCAACCTCCTCTATATCAATTTGCAATATCAACTCAAGATACTCCTTTATTTTGGTCTCTAATACAATGTCGATCGGTGAGTGCTTACTCTACTTTTTCTGGGATTTCCATAGCAATGGATTCCAACTCATCCCTTGCAATTTCTCCTTTCTCATTTTGTAGAACCAACACAACACTAGACATGGATGTCATTCTTCCTTCTAAAAGGTCCATCTTCTAGCGCAATCAACTTTCCAAGCTCTTCCAACCGAGTCTTGTGTGGCTCTTGTGCTCTTTGTTAGGGCCTCGCGCTTCTATTTAACCATTGACAACCTTTCATGCGCCCAATGTCTCATCTTTCATCACCTTCTAGACCTCGTTATTCTCTTCGAGGGTCTTGATGTTGATAAGCACCTCTAGAGCTGTGCATACATTTAAATCCTGGTTTTCTTTCTTCAATACTTCCTGTAATACTTGCAACAACCCTTCATAAGATGCAATTTTTCTCATCACGATGCTTTCTATCAATCGACATATTGTTTAGAGAGTTATGGTTATTTCACACCTAGAGTTTCATCCTCGAGTACCAAGTCCACCAAATTTCCCACATGGTGTATCATCGAACGAAATTTCGTGGTACCTTGTCCTCTAAGTGTGGCCTTTCCTTGATTACATTGTCCCCAATCTCCTCTACGATGCTTATGAACACCTCGTTCTTTTTCTGCACAAATTCCCTTTCCTGTGTTATGCATGCTATCTCTGTTTCCTTTGTCTTCAAATCTTCACGCAATGCTTTGATTGTGGTAGATTTGTCCATGTTTCTTCTAGCCACCTCAACAAAAACTTTCACTAGTGCATTCTTTGACCTACTCATCCGAGATAATAGTAGGCTTTATGTCATGTGTCTATCTTGAGGCACCTTATTCAATCGTCTCAAAACACATGACTCTTCACACACATCAAAGTCGGGCTCATCTATGTGGGTGTGCATTGACCATGATAGTTGCTTCCTAGTGTGCACAGATCGCCATATCCTCATCCATCAAATTCCAGCCAAATAAATCCTTCTACGTTATCATGCTCTAGAAGCGGGAGCAAACAATTTTTCCTACGTCCTCTGCATACCCCATGGCTGGTGGAATGTGCTCACTAATTTTCCTTCTAGACCTTTGCTTCTTAGGGACTTTAGCCTCCAAATTTGGGACTTTCGTGTCCATGTCCTGAACACCTTCTGTAGTTGTCTCTTCTGGTATTTTCTCTTCCTCTTCTTTTTCCTTCGATGCCTCACCCTGTTCTTATGTATCCCCTAGAGGTGTAGGATAATTAGGTGCACTTTCCTCTGACTCTTCCACCTCCTTATTCAACTTCAGCTTCCTCCTTCTCTACGCGGTATCTTCCTTCTATGGAGAGAGTCTGGGTGATTTTTGAACAGTGGTTGGAGTAGCACCTTTGGTCCTTATTCTCCTGAATACCCTTTTAAACCTATTCTTCCCTTAGATTGCATTCAAGTCCTCTTCATCCCCCTCTTGTGGCTGAGGTGGGGTAATGGTGCGCTCAACTTCACCCTGACTTGTAGGATGTCTCCTACCCCTATGCTCCAAACCACCACTATCTTTGTGCTCCTCCTCCTCATCTTGCACTTAAACTACCTCTATGGGCTTAGGTGTTAGGATGTTCTACACCGTATGCTTTCCCTTTGGTGGTGCTTGGTGCAAACTCACCTTCCACATATTTGTTATTCTCCATTTTTGGCTTCAGCTGAGATACACCAATGTTTCCCCACATCTACTACAGCCAAACTTATTGGTTTGATATTCAAAACCTCTGAAATGATTCTCTCTATATAAGCAATTTTTCTAGGATATACATACTTCTTCCTTAATGTATGGTAGTCATAGTTTACCTTATCTGCATTGAAGACCAGTTTGCGCATGTTTGTAAAGATATGAATAGATGCTTGAAAATACATTACGGTGAATATGTAAGGCAACTCGCACCAAGGGCTCCAGACTTCATCTTTTATTGGGAAACATGTGATACGAAATGTTGATATACACCAAATCAACTTATTTCCCTACCACTACTGGTAGGTCCTTTGGGATGCACCACTCTTCCCTAAATGTCACGCAGAGCCTATCATACCACTTCTCCACCCTTTACTTTACATCATCTTTCATGGCCCCTTTGCATAGGTATTTGTTGAATCTTTCAGCTGGGGACTTGTTCTCTATGGGGTATTCCCATACTTTCTCCTTTGGTCCATCTGGTACTCCAATCTCCATGAATACCAGTGATAGTAGAACAGCCCCAAAGTTGATCTTCCCTCTTGTGTACACTTCTTCAACTATTTGCTCTGCAATATAGCCTGTAATGTTGTAGATTGTCCCTTATAACATCTTACGTGCCACATGTAACCACATAGTATTCACTTGTGACCACCACTCCTGATCATTTAACTTGGTAAAAAGGTGTGTTGCAACTTATACAACTGGACAGTTCTTTAATTTATCTATGTCCATTCCGCACGGACCCTTCAGGTACCCCAACCCCTGTTTGGTCTTTACAATTGTGGATTTATCTGCAAGGTCACCTTTATGTCTTATCATGTGGCCTTGATCCTGTGAATCGATGAGACTAGCGCAGATGAAATTCTAACTCTGGATCCTGCAGCAAGTAGCAAGTCTTCATGTACACTTTGCTCATGAGCCACCGATAAAAGGGTTCATACTTCCCAAAATACGAAGCTCATATAATTGGTAGACCCCAATTCTCTTTAGGATCTTCTCTCCTACATCGTCATACACCGCATATTATTCATTGTGCACTTGTTCATTCTAGCAATGAGCAAGGAATCAAGCTCCTTCTTGTTCTCCAAATTTCTATGATTATATTCACTCACTTTGCTCTTTCTGATGGGTGAATCCCATTCTTTTCTCGATGATGAACCCTTCTAGGTATTGCATCTTTTAAAAATGGATTTCAAGTGCCATCTCTTCCTCCTCGAAAACTACCTTCTACTTTCCTTTTCTCGTCATTGTAGATGCCTTCTTTGGTGCAATTTTTACCTTGCAAATGTCTCCTCTTTCAACTCGAAATCTATGAATCAAACCCTAGCTCAATTCAATTATGCCCTAGGTGGAAACTTTGTAACCTAACTCTTTTCTATCTCCCTACTTTTCTCAAACCCTTCACCACCGAGGACGCAAGCTTCTTATTGTACAAATCTGGTTGTCACTCTTGGTTTCACACCCTTCACACCTTAACTCGATCACTCGGCGCTTTGCACTTAGCTCTTTCTTCAAATTCTCTTAGTCGCAATGGTAAAAATGAATCTGCATCCCATCCTTATATAAATTTTCAAATTTTGATGCATATAAATTTTCAAATTTTGATGCATTTAATGCTCCTTCACGTACCAAATATCCCCTCATTCATTGACAAAATCCATTCATTCTGCACGGTACATCTTCCTGCCTAGCTATAACCTTCTAGCGCACCTTCCTACCCTCTAGTCACATACTTCTCTTGGTAGCATGCTGCTCTACACCCAAGTACCTCATCACTATACCTTCTCTTGGTAGCTAACATGGCCTCCACTTACCTCGTGTTATAATGTGTTTTCATTTATCTCCATCCTTGGTCACTTTTAAGAAGCAATCTTCTTTTGACTTAAGGCACACCCGTGTGACTTATTCCTTTCACCTTTCAAATCCCACAGTCTTTTTCTTGGACAAATACAACCACCCCACATGAAAATTATGTGTAGTCCTCTACGCATAAATATTCTTTATACAATAACTAGCTTAAGGCGTGCAAGCGCGCTTATTACATAAGAACAAAAACTAAATTGACAAAGCATAGTGACAATGAAGGAAATACATAATTGAAAACCTAAACTAAATGGCAATATTGCCTTATTACAAACACCAAGAAGACTTATTTATAGTAGGGCTTCAGCCTACTCTAGTTAAAGTAACCGGGTAGCCGTGTTCCATCAAGTGATTATAACTAGCAAGCACCTGATTCAAGTATAGAAGTGATAACATATGGCCCTCGGCCAATGTACTTTGAGCTTGCCTGGATGGCGCAAGAACTTGGAGTCATAAAGAAGTACCATTTGTCTAATCTCAAACTTCTTATCCCTTATGTTTGTGTCATGTCATGCCTTCTTCTGGCCTTTTCCTCGCTTCGACTCCATTGTGCTAGGGCTCAGCACTCATCCATTTGAATCATCTTTTCAATACGTTCTTCTAAAGCCTATTCAACAGCTAGACCTCCAGCGTGCGCAATGTGCAAATAAGGTAACATAAATTCTATAGGGAGAACAGCTTCTACGCCAAACACCAACTAAAATGGTGTGGCTTTGTTCAATCTCTTGTAAGTTTTTCTATATGCCCAAAGCACAACTGATACTTTTTCATCCCAATCCTTTCTTCCAACATCACAATTTTTTGTCAAAGTCTGGCTCCTGAATCTTGTTGAAGGCCTCGGTAGTACCATTTACCCGAGGATGGTAAGGTGTAATTTTATGGTGTGTAACCATAAACTCATCTAAAAGGATCCGATTGTCTCATTCAAAAGTGTGTACCTCTTCACTTTTCAAGCTTAAAGGACATCCATATCTTGTAAGAACATTCTCCCACGAAATCTAGCAAGTAGCTATAGCTACCGTATAGTCCTTGTTAGGTGTTGTTTCTACCCACCGTGTGAGATAATCTATGCAAGTAATGATATAGTATGATCCAGTTCTACGCGTGGCTAGTGAAATAGGTCCTACAAAATCAATGGCCCATTTCTCAAATAGTTTGGCACTAGTAATCGGTCTCAAAGGCATCTCATCTCTTTTCCCTGATTTTCCTAGGCAACCGCCAATGATCGACACACCTTACAATATTCTTTACAAATCCTTATACAATGTCTTCCACCATAATCCAACAAGTAGGATCTTTCGGGCAGTTGCTTCACCTGCATAATGGCCTCCTGTAATACCACCATGAGCTTCTTCCATAATATCCTTATGCTCATGCTCTAATACACAACGGTGTAGTACTTCATCTTTTCCTAGCTTTTAGAGGTCAAAGCGGATTAGTATAAATAAGTTAATCATGCGCATAGCAAGCTACTTATTTTCTAATGCTTTCATTCCTTTTGGTGCCATACCTATTCGTAGAAAGACAACAATGTCTTCTAATTCTATGGGTGCGCATTGCAACTTATGTAACTATGCATCCAAAGATCGTTTCTTCAATTACCCGTGCATCTTCTCTGAATTTATTCTAGATAAATGATCTGGTCTAGAATTGCTTTTCCCATGCTTCACCACAACTATGAAGTCAAACTCTTGAAATATGAGCACCCATCTACATATGCACCCCTATAAGATGGGCTTGTTTACCAAGTACTTCAACGCCATGTGATATGTATAAAATAAAAATGGTTTTGATAACAAGTATTGTTGAAACTTTTATAATGCATAAATCATTGACAAAGCTTCATGCTCTATAGTTGTATAATTCCATTCAATAGATGAGTCAGCTTCCTACTAGTAAAATAGATTGGATGATCTATAATACCTTCACTAGGTTGAGCTAACACAGCGCCAATGGCCATACCAGAAGTGTCCACATGTACATGAAATGGTTTATCCCATGAGGGAAAGTGTAGAATGGGTGCAATAGTAAGTTTCTCTTTTAATATCTCAAACGCACACTGTTGTGGTTCTCCCCAATAAAATGTACCTTTCCCCTTCATAATTCTTCCAAGGGTGCAGAAATTTTGGCATACCCTTTTATGAATTTTCTATAATATCTTGTATGACCTAAAAATCCATGCACCTCACTTTGACTGGTAGGTGCTTCCAGGCCTAAAATGATTGCAACCTTGGTTGGATCAACTAGCAAACCTTCCTTGCAGATTATATGTCCTAACAGTATCCCAAATGGTGTAGCAAATATGCACTTCTTGATATTCAAAGAGATACTCAATTGTCTGCATCGTTCAAACATTAAGCGTAGATTGTCCAATCATCTAGGTAGACCTGTAAGAAGTTGTGAATAAAATCCTTGAATGCTTGAACAACTATGTGTGAGAATACAACAGGTGTATTTTTCAATCCAAAGGGCATCACAGTGTAAGAAAAACTACCCCATTCAGTAGTAAATGTTTTCTTTTCTTGATCCTCCTGAGAAATCCTAACCTGATGATACTCAAAAATCCATCGTGAAGGAGTATATTTTGTGCCCTACAACTCCTAGTATTTCCTCAATAAATGGTGTAGGGAATGGATCTGTGATGCATGCAGCATTCATCTCCCTATAGTCCACACATATCCTAATCCATCTATCCTTCTTGATATTGATCACCATTGGGCTAACCCATTCTGACTCATCAAGGGGCTTGATAATTCCAAATTTCAACATTTTATCAATTTCTTCTTTTACCTTTTCACGCAAATTAGGATTCATTCTGTAAGGTCTCTTTCTAACTCGGTCGTGCATCATCCTTAATTTTGATCTTCATTTCCCCAAGTGATTCATGCATGCCTTTAAGTTCATGATATCCTCGAGGGAATAAGTCCTGATAATCCCTGAGTAACTCGATGATCTTTGCTACCTCTAAGTCTGACCAATAATCTCCAATTATGGCCTCCTTAGGCTCATCCTCCGAACCTATATTCACCTTCTTTTTCTTCATGGGTTCATGGTAGGCACACATATCCTTGTCTACACTTTCCAAGACCTTGTGCACCCCATGTGAATGTTAAATATCTATGTTCTCAACTTCCTCGTCATCCATGACATAAAGCATATTTCCTTTCTCTTTCTCAAGGAAAACGTGTTTAAGTAGTATGGAGTCCATTTCTTCTTCCTTTTCAAAACATGCTCCGAACTCTACCTCACCAAATAATTCATGAATATGCTCTTCTAATTTTTCACTATCTCCCATAGTTAAGTGCTTGAAAAATTTAATGCCTCTACTACCATAGGTTTAGTCGAGAAGTAGTCAAAATTGGGATCATACATGTAGTCAAATCTTGCCGCCTTCCGGTTTAGAATGTATTCTGCATATACATGCCAAGCGCGTGCGCATCCTTGTAGCGTAGAATACAATCTATGCACCCAAAGTGAAGGTGGTAATGCTTCATATCCTACTATTCGTAGTCTCTCACACTTTGTTGAATACGATCTCGAACGGGTTGATCATCATGATAAGAGCATATTTGCATAGGTGCATTGTTCCTTATAAAACTAGTAGACAAAGCTATTCCAATCTCTTCCCGATTATAATATTATCTCTATGGACTACCCACCAGCGTGTTGTTGTCCCACACAGTGTATATACTAACATATCTCTCCTTTTAACTTAATCTACCCATTGTGTTTCCATGGCCTTCAGAAAGGTAGGAAGATCTTTTGTCCCTGTATACCACGGCACCGTGCTACCTATCCATCAAATTGAATGAAATATATTCTTGCGTGCAACCACGCTTTTCACCTCACGTCCTACTAATTCATATGTACCATGAGCCCAATTATCACAAGAAATACTCGTAGTATCACTAATAGAATGAGAATCCTCCCACTGTAAGATGCCTTCTTAGGAGGGCTCGTTGACCTCCGGCTCTGAATAGCGTATACATAGAATCTATTTAAGTCCTCCTCACTTAGAGGCTCAGCATATGGTGTAGACTTCCCATCTATCAAAGGTATCACAACCCTTTCCTCCTTGTTTTCAAAGCTGATATACCCCTTATTGAATCTCAAGTTAGCATTATTCGCATAACACCAAGGGCGTCCAAGTAGGGCTAGAAAATTGTCTACTTCTGCAAGTGCTAATACCTCAAAATCCCCAGTGAACTTGGCCCCTTGTATAATTATAGATGCATCATTCAACACTCCTATGGGAGTGGCCTTAGTCTAGTTGGCCATGAATAACACATTATATGACAGCTGAATGGAGGCCTCCCCATTTGTACCCATGCATCTAATGTCGGCACATTTACTTCCACACTGTATCGATCAATATATTGCTTAACAACCCATCCACAACAACATTCGTAGTAATTTCTTTGTCATAGTCAATACTATCGGGGGAGAATTACATGCAGAATTTGTCATTCGGTCTCAAGGCTTGCGTGTAGAGTGTTCCCTTTTAACCAACTTCCTAATAGTGCAATAATGTTCTCCCGGCGTAAAATCTTGCACACACCTCTCGCAAATCATCGATATCAATTTCGACTATCTCTCGATGATTTATTTTGCTACTTTAGGTATTGTATCTCACCCTAAAGATTCCTTAGCACTTCCATGGTATCCTGGTAAACTTCCTTCGATGAGCAGGATCTAGGTACCTCACATTGAAAACCTCCTCCTTAGTGATTGTAGGCTTCGGTGTAATTCCTCATTCATGCGTGCTACTTAAGTGCGTGTAGTAATCTTCACTGTCAATGCCTCAGGTCCTTTTATTGTCTTGGGCATCCATTGATCTTCTACCACGCGCTAGATTCTAACCGTCTTAACACCTTTGTTTTCTCTCTTATGTTTCTTACTCGGATGCTCATATAAGTCCTGACACTCTTCATAGCTATGGTGCTTCCCACATAAATAACATGCAATATTCTACGGACATTTGCGCCTATAGTGGTCGGAGATCCACACATATAACATGTTCCATGAGGGAACTCTCCTCTTCCTCCCTCACCGCCTTGTCCTCCATATCCACCATGATATCCATGTCCCCTTCCACAACCTCCTTCAAAATTTCCCTCATTCCCGTCATAGTGTGTTTGATTATGATCCCAATCCCGGTGCTCATTCTTACACTTAGAACTATCTTTATACTTATCTGTCATATTCCAATGTCTATAGTATCCTAGATCTGACCAATCAACCGATAATCCTCAGTATCATGGGTCGTGGACCTGTAAATCTTACAAAAGCAAGATACATTCTTCCTTATCATTCGTTGTAACCAAGGGCGATGACTAGCATCGTGATTTAAATGAAAATTTTTACACTCCAATAGTAATGAGCATACAGATCTGCGAGGGCAATTATCCTTGGTGTGACCTTCCACTTCACAATCTGTACACCAAATTCTTGAGCACGTTTCATGGGCTGAATTTACTAATAGCTTCTCTAACTACTTTTCCATAGCTGCAATATGTGCCTCTAGAAATGGACTAACTCCAATGTCAATGCTCCTAATCGCCTCAAAGACATAAAGCTACTTTCGGTGCTTCACGTAAATCGAGTGTATGTCTTATGTGACAACGCCCTTCTAAAAGGTGTAATCAATCCTCCAATGAACCATTGTGCATGCTAGCTAGCATGAATATCATAAGATAGCTTAGATAGAAGTGTCTTAAAATGAGCATCATACTCGGATACACTCTCGGTAGTACCTTTCTTGATATATTTGAGTGCACTTATACTCTTCTCGCTCAAACTCGTGGATATGGAACTCTTTTAGGAAAGCATCTCTCAATGTTGTATAATCCATGCAAGTCAAACTTCAAACTTATATACCAGTTGTGTGCACACCCTATAATGTAATGGCGAATTGACTTGCCTTTCACTCAAAAGAGCATGTAATCCCTTTAGTATGCCACAAGATTTCACACATATGCACATGTTTTTCAGCATCCTTGATACCTCTATATTCCGTAAGATGAAGGGACATCTCCATATAGATATTTTGTGGTTGTTGCACCTTGACCACCCGATCCAACCTCCCGTGTTCCCTCCGCCTCTAGAACCACCGCACCCACGGGAACTAGAACCACCTATACCTCTTGATCCACCACCCGTAGTTGGAATAGGGCTGTAGATGTACTCCCCGTACTCCGATAATAGTACTATACAAAATCCCTACATGTGAGGTATTTTTACTTCTAGAGGTGAATCCAACATTCTTCACGCTCACATTCTTTGTGGATGATGCACCTAAGAATGCTCCTCCAAATGGCATTGAATCCATTTGTCCTCGCCATTGATGTATTTGATCCCTAACTTACTCTTGTTTTCCTACTTCCCAAGTTAGATTTCTGGTTACTTCTCATACTAGATACTAAAAAACCAAGCACAAAGGCTAGGTCACCAGTGGATTAAGATACGGGTCTATGGCCTAAGTAGTCTCTACGCCGCGCACTTGTGTGTGAGGTCGAGAAGGGATCTCTATCATGCTTTCTAAGATGGGGGAGTTCCTGATGCTCTGGCTCCACATCTTCTACATGAGTTATAAATCCTTCATGAGCCATCTCTCTCCTCCATGCCATACTCTCTTCAATGGAACGTTCTCTATCTCCCTCTCGCACGCCTCATTATACTTAAGCCACCTTTCCTCTCTCTAGCTTTTCTGCCACTAGGTTTTCCATCTTAATACCAAACCTGTTCCTACCTTCGTGTGTGGTGAAGTTTAGTTAGCCATCGATTTACTCTTTAGGTTCAAATTTACCATTAAGATCTTGATCACTAGTGGAATACCATGTAAATATGTTGCTCTTGGATACCGCAAAAACTAGAATTCAGCTACCTCTAGGCAAGAGTACGTCGAAATTGAATATTACAAAATATAACTGTTTAGAACACCAAAAAACCATGTATCCACCGTGTAATTCCATATCGATCAGCATCATAGAGGGCCTGAAATTCTTCTTGTGTCCATACAAATAAGTGATACCTCCAATTACGTTGATATGCATAAACAATAAGCCACTCGTATAGTTCTACTAGAAAGATAGAAAAAAGCTCTCACATAAGTTGTCATACAGGTTCTATTCTACCCAAGTGCATGTGTTAAACTCAGATCCATTGTTGAACCATCATGCATATTCTTCCTCCAAATCATGTATCCATTCCTCAATACTTGCTAGAGTTAACCAGTACGTCTTCATCACGAACCATCCTGAAAACAACTGAAAAGAGGTCCCGAAAATGAACCAATGATGCAACCTAGAATTTACCAGATAACACCCTAGTCGCGTTGGCACATCACTCAACCTAGACTAAGCACTCACCTGAAGCACGCAAAGGTACCAGGTCCCTCTTTAGGGTTGCTATAACATGATGTTAACATGATGAAGGAAGAAACATATAGATTCATAACTAATCCATCATTCTATAATGCATGCTACCCTCAAATCTATGAAAGAACAAGCTTAAACAAGTAATCATGATTGAATTAATAACATGCACTACTCAACTACACAAAAATGACACTTAGATTCAGCCAATATCTTCCATCTATTAATAAATATAGAAGCTCCTTATAGTATTGTCCGTCTATATCAATGTGTGTATGTAACTAATACAGTGACTCATTCATATGCATATATTCTTTGTTACACATACATACATCCAGCTCTCTATTCTCCCTCTTCTACTTTGCACCTAACATCATATATATAGGGTGGGGAATTTCCCTTCACCGCTTATCTTGTTTAGAAATAGGCCACATGTTATTAATAGCCATGCGTCATTTACAATCATAACCACACATGCAAGTGTGTTATTTATAGTTCTCTTGCATGTAACTGAAGTGTCAATTCTATTCTCATCTTATCTCCATGCATAAACACTTCGAACCGCTTCTCCAAATATAGACAATGCATGGCGCACACATCTCTGCATCGTTGATGTGGTCTGCACACCATCTTCCAAAAATAGGTCTTCATGCTCAAAATCAGCTAAGTCCTGAAATCTGAACTTTCCTTCCGCATGCGGGTCCTTCCTATCCTTTTGTGCCCTTAGTTCCGGCCTTCTATCCTGCGCGGACTCCTTGTGTGATCTTAGACAATTTTTCTTCGATCAACAAATCATATCAATAAGAACACAAAGTTTCTTATTACAAAAGATAAATGATCCATAGATTTCAGGAAAGCAAGAAGAGACAATGGAGGGAGATAGAGAAAAGGGGAAAATCCTTATGTATTGATTAACTTTCAATTATAATTACACTTCAAAAGTATCAAAGTCCAACATTTGCAATGATCCAAGCTCTTACATTTATAGATGAAGCGAAAAGAGGAGAAGAAGAGAAGGAAGAAAATCTGATTTGGAAGCTCAACCACCAACCATCAATGCCCTTGCAAATCCACCTATAATCTATCAAATCTGGTTCTACATGTCTTTGGCATGTTGAAGAAGGAAGGATGAAAGATCATATCAAATTTGATCTAGTTGAAGCAATCGATCACATATTAATGGCACAAAAGATGTTTTCGATTTTCACCCAAATCAAGATATCCAATTGGTTCTCCATGTCTGTTTGGCATGTTAGAGAAGGAAGGATGGAAAATTAGATCAGATCTGGGTAGTTGAAGCAATCGGATCTTTGTATTAATGGTGTGAAAGATTTTTTCTATATTTTCAACCATCAAATCCTATTGAAAACAATATTTTATGCTTTCATGGCATAGAGGAGACCAAGATCTTTCCAACAAAGTATAAAATGTGTCTAATTTCGATCACTTTGGAGTGAAAGTTATGCTCATTTGAATATTTGAATCGAATCCGTACAAAAATGGTAAAAATGCAGTCTTTTGCAAAATGGATCCGCGGGCCCGAAATTCACTTTTGCACCTTTTGTGAAAAACACAAAATTATAAAAACCTCTGCAGCCCCGCAAGCCGCAACTTCACTTTTGATATAGGTCTGACACGTGGATTCACTTGACTGGAAATGGAGTCATGGCTCACATTATAATTTTACTTCTTTTGGAAACAAAGCTAAATTTCCAAAAGTGATATGACGATCCACCTTCCTTCTTTGACTTTTGACATGGGCTTAACATTTGACTTTTTCCCTTTTGGAAACAAAACCAAAAATTTCCAAAGTTCCCTGACGACCTGTCTTCCCACTTTGACTTTCAACGTGGGCTTAACATTTCACTTTTTCCCTTTTGGAAACAAAACCAAAAATTTCCAAAGTGCCCCAACAACTCCGTCTCTCTGCATGCAATTTAGTCCTGAGACGTGGCTTCTCTGGGTGTCGGCGGAGGTGCGGCTTAATTTTATATTTTTACTTCTTTTGGAAACAAGGCTCAAAATCTCAAATTTATCTGTCGACCCACTTCCCCATTTTGAATTTTCAATGCAGGCTCAACATTTGACTTTATCCCTTGGTGTGAGTGGGGCTATGGTTCACTTTATCACTTTACGCATTTTATGGAAACAAAAATAAAAATTCCTAAAGTGACCTGACAACCCGCCTCTCACTTTAACCTGAAACATGGCCATGTGTCCCTTTGCAGGCATGTTCTGTATTTTTTATTTTTACTAAGTCCCTCGATTTGGCGAAGGCTTTATGTCTGACCCAGGACATGTGGAGGCTACCCACTCATTTGGAGACTCTATTTGGAGCTGACCTTTAGAAGTGCGCCAATTGGACACGTGGAGAGCTGGTATACATTTAGGACCTACTTTTGGATTTTCCCCTAAAAGAGCGCCAAAGGGACACGTGGAGCTTTCCCTTGGTTCTTCCCCTTTTGACTTCTATTGGACCCTAGACACATGGAGAGCCGGTGCTTGTTTAGGGAACTGCCTTTGGCTTCGACCTTTGAAGGTGCGCCAATGAGACACATGGCATCATCCGTTGGCGTTAGACTTTTCAATGGTCGATTTAACTTTTTGATGCTCTGACCATGTGGAGGGTCAGGTGCTCATTTGGGGTTTGTCCCTTGGGCCTTATTCCCGAATTTACGCCAATGAGGCATGTGGAGGCGTCCATCGACCCTCTTATACTTAGTTGATTAAATGGTTAGCTCTATCCCTTTTCCAAACCTTGGACATGTGGAAGGTGGCACTAGTTCAAGATCTCTCTTTGGGCTGCACCTTTGAAGTTGCACTGATAAGGCACATGGAGATTCTACACTCAATTAGGATCTTGCTTTGAACTTGGTCTTTGGAGGTGCATCGTTGGGATGCGTGGAGGATTCTGTCGGATCTTTGTACTTAGTTGATTCAACAAATGGTTGTCTTTTTGGACTCTGACCACATGGAGGGCCTACACACATTTGGGGTCTCTAATTTTTGTACCATACCAAAAGTGTGCCAAAGAGACACATGGCACCTTCCATGGTCCTTCCATACTTAGCTGATTTGGGCCTCGATCGAACATTGCCTTTCTCCATTTTGACTTTTGATTCGACCAATCAGGATCCTTTGGGGCCATTGAGCAAATTTGACAATTTTGTAAAAATAACAAAACATGATAAGTTCACAAAATAATCCACCACGCCACATCCAATTAGAGATGTCCATGTACTCGTGGATGCTTTGGTGCCAAAATTGACATGGAAGATACACTGTCATTCATTCACGACTGTAGAAAAAAATACAAAGGAGGGGAAACTCCACCATTTATGCTTGAATTTCAAATGTTCTCCATGGAAAGAGAAACTGCAAACAATACAAGGCTCGACACGATCCATAGCCAAAAGAGAAGGATTGAAAATTTCATTCGAATGAAAGAAAAAAATTTCAAGCATCCAGATGGGAAGACAGAAATTTTATCAAACCATGCGGACTGCAAGATTTTAAATTAACAGGGGCAAGATTGCAAATGAGCACCAACTTCTTCAAAGCATGAATTTTTTTATCTCTCCAAACTTCTCAATCTGCTCAAACATCTCTCAAAGGCACCAACTCAAAAATTTTAAAACTTGACTTGAAAAATGAGGAGGCTTTTAAGGGTGATAACACGTCGGTCATATTTGTGCCCTAGCCAACTGACGTCGATCACTATATAACCTACATTGGTCATCCCTTATAGTTGTTTGTTAATGCTATGCTTCTTTTTCCTACAACCATTATTGGTCAAACACCTTTTATCATTACGGAAACTTGTTGAACCTTACCTACAAGCCCAAACTAACCCTACATTTCCTTAGTTGTGTCTCGAGTCTATTATTTACCTATACCTTGGCCTTACCCGTGCCATTACCTATTTACCTTGACATGACCTACTTGTTATGACCATTGACCTTATGTACTCGTTATACATTATGACGTTGTTACCTATGTATTTTTAGCCTAACAACCATACCTTGCCTATTATCGTGTCGTTTATCCCGACCAAACATTTGGTGTACCGAAACATACCTAAACATACCTACACCCTGACCTATGTTGTGCTTCCGGACCATATCCTATACCTTGGATACTTGACACAATTCTCCATTGTTTAGATAAACCTATCGACCTTGGATTATGTAGATTTTGCAAGCTCTTCAACCTGGTACCACGTAGCAATCTATACATGTGTGTGCATTTGATTGCCATTACCCATTACCCGATTTGACCCCGGAGTATTACCTATTACCCAAATTTACCATCACTCTTTCCCATAGTACTCATACCCTTCCCCACCTACCTTCACTTCCATCAACTACATATTTTTCAAACCACTCACCGATTCCGTATAACACCTCATCAATTCCTAGTTTGAGGGGGATCACCTTCACCCACACATGGGGCAATCACTTCATATTTTTTTCAACATCACTTACCAATACAAGCTACATGACAAAAAGGGGAAAAATGTAGACACCAAATTTGGGTCACACTCCCCTTCACCCCACATGTATATTAATTTAATTACCTATAATTAAATTAATGTCCATTCTCACAATATTCATTAATAAATACCTTAATTAAATTAATTTCCACCTCACCTAGACACCTCACCCCACCACATCACCTAGACACCTCATCATAGACCTATTCTTAGCATGTTTCCTTTTAACTAGGACTCAATCTCCACTTACCATAACTAACTCGAGACTTGGTCATACCTACCTTAATTAACTAAGACTTACTTCAACCCTAAAATCACATGGCTATTCTTCTTCTCACTTTGCATATCCACTTATCTAAGCGCAACATTCCATTTTGATCTGACAATGGATGAGAACTTTCTAAAGAGATTGCCAAGATCTGTCATTTTAGCAAACCTAGGATTTCCTACTTTAACCGACGTCGCTTAACCCTAAATTGACAATGTTACCTCTAACCATCATCGGTTAGCTTATAGTCATTTTGAATAACCTTTTCTCAAGGTTGGAAGAATTATTCAATTTTTGGAGAAGAGAGATATGCATGCAAGCACACACTAGATCACTCTTACACATCCAGACATGTTGAACCAACACCAAACACCGATATGAATTGAAAGCATTTATGGTAACATTCCAGAACACGGCCATGACACTAACCACCAGTTCTATGGATCAACTATCACCTCCATCCAACCACCAGGTTTGTAAGTACAAGTAATTACATTTAGATTTACACCTTCTCATAGTTGTTTAGATCAGTTTCTTTATCCATGTTTTGGAGCTCTAGTCTCCTTGGTATCCCTCCACCTAATTACCACTACAATATCCCAACTCTCCATATCGACTACCAACATCTCTAAGTATTCTCAAAGACCTTGTCATCAACCTCACCATTCTCTTTCCATTCTCTATGCAATCGCAGAGAATCCCTAAAACCAAAACTTATTGAGTCTCTATCTGCCCAACCATACCAACACCGGTTAACCTAAACCGTCGTCGGTTTCCTCCCGGCCAAATGCATCGGTCATACTAGACCGATGTCGGTCTTTAGTATCTAGTAAATATACCCGTAATAAGAAACTTCATAAAATTTACCCAAACAATCCAAACCACATGAAACTTGACCCTGACCTATCCAAAGCACCTTTGTTACCTATCTGACTTCTAGATCTGATCATAACCTAGCCTGTTAGATTAGATTTGCTTAATGTACTTGAATAAGACACCTAAATCATAACAACTATAGTAGGGTATTATTATTTTATGTTATTTCTTTCATTAATTTGTTTTAAACAGTGGATTGACAACCATCTAGGAAGTATCACACTTCCCGAATCTAGCATATGCCAAGCAACTGACATATATTGTTTAATATTCTTCTTGTGGTCTTGTTTTGTATTCACAGGTAGTTCCTCCTAGCAAAAAGGAAGTTCTCGCAATCAGCACTAGATCAGGAAATCAGAACATGTGCACTCTACTTCCCACCTTCATTCACAGGTATTTCTCCTCACCCTTACCCTATTTGTTTTCTCTTACGTACGTAACTTATCGGTGAAAAAATGAGCATCACTTTACAGGATGTTCATTGGATTACGATGTTTCCATTGAGTGGTCAACCCTTTTATTGTATTTCAAATACTAATAGGGATGATACCATACAAATATTATATGGAGATGACTCACGGGGTGTGAGTTATGCATCGGGAGATTTTAATTACTAGACTTTGTATGATGTTGGGATAGATGATCATCCTCAGATGACCATAATGATGATGGGTATCTCTTGTTTTGTACTGCCATATTAGGAGGAGGCAAGTTCCATGGATGATGATAGGGTTGGTTAGAGATGATGGTGGTTCATCATACTATATTTTAGTGGAAACTTACATTACAGCACAAACATACACAAAGTTATGGGCTTGGACAACCCACAAGCATTATGGTATTGATGTTGTCTTTTTGTTACAATGTTGGGCTCACGAGCATATCCTCATTGATGTCCCACTTGGGGTTATCAGGTGTTATTGATGCGAGGCACCCAGGTTTCATGAGGTGGAGTGCTAGTCTTGGGAGAGCCAGGAAGGCCAAGGGGCCTACCCATTATCAATATTTACTATATCAGGGTTAGAGGTTTAAGATATGATCTATCGCCATATGTTGGATTCCCTGATTGGCCCGAGTTCCCACATGATTTACAAAGTTTACAATAGGATGTTTGGGTCTAGGGTAGGAGATAATCGGGAGGATGAGCCATGAGATTTAATCGGATCAAGCAGTAGTTTGTCCTTTTTCAGTACATACCAAAGGATCTAGTTGTCTTATAGGTAGGAGGATGGAGATACAGAGAACTTGCATGCCTTTATGGTGGGACTTATAGCTATTGTTGATCAGATGGGTGCCTTGATTCTTGAATGAGGAGGGTGATTTGGTTCCTCTTGATGATGTGGGGTTACCCCAGATTTTGCTTCATGGTGGGCTCATTCTTTAAGATCTTTTGAGAGGACGAGGGTGGAAAAAATATTCACACAGTTAGTTAAACATGTGCGGGCCCAGAGTAAAGGGAGGAACTCAGGATCTTGAGGTGAGGATGAGAGAGTAGAGGGTGATGAGGGTGTAGTTGTGGTAGTGGTAGTAGTAGTGAATTGAGAGAGATGTCTCTCTAAAAAGAGTGAGATGATTTATCGGGGATCGAGACACACATCGCTAAACATGATGTCGATTACATAGCGTTATGGCTTGGTTACCGAGCATGATGGTGTGTAGGCCCATCTTGTACTTGTATTTGTTGATAGAAGTAAGTACAAGAGGTAGAGGGAGACATTGAGGAAGGCCTTGGGGATTACTAGGCCTTTGGTATCTCAGGTGTAGAGTTATAATCCATGGCTCATCAGAGAGTGGGATCCTCATCGCGTGGCATGGTATTTGCTACGCATTATGAGGTCATGAGAGTAGAGTGAGATTACTATATGAACATGATCATCAAGGAATATCCCGAGGCACTATTTATGTTGATCATGTAGTAGGTTAGGGGAGGTTTTATGGTAGTAATGAGACCCGGTGAAAATGCAGTGAGTGTGGGTCATCCACCTCGGTGACCGCCGAGAGATGGAGGTGGTGATGGTACGGGAGGAGCAGGTGGTGGTACGGCAGGTGCACTCTTGTTCCATAAGGAGAGGAGTTGGTGATATACTTTTCTAGGATGTGTAGATTTCACGATGTGATATTATAGGCTCATAGAAGCCCAATTTTATATATGTATGAGACATTGATGAGACATTTTATTAATGATGATGTTGATTTTGTATTGATAGGCTCATAGAAGCCCTTTTATATATGTATGAGACATTCATTTGATGATTTGATATATTTATTTTGTATGGATAGGCTCATAGAAGCCCTTTTTATTTTACATGGATTATATGATCATTTGTATATAGGATTTTATCTATGATGATGATGATATGTTTTGTTCTAATTTTCTTGATATCTATATGTGTTGGATGCATGCTTCACGATTTTTGATACCTAATTATGATTTGGAAAAAATTGTGACCATGTTAAGTATGTTAAAATCTAAAATGTAACCAAAATAAAAATGAAGAAAAAGTGGAAAGAACACCCTAAATTTCTTAGCATATATTAGGGGTCTTGATAGCTTTTGCACTTATAGCCTTTCAAAATGTTAAATGAGACCGTAAATGGAAACATTTATAAATTATAATGGATTTGGATTAAAAAATACTTTTGTGATAAAAAATAGGAAAAATAGGATCATATGAATGCATTCCTTTATAGGGGAAGAAGGCTCTCCTTTTCTAACAAATTTAATAGGTAATCAATGCCCCAAATTTTATAATAATATTTTTGTTGAAGCAAATTGATCAATGCGGGAAGTTTCTCATGGGAAAGTTGATCAATGCGGAATAATATTTCTTTCTGGATGCTTTGTATTTTGAAGGTTAATAAATGTATGGAAGCCTTTTATATATGTATATATAAGTATCCTTTAAGGGTATGGTCTATGTTTTTGAATTGAATTGAATTTGAACGGTCGTCCTTCGTGGGATTAGTCCATGATTTTTCTAGGTAGTTTTCCTTCGAGGGATCAATCTACTTTTCTTTTTTTTTTACAATATATATTTGAATAGTTTATCCTTCGAGGGATCAGTCTATCTCTTTTTGAATTTTAGTAAGAAGCATCCATACATACTTTACTTTGCCTAAGCTGAGGGAAAGATCCTACTAAATCGTTCATTAAGGAGGGGATAATTTTATAGGTGACCTACATCCATATGCCCTATGTAATAATGATAGGAAGGAGTGATGGAATGGATTCTGAGCTTGTGTGAAAAGGGGAATGTTCGATCAAAAATGTTGTCATGATAATCAATCATTTAACAATAGAAAGGCACAAGTGCAAAGCATTTAAGGGTTCCACTTTGGGTTCCCCTTTCAAGAGAAGTGAGACGATATACTCTTGACCCATACTTATGAGTGATAATATATGGACCAATCCAATTGGGGGAAAACTTTCCATGTTTACTCCATTCCAATGTAGTTACATTTTGATTTTCCTTAAGTACAAGATCACCAATTTTAAATTCACGCTCCTTGACATGCTTTTTATATGCTCTACTAATGCATTGTTGATAAACTTGGTGATGTTCAAGAGATTTCAAATGCTTTTCATCTAATAATTCAAGTTGTGCTAGGTGATTTTGGTGGTACTCTTCATCAGAATAAAGTCCTTTAAAGATACACAGAGTGATGGAATTTGATTTCTAGGGGCACAATGGCTTCAAAGCCATAAATGAGTGAATAGGGCGTGGCACAATAGGTGTATGAATACTAGTTTGATAAGCCCACGAGAGAAACGAGATCTAGTATGCCAATTCTTGCTGCATCATTTACAGTTTTCATAAGAATTTTGTTCATTGTTTTTTTGGAAGCCTCAACCTGTCCATTTTCTTGGGATAATATGGTGATGAAAAGCTAAGATTAATGTTGAATGTATCACAAAGATTTTTAACCTCCTTATTCTTGAAGGATTTTCCATTATCTGTGATAAGCTTGTGTGGGATGCCAAAATGACAAATGATATTTTGATATATGAAGTTAATGATAGGCCCAGATTTTTTCGAGGTCAAAGGAATAGATTTGACCCATTTAGTGAAGTATTCAGTTAAGGTGATGATTGAATGATGTTGTTGAGATGATTTTTGATTGATTACACCAATGAGGTCTAATCCCCATTGAGAGAAAGGCCATAAGTCCTGAGAAGGTTGTAATGTTTGACTAGGAATATGGATAAGATCATAATGGAGTTGACATTTAACACACTTCTTTACGTACACACAAAAATATTTGGTGATTGAAGGCCAAGTACCCTAGCCATATGATACGTTTGGTGATAGCATTGCCACTTGAAATGACCACCACAAATACCATCGTGGACTTCTTCAATTTCTTGGTTGATTCATGTGACTTAAGGCAACGTAATAGTATGTCATCAAAGCTACATTTATAGAGGATACCTCTATGAAAATGAAGTGAGTGACACATTGTAAAAAAATATCATTTAGTGCCTTGTGATAAATCCAAGGGGAGTTTAGATTCCATGAGGTAATCAAACATTTGAGTGTACCATAAATATGATGGATTGGCGTTGATGGTGTAGATGGAAGGTAGCTCATTTTTATGTGAAGGATGATCCAAGCATTGAATGACTACAGACATCTTAGTCTTATCTTTTGATCTTTCCATTTCGAAAGGTACAAGGATCCTAAGGAAGCCATAGTGTCTGTGAACCATTAGAGGATCACGGGATGGCTTGAATGGTATAATGATCAAACGCGCCAAGGAGAAAATCAACAACAAATTTATATTTTTGAAGGACCTCATTTTTACATTGGAATTCTCCTTTGACCTAATGATGAAAAGTTGGGAATCTCCATAGATCTCAAGACTTGGACACCTAAGAGAATAGGGTTTACAAACCCATGATCAAAGCTTCATACTCTATCATGTTATTAGTACACTCAAAATTGAGTTTGAATGATAATGGAATGGGAATGTTCCAGGGTGGTATAATAACTACACTAAGCTCCTCCACCTTCTTGAAATTTAGCACCATCAAAGAAGAGGGTCATTTTTACTGGGACAAAGTCTGATTCATAATTTCACATTCATCAATGTTATTAATGGATTCATCGGGAAAGTATTCATGCGGTGGTTTGTTATCTAGAAGAGGTGCTTCAACGAGTTGATCAACAATGGCCTGACCTTTAATAGAATTTTGTGGTACAATTTCCAAGTCAAATTCAGTCATTAACATGAGCCATCGGTTATACGATCATTATGATAGGTTTGGCATGCATGGCTTTAAGTGGGTTAAAACTAGTGACAACATATGTTTTATGGTTTAGAAGATAGTGTCATAACTTGGAGGTGGCAAAAATACAATGCACAACATAGTTTTTCAGCCTTTGTATAATGTGTCTCATATTTATGAAGTGTGTGATGATGTAATATATGGCCTACTCATGACCTTGACTATCACGGTGGGCAAGCATGGCTCCTAGGGCATGCTTCAAGTGGATATGTATAAGTAATATGGCTCCCCTTCATGGTGGAGTGAGGACATGTGGTGACAATAGATATTGTTTAATTTGATCAAATGCCTTTTGACAATCTAGTCCTAATGAAACTTGACATCTTTGTGAAGCAGGTGATGAAAGGGTTGGCAATGGTCGAGATTTGTGATATAAAGCATCGAATAGACTGTAATTTTCCTTGAAGGATACGTAGTTGCTTAAGATTAGAAGGTGGGGCATTTTGATGATTTCCCTAAATTTTGCGGGGTCAACTTCTATTCCATGGATAGATATGATAAACCCGAGAAGTTTTCTAGTGAGAACACCAAAAATACATTTTATAGGATTAAGGATGGAGGAAAAATTGAATAAGGCGAGTGAAGATTGATTCTAGGACTTTGAGATGGTTTTTCTGAGATTTAGATTTTCCAAGGAGGTCTCAATGTAATCTTCAACAATTTTATGGATAAGGTCATGAAAGATGTATGTCATGGTGCATTGGTAGGTTGTCCCAACATTTTTTAAGTCCAAAGGGCATGACATGGTAGCAAAAGGTTCCCCAGGGGTGATAAAATATGTTTTGTGTTGATCATCTAGTGCAATGATGATTTGATTATAACTAGAAAAACCATCCATGAGGGAGAGCATTTCATGGCTAGTGGTTAGTCGACAAGTTGGTCTATGCTTGGAAGAGGGAAATCATCCTTTGAGAAAAGATTGAGATCCCTGAAATCTATGCAAATGTGGATTTTTCCTGAGGCCTTAGTTATAGGGGACAATGTTGGAGACCCATTGTGGATAATCAATAGGTATGATGAAATTAGCTATTAAAATGCATTGCAGTTCTTCTTTAACAAGGAGAGCTATACGATGGTGCATCTTGTGTTTTTTTTGACAGGTTTAGCACCAAGATACATGACTATGTTATATACAATAATGTTGGGGTCGATTCTAGGCATATCACTATATGACCAGGTAAAGGCTTGGTGATATTTTGTTAGAATGTTGTGAAGTCATGTAATTCTTGTGGATCAAGACTTTGACCAATTTGACTATATGGGGATCTTGAGGTTCCTAGGTTAATATCGAGTGTGGATTCATTGAGAAGAGTGGATGTTTTAGATGGTAGGATCTCTGAAGAGAATTATCTTCATCTCCCATGTGAGAAAGGATATCTTGATCATCCTGACATTGAAGGATATCTATTACAATGGGTGAATCTTCTTCAACCATTTTTGATAAAACAAGTGGTAATGATTTGATGGAGTGCCTTGATTGGTAGGTGAGTGGTCCTAAGGATATAGTATTGATTAAAAAAATTTGGGTGGGATAGGTATAATATCATCTATATCCATGGGATCCTCGGTTTAGTTGATGATAATGGTTCTAGTTCAGGAACAAATTTTTTGTTTACATGTAATGGTGTCGGTTACTTCTGGAGTGGGTTTTATAGCCCAAACCATTTTTCTCATATGGTTTAAGAGTGGACAAGGAAAGTTGGTCATGTGCTCCCTATTCATAATGTCCAAGGCCAAAGCCTTTCCACGTGCAATGATGGAGGTACATATGGAGAATTTGGGATTATCAAGGGATTTAAAACTTGATTTAGATGGGCTTGCATGATGTGACTTAGTTGAATTGGATGATGGATTGTCAAGTCCACCATAAACAAGATTCATTTTAAGATATGTCAGTCCATATGAGATAACATCTCCTACGTTAGGGTCATACATGGGTTGTTTGTTAGGACGACCATACATTTTGGTGATGGAATAGAGTTGAGCATGAGAAGGTGATATTCCCGAGGGTAAGACATTTCACAAAGCCTCGTAACAAAGAGAATCAATCATCTAGTAGTTTGGAAGAAGGGATTGATGTGCTAGTGGAGGCTTGATCAAAATCATTTAGATATGGTTTTAGGTACCAACACATCATTTGGATGGTACATCATATAACAATCAATGAATGGATTTGGGTCATGGGGACAATATGAGTTTTCCCTTCATGTTCATACTTAAGACATGATGGAGAGTGGAGGGAACACAACATGGTGCGTATCCAAGGGTGGCCTAATAACATATTATACTGGAACTCACCTTCTATGATGTAGAAGAGTTCTGGTAAGGTTTTGACACCAACTCTAAGTGGTAAGATTATGGTGCCTAGTGTGGGTGCGATTGTATCATTAAAGGAGCGTGACAATGAGGACGGGGTTTGAGCAATGATGACCATGTTAGGTAACTTAAGTTGTTCAAAAGCAAAGGGAAGATATAATGTTTATGGCAGCACCACTATCAATCATGACTCTTTTGATAGAGATATCATTGATTTGAGCAGTAATAAAAAGTGGTAAGTCATGATCTTCGGGCCTAAGAGCAGGTATCTCAGATGGTTCAAATGAAATAGCGTAGATGCTTTCAGAGTGCCTACAAAATTTGTGAAATAAGTTGGATCACTAGTTGTGATAGTAATGGATTGGAGTGCTTCCACCATGGCTTGTTTGTAAGTTGGTGATGTCTGGACAAGCTCATAGAGTGACATTTTGATGGGAGATTGATGTAATTATTTAATAGCCACTTTCTATAATGTGGTGAGGGGAAGAGTAGTGGTCTTTATTGAAACCTTGGCTTTAGATGATGATGTTTTATTAGGCCCTTCAGGAGTTAATGATATTGAGACTTTAGTTTTATCAGATGGTGTTGACAATTCTAGCGATGAGGGTATAGCATAGGTCCTTATCTTGTTTGGGTTTTGGAGGTTCATTGTCATAATTTTGCAAAGTGCATGGTAATATGAACAATGTTAACTTGGTGATTAGGTGTTTCAGGGGTAGATTCATTCAATGGCATTGGTGTTGATTCTGAATGAGAGGGAAGAAAGAGTGAACTGCCAATCTTCTAAATTTTCTATTGAAAGGCCCTATAATCTTCTACAGCATGGCCCGGCATTCTATGATAATCACAGAAGGCATCAAATTCATACCAGAAGGCTTCCACCTCTAATGGTTTGACTAGGCTTAGGAGGTGGTAACGTGATGAGTGATTCTTGTAATAGATTATCCAAGATGGTAGCATATCATCCTTTTGGTCCGAATATAACTGGGCATTGATTTCTCTGGGGGTAGGTGAGATGATTCTTTTGACATTGGTTGATTTACCTTAAAGTCACAGGTCTTATAGTTGTTCCAATAAAAGGGTGATGGGGACCTTGCATGGGTGGTGGCTCACAGAGGGTAATCATTTTGTGTGGGGTGATGAATAGGTGAGGATCATATGTGTTTATCCATTGCGGAATGGAAGACACAACATAAGGAATGATTGTAGGAATGTGATTAGCGGGTTGTGCCCCTATAATAATGGGGTGATTGAATGGTATGATAAAGGAGGGATTGTTTGAGGGATCTTGATTAGGATTTTGAATGATGTTTTTCTCAGGGGACCTTGTGGGCCTAGGTTTTGATATAACAAGGGGTTCCCCAAAAGAAGGCATGCCTCTCGAATGAAGAGGAGGGTAAAAGGTGGAGGACCATGAAAATGATAAGTTTCATCATAATAAGGACTTTTAAAGACTTGAACAATGCCCTTGTTTACTAGGTCCCTTTGAAGTCTTAGAAGTCTTAGATGAGCTTGGTGTATTTGTTGAAGTTGACGTTAATGAAGGAAGAGGGGTTTGAATAATACATGGTTGATATAGTCCACATGATTTTTTAGATTATTAATTTTATAGGTTGTGGATGACTAAAGTCCTTGCTTGGTTTGGGTGGGGGTGGTTGAGCTAAGAATGTCTCAAGTGGTACCATGGTTATGTTTGAAACCTAGGTGTAGGTGTAGTTTTGTACCCATAGATGTGGGCATGGATTTTGGAATAGTGTTCGGTGAAGGCATGGAAATGGGTTTGGTGATAAGTGGTGGTTCGACAGTTATGGGTTTATCAGGCTCAAATATTGATTTTGTGGGTGTTGAATCACTAAGTGATAAAGGTGTGGGGCTAGCTTGTACATCTACTTGAGCAAGAAAAGGTTTTGTAGTTACAATCTTAGTTTCGTGGCCTTTGGTGTCAACTCTGGGAAACTTTGTTTCACTAGGAAATAAAGTGGATTGAAGAACAGTTCAAATTTTGTTATTGTATTAATGGTATGGACAACATTTTCTTGTGGTGATTCAAGATGAGGAGTGATTCAAGAAGGGTTGTTTAAATATGTCAAGGTTATGTTTGGAGGTGCATTTGGATTATCTAAGTGGAGGTCACCCTTATCAATTAAGTCCTAAAGGACATTGCGGAATGTGTGACATCTTTCTATGTCATGACCATTAACCCTATGGAATTTGTAATAATCATTATCATGGTACCAAATGGGCTTGGATACCGATATGTCAATAGGTCGGATGGGTGGAAGTGATATGATGTTGGAAAAGTAGCTTGTCAAAAACCACACCATAAGTTTCTGCTATAGGTGTGTAATTACGTTGTTAATGACACATTTAGTAATGGGATTTTCTTTAGGAGGGATTTGACTACAATGACATTATCAACTATTTTGGATTTATCTGGATTGGGTGTTGATTTAGATGGGAACTCTATTTTTGGTTTCTTGGGGCAAGCTTCACCCAGCCATCTTCTAGAGCTCGTAATTCCAACTTATGGGCCATGGTAAAGGCCTCATCAAAGGTGTGGAATGATTGAATTTGTAGGGTAGATGAAATATGTTTAGCACAAGTGTGACAAAAAATATCGATCAATTATGTTCTATGGAATGTGAAAGATAACTGATTAGTGACACCTCTCCAATGGGTGATGAAATCAGCGATGGATTCATCTTCAAATTTTCTGATGGCATACAAATCATTAATGGTGATTTTACGAGCTATGTTTATGGAGAAATGGTCTAGGAAGAGTTGGGCAAGTTGCAAAGAAGAAAAATAAGGAATGTTGTGGAATACTATTATACCAGTCTAAGGTTGGACCAGTGAGGGACATGGGAAATGTTCTTAACATTAAATCTTGATCATGAGATATCATATATAACATGCATGGAAAAAAGGAAAATATGTTGTTGGGGTCTTCTTTGCTATAGAACTTAATAAACTTAGGAAGCTCCTAGTGCGGGGATATGGTTTTATATGGTACAGAAGGATGAATGGGTTTGTTGCAAATTTTCTCATATGAGAGCATATTTTTGGATGAGGATGAGGAAGCTTCTAAATTAGATATGTAGCTTAGGAGATCCTGAGAGGGTCTTCCTAAGCCTGTTGGTTTGAGGATGGGCTAGGTTGATATGAAGACTGGGGAGTATGCTTGATATTGTTGTGGAATGTTTTGTTGATAGGGAATGTTTGGTTGGGGATATTTTGCTGATAGGAGAGATTATGTTGGTAGGGGTGATTTTTTTGTGGAATGTTCTGTTGTGGGGTACTTGTATTGAGGAATGTTCTATTGAGGTACATACTGTTGATGGATATGTTGTTGATGTGGGATTTTTCCAGTATGAAATATTCTGTGATGGGATGTTTTGTTGAGGAGGAAGACCCTATTGTGAAGCAATAGATTGCAGAGTTTGGATGTACTGATATTGTAATGGGACTAATGTTTGTGTGAGAGACTGTGAATATGTAGGTGTCTATTGGGGAAGGGTAGAAGAGGCGAAAAAGGATGGTGCTTTTGGGATATTTTTTTGTGGAATACGGTATTGTGGAATGCCTTATGAGAGTTATGGACTGTGGCACAAAGATTAATGGTTGTGAGGATTGCGGCATGTATTGCGAAATAGATGATGTGTAAAATGGCAACTAGTGTTAATCATTGGCATTGTTGAAGGGATAGACATGGTAATGTTTTGGATGGGGACAATAGTATGTTGAGATAATACAAAAGTAGAAAGAGGAACAAAACTCAATGATGATGTTGTACCTGTGAGGAGACTAAAAGATCCATCGTGGAAGCAATGGTACTATTTGGGGAGGTGTGGACCTTATAGAAGGACTTGGTGAAGACGTGAATTGTATAGAGTGAACATTTTTGTGATGAGATCATATGGAGATCATAGACAGGTGTTGAGGAGACATCAGATGCTTGGGTTGACTTGCAAAAGGTTTCATCCAATGTGTCAAATGGATTGGTAGAGTTAGTAGCATTCTAGGATTGACTAATGCTTGGTGTTTTGATTGAGTTGAAGTGTCAAAAAAACTTGAATAACAATGATTCCTGGTTCTAATCAATGAGTTGTGCAATGGCGGGTAAAGGGTTGTGAGCATGTGCAATGGATTGTGGTGTGAATGGTTGCATTTGAACATTTCTCACTACGTAGGTATGCATTAAGAGCAATAGGATTCAATCTAACATCTCTTCAAAAATAGGATCACCCCCATTATAAAATGGGATCTCGGATGCAGTGGGAGAAAATGAATGTTCTGATTCTGTGTGTAAATAATTTTTCCATGGTACTGTTGTGGAGAGTGAAAGGATTGTTGTCCAGTTTTGTTGTTATAGCCAGACCCTATTTCATTCCATGTTTGTGTGTCAAAAAAGGGATTGGATGTATTTTTTGATAAAGCAATGCTTGTGGCTGCATAGGTGAAGAAATTGTTACTAGGAGTGGTATAGTGTGAAGTGGGGCTTGAATTTGAAATACGGCAAAGTGAGGTAGACATATTTTCAAATAGTTGGTTACGTGTTGTTGTCTAGTGAGTACCATAATAAAAACACACACACAAAAATGAATAGTAAAATGATTAATGACTAAATGTGTTGATTAACAAACAACAAGAAAGGCAAGTAGAGTGTTATTTTATTCTTGTTTTGCTTAATTATGAAAGGTGAAATGTGTAAAATGGTCAACGAGGGTCCTAAGAAGTGGTTATCTAAAGTTGGTTTCAAGTGTGTTTAAAGATGGAGTCCTCGATATACCCAAAGGTACGTGAGGCACAACTCTATACTATGTTGTCGATATGGGCATGTATATATTGGGGCCTACCCCCTCACTTCACGGTCCCGCTTATGATAAGGGAGTTGGGTGTTGAGCCAAAATATACCAACAAACAGGTGTTTATACTCAGCTAGAACACCGAGTTGGTTTCCTATTGGGTGATGAAATCCCAATCAGTTTCACCTGGGTGGGAGTTTTTGAATTGTGTTTTTGATTTGATAATGGTTTGGTTATGTGTGGGGGAAGAAATAAGTGAATGCAACAAATTTTCCTCCTAATTAGACTATGTGATCAAAAATCATGTATTGATTCATTTTAAAGCCCAAAATAAAATGTTGATTTCGATGAGGAAAAAAATAGCCAAAGATGCAAGATGGAAAATAAAAATGAAGGTGTTTCAAACTCACCGTAGATCGCTCCAATTTTATTTTTTTTTAGTTTTTTAGCATTTTTAAGTTATTTTCTTAGCAAATCCATAGAAGTAGAGTTTCTAGAATTGAAAATGCAATTTTGTTAGAAAAAATAGGAAAAAGAAGAAAAGTGACTTCAAATTGATGAAACCTATTAAAAAAATGTTCACAAGGAATCGTTAGCGATTCAAGAGAATCACAGGTGATTAAGCCAATCGGCAGAATTAGTTATTAGTGGAAAATAATGCTTAAAATGATGATGAAATGAAAAATTTATAAGGGATTAATGTCCCACTTTGAGGCATGCCAATGTTTATAGATGGTTCTTACCTTGGTTGTCTTGATGGATTCAAGGGGTAATAACCGAGCTTGACCTCAGTATGGTGGGGTTTCGGGATACCCATGAGGATGTTGATTATGTTTTTTTGGGCACCATTTTAAAACAATGCATCAAAAAGCTTCTTTACTGCAACAATTTCTATAAACAAAGCTACAAATCACATCAAAATAATGTTATAGCTTAGGAAAACACTTGAGATTTTATTAGTACTTATGATCATGCTTACAAAGTGATACGATGAGAATGTGATTATCACTTATTTAGTTAGATACATATATGATTAACAAAAACTATGATTTACATCCATAAATCAGATTCTTGATCTATATACAAATTCTCATATATGTTAGAGGCTATAGAATCAAAAATATCCTCCTCTTCCTCAGTAAGGTCAAAATCGGGAACAGAGATATAATCTTTAGTGAAGAAGTCATAATCTTCCTCCTGAGTGTCATAGAGGTGAGCGAATGTTGAGTCAGTGTTTGAGATGATGATGTGGTTGTTTGAATCAAATTATAAGGCAATGTGGTAGTCTTCTTCCAAGTGTTCAAGGCCAATCTCGTATTGGTGTTTGTACTGAAATGATCCTCCTCTAGTCTTAATGCTTCATCATATGCTTCCCAAAAGGCATCAATGGCTTCCCAAATATACGTTGTGTTACAGAAAAAAATAGCCTCCAAGTGATCAAATGGAGCTTCCTAGATCACACAAAGTTCAAGATCGTGGAGCAAGTTGTATTGCTCCCAGTACAATGGATGGCGAAAATAGGAAAGGAATCAGTTATGGGAAAGTTAGAACCTCCTAATGTCATCTGAAGACATCATGCTAGACAAAATATCAGTAGATAACAAGAAAAAAAAAGCATTTTGATTATATTCTAGCAAGAAATGGTGAAAAAATAAAGTTATTGAAAATACAAGAATCTCGCTAGTGATTGGGAAATCACTGACGATTGGTGTAATCACTAGCGATTATTGTGAAATATAAGAAAATTTATAAATCAGAGCTTAAATTAATGGATTAAGACATCAATTTGATAAAACAAAATACTATTTGACATGTAAATGATGTATAAGCAAAGGCATACCTACTTCTAGTATCTAAAATAAATCAAAATGAGTGATTTACCTTGCAGAATGAATCGATCGTGGACAAAAGAATGGAAGAAGGTGGTTAGAGGATGAAAACAAGCAATCTGATGATGAATTTAATGTTCGTTGAGTAGTGTGATGTTAGATAATGTTGATGTGAAGTGCCTGGATACTTGATGATTTGGGATTGAGATAGAGTACACTTGCAAAGCTTGAGAATTTCCTGTTGTGAAATGAGGTCTACAAACAAGTATTTATATATCGCCAGATCAAATTGGTTGGAAAATCTCAAGATTTTTTCGTTTGAGAAATCTAGTTTGGTTAAAAAATATAATGATTTCCTTCCATTTTGAGCTCAAAATAACGGATTTTGAAGTGATGAGGATGGGGATGGTTAAAAAATCATGAGCTAGGTTTGTTAGGATGAGAGGGTTTGATTTTTTGAGGATTTGGTTATTTAGGGCTAGTTAGTTAGGTTGGAATAGGTTAGTGCTTTTTGGAAAGTGGTTTTAGAGGAGGTTTAGGTAGTTAGTGAGGTGTTCTAATTAACTCAATGTGAGGAGATAATAGATAATTTATTTATTTTCATTAATTCAAATAATCATTTTAGAGGTACATGTGAGGGTGAGGTGTGAGGAGATAATATTCGAAATCCATTTTGAAGGTAAAAGCTAATTTATTTATTTTCACTCATTAATTCAAATAATCATTTTAGATTTAATTGGGAAGATGAAAGGTCATGACCATTTCTTTTCCAGCCATGGGAAGATGAAAGGTCATGACAGTTTCTTTTCCAGCCATGGGAAGATGAAAGGTCATGACTTTCAAACTTCTAGGGTCAGATTTTGGACTTCTTAAAGGATTGTAATCCTATAAATAGAGGTGTTAGGGTATCTTGAAGATATCTTGTGTGTTCAAGAGGTCTTGAGTCTTAGTGATCAAGAGGTGATCAAGAGTGATCAAGGTTAAGCAATTGGGTGTCAATTGTGGTTTAGATGTGGTTTAGCATCTTTGGAATTCTGTTGTGAGTTCATAACTAAGAGAAGAATGTGAGAGTTTTTTTACTCTTGTTGATAATAAAATCTAAGCAAGTTCTTGGTGGACGTAGCCCACATTGGGTGAACCACATTAAATCTTGTCTTGTCTTCTTTTGTGCATTATTTATTTATGTTGTTATATTTCTGCATGTATACTTCTATATAGTTTCCTACTTGTTGTGATTTGAGGAATTGTTTCCACATATTTGTTCTCTAATTCCTAACAACTGGTATTAGAGATTTGGTGGTTTTTTTTGAAGTGGTAAATCATAGGGAAAGTTTAGCTTGAGTGGGAGCTATGGCGGATGAGGGAAGATCGAGGGTTGAGAAGTTCAATGGGAAGAACTTTGGTTTGTGGAAGATGCAAATGGAGGATTACTTATATCAAAAGGACCTCCATGTTCCTTTGGTTGGAAAAGCAAAGAAACCTACAACCATGTCGGATGAGGATTGGGAGTTGCTGGATAGAAAGGCACTCGGGAAATTTGGTTATGCCTTGCATCTTTGGTTTCTTTCAACATATCGTAGGAGAAGACCACGGAAGGTCTCATGAGTGCGTTGGGGAAGTTATATGAAAAACCCTCTGCCTCTAATAAAATATTTTTGATGAAAAATTTATTTAATATGAAGATGTCTGAGAATGGTTCTATTGTTGTTCATTTGAATGAATTTAATATGGTTGTGAGTATGTTAAACTCGGTAAAAATTGACTTTGATGATGAGGTCAGGGCTTTGTTGATTTTGTGCTCCTTACCAGATAGCTAGGACAACTTGGTTATGGTTGTAAGTAATTCAATCTCTAATAATTCAAAGTTGAAGTTTGAGGATGTAATAGGTGTGATCCTAAGTGAGGAAATGCGAAGGAAGAGCACTAGAGATTCTTCTACTTCTGGAAATGCTTTGATGGTGGAGAGAGAGAGGAGAAAAAAATAGAGGGAAAGGTAACCATGGGAAGTCGAATGATCACGGAAGGTCAAAGTCTAAGAGTAAGTTAGAATGTTGGCACTTGTGGGAAGGTTGGTCATGCTAAGAAATATTGTTGGGCTCTTCGGGATAAGAAGAACAAGGAGGAAACTAAAGAGGTAAATGTGGCAATAGGTGATGTTTGTCAGGATGCCTTAATTCTTTCTTTAGATAATATTGTTGAGTCTTGGGTGTTAGATTCAGGGGCTTCTTTCCATGCCACCCCACATAGACATTACTTTACTTGATTTTGTTCAAGGAGATTTTGGACATGTATATCTTGGTGATGATGAACCATGCAAGAATAGTAGGGAAAGGTTGTGTTCGGGTGAAAATGTAGAATGGGAACACATGGCTACTTAAGGATGTCAGGCATGTGCCTAAGTTGAGGTGGAACTTGATATCATGGGTCAGGTTAGGTAGTGATGGTTGTACGGTCAGTTTTACAATGGATTCTTGGAAGGTTACCAAGGGAGCTCTTGTGGTTGCAAGAGGTAAGAAAATTGGTACTTTGTATTTAACCAATGGTGTTGATTATTGTAATTTAGTTTTTGTAGATGGAGATGTAACTTTGTGGCACCAGAGACTCGGTCATATGAGTCAAAAGGGCATGTAGATTATAAAGGATAGGTTTCCCAGATTAAAGGAGTTAGATTTAGACTTTTGTGAGGACTGTGTTTATGGAAAATAGAAGTGGGTGAGATTCCTCAAGGTTGGACCTACCAGGAAGGAGGGTAAGTTGGATTTAGTGCATACAGATGTATGGGGGCCAGCTAAGGTAAACTCTATTGGTGGTTCATGTTATTATGTCACTTTCATTGATGATGCAACTAGAAAAGTTTGGGTATATTGCATTAGAAATAAATCTGATGTGTTTGAAACCTTCAAAAGATGGAAAGCCTTGGTTGAGAATGAAACAGTCTCAAGTTGAAATGTCTCAAGTCGATAATGGAGGGGAGTATTGCAGCAATGAATTTCTTGATTACTTGTTTGGTAAATGGGATCCGTAGGAAAAGAACGGTTCCAAATACTCCATAGGAAAATGGAGTGTCAAAGAGAATGAACAGGACAATCATGGAGCATGTGCTAGGTGCATGAGGTTACATGTGGGGCTTCCACTCATGTTTTGGGTGGAAGCGGTGAGCACAATTGTTTATCTGATTAACAGAGGACCCTCTATGGCTTTGGATGGAGGTACACCTGAGGAGGCTTGGTTTGGTAAGAAAATTGATTACTCATTTCTTAGAGTATTTGGATGTGAGGTATTTGTTCACATTGATAAAGATGATAGGACCAAGTTAGAGGCTAAGTCTAAGAAATGCACCTTTGTTGGATATGGTGAGGATGACTTTGGTTTCCGTGTTTGGAGTCTTAAGGACAAGAAAATATTTTGGTCTAGAGATATTGTCTTTAATGAAAAAGTCATGTATAAAGATCAGTTAGGAAAAAAGAGGAATCAAAGAAAGAATACACAATGTTAGAGGACATTGCGAGAAGCAAGGTGTCCAAGGGGCCGGTTCAGGTGCAACATGTTCCAACATAGCCAGTTTAGGAACCTACTCATCAAGAACCCCAAACTCCTAAGGTGAGAAGGTCTTCTAGGGTAAGAAGGGAACTTGAAATGATTTACTCCATCTTTGAATTATTTATTACTCACTGACAGTGGAGAGCCAGAGTGCTTTGAGGAAGTAGTGTAGGTGGATGCTCAGGAAGAAGTGGGAGCAGGCCATGGATGAAGAGCATAGATCTCTTATGGAAAACTAGACTTGGGATCTGGTGGAGCTACCCGAGGGCAAGAGAGCATTGCAGAACAAGTGGGTGTATAGAATCAAAGAGGAAGATGGAGGTAGGAAAAGATACAAGGCCCGGTTGGTGGTCAAGGGATTTACACAGAAGAAAGGTATAGACTTTGATGAAATTTTTTCTCCTATTGTTAAAATGACTTCTATTAGAATTGTTCTTGGTTTAGTAGCAGTAGAAGACCTGCACTTAGAGCAGTTGGATGTGAAGACTGCATTCCTTCATGGTGAGTTGGAGGAGGAATTGTATATGCAGCAGCCACAGGGTTATGAGGTCAAAGGGAAGGAGAGGTTAGTGTGCAAAAATTGAAGAAGAGCTTGTATGGCCTGAAACAAGCTCCATACGTAGTGGTACAAGAAGTTTGATAGTTTTATGCAGAGAGCAGGGTTACTCCAGTGTCACTCAGACCATTGCGTGTACATCAAGAAGTTTCTTGATGGTAGTTATATTATTTTGTGCATGTATGTGGATGATATGCTTGTTGCAGGGAAGAACATGCAGGAAATAAAGGTACTCAAGAAGCAGCTAGGTGACTCCTTTGCTATGAAGGATTTGGGGGCAGCAAAAAAAATCCTTGGTATGAGAATAACTCAAAACAGGAAAGAGAGGAAGCTGGTGTTATCTCAAGAAGAGTACATAAAGAAGGTCTTGGAGAGGTTTAGTATGCAAGATGCTAAACCGGTTAGTACCCCTTTGCAGTCACTTTAAATTATCAAAGGAGCAGAGTCCCAAGACTGAGGAGGATAAAATCCATATGTCTAGGGTACCATACTCATCAGCGGTTGGTAGCTTGATGTATGCTATGGTATGCACTAGGCCTGACATTTCCCATGTAGTGGGAGCAGTGAGTAGGTTTATGAGTGATCCAGGTAGAGAGCACTGACAGGCAGTGAAGTGGATCCTTTGGTATTTGAGAGGGACCATGGGAGAAACATTGTGTTTCAGTGGATCGGACACTACATTGTGTGGTTATGTAGATTTAGACATGGCAGGAGATTTGGACAGCAGGAGGAGCACGATAGGTTATGTATTTACGGTTGGTGATACAACGGTGAGTTGGATTTCACGGTTACAAAAGGTTGTGGCTTTATCAACCACAAAGGTTGAGTATGTTGCTTGCCACAGAGGCAAGCAAGGAGATGATTTGGCTACAACATTTTCTTGATGAGTTGGGTCATAAGCAGGAAGTTGGGAGACTACATAGTGATAGTCAGAGCATTATTCATTTAGCGAAGAACTCCACTTTTCACTCTAGGATGAAGCACATTCAGCTGAGATATCATTTCATCAGGAAGCTTTGGAAGAAGATAAGTTGAAGCTGGAAAAGATTCATACCAGTCAAAATCCTATGGATATGATGACCAAGGTGGTCACAAGGGAGAAGTTGAAGTTGTGTTCAACTTTGATTGGCCTTCATGGTTGATAATGAAGGGTTGAGAACTTTTCTCAGTAGGAACAGTCTCCAAGTGGGAGATTTTTGGGGTGTGGAGCCTATTTTTGGTCTTCTCAAATCAGTATTGAAGTGTGGAGTTTGAATTGGGAAGATGAAAGGTCATGACCATTTCTTTTCTAGCCATGGGAAGATGAAAGGTCATGACAATTTCTTTTCCAGCCATGGGAAGATGAAAGGTCATGACTTTCAAACTTCTAGGGTCAGCTTTTGGACTTCTTAAAGGATTGTAATCCTATAAATAGAGGTGTTAGGGTATCTTGAAGATATCTTGTGTGTTCAAGAGGTCTTGAGTCTTAGTGATCAAGAGGTGATCAAGAGTGATCAAGGTTAAGCAATTGGGTGTCAATTGTGGTTTAGATGTGGTTTAGCATCTTTGGAATTTTGTTGTGAGTTCATAATTGAGAGAAGACTGTGAGAGTTTTTTTACTCTTGTTGATAATAAAATTTGAGCAAGTTCTTGGTGGACGTAGCCCACATTGGGTGAACCACGTTAAATCTTGTCTTGTCTTCTTTTGTGCATTATTTATTTATGTTGTTATATTTCTACGCATGTATACTTATGCTATATAGTTTCCTACTTGTTGTGATTTGAGGAATTGTTTCCACATATTTTTTCTCTAATTCCTAATAAGCTTCATGATCATTGTTTCCCACTTAGATACACTTATTTGAGCCATTGGGGTCTAACTTACCATTTTGGGACGTCTTTAGGAGGGGATCATTAAATGTCTTGAGTGGGACATTTTTATGGGACACAAACCCCATGTAAGTATTTTGAGTAGGTGCCGTAGGATTAGCCAAAACATATGAATAAATATTTTTCTTTGGTCTTCAAGTAAGCATTGTAAGAACTTGTTACAATCCCAACAGTGTTCCGGAATCATGTCCTCGAACCTTATGGAAACCACAATATAGGTTGAGATCATAATCTCGAGGGTCTTTGGTTTGTGTTTTTCATGGTCTAATTTTTATTATTGTTCCGCTAATTATTATTGTAGTTGAAATTTGGAGGCCATTTCCTTTGATTTGGGTATTGGTTAGGGTACCCATTTGGGTATTAGCTAGGGCCTTGGGCCCTGAACTTTTTTTGTTGTTGTTGTTGAGGTGGTGAATGATTGAAATCCACTCGTTAATCATGAGAGAATTTTTTTGCTCCTTTTATTGTTACCATTATTGCTGTTGTTAGCGTTATTTGTACTTGGGGTATTGACAACGTTGGGTTTCTTTGTTTGATCAAGAACACCATCATTTAGTACCAAAAAAAAATTAGGACCTTAGGTCCTTGGTTGTTATTTGTATTATTAGGGTAGCTTGATTTTCCCCGATTAGAGTGATCAATCTCTCATTAGAGTCATAGGTCTTGTGACCACTGTCTATTACTACTTTATCTATCAAGAGAGCACCCTTTAGCACCTCTTCATAGCTCCTAAGTGGGAACTTCTAGACCTCCTTTGTTTCCCAGTTAATAAAATGAAGGAATAGGTCACAGAGCTCCATATGATCCATGTTAGGAGAGCTTTCTGAAGAATAGAGGACTTGCCACCATCTCTGGATGAAATTTGTAGAAAACTCGTTGCGCTCTTTTTTATGTGCAAGAATTCACCGATTCCTCGTCCTTAGAAATTTTTCATGTCAAACACTTTAATAAACTCGGACACTAGTTGTTTGAAACCGTGTATTGAAGCCTTCGGTATCCTCGTAATACCAATCAAGAGCAATACCTTATAAATTATTATGGAATATTTTTATAACAACTACATCCCATGGGAGCAACTCTCGAATAACAATTGTATATGCCTTGATGTGCACATTGGTATCTCCATCCCCTTTAAATTTTGGAAGGTTTGGAAGAGGTCTTGGGAGCATTAAAATCTATATGGAGAAGTCAAGGGCCTCCTTAAGATATTCAGAGTAGGTCCCTTCTGCATATAAATTGACCATTGATGATCCTTGTTGGGGAGGTGGAGGCATAATTGGATTTTGGAAAGTCAAGCATATACATTTTTCGTGGTGTAAGGAATCCCCTATGGCTGACCATATGGGCGGCGTAAGAGTACATGTCCCTCTGTGGTGAATTAGAATACATGTATACATAGAAGGGAACATTACTTTGATACGGATTTGGAGGTGCAAAGCTAGGGAATGTTAGAAATAATCTAACACTTAATTCACCATATGTGGATTAATGTGTAATTATAATAAAGTAATTATTTAATTACTTTATTTAGTTTAGTTGTTAGTGTGTTGTTATCATCCCTTAGATTGTGGAGGATGTTCTTTAGCTAGAATATTATTCTCGGATGATTTCTTGTAGAAGCTTTTTAGGGCAATATGTTATTTCGCATATTTGCTTTGTTTAGGAGATTTGTTCCATGTATTGTGGAAGAGATAGAAGCTGTCCAATATCTATAAATATTGCAGCTCTCTCTTTTGATTGTAATGCTTCATTTTATATTAATAAAATCACAGCAAGCTCTGCCTTGTTTTTGCAATTTAATCTGGTTTACAGATTTCATTTGGTATCAGAGCAGGTGAGTTAAGGTTGTAGATAATTGTTGAGGAAGTGTTAGAAGATTTGAGGAAGGAGGACTAGAAGCTTGAGCCAGGAGGAGCCATAGATGCCCCCAGCCTCTTCACAGCCCCTGCCCCTTCTCCACACACCCGGCAATAGTAGAAGCAGCAAGAATATAAAAAAAAAAATTGGAAGGGCAATCACAGGCCAGAGCACCTGGATGCACCTCCCAACTCCATTATTGTTTTCCAGGTGAAATTATTTCAATTGAGGAGATATTTGTCAATTTCTTTTAATATTTGATGTTGTATTAAATTGTAAATATAACAAATATTATTTTGAAATCTGATTATTTCATTGATAAAAAAAAGAGAAACATCCACCACCGATCTGCAACCTGTATGCAGCTGCGGTATTTGCATATATCTGTGAACTCACCTTGCAGACCTGTGGATTTACCTGACAACTTCACACCTGTAAAAGAAAAAAATGAGTTGGATACTGATCTGACAGTTGTGCGTCTTCAATCTACAAGTAATTCATGTGCGACCTTGCAGAACAGAGCGTAAGAGAGCCTTTAAGGTGAAAGGGCGGCGAAGGAAACAAGGCTGACGACGGAGGAAACAAAGCTGCACGCATGCGTAAGTTAGACCCATGTTTTCTGCGTTAAAAATTTTTAAAAAAAAAAAATCCTTTTTTTGGACGATGCGAAAAAAATCAGAAGCATAAAAAAATTCCATTTTTGGAAAGGGGCCCAAAAAATAATTTTAAAATGGTCATAACTTTCAACTGGTACCTCGGATTGAGGTGCCATTTTTTTTGAAAGTGTGTGTTTTTTTGAGCTCTACGCTTTGGTCTAGTCAAAGAGGCCAAAGAGCCAAAAACTAAATTTGTAAGGGAAAAGAGGCCAAAGTGCCCAAATTTTTTTAAAAAATGCGAAAATATTAATTTTTTCGTAAACAAGAAGGGGGTGCAATTTTCTTTTTCTATTTACAAGATGTTTGTAAAAATGGCCGATAGTGCCGAAAAATCATTGTAAAAGGCCAAAAAGGATCCCACACTCAATAAAAATCAATTGGGGGTGTGTACTGATTTGAGGGGGGGATTTGTTTCATGTTTGATTCTCTATCTCTCTTTTCTTTCCTACACAAATGGCTAACAATGCGCCCAAATTCTTTTTGCCCGATTCACAACTCCTACGAGGAGATAATTATGTTGCATGGAAAATGAAAATTAAAACTCAACTTGAATTTGAGGACATAATTGGTGTAGTTGATGGCTCGATAACAAGACCAGAAAATGATATTGCTCAACAACGTGTGTTTGATCGTGCTAATCAAAAGGCAAAACTTATAATTCTATTTGGTGTAACTGATGATGTACAACCTCATATTCGTCAAGTGACAACTGCAAAAGAAGCATGGGATAAACTAGCAACTGTATATGAAGCTAAGAATAAAAATGCTATTTTGCAATTACAAACACAACTCCATTGTCTCAAAATGAATTCTAATGAGTCTATTGAAGGTTTTCTAAAGCATGTTGCTATATTGAGATCATCTCTCCAAGCTTTGGAAGTAGAGGTCACTAATGAATCTCTTGTCCCTATTGTATTGAGAGCTTTACCAGCCTCATACAAAATATTTGTCACAACTCTCAACATTATGGGTCCAACTACAAGTTTTGAAGAGTTAGTGAACATGTTACAACAGGAAGAGTCCATGAACAAACCTGTAGAAGATGAGGAACAAGCCCTCTCTTCATTCCATAAGGGAAAGAAACAGATTCATACAACTGGTAAGCAACACAAGCAACATTCTCAACAGAATAATCAAGGGAACACTCAAAAAAAGTAGTGTCAGATTTATGGCAGAAAAAGGACATGACTTAAAAGATTGTTGGTATAACACATTTCAGAAGGGTTCATCTAGTGGAAAGAAGCCAAATTTTCAACAATCTAGTCAAGGTTATCAAAACAAACAACAAGGACAAAGGAAAAGTAACTGGAAAAAGAAAACACCGCAGCATGACAACATTGCTTTGAAGAAGAAGATAACTCACTAGATGAGGACTTCCTATTTGTTGCACAATCAACTCAAGAAATCAATTCACCACAGAAATTTGGTATGTTGACTCAGGAGCAACAAGACATATGACCGGGAGAAATGATTGGTTCTTAGAGTTAAAGAAGACTTTGTTTCGTTGGGTGATGATTCATCGTACAAAGTACAAGGAATTGGAAACATCTCCTTACCTCTTGGATCAAGAAAGTGCACAATAAGAGATGTTCTATATGTTCCTGGATTGACAAAGAATCTACTTTCAGTAAGTCAGCTTTTGGAGCACAACTTAAAAGTGGATTTTCATTGTATTGAATGGAAAGAAGATGTGTTTAATCAAAGATAAGTCTAAAAACTCCAACATTGTTGCACGAGCTTCTGGTGTAGGTCGTATGTTTCAGTTGGATTTTTTTCAAACCAAAAATCAGGCCCTTGTAGCTAAGGATACATCATCGGCACAATTATGGCATCGAAGATTTGGCCATGTAAGTTTTGGCTATCTTGAAACACTTCAAAAAATAACATGGTAAGAGGACTGCCAAATTTCAAGAAGAATACAGATAAGTGTACAAATTGTTTGGTAGGAAAACAACATAGAGCTTCTTTTCAAAAAAACAGTACATTCACGGCCCATGGTAAACTTGATCTGGTGCATACCGATCTGTGTGGACCTATGAGACCTAGTCATTCAGGGTTTCAATATTTTATGCTCTTTGTTGATGATTACTCACGAAAAATGTGGGTATATTGCATTCGTACGAAAGACCAAGCCTTTGAAACTTTCAAGAAATTCAAAGTATCTTGTGAAAATGCAACTGGTAAGAAAATTAAAACACTCCGCTCAGATCGAGGGGGTGAATACACCAGTAATGAGTTCAAAGCTTTTTTGGAAACACATGGAATTTGTCGGCAAATGGCACCTCCATATACACCACAAAAAAATGGTGTTGTTGAAAGAAGGAATAGAACTATAATGGAAATGGTAAGGTGTATGATTGATGACTCGGGCTTGACTAAAACATATTGGGTAGAAGCAATAAAAATAGTGGCTTATCTACTGAATAGAGTTCCCACTTCCGCACTTGATCGAATAACACCACAGGAAGCTTGTTCAGGGAAAAAACCATCTATAAAACACCTTAGAGTTTTTGGATGCAAGGAAAGTATGCACATTCCTAAGAAAAAGAGAACTAAACTTGATATGAAATCAGAACAACTTATATTCTTGGGATACAGTGATGAAGCCTTAGGATACAGAGTTAATGGATCCAAAAACAAGGAAAATTTTCACAAGTAGAGATGTTGAGTTTTTTGAAAATAAAGAAGTAGATGATCCTTCCATAAACTCACAAAACAATCCTACTAAGAAAATAGAAGATGTTCTTGATGAAGATAATGATGATGAGGATAATTCAACTCCTTCGTCTACAGGAAGAGCTAAACGTATGCCTAAGTGGTATACTAATCTAATTCAAGATGCTAAGTTGGATATTGATCCTAACACATCCACTTCAGGACCTAGAACTCGTAGTATGACTCAAAATGAGGTAAACTTAGCCTTAATGAGTACATTAATTAAATCAAGTGAGCCCACTACGATTCAAGATTCCCAAAGATCAAAACCTTGGTCAGATGTTATGAATTCAGAATTCAACTCTTTGATTAAGAATAATACATGGCAACTTACAGATCTTCCACCAGGGAAGAAGGCAATAGGTTGCAAATGGATATTTAAAACAAAGTACAAATCAAATGGAAGCATTGATAAATACAAGGCAAGATTGGTAGCTAAGGGTTATGCACAAAAAGAAGGCATTGATTATGAAGAAACATTCACACCAATAGCTAAGATCAAAACAATTAGGATGATATTTGCTCTAGCTACACAATTTGGTTGGAAATTTCATCAAATGGATGTAAAAAGTGCATTTCTCAATGGGGATTTACAGGAAGAAGTCTACATGACTCAACCAGAAGGTTTTGTCATACCAGGTAAAGAAGGAAAGGTATGTAGACTCATAAAGTCACTGTACGGTCTCAAACAGGCTCCCAGGGCATGGTACATAAAGATTGATGAGCATCTCATCAAACATGGATTCAAAATAAGTCCATATGATCCTAATATCTATCTCAAAAAGCAAGGGGGAGATAGTGATCATAGTAGTATATGTCGATGATCTAGTCATCACTGGAAGTTTGGTGAAGATGATTAAAACAACTAAGGAAGATCTAAATCGATCATTCGACATGACAGATCTCGGGCTTCTTCATTATTGTCTTGGACTTGAAGTATGGAAAAAGGAAAATCACATCTTTGTTACTCAACTAAAATATGCCAAGACAATGCTCGAGAAATTCAGAATGATGGATAGTATACCAATGGCTACACCTATGGAGACAAGGCTTCAATTGTCTCGCACAGATCCATCAGAACAAGTAAATGTTACTCTTTATCGACAGTTGATTGGGAGTCTCATTTACTTAACTTATTCTAGGCCAGATATCAGCTATGTAGTCAGTTATCTTTCTCAATTTATGCAAGAACCAAGGGTTTGTCACTGGAAAGTAGCAAAGAGGGTACTGAGATACATCAGAGGAACCATGGACTTTGGCCTAGAATACAAGAAGAATGATAACTTCTTCTTGACAGGATATACGATTCCAGATCATGTAGGGAATGTTGATGATAGGAATTCCACTTCAGGATTTGTGTTCTTTTTGGGATCTAGACCTATTTCATGGGGATCAAGAAACAAACTTGTGTTTCAAGGTCTTCCACGACGAGAATATCACACACAGCGGAGGAGCTATCTCGTGAAGCGATTTGGCTCGAGATGATACTTGAAGGATTGGGAATTCCACAGGATCATCCAAAAATCCTACATGTAGACAATGAAGGAGTAATAAAACTTGTTCAGAATCTAGTTTTTCATGAATGCACCAAACACATTGAGGTGCAGGTACATTTCATTCGCGAACAAGTTCAGAACAACAACATTTAGCTTCAAAGCATTACCCGAAACGAGAACATCAGGCAAATATCTTCACAAAATCTCTTGCACATCCTAAATTTGAGGCATTCAGAGTATTTCTCTCCTGGTCACTTCAGAATATGATGAATTAAGGGGGGAATGTTAGAAATAATCTAACACTTAATTCACCATATGTGGATTAATGTGTAATTATAATAAAGTAATTATTTAATTACTTTATTTAGTTTAGTTATTAGTGTGTTGTTATCGTCCCTTAGATTGTGGAGGATGTTCTTTAGATAGAATATTGTTCTCGATGATTTCTGTAGAATCTTTTTAGGGGCAATATGCTATTTCTGCATATTTACTTTGTTTAGGAGATTTGTTCCATGTATTGTGGAAGAGATAGAAGCTGTCCAATATCTATAAATATTGCAGCTCTCTCTTTTGGTTGTAATGCTTCATTTTATATTAATAAAATCACAGCAAGCTCTGCCTTGTTTTTGTAATTTCAACCGGTTTATAGATTTCGAGAACGTTGCATTTCCAGTTGGTATGGCATTTGAGAATGCGCTTCCGGTTGGTGCATGTTGTGGGTATGCATATGTAGCATGGGGAATACCCAAGGTGCCCAACCTAGTGAGAATATCCCTGCACTAGGAAAGCCCATGTAAACTAGAGGATTTGGTGCAGTAGGCACTTGGCCATAGTTCTATGGATAAAGGGGAATCTTTCCTTGCCCAACATATGAAGTCTGAGTAGTTTGAGCAAGTTTCAATTCCTTAACCTTTTCCACCAATGCCAAGATGAATTCACCCAATGATGGCATGGTGTTTTGTTTTGCGTACGTTGTTGAACCTTTATAGGTTTCTAAGGAGTGTGATATCCTGCTATAAATTGTTCATTATTTTTCCACCCCTCATTAACAACATTTTCCATTGTAAGAGGGGTAGTGGTGTTGTTTTTAAGCAAGACATCAACATGTCCTTATGCCCTATCTAAATGTTAAATCATGTTTTGGAAGCATTTCTCACTCATGGCGTAATTCACTAAGTACTCCTCATCTAAAAATGGGAGTTTCTCATACTACATACTGATTGGCTATCTGAACAAAACCCAAAGAGATGAGCCCAACACTCCAAAGAAAATTCATATTATTATAACTTCAAAGTTTAGGCTATTGAGTTTGTGTAAGTTGATCAATTTCCTCGATCCTAACCGAGGAGCCATTGTTGGTCCCCTGAGGAGGAGGAGTTTGAGAGGCATGAAGATGGGTTGAGTAGTTGTTTTCCCATGTATATAGTGAGGGGGATTATTTTTTTCTACCTATCCGATAGTAGTATACTTCAAAACCCAAAATGGTTCAGCCGTATCTATTGTATCCAAACATATTTGGGGGTATATAAATACCGCATAATAATGAGAGGGAGGGAAGTGGATGAAGAAAATGGAAATGAATGAAGTCCTGACGAGTTTGAGCAAGTTTCAATTCCTTAACTTTGTCCACCAATGCCGAGATGAATTCGCCCCAATAATGGCATGGTGTTTTTTTTTTTTACGTACATTGTTGAACCTTTATAGGTTTCGAGAAGTGTGATATCCTGCTATAAATTGTTCATTATTTTACCACCCTTCATCAACAACATTTTCCGTTGTAAGAGGTGTAGTGGTGTTGTTTGTAAGCAAGACATCAACATGTCCTTGTGCCTACCTAATTGTTAAATCATATTTTGGAAGCATTTCTCACTCATGGCATAATGCGCTAAGTACTCCTCATCTAAAAATGGGAGTTTCTCAGACTACATACTGATTGGCTATCTGAACAAAACCCGAAGAGATGAGCCCAACACTCCAGTAAAATTCATATTATTATAACTTCAAAGTTTAGGTTGTTTATTTTGTGTAAGTTGATCAATTTCCTCAATCCTAACTGAGGAGACATTTTTGGTCCCCTGAGGAGGAGTTTGACAGGCATGAAGATGGGTCGAGTAGTTGTTTGCCCATGTATATAGTGAGGGAGACTATTTTTTTCTACCTATCTCGATAGTAGTATACTTAAAAACCCAAAATGGTTCAGCCATATCTATTGTATCTAGACATATTTGGGGGTATATAAATACCCGCATAATAATGAGAGGGAGGGGAAGTGGATGAAGAAAATGGAAACAAAAAGAGACTATCTCTTCACGTTGGGTTCACCAATTTTTACAGATGAAAATCAACACACGACCTTCAACTGCACTCAACTTCCCGAGGTCGTGCCAAGGTATTCGATGTTGAAATATGGATAAATAAATGATAGCAAAATGTGGCAATGGACGAAAGTGTGCGTAAATGGGATGGAAAAGTTGTCAAGGCTAAACAATCTCTTCGACACATAATAACGGATCTTCTCGTCTAGTGTATAAAATGCTTCTCTAACTTGGATAGGTTAGATGAATGGATTAGAAGGGATGGTAATGTAAATACTCAAGTCAATGTCAAGCTCTATGGATATCCTTTTTACCGGTTGCGGAATTTGTGGGAAACCAATGAGATCCTCATCAATCTATCTAGACAATATCATGGAACAAACGAAAGAGGCATGGCTTCACAAAATCAGATCTGGTTAGCGGGAGAATTCCAAAATGTGAGGGATTTCTGGGCTTCCTCATTTAGAGCATTCAATTATGATATGATATATGGTAGTAATGGTGATGTATGAAAAACTAATGTGCCTAGACTTGTGTCAATATTAGTGATTAATATTTGTGCGTTTTGTTTTAGGACTGTAGGATCGCTACCATATGTTTTTGGTTGTTGAGGTCCTTATATGGTCATGTGAATGATCAAATTATGTTGCTAGGTGTAATCCATAACTCGTAAGCCTTATCAGCTACAATTTTTAACACATTAAGAGTTGTTGGATTTTTTCATTGTATTGAGTTGGTGTTCTAAGGATAAGAAGATGAAGTCCCATATCTATATCCGTGATTTATTCGAGGTCGTTCATTTATGGCACTCATGGATCACTTCCATAGGTACATTCTTGTTTAGGAACGTTAATGGTCATGAATTGAAAATATCTAATCTAATTGAATTGACACCACTTTTATGTTTTTGTATTTTCAAGAACTTTAATGGATAAAAATAAAGCCACTAATCTAACAAAGAAAATATTTTTGTTCTTTTCTATTTAAATGAATAAATAACAATAAAGCTTCTAACTAATTAAATCTAAATCCTAAAACAAATAAAACACCTGATGTGGATGTCTATCTATGTAAAGAGGAAATCTATTTTATTTTAAATGATATCTTTTCTAACTATGAATGTAAATCTAACCTCAATTCTGTCTCAGAGGTAGAAGAAGAAATTAGAGCTTCTTAGAAGCTTTTCTTCTCTACAACTTCCTTGAAAAATAACAGAGGATTTTTCTATATGGATTGATGTTTGTATTACTTCTAAAAGCCACAGAATCTTTCTTCCAGATATACTCCCTTGCAAACCTACAGAGATAGGAAAGAGAAGCAATCTTTCCTAAGAAAGATTTAGGTTTGAAACTAATGATCTACTACAACTTTAAATTATTGTAACTATTGAAAATTTTGATAATGTACATACAATTTAGAAATAACAAATTTCAAGAAATGAAGGAAATCAAATAACAACTCCAACTTGGAATATAGAACTGTGGAAATCTGGTTGTGTGGTACTTGGTCCCCTCAATTTATATTTTTAGTCTCTCATGTTTGTCGAGTATCCAAATTAGTTCTCCTTTTTAAGCCAAGCGAAAACACACAGTTTGACAGGAGCTTAGAGATAGATAGATCATAGTGTGTGTCGTTTTGTAGCCGGGGATGAGATCTAACTAGCCCTTTGTTACTCAAATTTGTGGAGAGATGGATAACACCTTTAAGAGGATTTGACTTGTCCTCACTACTTTAGGCCGTGCCTCTTCGACCAAGGTGAGAGGACCCTTAGTGTAACCTTTGTTTGATGAAGGAGATGGAGATATCCTTCTTTTGCACAAATTTTATGAAGAAAACCTTGGGAAAATACGGTCAATACTCCATAATTTAACTCTTAAGAGTTGTCACTTCTAAATGATGGAGATACTTTCAACACAAGGCTAATGTTACTGAAGACATTAAGAAAACCTAAGTGTTCTACATATTTTTGTAAGTAGATTTTTTTCCTTTCTTGATACATAGGGAAAACAAGGGTAGTTCAGGATGAATCAATGGTTTTGAATGATTTTGGTGGGAGATGAAGCAAGATAAAGTTGATTCAAAACAATGAACAACTTCAACAAGAGAAAGCTTCATAACAGTTAAAACGTTCCTTCAACGAGAGGTGTGCTTCAATGGAGGCCCAGATCAATGCTTTTTCATATAATCTTTGAGACTCCAACACGAAGGCTCGAATTGAAAGAATCAATTAAACACCAAAGTTTATGATTAATCACACCTAAGGTACACCCGAAACTTACGAGAAAATCTTCATCAACAAATGACATGGAATTGATTTTAAATTTGTTTATCTCATCCAAGATGAAGGCTCTTCTTGAAATGAAATTGTAAATACCACTAGACTATCACAGGGATGAGATCCTATGTGATTTTTTAAAAAAATCAATGTAAGATTGCAATATGAATGAAAGAAACTATTTGAGACATTACGAAACAAAGCAGCACAAATTGCCGATATTGGACACAAATTAATTTCAAAATTACCTAGATTCATCAACAGGGGAAAGCTTCCAGAGAAATCTCAGTGCTCATCAATGGCTATACATATGCAACCAACTTGACACGATATAAAATCTAACACAAAATAAAATAACATGTTATCTCGTCTTTGGTCTCTCACAAAGACAACTTTCTCAAATTTTCTCTTAGGAATTCAAACTCCAACCATTTGCAAGAGTAATCTCATTACATTTATACATTTTTCTCACTCAATTTTCCCCCAAAAGAGAAGAATATTCAAGGGACCTTTTCTTGTTACCAATTTGTTTCAGATAACGACGTTTAACAAATTCGGATATGAAATCTATCGTGGTGGACCAAATTGTGAACTAATCACATTTCTTAGGCCCTCAACTAATGACTAGGATGCCATGTCACAACTTTTTGGCAATCCTTCTAATCATTCTGATTCTGTCATGTGATAAATCCCCTTTTAATCATTTTTGGAGACTTTGCACAATTGCATATGACAAGTAATATTTTTCACTCTCGAGGCAACACCTTTGTCATCTTTTGCACCTACACTTTCATCATTTCATCCCTTTTCCCCCTTTTTCCTCTACAATTCTGTCTCACATCCATTTCCTTTGGTAATTCTCATTTCTACGAGTGCCCGAGCAATTCCCGATTCAAAATATCGACCTTAACAATCCTTGGACTCACAATTTAAGTTTCAAATCCATTCAAAGGTACCTTACAGATAGAGATGAAAAATAATTTCATCAAATAAAAATGAAAAACAGTGCATATTCACGTCTCCGGGAGTCTTTGAGCAAAAATGGTGGAAAAACATGTGAAATGCACAACAATCATTGATCCTTCCCCTTTTCCACTTTTTATCACAGACGTCCACATGTTTCCTTGATGTAATTGCAAAGGAGAAGCACAGATGAAAGTTGCAAACAAGCGCGAGCCTTCCACATACCCTGGGCTCAAGAAAAACACCTTTTGGCCTTTGAAAAGTCTCTATGAAAAAATGAGCCAGCAGAAGCCTCCATGTGTCTCAATGGCTCATTTTGAGATGGTCCCCAAAAGTAGAGATCCCAAACAAGCACGAGCTCAACACGTGTCTCAATTAGGCAGAGTCTGTTAAAAATTTGAAGGTTCAACGGAAGGCACCATGTGTCTAGGGTCCGAGACAATTTCCTTTGGCCGTTGAAAAGTCCAAGCAAAGGGAAAAGTGAGCGGAAGCCTCCAAGTGTCTTCCTGGGTAAGTGCAATAAGTTGGTGGACAATTAAGTGGACATAAAAACCTGAAATTTAGGTACCTCGATCACGGTTTCTAAATCGTGCTCGCGCAATTATTTTTTATACATTCGGTGATTTCCGAACCTAAAACCACGATTGTGGTTTGAAACCACGAGCACGGTTTAAAACCGTTCTCGCGGTCCTATAACGAGAAAAAATAGACCCGCGACTCCTCATTTTCCCCCATTTTTCCTTTCCAACCGTGATTTCTCCTAGACCTTTGACACTCACACTTTGAATACCCCCTAAAATTACTCTTCATATACGGATCTCAATAGTTTCAACCATCCCACCAAGACAAAGAGGTAAGCCCTCAATTTTGATCAATTTGTTTACATTTTAGGTTTTTTTGTGATTTTCGTGGGTTTATCAATTTTTTGTTTATGTATACAATTTTTTTGTTTTGTCAGTTGCTCGGCATGCTCGTAATCCTGCAAACCATCAAAATATTCCTTAAAACCCTCCAAACAATCCTCAAAACCCTCCAAACATTCCTTAAAACTCTACTCCAAACATAGATGTGCCTCATGTGGCTCCTTCTGTCCCCACGAACCAACAGGAACACAAGTTGTTATCATTGGAAGAATCCAACAAAATAAAATTGTCATTAAGAACCTTATTCAGACTATAAGACAAAATCATGCCACAAATCTATCTCGCGTGACTTTAGCCAACACATTGCAAACATTGATTGGTAAAGTTGACTCCGCAACCAACCAAATAGACAGATGGAATACCTTTAGAGGTGATTATAGGTAGTGGTATGTAGATAAATTATCCCATGTGGCCATAAAAGACAAAAAAATGGAAAAGACCACATTTGTGCATTATTTACTAACCCAAGAACCAATGCCCTCCTCGCAGCTACTTGCAAACGGTTCCCAATCCATTGGTGTCATGATGACCGAATCAAGAATAATTTTTGGGACCGATGGTGGATGGTTTTTGATTATCCACCGTGCAACAACAATGAGGTTTCTCTCTATTTTTAAAGAAATTATATTACGAGTTCATGCTTAATGAGGTCCCAAATTATTTTGAATTTTCTGATTTTTATGGGCGAGGAGGTGGCTCTGCACAGAGTAGACCTGGTGCACACATAGGTTAACCAAGGATCCCCATGCCCCAAAACCCCCAATTCCTTCAGTTATCCCTCCTATAGTGAAGGAGGTTTTGGAGATTGACACACTACATGCATTAAGGGAGCTCACTAACACTCGACCTGAATCGAGTAGATTGCATCTAGTGATGTTGGTGGAGGCGTTAGTTCTAGCACACCACACCACTATGGATCATGTGGTGTTGTATGCACTGCGGGCGAGACATCATTTGTTGGATCACATGATTTATTTTCTCTAGATGAGATGATGGCGGATGTTTTTGGAACTGGTGCAAAGGATCTTGGTCTTTCACAGGTAAATGTCAAATAAATATTTAATATATATACAATAGTTTAATTCATGTTTGAGATTTTAATATATATGTATTTGATTGTACGTCATGTACATACATGTAAAAACTAATTTTTATTTTATTTTAAATAGCAAGAGTTGGTGAAGGAAACATTTGGCGTTGACATGCTAGCTACTGCAGATTGGGCATGTTACAAATGTAAGTTTCAAGTTGTACTTAAATTTCAAATTTCATTTGATTATGCACTTTTATTATTATAATGTTTCACCTGTACATGTACATATTAATATATGTTTATATTTTATACGTAGGAGCCTGGTGGGTCATCATCTACTCTGGGAACTGAGGCTACTGGCATGCCTCACGTGACTTTTACGCAGGTTAGTTTCTCTTTACACTTTGTGTCTAATTGTGGAAGTTCACGTGGATTATGCTTTGGATTTATTTGTACATGTTTTTGTATAGCTTATGACTGCTAAAGAGGCTCCTCCATATATGCAGACTATCGAGGCTGCTGTAGATATTTCCATAGTATCTGCAGATCCACTAACTGAGGTACAATTTTTCAAATTTGTTAAAAAAATTAGGAATTATTTCTTATTACTTAAATCTACAATATCAAATTTTGTACATGAAATATTTAATTTGAAATTTAATTATTTGTATGTAGCTTACCCCTCGTGAGTCTATTGTTGTCCCTGCCACACATCAACGAAAAATTGATAGGGATCATGACATTGCGGTAAGATTTCACATGCATTTTAACTAAATTCTAAGTTTCTAAATTTTGAATGTATTTTAAAAATCTAGGTGTTAAAAACTTGTTGTTTATGAATGTGCAGGTTAGGTTGTAGGCCTTCTTAGAGACGCCTAGGACCACACGGATGAAATCCATATTGGCATCTCCCTCCACTACATCCCCAGGTCGTGGACATGCTACTTCTAACAGGGCGAAGAGAGGTAAGATGTTTCATGATTAAATTCATAGGACCTGGATGTACATAGATATATATATATATATGGGCCAATTGGTCCTAGTTCATGATTCTTCATAATACATTGTATATATAGCCTTATGCGACCGCATGTGGTCCTATATGTATGACACACTTAGTTTGATATGTACACATGTTACGAACTTATATTTTCGAGAGACGTGAGTCGAACACGCTTAGTTCAAGAGTTACACATATTATAAACTTATATTTTCGTGAGAGACGTGTGTCCAAAGACACTTAGTTTGATACATTATATATCCATGTATTATTTTTCATAATGATATTACTTCTATGGTTGATTCGATTTCATTACACATGATATCCTTCTATGTATGTATATTCTATGTATATTAGTTCTATATGTATATTTGATTTAAAATTTAAAAACTATGGTGTAACATATATGAATATAACGTTACTATGGTGCAACATTGCATGGTACAATTGTTAATAAATTAAGGGAAGCATGTGTATTCCTCCATCAACATGGGCAACTTATCATTTTCCTCTTAAGTCATGAAAAATATTTCATACCTTGAATCTTCAAATAAGATGTCTTCCCTTGGGTCATTTGGTTTTTGAACTATGTATTTAATTTTATTTATCAGAAGGATATTATTCATTTTACCATTGATGAGTATGGTGGTGTATGACCAATCCATTTTTATATCTCCACCAATATCGTGATAGAAACTTTGGCTCAACAATATACCATACGTAGCTAGCATGTCTTCCACAGGTATTTCCATCTTTATTTTCTTATCGGGAAGTCTTGGCTAAAGTAGTATTAGGATTCTTCTTGGATGACCCCATAGAAGTAGGAAATGATGTTCCTCTTTTTTTGTTTTTTTCTATCGATTCACCATTTGAGGATTAAAGTGTTTTTCTTGGGAAGTAGAAGAAGAGGCTTTTTTTATGAGTGGGTGAACACTAAACAAGAGTAACTATTCATATCATCTATGGATTATTCAGGATATTTGTTGGGTGAGTATTCACAATAACCAATAATTACATAACCATCTTCTTCTTCTCTTTCAATTTCTGATTCAACAATTTCTTTTCCTTCATCTTCATAGGTTCCGCATATTTCATTAACCGGTGGAGATTCTAAGGAAAGTATTTTAACCATCTGGATTACAGGTTTTGTACCCCTAGATATAAGATATATATAGGTCGAGGCCTTATTGTGGTACCATGCAAGAAGAGATGTCGTTGCTTGTGCTACTTCGTTCGGGCATAGTCCCTTAAGAGCCTTGAGACCAAAAAATTATTCAACTTCAATGGGTGACTACGTGGACTCCGTGGCACATAAGGATGTCTCATTTGATCCTACACCTCGGTGTAGGGACCCTCAGCAATATCCTATCTCGGTTTTTTCCTTCTCCGATCGATGCTCTCGCTGCCCTATTGTTTGCAAACATTCCAAATAGTGTAGTTTGAGACAATATAAGGATGTCAAATGGTATATTTCGCAAACGGTGGGTCATGGAAACAAACTGAATACATCAAAACATTTGGGTGGCTAGGTGAACATTAGAGTCATCATCGTTTTGGTGCGTGACAACGTCATTGTATCCGAGCTACTTCGTTCGGGCATAGTCCCTTAAGAGCCTTGAGACCAAAAAATCGTTCAACTTCGATGGGTGACTATGCGCACTCTGTGGCACCTAGAGATGTCTCGTATGATCCCAAAACTCAGAGTAGGGACCCTCCAAAATATTTTGTCTCATTTTTTCCTTTCTCCAATCAGTGCTCTTGCTGCCCTATTGTTTGCAAACGTGCCAAATAGTGTAGTTTGAGACAGTGTAAGGTTGTCTAACGGTATATTTTGCAAACGGTGGGTCGTGGCACCAAACCGACTACGCCAACACATCCGGGTGGATAGGTGAACAGTAGAGGAGGCATATTTTTGGTGCGTGACAATGTCATTGCTTAAGCTACCTCGTTCGGCGTAGTCCCTTAAGAGCCCTGAGACCAAAAAATCATTCAACTTCAACGGTGACTACGCAGACTCCATGGCACCTAAGGACATCTCGTTTAATCCTACACCTCAGCATAGGGACCCTCTACAATATCCTATCTCAATTTTTTCCTTCTCTAATCGGTGCTCTCGCTACCCTATTGTTTGCAAACGAGCCAAATAGTGCGATTTGAGACAAGTATAAGATTGTCTAACGGTATATTTTATGAATGGTGGGTCATGGCACCCAACCAACTATCTTGACATGTTTGGGTGGCTAGGTGAACACTAAAGAAGGTGTCCTTTTAGTGCGTGACAACGTCGTCAGCTTGCTTCCAGTTACTACCTCGTTCACGCGTAGTCTTGTAAGAGCCCTAACACAAAAAAATGTTCAACTTTGACAGTGACTACGCGTAATTTGTGGAACCTAGAGACATCTCATCTGATCTTACACCTCGGCGTAGGGACCCTCTACAATAGCATGTCTTTATTTTTTCCTTCTCCAATCGGTGCTCTCGCTGCCCTATTGTTTGGAAACACGCGGAATAGTGCGATTTAAGCTAGTGTAAGGTCAGTCAAACAAGATATTTTGCAAACAATGGGTCATGGCACCGAACCAACTATGCCAACACATCTGGTTTGCTAGGTGAATGCTAGAGGAGGCATATTTTTTGTGTGCAACAATGTCATTGCTTCTGGGCTACCTCATTCGGGCATAGTCCCTTAAGAGCCCTGAGTCAAAAATCATTCAACTTGACAGTGACTACACGGACTCCATGGCACCTAGAGATATCTTGTTTAATCCTACACCTCAGCGTAGTAACCCTCTAAAATAGCCTGTCTCGGTTATTCCTTCTCTAATCGGTGCTCTCACTGCCTATTGTTTACAAACATGCCAAATAGTGCAGTTTGAGATAGTGTAAGGTTGTCTAACGGTATATTTTGCAAACGGTGGGTCATGGCACCAAACCAACTATGTCGACATGTCTCGAGTGGCTAGGTGAACACTAGAGGAGGTGTCATTTTGGTGTGTGACAACATCATTGCTTCCGAGCTACCTCGTTCGGGTGTAGTCCCTTAAGAGCCATGAGACCAAAAATCGTTTAACTTTGACATGTGACTACGTGCACTCCGTGGCACCTAGAGATGTCTCATTTGATCCTACACCTCGATATAGGGACCCTCTACAATATTCTATCTCATTATTTTCCTTCTCCAATCGGTACTCTCGCTTCTCTATTGTTCTAAATGCGTGGAATAGTGTAGTTTGAGCCAATGTAAGGCTATCAAACAGTATATTTTACAAACGGTCGGTCATGGCACCGAAAACGATTGTGCATTTGCGTAGGGATGGTCTTGTAAACACTTGGGGAGGTGTCATTTTGGTTCTCTAAGCTCCAATTCCTTATGGGATACCTCCTCCGGAGCCAACAACCCCCTCCACAGGTACATAAATCGTTGTTAATTGCTTCTCTTTTCTTGTAAAACAATGAAAGCTTCTCTAAGCTTCGAGAAGTTATAATTCTCTACTAACATTTCCAATCACGTGAAGGTGGAATATTTTATGGCACCACTAACCTGCACATAAAAGTTTTAGTCAAAGAAATTTAAGTTTCAAATCAAAACCATAGTAGATATATACAAAATACACAAATTTAATAAAAATATATGAACTTAAATTTATCTAACTAACAAATTTATATATACCAAAGAAATTATATATACCAGACATGAGCATTGTAAATTCATTCCAATGAACCATCAGGATCGGATCTACTCTGAATAGTGGATAGGATTGCTTCATGATCTAACTCTCAAACCTTCCAAAGAATCTTGTTATTAGGCCTTCCTCGATATCTATACAACTAAATATTTGTCACTAGAACTAGATGCGAATATAAGAGTATTTTCTTGTGTGTCTCAAAGTCTTCAAACACCCAAACAGAGGAGTTTTTAATATATACCATCAAAGCCAAGTTCCAAAGAACTACCACCGACCCCGTATGGTACTCAATATATTCGTCATCTATAACACACATTGTAACCACAAACGCAGTTCAATCACAATATTACAACTCGTCACAAGTTTCCATTTTTGTGCATATAGCTTTTATACATTCTCCGATAGTACGAGAGAATGATCATAATTTTTAAGAGAGTACCACTTTTATATCGGTGATGATCGTGCTAATTCTATTAAATTTGTGCAAGGGTGTTTCAAGTTATTTTATGGAAAATTGTCTAATAGAGACATTCACTTCAAACAACATTATATATGGTCAGATAATTGCACGTCTCAATTTAAGAATGCATGAATGTTTTATTGGATGAGCAGGATGCACGTCAAGATGGGTGTGTAACATATTTGAAGTTTCATTGAGGCTGGACATGGAAAAGGAGAGCATGATGGTGCAGGGGCATGTGTGAAAAGAGCTCTTGCAAGAGAAGAGTTGAAGTATAAAGATGGTGCTAAATTGAAAGATGCAAAGAGCATAGTGGAATGGTGTATTGACAACATGGCTCGAGGTTCTCAAGAAAATTCCACAGTTCGCAGATATTTTTGGTTGATAGAGGAAAAACAAATTGCTAACTACGAGGATTGTATGACACTCACTAGGTCTAGTGATATGCACTCATTTTGTAGCTCAAACGCTACTTCGTGGGCCACATGGACAATAAATTTGACATTTTTTTGTTCGTCTTGTATCGAATTTGTCACTGTTGAGTGTGATTCACAAGAATGGGTGGATGGATATATTTTTAGGCCTCTAACTCCACTTCCTAGTTATCAACCTCCACAAGCATTACAACTTGTTTCTGCATATGAAGTTGCAACATCTAAGGACTTTGACAAAATTTTGATTTTGGTGCGACAAGGTATTTATGGTTATTTACAATTTTTGTATTGAGTTATGTCCATTGAAATTTTACTATGTACAATCTAAATTTGAGTTGAAACCTATTTTTTTTGTAGGACATGTGTTTGCAGTTATTGCGACAGAAGAGAATGAAGAAGGAATAAACCATTTCTTATGTCATTGCATCGAGGAAAGAAACAAGTTGACTTTCTCTGCAAAATCAACAACTAAAACAATAGTACCAATAGGAAATGTATCTTTGCATATCTTGAATTGTTCATCCAACCATCAAGCTCTGTGTGTATGCCTAGCATACTCATAAACAATTTCATCCTTAAATTTTCTTATAAATTAAAAAATAGGCATATGTTACTCATTGAAATATGGGATTATCAAGCCCTTGATGAGTCCGAATGGGTTAGTCCAATGGTGATCGAGTATCAAGAAGGATGGAAAATCAGAATTTGTGTGGACTATAGGGAGCTAAATGTTGCATGTGTAATAGACCCATTCCTACGCTATTTACTTGGGAAATAATAGAAGGAGTTGTAGAGGTACAAAATATATTCCTTCATAGATAGGTTTTCCGGTACAATCGGTTAGGATTGCTCGGGAGGATCAAGAAAAGAAAACTTTTACTACTTTGAATGGGGCAGCTTTGCCTATCTTGTGATGCTTTTTGGATTAAAAACACACTGACGTATTCTCATGCAGATAGTTGTGCGAGGCATTCAAAGATTTTATTCACAACTTCTTACAGAGTCTAACTCAATGATTGGACAAGATATGGGCTTGTTAAGGATCGGTGTGATAATATACACTTAATTTTTGAATGGTGCGATAATTGAGTATATCTTTGAACATCAAGAAGTGCATATTTGATACACCTTTTGGAATACGACACATAATCGGCAAGGAAGGATTGTTTGTTGAACCAGGCTAAAATTGCATCATTTTAGGGTTATAAGCACCTACCACCAAAGTGAGGTGCATGGATTTTTAGGTCACACAGGATATTATAGAAAATTCATCAAGGGATATGCAAAAATTACCGAACCTCTAGAGGAGTTACTTAAAGGAAAAGGTACATTCTATTGGGGAACCGAGCGGTGGGCATTTGAAACATTGAAATATAAACTTACTACCATGTCTATCCCATGTTTTCCTTCATGGGACAAACCATTTCATGTACACGTGGATGCCTTTGGCATGGCCATTGGAGCAATATTAGCTCAACCTAGAGAAGGTATTGTCGATAATCCAATTTGTTTTGCTAGTAGGAAGTTGACTTCTGTTGAACAAAATTATACAACTACATAGCGTGAAACCTTGTCAATGATCTATGCATTACACAAGCTTCAACAATACTTGTTAGCAACCCCATTTTTGTTTTATATAGATCACATTGAATTGAATTATTTGGTGAACAAACCCGTCTTACGAGGGTGCATATGTAGATGGATACTCATATTTTAAGAGGTTGACTTCACGGTTGTGGTGAATCCAGGGAAAAGTAACTCTAGACCAAACCACTTCTCTAGAATTAACTCAGGAGAGGAAGCACATACAATTGAAGAAACCATCTCGGATGCCCGATTACATAGGTTACAATGCGTGCCATCGAATTAGAAGACACTTTGGTTTCTTTTTACAGATTGGTGTGGCACCGAAGGAATGAAGGCATTAGAAAAGAAATAACTTGTTATACACGCGGCACCATTTATGTTGATCAGTGATGACCTATACAAGTTAGGTAGAGATGAAGTATTACATTGTTGTGTATTAGAGAATGAGCGCAAGGATATTATGGAATAATCCCATTGTGGTATTGTAGGAGGCCACAATACGGTGATGTAACTACACCGAAAAATTCTACTTGTTGGATTATGGTGGGAGACATTGTATAAAGATTTTAAAGAATATTGTAAGGTGTGTGACCATTGTCAGTGCCTAGGAAAACCAGGACAAAGAGATGAAATGCCACTGAGACCTACTATCGGTGCGAACAGTTTGAGAAGTGGGCCATTGTTTTTTAGGACCTATTTCGCTAGCTACACGTAGGACCGGATCACACTATATCATTACTTGCATGATTATCTCACACGGTGGGCGGAAGGAGCACCTACGAAGGAATGTACACGAGTTAGGTTTCTATGGGAGAATGTTCTTATAAGATATGGATGTCCTTTAAGTTTGACAAGTGATAGGGGTACACACTTTTAAATGAAACCATAAGGATCCTAATAGATGAGTTTATGGTTTCCCACCCTAAGACTACACCTTACAACCCTCGGGAAAATGGAACTACTCGAGGCTTTCAACAAGATTTTGAGCCGGACATTGACCAAAAATTTGATGTTGGAAGAAAGGATTGGGATGATAAAGTGTCATTTGTTCTTTGGGCATGTAGAATAACTTATAAGAGGTGAACAAAAAGCCACACCATTTCAGATTGGTGTTTAGCGCATAAGTCATTCTCCTATAGAATTTATGTTACCTTCTTTGCACATTATACGTGCTGGAGGTCTAGCTAATGAGAACGCTTTAGAAGAGTAGATTGAAAAGATGATTCATTTGGATGAGTGACGAGCCATAGTACGTTGATGTCGAAGTAAGAAAAGGCTAGGTAGAAAGCATGACATGACAAAAATATAAAGGATAAGAAGTTGGCAGTTGGACAAATGGTACTTCTTTATGACTCTAAGTTCTTACGCCATCCAAGAAAGCTCAAAGTACATTGGTTGGGGTTGTATGTCATCACTTACATACTTGAATCAAGTGCTTTCTAGTTAGAAGCACTTGATGGAACATGGCTACCCGGTTACTTTAACGAGGAGTAGGTGAAGCCCTACTATAAATAAGTCTTCTTGGTGTTTGTAATAAGGTAGTATTGCCATTTAGATTAGGTTTTCAATTATGTCTTTCCTTAATGTATTTTCTTCATTGTCGTTATGCTTTGTCAATTTAGTTGTTTTTATTACTCAGTAATAAGTGCGCTTGCACGCAGGAAGCTAATTACTAGGTGAAGATGTTTATGCGCAAAGGACTGCGCATAATTTTAGTGTGGGGTGGTTGTATTTATCTAGGTATAAGCTGTGGTAATTGAAAGGTGAAAGGAATAAGTCGGCACGAGTGAGCTTTAAGTCAAAATAAGATTTCTTCTCAAAATTGACAAAGGATGGATATGAATAAAAGGACAGATAACGTGAGGTAAGTAGAGGCCATGATAACTACTAGGAGAAGGTATAGTGATGAGGTACTCGGCGCGAATGGCATGTGCTAAAGAGAAGTCTCGTGACCGTAGGGTAGGAAGGTGTGCTTTAGAAGGTTATAGGCTGGGATACAAAGATGTACCTCACGGAATGAATGATTTTCGTCAATGAATGAGAGGATATTTGGTAGGTGAAGGAGCAATAAATTCATCAAAATTTAAAAACTATATAGAGATGGGATGCGAAATCATTTTTACCATTGCGACTAATATTATTTGAGGAAAAAGCTAAGTGCAAAGATCCGAGTGATCGGTTAAAGTATGAATGGTGTGAAAGCAAGCATGACAAATAGATCTGTGCGAAAAGAAGCTTGCATCCTGGTGGTGAAGGGTTTGAGGAAAGAAAGGTGATAGAGAAGAGTTAGGGCATGAAGTTTCCACCTAGGGCACGATTGAATCGAGCTAGGGTTTGATTCACAAATTACAAAGTTAAAGAGGAGACGATTGCAAGGTAAAAATGGCACTAAGGAAGGCAACTATAGTAAGAACAAAAGGAAAGAAGAAAGTGGTCGTCAAGGAGGAAGAGATGGCACCTAAAAGTGATTTTTTAGAAATGAAATATCCAGAAGGATTCATCATTAGCCAGGAATGGGATTCACACATCAAAAAGAGAAAAGTAAGTGAATACAATCACATGACCTCAAATAACAAGAAGGAGCTTGATTCCTTACTCACTACGAGGACAAACAAACGTACGGCAGATGACATGTCATTTTATGATGATGCCGCTAAGAAGATTCTGAAGAGAATTGGGGTCTACGAATTATATGAGCTTCCATATTTTGGGAAGTATGAGCCCTTGTACCAGTGGCTCATGATCAGAGTGCATGATGACTTCTTCTACTTTGCAGGACATAGAGTTAGAATCTCATCCACACTTATCTCAACGGTGACAGGTTTGAAGGCCACATGAGAGGATATAAAGAATGATCTCATAGATAAAGCCATGATCTTAAAGACCAGACAGGAGTTGGGGTACCTGAAGGGTCCACGCGGTATGGATATAGACAAGTTGAAGAATTATCCAGTTGTGCAAGCAGCAACACACCTTGTTACAAAGTTGAATGACTAGGAGTGGTGGTCACAGGTAAATACTATGTGGTTACACATTGCGTGCAAGATGTTAGAAGGAGTAGTCTACAATATTGCAGGCTACATTGTAGAGAAAATAGTCGAGGAAGCATGCACAGGAGGGAAGATCAACTTTGGGGTTGTTCTATTATCACTGGTATTCATGGAAATTGGAGTACCAGATGGGCCGAAAGAAAAGGTATGGGAATACCCCATGGAAAATAAGTCGTCAAATTTGAAAGGTTCAAAGAAGCACCTATGTAAAGGATCCATGATAGATGACATCAAGCAAATTGTGGAGAAATCGTATGACAAGCTCCACATGGCATTTGGAGAAGAGTGGTACATCCCGAAGGACCTACCATCAGTAGTGGGGAAACAAGTCTAGTTTGTTGTATATCAACATTTCTACATCATGCGCTTCCCAATGAGAGATGGAGTCTGGAGCCCTTGGTGTAAATTTCCTTATGCATTCACTGCAAGGTATTTCCAAGCATCTATTAATAGATTCATAGACACATGACAATTTTTATTCAATGCAGATAAGGTAGACTATGATTACCACACATTGAGGAATAAGTATGTGTATCCATGAAGAAGTGCCTATGTCGAGAGGCTCATTTCAAAGGTATTGAATATTAAGCCAATAAGTTTAGTTGTAGCAGATATAAGGCAAGCATTAGTGTATCTTCAGCTAAATCCCAAAATGGAGAACAATATGTATGTGGAGAATGAATTTGTGCTCCCATGGCCACCGAAGGGTAAGCACACAATGGAAAACATACTGGCACAAAGGCCCACAGAAACTATTGAAGTAGAGGATGAAGAAGAGGATCGTGAAGATAGTGGAGGCCTAGAGCGTAGAAGAAAGCAACCATATGATTGAGAAGAGTCACGGTGCCCGACCACTCCACCTCGGGGACGGGATGAAGAGGAAGATAAAGAGGTTGAGCGGGGAGAACAGATTTAAGAAAGTATTCGGATGCACCAAGAGTCAAGGTGGAACTCCACAAATGGTAAGGAAATCACCTCGTCTCTCTCACACGAGGAGACCGGCCGAGCCAAAGATGATAAGAACTTTGAAGTTGGATGAAAAAGTGGAGGAATCAGGGGAGAGCGAGCGTGCATCTCCTACCCCACTCGAGCAAGAAGATGAGCCATAGAATGAGGAAGAGAAAAAATATGAAGAGATGAAGGACAGAGAAGAAAGAGAGAAGGAAACCTCCAAATCCACACATCGCATTGCTTTCAAGTGTAATGGGATAGGCTCCTAAACTTGAAGCTACAGTTCCCAAGGGACCTAGATCAAAGAGGATGAGTGGAAAAAACAATGCACCACTCATGGGCTATGCAGAGGACACCAGAAAAATCATCTACGCACGTTTCCAAAGCACTGTAGAAAAAAAGAATTTATTTGGTGGGAATTAATGGATGGGGATATGGTGACCATTTGCACTAGAAATCAACTCTCATGGTCAATGCATACCCACATGGATGAGCCTGACTTTGATGTATGTGAAGATTCATGTGTTTTGAGATGGCTAAAGAAGGCACCCCAAGCTAGACATATGACGGTAAAGCCTATTGTCATGTCAGATGAGCAGGTCAAGCAATGCATTGGTAAAGGTTTCTATTGAAGTTGCTAGAAGAAATATGGACAAAGGTACAATGATAAGAGTGTCGCATGAGGAGCTAAAGATAAAGGATGCAGAGATAGCACACATAATGCAAGAAAGGGACTTAGCACAGAAGAAGAATGAAGTATTTATCAGCATCACAAAGGAGATTGGAGACAATGTCATAAGAGCTAGGCCACACTTGGAGACCAAGGTACCACAGACATTTCCCTCAGTGATACATTATGTAGGAAAGTTGGTGGACCTGGTACTTGAAGATGAACCTTTATGCATGTCGCGCAAGGAATCTGAACAAGAGGTAGAACGAGAGAAAGCTTTAGTGATGCAAAATATTGCATCCTATGAAGGGCTGTTGCAAAAGCGCTACAAGAAGAATTGAAGAAAGTAGACCAGGCTTTGAACATCTACACAGCTCCAGAGGTGCTTATCAACATAAATACCCTAGAAGAAAACAATGAGGTCTAGAGAGCAATGAAGGATGAAACATTGGGCCACACAGAAAGATTGTCAATGGTTAAGCAAAAGCACGAGGCCTGGCAACAACACAAGATCCGCACAAGACTTGGTTGGAAGATCTTGGGAATCTCATTCACGCAGAAGATGGATCTTCTAGAAGGAAGAATGACCTCAATGTTCAACATTGTGTTGGTTCTGCAAAATGAAAAAGGGGAAATTGTGAGGGATGAATTAGAGTCCATTTTTGTGGACATTCCGAAAAAAGAATATCAAGCACTCTCTAAATGGCGGGCCTTGGAGGCCATAACAAGGAGTATCCATAGTTGATCCTTGAGATCGAACAGAGAGGATGCTTCATAAAACTTCTTTATTCATCTACATTATTTCTTATTCTTTCCATTATTCTATTCTTTACTTGATTTTTGGAGATACCCATTATTAGGGTGACAATGAGATTAGTGTGGGGTAATGTTGATTAGAGAACACTTGAAAGAACTCACACAAGAAGTATGTGTAGGAAAACAGGCTAGATTTAAGGGCGCAACTAGATAGAAAGAACCCACGCATGGAGGGCAAGTTCGCATTCGAGACTTAGCCGATTTTGAGCATAAAGACCTATTTTTAGAAGAAGGCGTGCAGAGCACATAAATGGGGCAGAGACATGCGCACCATGCATTGTCTATCTTTAGAAGATCGGATCGAAGTGTTTTGCATGGAGGCACACTTGCATGTGTGGCTATGCCTGTAAATGGCACGTGGCTATTAATAGCATGCGGCCTATTTTTGGAATAGATAAGTAGTGAAGGGAAAGTCCCCACCCTATATATATGTAGTGAATTACCTGAGAGAGAGAGAGAGGTGAGAGATATAGGTATATGCAGAGCATAAGAGGTAAGCATAAAGAGATATGTGCATATGACTAGATTATTGTATCAGATCCATGCATGCATCGGTATAGAATGCCATTATTGTAAGGAGCTTTTGTATTTATTAATAGATGGAATTTAGTGGTTGAATCTAAGTGTCATTCCTATGTGTGGCCCAGTAGTAGTGCATATTCTTGATTCAATCATGATTATTGTTTAAGCTTGTTCTTTCATAGATCTGAATTTGGCATGCATTGTAGAGTGATGGATTAGTTATGGATCTATATGTGTCTTCATCATGCGACATCCTGCTATAGCAACCCTAAAGAGGATATGGTACCTTTGTGCGCTTCGGTGAATGCTCGGTCTAGGTTGAGTGATGTGCCAAAGCACGTCTAGGGTGTTATCTATAAATTCTAGGTTGCATCAAAATGTGTGGATGAGGAAGAGGATGTGAAAGGATCAATAACAAGGGGAGAATGCTCCCCAAGCAAAAGAGATTATGTTGGTCAACTAAGATGCGAGATGAGCTAGTGGGTGTCAAAGGAGATTGGATGGGGTCATTAGAAGGAATGTCGATGATAACCTTGAAGTTAGATTGGATGGATGATTGGGGATCATAGGGGTGATTTGGAAAGGCAAACGGTATTGATGAATAAGGGAGGACCCTCCTTAGAAGGAATGATATGCGGAGGAGGAATGATAAGGGATGATGTGGATGAAGGAGGAGACTTAGAAAATTTGATGGATGGAGATGTAGAAATTGGTATTGGATTGGTTATGGATAAAATGGTAGATGGAGAAGGAAAATCCTTGAGAAGGTCATCTCTCTCAATAAAATCATGGACAATGGTTTGAAGGGCCTTATAATTCTCGGTGTCATGACTGTGGTACGATGATAAGTGTAAATACAATTGGGATCAAACCATGATGGCTTCTTACTATTTGGGTCAAAGGCCTTGATAGGTGGAAGTGTGATGGCAGATGTTTGGATTAAATGTCTAAGAATATCTGTGTAAGATTCGATAGAAGTAGTGGAGATTTTTCTCTTATGAGGCTTGGTAGGAGATTTTGACTTGGATTTAGAGGAAGGAGTGGATGTAGATTGGATGGGTAAATTAGATGTATTAAAAGATGAATCAAATTTGGGAGGAGGATTAGATTGTTTGGATGTGGATTGATCATTGGGATATCTCTTCATGGAGATCTTGGCCCTAAAATAGATGGGGTTCTCCTAGGATGGATGTTGTAACATTGGATTGTTGAGAAGAGGGAAGACATAACTTCTTACGAGGATGCATGAGAGACCTTTGGGGATGTTTACCAAGAGTCTTATATTTTGATTGGGAAGATTTACCCTTGGCAGGGATGACAATAATCTCAACTAGAGGATCCGAAGGTTTTGGTGCAGAGGTGGATATTAACAGAGAAATTAATTATTGTTTGATAATGTCTAAAGAAGATGTGGGAGTGTCTGATTGTGAGGATGATATGGGAGGATCATTTGAAGTCAAGGCGAGTTGGAGTGCTTTCACAAACTCTTCAAATGATGAGAAAGATGTAGGAGGATAAGATGAAGTTAATGTAGTCATGATAGTTGATGTGATTGGTGTTGGTAGTAATGTAGAAAGGGGAATTGGGATTGATTCTATGGATGGTATAATAGGTAAGGGTGGAATAAATGTAGGAGTAGAAGTGGTTAAATCTAATGAAGTAGATATGACAAGTGGTGAAGTAGATGTAGGTGTAGGATCAATGGTGGGTGTAGATGTGGATGGAGAAAGAGGTGTTTGTATGATGCAATTGATGAGGTCTATGCGAGATGTGGATTGTGTAGGTTTTGGATTGGTTAATGTGGAAACAATTGGTTGAATACCCTTTGTGTTTGTCTTAGGTGGGGGTGTTTGTTTCATAAATGTTTCAAGGGGTCATTGATATGTTTACAAATTGAGGAGATGTGATTGGTGTGGTAGTAGGTATAGATGTGGAAATGGTAGATGTTGGAGGATTAAGTGTAGAAGATTGGGATAAAATAGGTGATGTGGCCATAGGAAAAGATGTAGGTATATGTGATGAAGATGTCAAGGTAGACATAAGTGAATTTGATGTGGTAGATATAGAGGTAGTTGGGATTGATAGAGAAGTGGGTATAATTGGAACGTTTAGGGATATAAGTGATGTAGATATATGTGTGTTTAATGTTGATGTGGGTAAGGGGTTAGATATGATAGGTTACATAATGATAGGTGTGGGTGAAGTGGTAGGTATAGTAAAATTTGATGTAGACGTGGTAAAGGTAGGAATAGACATAGATGTAGGAGAAGTGGTAGAAGTTAATGTGATGGGTGTGGCATTTGTGGATATAGGATATTTGGGTGTAGAAGTAGATATTGAAGAATTTGTAGGCACAATGTCTAAGGTAGGAGTAGATGGTGAGGTAGATGAGATAGGTAAGAATTGAGTTGTTTGATGTGTAGTATTGATTACATAGAGATTTAATATGTAATATGTGGAAGGTGGAAATTGATTTTTGTGGTGGATTAGGAAAGGGTTGTCTAAATATGTCAAGGGTTGCTACGAGATGAGGAGGATTTATCCGAAGGTCCCCGAGTTATAAACTATTGAATGTGATCTTTAAAAGAATGACACTTTTTGATGTCGTGACCTATGACTCGATGATATTTACAATAATGACCCTCATGATACCAAGCGGGTTTAGGGTGTGAGTTGTCAATAGGTTGGATGGGAGGAAGTATGAGGAGGTTAGTTTTCATCATCTCGTCAAAGAGTGAATTGTAAGATTCCCCCAAGGGGGTATTATTAGAAGATAGTCTAAAAATTATGTGTGAAGGTGACACGTAACAAGTAGATGGTCATGGTTGCACAACATGAGAAGTGGATGGACAAGGATGTAATGGTTTATAAGAGAGGATATAATTAAAGGTGGAGATTGAATAGGAATGTGATGGGATGGGATAGGTTATGATAATGACTATTGTTGAGAGATAGGGATATTTGATTGTTGATTTTTGGAGATTGAGATGGTTGGATAGGAATTCTAGTGATAATATCATATGAAGTAGGGATAGTGTTGATATGAGGTGGTGGGGGTGGAATAGAATCCACCAATTGAGTGGATTGATAAGATTAAGAGACTGTGGGAGATATATGAAATATGAAGTCATAAATGGGGCTAGAAGGAGGCCCAAGAGTTTCTAAAGGAGTAGGAGATGGAAGTGTGGCTGGTCGGGGGAAATAGACTGATGAGAGATAGGAGAATTGGTTTCAAAAGGGGGATCTATTTGAATGACATGTTCTTTACAAGGTTGAGAGATCCAATGCGGAATCTCAAGATCATTGGAGGAAGGAGTATCGTTGGATATATTATATTTTTGCATTATTTCATCTTGAGAAGGGGTATTAATAGGCATAAAATGGGAAAATATCTGTTTGACAAACAAATAAAGCAACAAGTTTTTAACTATCATGATTAAGTAGAAGATGTGAAATAAAGGTGGTGGATAACATGGGTATCTAAGAAACAGAATTCTAACATTGGTTTTAGGTAGTAATGGCTAGGGATTCCTTAATATACCTGAAGGTAAGTGAGGCCCGATTCTGCAGCGGGATTTCTAACGCAGCCGAACACCGCAGAGGCTTCTGTTGGGTGATGAAATCCCAATCAGTCCACCTGGTAGGAAGATTTCTAGATGTGTAGATTGATGCATGAATTTGGTTTTGTGTGATAGAATGTGAGATGTAACCGATTAAACCCTACTTATACTAGATGATCAAGTAAGGATGCAAAAGGTTTTTTTTAATTCCAAATCCAAATGTGAAGTTCAATGAAGACAAATACATAGGAAAGGGAAAATGCAATGCAAAAAGAGAAAATAAGACAAAAAGAAGAATACCTGGAGAACACTTTTCCTTTTTATTTGATCTTTAAGAAGACGTAAGTGAAGAGTGATCCAAGAAATCAAGCACAACACGAAAAAGGAAAAATTGAAGCTTTTACTGCAGTGTAAGTGGAAGATGGAAGAAATACATAAAATAACAAGAAAATGCAAGGACTCACCTAAAAGGGTCATCCCACTAGGCGTGCCAGAATGTTGATCCAATTTTTTCTTTCTTGTTCAAGTTAATGAGCTAGTACTAAAGAAAATTAAATAACTCAAAATGCAAGGGTTTAAGGTACCTTAAATTCATGATGGATGCAAATGGACAGTGCAAAGTGAATGTTGCATTTTTGTTGCTATAATCTAATGACATACACAACAAAGACACTACTAAGAAAATGGATTAGATGGTAGATGGGGGTTACCGAACACGGTTGGTTCCCATAAGCATGAGCTTCCTTATGTTGATGTCAACCCCCATGTTTGATAAAATAGGATAAAACCAGTGATAATAAATAGGATAATATGCAAAATTTGAGGCACATAGAAACTAAAAAATGAAGAAATGTAAGGTGCATACAAATATGATCTAGATTGTCATAAAATAAATTTTACCTGGCAAGGTCGACGAAGACCAATGTTACAGAGGTCCAGTCAACGGCGACGGGGGTGAAATAGATAGAGATTGAGTGGTAGTGGAAGAGTGATGAGATTAATTTCAATAAGTTACTGCACTAGAGATCGAGGTGCATAGGGTAATTTGGTAAAGGTACCCTCTAGATGTTGCAATTGAAGTTTGTTAGGTGCAAAAACAACATTAATAGTGGCCTTTGCTTTAGTGGGCTTAAGAGATGGTTTGGATGTATATTTGGCTCGAAATTGATTAGAGGATGAGGATGAATCATTCAAATAGTATTTTAACTTTCCCATAGATCAAATTTTACCTTCACACATTTTGAGTGTATGGCATAATTGATCAAAAGAGGGAGAGATTTTAAAGATAACACTCTCTTGAAGTGGAGGTAAGATAATTTGAATAAAAAGATCTTGTAATTTAGAATCAGCTAGTACATTAGTCATCTTAGTAAGGTTGTTCTTATAACGCAAAACATAGTTTGCTAGATGCTCATTAGATCCTTGTTTGATTTGAGAAAGTTGTGCATAAGATATCTTGGTGCCAATATTGATAGAAAAGTGAGCAAGGAAAACATCGGCTAAGTGTGTAAAATAAGTTACCAATGAATAGGTAGATCATAGAACCAATGCATGGCGTAATATTGCAAACTTCTAGGAAATAATTTAGCTAGTAATGTATGGTCATTCGCATAGTCAAGACATGCCACATGGAAAGATTGAATATGCTCTTGAGGGTCACCATGGCCATTGAAGGTGGGTAACTTAGGTGTAATGAAGTTAGGAGGAAGTGGGTAAGCAAATATGGCGGGTGCAAAGGGGTGTAAAGGAGTAATGAGGAATCAAGAGATGAAGAGGAACGTGAAGTATCCTATTGTATGGCGCGCATTTGAATTTGCGGATCTGGTATAAGTAAGCTAGATTATGGGTGCACGAGGAAGAACCAGTTTGTGTATTAGAAGTATAAGGAGTAATGAGGGGAGCAATAGTGGTAGCAATGGAAGTAGTAATGTTAGGAGGTTGTGTGGAGGCCATGGAAGTCGAGGAGGAACCTACAAGAGGGAAAGAAGCAACATCTCAAGAATGTTTAACAGCAAGTAAAGCATTGAGAACATGTGGAATATGTAAAGGGTTGGTGTGCAATGCTTGACAAAAATTGGTGAGCTTGTCTAGTTGTTCTTGATCAACATTAGTATCCTCATCATATGAGTGTTCACTATCAGAAGCTTCAATGTTCTCAAGAGGGACATTTTTGAGTTAAGAAAGGGACTAGAAGATTTAGTCATTGGTTGAGATGATTTATGGCAAGATGGAGGAAGTTCAATAGGCTCAAAGGTACCAAAACAACCGCTATGAGTGATGGGCATAAAAAGAAGGGAGGTGTGGTTTGAGTAAGTGGGGTTCACTAAATGATTTAATTCAAACTGTATTAAATCTAATTACAAAGTAACTATTGTAAATAATGATATATAATTGTTAATATATAGTAAGACACAAGAAAACAATCATGTATGATGTCAAATCCTAAACAAGAGAGGGAGATAAGAAGGCTTAGCCGATATCCACATAATGTGGAAGTGGTATAGATAGGTAAAATACTGAAATAGGTTGTGAACAATGTCGTAAATTCTACCTGAAATTCGGAACTCGAGAACAGTGCAAGACAGGGGCACCTACAACGAGACAAAGGCGCCAGGCACTAGCGACTAGATTTGAGCGTTGGTGGTCATGCAAATGCTCAAGATCTAATTTCTTCTACGTCACAAGGGTTTCGCTGCTATTTCATGTATTTCACTTGATCTTCGCTCCTTGATCATTGAAGGTACTTGTAACCTACAAAAATAAGTTCGCTGCGCAAATACCCACAAACCACATCAAACCTAAAAATGAAAATCCACAATGGGGAGTCCAACTAACTCTGACGGTCACCCAAAGAGTGAACTTATGACCAAACTCTATATAACATCTCAAACTCCATGTATTTCTTTTGTGTGTGTGTAGAAATGATTCATTAGTATGCCCTTGTGTAAGTTGCACAATGATAGCATGTTAGATCTCAAATGTAAGAAATGTATAGAATGTGTGGGATGGAATAGAATAAAATTCCCCTCCTATGTTATGTATGCAAAAGTATGTATCCATTGTCCCTTGAATTAGTGTACTAGATGAATGCCTTGAAGTTATCTTTATTCCTTTGGATACAAGCTTAGGTGATAGTAGTAATGTTTAGTGCTTGGTCCATCATTTTGAAAACATAACTATGTATTTATATGATTCCCTTTTTGAATTTTGTAATTGAAAACTAAAACAACGACCCAAAGTGATAAAAGGTAATTAAGAATTATAAGGGGTCTAAAAAGATAAGAAAAGGGTAAAGAAGGACAGAGTGCACTGCTAGTGTCTAAGGCCATAGAAAGATTTTTTTTTAAAAGTAAAATCTTGGCAAGAGTGCATTATATATGAAGCCAATAAAATTAAATAAGATAAAATAAAAGGATAAAGGAATTGTCAATTCTTGGTTTAATTACTTAGGAATCATGTAAATGCTAGCATGTTTTGAGGACCTAGAAATGTACCCAAGTGCGTGATTTTGTGTCTACACTAGGTGATAAATTTTATTTTATATTTAAGCATGTACACTATGTTCAAAGAGTATGGTGTTAATACATTTACTATCTCAAGGAATACATTATTATTGTGCTAAATTTTGACCTTTTTATCGTCAAACATGGAAACCTAATTACTATCACAACAAAGATGTCGATGATGTCGGTTTGGGGTAGTAATTTTTGTATAATTTAAAATTGATTTTTGACATAGGAGGATTTTCACTTATTTGAAATATGGAACAAAAAAGGAATTACACGAGAGTTTGATTTCCCTTTAAGAAGGGATAACCAAGTCTCCAAAGATTTCAATTTTTTTAAGAAATCGAGATTCGGTGACATAATGTCATAAATATAAACTCATCACCATAATGAGGAACACGAAATTCTTAAGAAGTGAAACAAACCCATAAATTTTAGGGATGTTTGCATATTCAAAAAAACAATCAAACTGGAATTGTGGAGACGATTACTTTTATCAAATTTAATAGTGATTTGTTTGATTTTTTTGAGATATTGAATGTATCCAATTCCATATACTAATATGATGAGTCAAAAATGAAAATTTAATTACGCCAAAAGGCGTTCCCCTATAGTAAAGGACCTCTAGATGTTTCTTTGACTGTGTTAAATTTGACATCCGTTTGGACTTTTTTTTTTTTAACATTTTTGCTTTTGCGTTTTCAATTTTATACGAAAGGGCTTGTGGTTTTCAGAATTTTTCTGTTTGGCGAGGGTTTGAAGGGATCCGATGATTTGGGAAGGGCTTGCATAAATCTGACCTCCCTTTCCAAAGGATTTGGGTTGCTTTCTTCATTGACTACTATGTTTCTGAATGGATGCACACGTCTAGAGGAGTTACCTGTTGACTTTGTGTTGCTGGAGTTTATGACGATCTGGGGTTGGAGGGATACTAAATCTTTGAGATATCAAGTTTTTACCGTGGAGACTTTTTTACAACCAATTTGACGCATTGGGCAGGTTGAGTTGTGTTGAGGAAAGTTCACATTGAAAAATTTTAGAAAGAAAGGTCGAAACTGACATTAGGTCATTGATTTGTTTGAATTTTTTAACAAGGTGAATATTCATTAAAGTGTCTGGTTTAGCTTGGATAACATTCCATACTGGAGCAATTTTTGACATCTTCCTGCAAGGTTTGTTTTAAAAATTTGTCTTACAAAGGTTCATACATGGCTGGTATTGAGGGCGAAAATGATCTGGAATGGGTCAAAAGGCTCAAGCATCGAGAACTGTACCCCTTCTAGATCTTGACAATTACTCCCAATGGTTGGGCCTCTCCTCCGAGGAACGTTTCCTCCCACTCCATTATCTTACCACTAAAGCAAAGATCAATGGTAGGGATTGGCATGTTTAAGCCTTTGGCTTTTGATTACAAGTCCACTCTCTCGTCACACACAGGAGATTCAAATTTTATCTTCCCGTATTTAAAAAATAAGCTTATTGACATGTATGTCAAATGTGGTATTTTAATGGATGCTCGTAAAGTGTTTGAAAAAATGACAGAACGAGACAGTTTCTAATGGAATATGTTGATTGCAACTTACCGAAGACAGGGATGGCCTCACGATGCATTGACACTATTTCACCAAATGCAACAAATAGATGTCCAACCAGATGAGTTCACCTTTTCCAGCATTCTCACAACCTGTGCAAAAATACAAGCTTTGGATCAGGGTATGAACATCCATCAAAGCATAATAGAAAGCAGATTTTTGTCAGATGTTGTAGTTGCGAGTGCCCTGATAGACATGTATGCAAAATGCAGAAGCATACACAAGGCACGTGAACTATTTGATAATATGTCTCAAAGAAATATGGTGTCATGGAATGCAATGATTTTAGGATATGTAGAAAATGGTGTTCTTGACAAAGCTTTGACATTGTTTCACCAAATGCAACAAACATATGTTCAACCGGATCAGTTCACGTTTGCCACCATTCTCCCAGCCTGTGCCAAAATAGGAGCTATGGAACAGGGTATGGACATCCATCAAAATATAATAGAAAGCGGTCTTTTGTCAGATGTTGTAGTTGTGAGTGCCCTGATAGACATGTATGCAAAATGTGGAAGCACACAAAAGGCACGGGAACTATTTGACAACATGCCTCTAAGAAATGTGGTCTCATGGAATGTGATGATTTCAGGATATGCACAAAATGGTGTTCTTCACGAGGCTTTGAGGCTTTTCAAAGAAATGCCACAACAAGATGTGGTCTCATGGAATACCATGATTGCAAGATATGCACAAAATGGACTTGTTGTAAAGGCCTTGGAGACTTTTAAACAAATGCAATGGCAGGTGCAATCCCAAACTCTACAACCTTTGCGAGTATACTTTCAGCCTGTGCAAAAATGGGAGTTTTGGAACAGGGTATGGATATCCATAAAAGAATAATGGAAAGAGGATTTTTCTTAGATTCTGTAGTTTCCAGTGGCCTCGTAGACATGTATGAAAAATGTGGAAGCTTACATAAGGCACACAAACTGTTTGATAAAATGTCTCAATGAGATGTTGTCTCATGGAATGCTATGATTGCAGGATATGCACAAAACGGTGTGAACTGGTTCCATCATTTCAGGAAAGGACAATGTTCATGTGGAGATTACTGGAGATGCTAAGTCAAGCAAGCTGTAAACATAGGCGAGGAGATCAAACTCAAAATGGATTGAATGGTAGTTGTAGGCTCAGGATGGACATCTCGTGAGGAGGAAAAATACTCAACATGGCAGGGTTGTGCAAATGAGACCTTTGGATGGGGATCTAAGCAAATAGGAAGAACAGGCTGGAATAATGCTAAGGATGTCTCGGGAGGGAAGGATAGAATAGGCTGCACAATTCCTTTCATCTATTTAATGTTACTAACTCTAAGAATAAACCTCGATCATTGAATTCCAGGAAACCAAATTTATTTGAGGCATTCTATAAAAACAAAGTACCATCCTTTCATGTGGTGGTTAAATCATCGTAGCTTAGTTCATATAAGACAGCTTTTCTATTTAGACCAGGATGTTAAAACAAGTGTATATTCTTACTCGTATAATAGACAATATTGGGGTAAAAATAATTTTGAAACTAAAGCGAGCTTAACAAAAATGAGCTGAAAAAATGGGGTAAAACCCAAAAATGTGTAGATTGTGTTATAAGAGGATAACAATTAAAAAAATTGTAGGTATTGAACCACATGTTACCTTATACCACTTTGATATGCCTCCGAGTTTGGAAGATGCCTATGGAGGATGGATCAATCCCCAAACAATGTAATCTTTCTACCTATAATACTAACATGTTAATGAGTTGTAAGCTATTAAAAGTAAAAATATCATTCCTAACAGTTTCCAATTGGCATGTTTTAAAACGGAGAAGTTTTTAGAGCCTTTACATAAGTTTGCTCCAGAGAATTTGGGGACAAAGTGAAGTACTAGACAACATTCAATGAACCAAATGCATTTCCCACTTTAAGTTATGACATTGGTTGGTGGCCACCAGAAAGTTGTTCTTATCCATTCAAATTATTTGGCAACTGTAGTGTAGGAAACTTCACATGGGAACCATAAATTATTGCTCATCATATTTTGTTATCACGTGCTGAATCAGCCAAACTCTATAGAGATAAATTTCAGGTTACATGTATCACTAAATTTCTCAGGGAAACCGTGCAAATCTCCACAAATTGAACCTGGATACAAACTCAAGCATACACATCATTGTAATGATACAACAATGTCACCAGGATTTCAGTGTGCTAGCTATGTTGAGACCTGGTTGTCTCATAGTTTTTTGCCATTATCAGACTAAAATAACAATAACAAGTCTAAAATTATAGTACGCTTATCAAGGCAACTAAGTATCTCATTCATTATTTCGTGTAATTTTCAATCCGAATACCTCCACAACCATTTACTGACTGAGGGAGCTAAAATCTCTTGGAAACCCTCTTGCAATAATTAAAATCTTCAAGAATCCATATTGCAACAATTTATGATTCCATCTTGCAAGTGCGTTGCCAAAGATGTATGTAATTGTGAAAGCGTAGTAAAGGCACATGAACTGTTTGACAAAATTTAAATAAAAGAAGGGCAATGTTTTAACTGAACCAAAAAAACTCAAATTAAGGTATTTTCAACAAACCCAATTTATTTTTTTGCATATCCTGCAATCACTGCAGTCTTTGAGACCAAATACCTTTAAATTCATTATTTTAAACAGTTAACATGCTTTCCCATTTTTCACACATATCTGTCAGGGAACATGCAACTAAAATGAGCCCTTCTTTATCACCTTATATATCACTGCACGGCTGACAAGATTGTGTTGGGGACATTTTGTCCAACAGTTGACATGCCTTTACTTGCTTCCACATTTGAACATCCCATTCCATAATGCTTTGGTGGATATGAATACCCTATTTGAAAGCCCTGTTTTGCAGAGGCTGGCAGTATGCTAGCAAAGACACTAAATTAGGGAAGACAACAAAATGACATGAGTATTGATGGATTGCCATGGTGCTCAGCGGAGCTTGGACCAGTAAGTCAGCTGAATGGCCACAATATTTTTATGGACTAAAACATAATAATCATTTATCCCAGAAATCAAAAATATCAAAGTGAAATATAAATACTAGTAACTATAATTTCATCTCTTCTAAGTAGTGGTCACTGCAACATAAAAATAGATAAATAAAGAAACTATCCATCTGAAAAATTCGTTATCCATATGTTTATACTCACAAATTCAACCCTTCTACTGGGTACTGAAAAAAAGAATTGAAAACAATGACAACAAAAAGATAAACCATCTATTTAAAAATTTCCATAATCGCATTTACATACTATGCAAATGAGACCTTTAGATGGGGATCTAAGCAAATAGGCAGAACATGCTGGAATAATGCTAAGGATGTCTTGGGAGGGAAGGGTAGAATAGGTTGCACAATTCCTTTCATCCATTTAATGTTACTAACTCCAAGAATAAACCCCGATCATTGAATTCCAGGAAACCAGATTTAGTTGAGGCATTCTGTCAAACACTTTCCTGGCATCATCTACATCTCCATGCTTGGAATACACATCAACTAATGCACTTCCTACAACAACATCTGTCAAATATTTGGGGTTTTTTCAAGTGGCCGTGTTGAAGGAAATGGCATGCTTGTTGAGGTTGTATGATTATGCAAAGGAGAATTCTGGGCCGATGAAGGCCGACATGGAGATGGTGGAGTAGACTGTCAAGACTATTGTCGGTCCTATCTATTACAAATTCGAGGGTAAGCCATTTCAGCTACTGCACTTTGTGGACAGCAAGGTTAGTTACTATTTCTTTCAATTTTTGAACTGATATTTTATGCCTTTAACCGAGATTAATGGTCAGGCAAGAGTCGTAACAATCTTAGCTGATCAATGCTTTTCAACATGTCATTTGACTGAGTTACGTGCGGGTAAGAATGCTTTTCAACATGCTTGTCACTGAGTTATGGGCCTGTACTCTCTTTGGTGTTTTTTCAATGTAACTACTATGTGTTTTTCTGCATGCTGAAGATCTTACAGTCAGAGCTGGACGACCTTTAAATTTCTTTGTAGTTTAATGGATATGATATTTTATCAAAAAAATATCTTTGTATTGTAACCCATTTGTCCATAGAAGGCACAGTTGTGGCCACTCTATTTTTCTTCATTATTTATGGTTTACATTTTTTTTTTAATTATGTCATGATCGCGAAGGTCTTCTTGCTTATGTTTTATTTTTATTTTTCTGTAGATTAGTGGAAATTTTTCCTATGTACATTTGCATGGCAATGTTATGCTTAATCAGATTTAGTTATTGTGTTTCTATTGCCTTTTCTTCTTATATCCTTAACCAGGTTGAGCTTCACAACTAACTGTGAATATTTTTTATTTTTCTTTGAAGAATTTATATAAACTTTTGATTGGGTGGAAGAATGTTCCTATTTTATTTTTCATCGGATCCAACTATTTTTTACATTGTATAATCTATCATAGTTTTTTTGGATTCGCACTCAGCCTCATCAATAATGTTCTCATACTATTTCGGTGAGGATAGAGGGCAGCTGGAATGGAATATTGGTGGATGGCTTCAAACTTCTTGGTTCTTATTTAGCCAAGTCCTTTCTTGGATGGGCCAAAGTCCAGAAGTGTCAATTAATATTCTCTTTTTTAAGTTCGATTCTACTTTAAAGCCAAAATACTTGATGGTAAATTACGCCTTAAACTTTTGTTGTGTATTTCCTTGGGCCATAAATCATCACTTGAGATTTATGTTTAATATTTTTGCATTTTAATTTACATTTTTGATAGTCCAGAAGTGTGAATCAAAATTCTCAATCTTTATGTTTGATCTTCTTAATAGCCAAAATACTTGATGTTGAGTTATATCTCAAATTTTGTTATGTATTCCACTGGGCTATAATTGTGTTTAAGATTGTGGCATGCCATTTCTGCTCTCGAGATGGCCCAGAAGTGTTGGTCAAAATTCTTAATCTTTTAAGTTTCATTTTACTTAGCACCAAAAATGCCTGATGATGAATTATACCTCTATTGTTGGGCTATGGTTCATAGCCGATGTTTCTGTTTAAGAGTTTTGTAATTCTACTCTAATCTTTGAAATTCATTTGTAACCTTTAGGTACGATACAATCTGAAAGGTAGATGAACATCTTCCTTCAACAGTAAAGCAGATAGCATACCAGGTGTATGACATGGCAAAACATGCACCCGATGTTGCAAGATCTCTTTCTGGTGAAGTGCAGACAAATGGCATAATTGGAACGGCAAGTGAAAGAACAAAGGATCTGTTCATAAGGTATGAACCTACTGCAAAGGATCTGTATGCTAAATATGAACCAGTAGCTGAAGAATGGACTCTTTTTGCTTGGCACAAACTCCTTCAACTTCCATTATTTCCCCAGCTTGTTCACATCTTCATTCCAACAGACTACGTATTGGTCTAAAAATATAATCACATTGTTCTGTATTTGGCTGATTAAAATTACCAAATAGCATCTTCCTTACCTTTGGTGCTATTGAGAAAATAAAAAAAGTACTGGAGAGAAGCATGGAAGAAAATAAGGAAAAGAAGGTTGAAATCTCAGCTTCCAGTTGAGATGAAATGGATGTTGTATTCAACTGGTATCAAGGTTATTTTGTAAAAAAAGTACCATCCTTTCATGGTGGTTGAATCATCGTAGCTTAGTTCATATAAGATAGTTTTTCTTTTCAGACCAGGATGTTAAAACAAGTGTATATTCTTACTCGTACACTTTCTGATGTGTAGTTGAAATGCAGGTGATCTATAGTTACGCGATTAGTGGAAATATAAATCTAATTGTGCAGTAAAGGACTATTTTGATGATGCAGAGCATGTTTCAAAATTATTGTTATGCTTATTAGATTTTTTTAAATTTTTGGGTATGGTGATAGTGTTCAATGTTTTGTTGAATTTAGTGGCCATATTATATAGGAGATATGTAATCGTGAAATACTAAAGACATTCCCTTATCAACTAAAAAAGTAATAACTATACCTCAAAATCAAATAACATATACTGTTCGGCATTCACATTGCATTGAACACATGCGATAAAACTCGACAGAAAGAAAAAGAAATATCAGGGCAATTCAAAGTAAGCATCATATCTTCCAACAAGAAAAAGAGTGAGCATCATGTATAAAAGGCTAGAATCTTCTAATTCACCAAAGAACAATTATCAATTACATGTTTGAAAAAATGCCTTCAGGAAGTATTGCATTTAACTAAAGAACTTATCTAGCTTAGTTGATTGCTTCCTTCACTATCTTGCCTCCAATACATTGTGTTTTGTTCAGAGATGAATATTTTAGGAATTCCTTTTAAGTTGCATCAATTTCCTTAATACACAACTTTGTGTTATATTGGTTAAAAAACTCAAAATTAGTAAGAATCTTGTGGTTGTATGCTTCAACAGTTGATCATCACTATCACTAAACCCACATGACATCAATTGTACTTGGGACCTGTTCAAGCACAACTACAGACAATGGCATGTTCAAAAGGCTACCACTCATGATATAAAATTTGCAAATGTATGGAAGTCTTCATGTATTCATGTTTAGTTCAAATAAAATAGTCCACAAAATGCTACCACCTATGATATAAGATTTGCAAATGTATATGTACAAATTGGTAACAAATTTGAGATGTAGATATAGAACCTTTAAATGTAATGCTTCATCTATATTCTTACACTTACAAAATCAATCACACCCCTTATCAACATCAACTACAAAAGTAATAACTATGCTTCTAAATCAAATAACATATATCGTTCGGTGTTCACATTGCATTGTACACATGTGATTGCTAGTCTTAGGATATCTTGAGAGGTGAAAATGGAGGCACAACATTTCATCAATTATCAATTCCTTTTCGTTGTTTTATATTTTATGGAAATCTTCCCCACGGAAAGTTATGTATTTCTCAACAAAGTAATTATGACGGTGTACTTAACCTATGTCTTGATATTGGTATAGTCATTATCAAGTGATAACAAATAAAAATAAAACAAAAATTACATGCACTTCTCTCAAATAAAGTATCTTCCTAATTAATCGTGTTTTTATAATATTATGTTTTGTTAAATTATTGCAGTAATACAAGATATAAAATTATTGTATCAAATCTAATCATTTATACTATACGTAAACATATAATTTATATTAAACAACAAATAGCTTACAAATGGTTTATAATAAAAGTGTGTCTCATACTGTTATTCAATTTCAAGATTGTCTAAAATAGTAAAATCCAACCAATTTTTGGGTAAGAAATTGTTTGTGATTTTGTTTATTGAAATTGTATTTATCGTCTTCTTTTAGGAAATTGTGGTCCCAAATACGATTTCTTTAAATCCTTGAGCAATTTTTTTTTGAATATTTTTAGTCTTATGAATTTTTGTTAAATTAGTTTAATTAGTGGGGTGTCACTTTATTTTATTCAAAGTTATAACCCAATAGGAGGGTATACATTACATAGGGTAGTACATTTTTCCTCTATGTTAACAACCTTTGAATTGTTTCCTTAAATTAATTTTTTACCCTTTTACCATGGTAAATGCTAAGTGAAAGAATTCTCTTTGCAAACATCTTCTATAGATTATATATTATTAATTATTGTATATTATATTTAAACTTGTATATCATGTGGTGGCCTTCAACATTTTTGTGTTGACTAAACATGCTTTCCTATGCATACCCATTCAAGAAATAAAATTGTTGGAAAGTAAAACATTTTCAACTTTTCTAGAATCCCTCAAACATGTGAAGTATATTCTCATTGATGAGATGAGTTCCATTGGTCCCAAATCGCTTACCATCATCAACTACTAAGACACCTATTTTAGGTAATAAATATTTCATTCTCATTCATGCCCCTCACAAATTACCTCCTATTACGGACATTCCATTTCGTATGTGGGTCACTTATATGGCGTAATTATTTGAAAGAGCTTTCTTATATCTCGTCACATTATTGACACCTTTCCATCAACAAGGTTGTAACCAATCATACGTCTCTTTTCGCCAACTCCTACTTGAGATTCGGAATACGTTTTCCATTCTCAAGGATTGGGAAACCCTCATGTGTCGCACAGATGCCCACCTTTGTGAATAAGAACTTGTTTATTTTGCTCCTACCCCATTTACTTACAATAATCGGCCTTATGGGCCATTACAATGTAAATATGTTGAAATCGTTGAAATTTCATATTGCATGTTCTATTGGGCATTCCAGGATCCTAATGATCAATTGTAACTCAAATACTTCTTTACAAATATCAAAATTTTATGTTTACAAATAATCTATGGGTTGAAACATGACTTGTAAATAATATAATTGTCCTAGTCATTGACATCATGTACAACAACTTTGTATTATTGGAAGATCTCACCTTGTTGTTATCATCAAATTTGATAGTTATATTGGCTCATGCTAGGAATTACTAACAAACCGTTGTATATTACTTGCCTCTAATTGTAAGAGGTAACTCCAAGCAACTACCTCTAAAAATGGCTTGAGATTTGACAATTTACAAGACCCAAAGTCTAACATTGTAAATGTTCGCTATTGATATTGGAACCATCGAAAAATAAGTCCTTACATTTATTCTTATTGTAGGTCTCCTCACTTAAGAACCTCCACATTTAACCTTCTTTATTTTTCAAACGTTACTCTAAAACTTTTCTCGAAATCTTTTTAAAATAAAACATAGGACCTTCTAACTTCTCTTCATTGACTACCTCATTTGTAAGAAACCATCATTTCTTTCCCCTCCATAACAACCTAGAATTATACTTTTCAAGGTCTCATCGTTTTAGAATCACATAACAAGTTTAGAAAATCAACCCACAACACACAACAAAATTTGTGAGAGCAGCAGACTTCAAATCATTATGTAAATCTGGGGGATCTCATCTATGAAATATGGCAGGGAGCAACAACATCCTTCAACTCATTATGTGTGTTGATCAATTTCACAATAATCTATGTTGTGCGGGTAGGGGATAGGGATAAATAAATTTGGGGGATCTGAAAATCTTTGTTGTTTGTTTTTATTTTTATTCAACGGGAAGCCTTGATTTCTTCTTGGTTTTTTTTGGAACATGATATTGTATAAAATTTCAATCTTATGCTTTACAGGATTCTATCTGCTGATGTTTTTATCATGTATCCCCACCACCCACCAGCAATGGAAGAATCCAATCTCAATTACCCTGCCATAACTCCTCAAAACCACCTCCATTTCACTCTGCTCAGAAATATTTTCACAAGTCCATAAATAGACACACCCACAGCCTTAAGATAGGAGGTTTACAACCCCACTAAGTCATGAAAGTGTTATAAATTATAGATGAAAAATCCAAGGATCTTACTGCCCCCTGCAAACTAATAACAACTCCCACCAAATTTATGTGCCAAGATCGAGCTCGTTGCAGGGTATTATGGACAAAATTGTTATAGCCCTGAAATGCCAATCTTATTCTTTACAGGATTCTATTCGGCTGATGTTTAGCCTGTATCTCCACCACCCACCAGCCATGGAGGAATCCAATCTCAATTACCCTGCCCAAATTCCTCAAAACCACCTCCATTTCACTCCACTCAAAAATATCTTTGTCAGTCCCTAAGTAGGAACACACTAGAAGGTATACAATACAAGCCCACTAATTCATGAAATGGTTGATAATGTTATAAATGAAAAACCCAAAGATCTTACTATCCTCTGAAAATTAACCACAAGCCCCACCAAGTTTATGTCAAGCCCGAGCTCGTTACAGGGTATTATGGACAAAATCGGTATATCCTTTGCCGCGTCCATCTCCATCTCCATCTCCATCTCCATCACGGAGCCGCTTTCTACATTTTTCACAATCCCTTTCCATTGTTTCCCTTCACTTTTCTCTTTAGGTTTTCTTGTTTTGGAACATGAGATCCACTTTGTCTATTGCCCAGCCAGTATTTATGTACGCCTCTTCATCATAATAATGATAAAATTCATGTGGACACATTATCTTTACCTTGCAGGCATCATAAAAATTTAAATTTTGAAATGAAAACATAGTGTTCCCCATTGAAAATAAACACCAGCTTTTCTTTAGTGGCAATCTACTTCAAATTTTGTGGAATGAATATACATTCTATCTCTAGTTCTACAACTAAGTAGATTTGCAACCTGCAGCAATAAATTCACTTTAAAAGAAAGGATTAGTATACATTTAGATTTCTTCACAATAGACAAATAAATATCTTGATCTTTATACCATTCTATGATCTGGGTAAAGATCAGACCCTTATGTATATACATATGTTTTCTCACTCATAGGCTTGATTATTGTTCTTAAGAATATTCTTTTCTTTCCATATTGTTCATGAACATGAATCGACCAATGATCATAGAATGCAATATGTTAAGAATTATGAGCTTTATTCATTCTTCATTCTTAATATGATCATTCAAGTATCTTCCACTTTCTTGTTACTGTTTTCTTTTGTTTTTGTATTTCAGAAATGAACCTTAATAAAAATAATATAATATATTGCAACAATTCACATTCTGAAACCTACAAAGATCCAGTAGCTTGGTGGTAGGATGACACAACATCTTGGGGGTTTATCTAAATTTAACATGGTATTTAGAGCTAGACTAGGAGCTGCATTTTATTTTTGGGGCTCCTAGTTTAGCTCTAATAATATGTCAAATCTCCGTACACCATATTTGAACCTAGGGCTTCCCATAAGCTTTTGCGGTTTCTCTACCAACGGCTACCAGCCCTTTGTATGGTTTGGAATGTAGACAGCTTTTCATTATTTTTACTCTTTTTATGTAGTAAGCACATAATTATATAAATATCGTGCGGCATCTCCAACTATGTTTGAATGTGTAATAAATCATAATTTCTAAGCATATATCGAAATTGAAATCTTGATTTAGCGGGGATGATAAGAAATATTCTAACCCATCAAAGTCACCCGAGAGCAATCCTATTCATATTCATTTGACTCTTAAGTTATATATCTAGAGGGCTCTTTAATTATCCACATTTTCATCCCTTGACTAGGCCAACAAGTTTTTGTTGTAATTTGTGTCCCATCTCCACGTATCTAGGAAAAAGTGATTTGGAAAACAAACATGAGACATACTACTTATCTACAGAGAACTTTAGCAACCTGACAATGTTACGAATTAAGTGATTTCACCTTCCAAATTTCTCATTTTTTTTTTCTTGAAACTAGAACTAATTTACATTAGGGGTCTCAAAGGCATGACATATCTTTATCAACGTATTTCTTCTTAGTGATACAAAACTTTTCCTCTTCAAGGAAATGCACTATGGAAATAGCATACATTGTCATTTAATCCTAAATGAAAAACATTCCCAACAAAAACACATGCATATTTTATTCATAAAATTTGTGAGATGTCACATTATCTACTCTTATCCATCTTTAATATTGGATTTTGATCCAATTATTCTCTATAATTACAAGGCTATGGCATATGATGTGGGAATCATTGTCGATCATGTTGAGCAATTTGATTGATTATGGGCTTTTTGTTGATAAATTTTAGTCGATGATATGAAAGGGTTTCACTATCTTGTGTTTATCTTTTTCTCGCTGATGTTTTTGTATTTTTCTATTAATATTTTATTTGTTCCATCTGTTGTTTTCGTGTTGTAGGTTGGGAATCCTTGAGTGATTCAAATGGAATGGACCTCTTTCAAGATCAAATAAGTTTTTATACTTTATATGGATCCTAAATAAATTACTTCACACTATATTTTTCTTAGTGATGCATACTCCAAGATTATTCTATACTATAATGAATCTTAATATTCATGTTCTTTGAATTTTACAAGTTTTCACACTTGGCTTGAGAGCCAATAATTGGCAAATGTATTCTTTTACTCAAGTTTAGTCTTATTTATTTATTTCATAAATAAATTAAGTTTTCTTTCGTGGGCTTGGGTTGAGAGCCAATAATTGGCAAATGTATCCTTTTACTCAAGTTTAGTCTTATTTATTTATTTCATAAATAAATTAAGTTTTTTTATTCGAGTTTAAATTGAACATACAATTTTAAATAAATTAAATTTTACGAGTAAGAGTTTATATTGAACTTACATTTGTTAGACCTAAATTATATTGTTAATATATTTTTTATTATTAAAACATTATTTTTGGTGTGGGCTGAAAAGGCCCTCCTAAACTATCAAGGATGGCCATGGACATCTTTGGGGTCCATGTTATTTTTTTCTATTATTCTTAGGCTTTAAAAATAAATATTATTATAAATAAGTAAAATAGATATAGTTATATTCGTTAGAGACTTTTAATAATAAATTTCTTAATTTATTCTCATTCATTAACTTATAATGTAATGATAATTTTAAATGTTTATTATTGGAAGTTGGAGGGAAAAGGAGGAATGGGGGTGGATGTTGGAGGTCGGAGGGAAAAGGAGAAATGGGTGGATTTGGAAAATGAGAAATGGGTGAAAAGGAGAAATGGGTGGATTTGGATGTTGGAGGGAAAAGGAAGAATGAAGTGGGTTGGGGTCGGAGGGAAAGGGAGGTGTAGACACCAAAAACACGTCACATTTCATTACATCCCTCCAAAACAACCTAATAATCACATCCTACGCGGCGATCGATTTAACCCTAATCTGGTCACTCGCACCCCCTTTCACCCATCACAAAGCCCCCATTCACATATTCAGGGATTTAATTAATACCACTTAATTAAATTCCCCCTTTACCCACTCATCATGCCACTGGATGGCCACCTCACCCAACCACCTCACCAGCCCACTAGCCCACTTGCCCCTCCACCTCACCCTTCCACTACCCCACTTGCACCTCCACCTCACCATTCCACTCTCTACCTTGCCCATACCTTGCCCATACCCTTCTAGAAAGCCCTAATAGTGGCCACTCCACTCATAGGACTCTCCCTTGTCCTATTACCCATTCTCAAGGCGGAGGGTGCATGTGCTCCGCCACTCACAACCAAGTGGGGAAGGCATATTCCCCACTTTTCAAAAACAACACCCCGACATAACCGGTGTGGTTACAGTCTAACCAATGTCGGTCAGGTGGGACCGGCGTCGGTCGCCTACAAATACCCAATCCCGACTCTTTCCAAAGGGTTGGTGACTTTTTCACGGTTGGGAGATTATTGGAGATCTTCTAGGCTCGTCAATTATCATTGGCACCCTGGTTGATTGGCATTGGCACTCTTGGCATCTTCAGAAGCATCTGAGAGAGGCAACCAAGCCCTTGGAACTCCCAACAAAGAACACCATTGGAGGAACTCACAAGAGAGCTTTGTGAACACTTCCATTGAAGGACTGAACCAGACTGAGCTCGAACAAGAGCTCTCCAACCAACCAACCACCTTCATCAATGTCTACCACACTCCAACGATGCATCAAACTCGGGTAAGTGGATTCCTTTGTCCTCCACTCGCATTTTGTGTTTTGGTTTCTCTGTCTTCCTCCTCCAAGAAGTAAAAACTACCTCCTATCCTGCCCACCTCACTCGTTCAGACCATGCCTACACCCAGGAGATCCTCACACTTCATTCCCTTCCTCTCTTCATCACCGCATTCGATAGACTATCCAGTGTGTTGATCACTCATTGCTTTGGGAACGCCTTCGAATCCCCGTCTCCACACAAATGCAGACCCCACCTACCGACTCACCCACTATTTACCCTACAATAGTGGCAACATCTATACCTGCCCTACCTACCGAGGTGACTGCAACACCTCCCACACTACCCCGACCATCCACATACCTTCTTTGTCTTCACCTTCCACCTCATCGCTCTCCATACCTTCCTCATCTACCTCCTAGGCCATCTCTCGTATACTGGGGGTGCGATCCACATCCAGCCTCTCTCACCCAACAATCAAGCTTGATCTAACCACCTCTGCTCACCCCTTCACCAAGAACACACCCCTACCAAAACCCAAACACCAACCACCTCGGACACCGATCTGGCATCACCTACGCCCTCTCACCATTACCCTCGCTCTTGGGCCCACACCCGTCTACCCTGACAACCAAGTTAACTATACACAGTATAGCCAAGAATCGGCAACCACCCCATTTACCACCACCTCCGCTTCTACCCAACCTGTAACGTTGCCTTTTTACCTATTAGGCGACGCCAACCACCACTACCATCTATCACCACTCCCTCCACAGTGCCACTACTCTCACCTTGGGTAACCCGTCCTCTACCACCTTCAGCACTACCCTCAACTTCATACCACCGTTCTGCATTGCCAATTACCCCACCTCCCAAACCAACGCCTAAATTCAAGACCAAATCATCCACTCCCTTTACCAAACAAGATGTGACCCACACCCCACCCAAACCAAAACATACCCAACCTACCCTAACCACCCCCACATCGCGATCAACGGCACCCTCCTCTAACTCACTACGGAGTGCCTCACCCAGGACCATACCCGCCGCACGCAGCGACCCAATGGCAGGATCCTATGTGACTATCCTGGCTAACCTACTCAAGCTTCCACCCACATCATCTTACCACCCATCCGACCATACGACCCACTCAAACCAAAACCAAAATGGTTTGACGACTCCCATATTTGTGCCTATCATCGAGCACCCAGACATAGTGTGGAGGATTGCCAGGCTCTTAAAACACTCCTGCTCCAGCTCTTCACGGAGGATGATCTATTAGACACAGAGCCAGCCCCTCCTACCACCATAACCACCTCCCGCTATACCATTACCAGCTCAACCATCGTTACCCCACACATCATACCCTTCCTACCCGCCACCAATATTTGAAATCAATATGGTTCGGATCACCACTCGGGCTCAACGAGATAAAGGAAAAACTAGGGTAGACGAACCTACTACCACACCTATACCTCACATCACACCTGCGCCCGCACCTAAAATCACTATCCACGGACCCGCCTTCCCTGTTTCCAATGGGAGAGCCCATCGCGCCATGATCAAACAACTTCATCAATCACCACTCAAGATGTCATTGTATGACCTCATCCAAACTTCCGAATCTCATCGCCAGGCCCTTATTGAAGTCCTGCAATCCATTGAGGTTCCACCTAATGACCCCACACCCGTTGCATCCATTATCACACCACACCATGTGGCCTCCCTTATTTCTTCACCTTCCACCTCGACACATGTTGCCTCATCTCAGGTGGCTGCCCTCACCTTCTCCAATGACGAGATCACACCTCACCAAACAGAGGATCCGGATCCGCCCTATTCATCTCTGCTTGTGTCGACAATATACGTGTCCGGCGTATTATGATCGATGGTGGAGCTAGCATCAATATCATCTCATCTCATGCGTTCAATCAAATTGGATTCTGCTAATTGTATGCATAATGACCCAATTATGCTACGCTCTTTCAACGACGCCATAACCACCACCTTGGGGACGGTAATCCTACACATTCATGTTGGTCCCTATAGCATCCCCAAACTCTTCTACGTCCTAGAAGGGGAGTTCCAATACAACATGTTGCTTGTAGTCCCTGGATTCGTGCCATGGGATGTGTTCCCTCCACCCTCCATCGCTGCCTCAAATTTGAACATGAAGGACGCGGCTACACCATACAGGCCGACCCTTCACCATTCAAGACCTGCAACATGTTATACCGACCCAATGATGTCCTCATACCTATCACCGCCCTGCTACCACCTCCGCTTCAGCTACCACAACCTCTACCACTCCTTCTCTAACCCCGACATTACCCACTACCACCACTACAATGACCTCCTCAAAATCACCTCCTGCTCCACAACCCGCATCCTCCTCATCTCAAACCCCTGGCGAGATATCCATTCCCGCCACCAACATTCTGGAAACTAGTCCACTAGAAGGTGTTTTTCAACGCCTGACATTGGGGGAGTACCGCCTCTATAACATTGATACCTTCGTACCCCGCAAGAGTACGGAAACCTTCAGCAACACCCCCATTATGACCCCCTGCATTGGCGAGGTTCTCACCTATGGACCCTCTCATCTTCGCACCAACCTGACCTATGGGGGTATCGACACCCCCACCTACACACCTGAACCACCAACTCGACCCTACCATTCACCACCACCCTTCCCTCATTAACCAACGTCGTTTTCCCATACCTTCCTACATCGTTGTGCTTGGAAGGGTTTCGGCTTTGGCCTTTACGAACAAGGCCATCACACTGTCATTCCTTGCACCTCTCACAAACACAAGGACCGTAGTGGGGTAGGATTTGTTGAGCCCATGCTCAAACAACCTCACGTTGAGCTCATTACGGAGACACCCCAACCTCACGATTCCTCACCCAATTCACCCACTTCACCCACGGAGTCTATAGACCCTGAGTCTATTCCTCCTACCTTTTTTTTCCATAAATACCATTTCTTTGGGTCCTCTCATCATTCAACGAGATGGCAAAGCCCCTTCTTCTTTTCCCGTCCTCTATCCTGATTTGATCGATGACGACACCCCCTCTATTCATGTCATCCAATGTCAAAATGACGATTCCATTCTCACCTATCTGGGTGCGGAAGACTCTTATCTCCACCGCACACTCCCATCTGAAACCCAAAACATGTTGAACGAAGCTACCATCGACATCAACATCCACACCTCGGATGACCCCCACATTCTAAAGATAGGCTAATCTTTGGACGTCGTTGAACAAGAGGCCTACACATCTTTCCTTCGCGATCATAGCAACGCTTTTACTTGGTCGTATGCCGATATGCCCGATATTGACCCAAATATCGTGGTCCACAACATCACCACCTTACCTAATGCCAAACCCGTCAAGCAAAAGTTGCGTAAAATGCACCCACGCATTGCTCTTCTCATCAAAGAAGAGCTCCAGCGCCTGCTTTCTAGTTTCCTTCATTCTACCAATCAACTACCCACAATGGATTTCCAACATCGTACCCATTACCAAAGCAACGGGGGGACTCCGCATATGCACCGATTTCGGGACCTCAACCTAGCTTGTCCTAAAGATGACTTTCCTCTACCCAGCATCGACCAATTGGTTGATCTCACTACTGGACATGAGATGTTATCTCTCATGGACGGGTTCTCGGGCTATAATCAAATCTTACTCGCCCCTGAGGATCAACACAAAACTACCTTCATCACCCCTTGGGGGACCTTCTACTATCGCGTCATGCCCTTTGGACTGAAGAATGCAGGTGCCACCTACCAATGAGCCATGACCTATATCTTCCATGACATCATGCATCACATCTTGGAAGACTATGTCAATGACCTCTGGGAAAATCCAAAAGTCACACCAAGCATTTACCCATTCTTAAAATCATCTTCGACCGTCTCATCCAATATTGCGTACGCCTTCAACCTAAGAAGTGTGTTTTCACCATTCTATCTCGGTAAACTCTTGGGCTTCATTGTCTCCTTGTGAGGCATTGAAGTTGACTCGCCAAAATCAAGGCCATCCTTGAGATGCCTCCACCAACTTCGTAGTTTGTAGGGCAAACTGTAATCTATCTGTCGCTTCATTTCTCAACTATCAGATCGTTGTGAACCCTTCCACCACCTCCTTAAAAAGGATACCACCTTCCACTTTGGAACATGGACTGTCACAATGCTTTTGAAGCCTGAAAGCATATCTATTACAGCCTCCGTGCTTACCCTCCTAAGGACAACCAACCGTTCTACCTTTACATCTTCGCCACCAACCATTCCTTGGGTGCCATGCTCGCTCACCGCGATGACCAACACAAGGAGCAAGCGGTCTATTACATCAGTCGTACCCTCGTGGATTATGAGACTAGATATACACACGCCGAAAATTTGTGTCTGGCTTTAGTCTTTGTAGCAACCAAACTTCACCACTACCTACTTAACCACACTACCTTCGTCATAACCAACACCGACCCCTTGCATTACATGTACTCTAAACCATTCCAAAACCAACACATTTCGCGATGGCTCATGCTACTCACTGATCTAGATATCACCTTTCTCCACCAAAAATCAATCAAGGGTCAGGCTATCACCGATCAACTAGCCGATGCCCCACTCTCTGATCTCCAACCTAGCAACTTTGAATTCCCCATGAAGCTATCGCTACCCTTTCACTTGATGAACCTGCCGAGGAACCTCTACACTATCAAATGACCCTATTCTTTGACGGATCTAAATGTCAATGTGGGGTGGAACTAGAATCATCCTCATCCCACATGATAGTGAACCCATCCCACTTTCATTCAAACTCAACTTCGAGTGTACTAACAACATCACCAAATACGAAGCCCTCGTACTCGGTCTCCAAACCGCCCAAACCCTAGATGTTAAATCCATTAATATCTTTGGTGATTCTCAATTGGTAGTAAATCAGATCAATGGACTCTACCAATGTTGCAATGAGGAATTACAGCAGTACAAACACCATGTAGACCTCTTGTTAACCACCTTCACCCACTATAAACTACAAACCATTCCCCACTCTACGAACAAATTTGTGGATACCATGGCTTGTCTTGCCTCACAAATACCCTCATCACCTACCGATTCACAAATCTTCATTGTTGTGTGAAGGTTGCAATCACCCTCCTACCTCTCTCATGTTGTAAACCTCGTCGAGAAACCCACTACCGACCCATCAGACCTCTAGTACCAACAATACTTTGACTATCTCTCCATTTCCATTCTTCCTTCCGACCTTACCCGCATGATGGTTGGCGCGCCTTCCTCCAGAAGGTCTCCCGGCATGTCATCATGGGAGACCTCCTCTAAAAATGTGGCTTCAAGGATCCTTCTCTAATGCCTCACTAGTTCCGAAATACCATATACCATCAAGGAAATCCATGACGGCATCTGTGGGGGCCACATCAGTGGTCTCGTTGTTGCTAAACGTATCCTTCACCTCGGCTATTACTGGCCTACCCTCAACCACAATTGTTTTGATTATGTAAAATGATGTGCGAAGTGTCAACAACACTCAAACCTTCATCACACTCCGGGTCATGCCTTACAGGTCACACGAGACCTATGGCCCTTCTCTCAATGGGGTCTCGATCTCATCGGTGAGATCAACCCTCATTCTTCTCAATGCCACCAATGGATCATAACCGCTACGAATACTACACCAAATGGGTGGAAGCCATTCCCCTCATCTCTACCAAAGCTGAGAAGATTTGTGAGTTCATCAACCATCACATTATCTATCGCTTTGGTGTCCCTCATCACCTTATCACTGATAATGGAAAACAATTCAAAAACAAAACCCTCCAGAAACTCTATGATACCTTCGGCATCCAACTCAGTTTTTCTTCACCATACTACCCACAAACCAACGGCCAAGCTGAATCCACCAACAAAACCCTAAACAAAATCCTCATGAAGGTAGTCAACGATACTAGGAAGGATTGGCATACGCACATTCCTTTCGCCCTATGGGCATACCACACTAGTATTCGCACATCGACTGCTGCTACACCTTTCTCTCTGGTCTACGGTACCGAGGTTATCTTGCCTCTTGAAGTCTAGATCCCATCTCTCTACATATCCCTCAAGGACATGCTCACCAATGACGACTTTTGCCAAGATCATTTGGCACAACTAGAGTTGTTAGACGAACAACGCCTAAATGCTTTAGATCATCTCCAAATATACCAAAAACGCATCAAACGCGCTTATGACAAGAGCATCCACCCACGCACCTTCCAAGTCGGGATATCGTCTTGAAGGAAAATCAACATGTCACCAAAGCTGAGAAACATCTACAGGGGAAATTTTGCTCCTAATTGGCTTGGACCTTATATCATTACTCATACCTATGGATCAGGTGCTTATCGTTTATCTTCACTCGATGGTAAACCCAAACCTGAGCCCCTTAACATCTTGCATCTTCGACCATTCTACTGTTGAACCAAGTGCTTTCTCACCCAATGGCTATTCCCGGCTCATCCCGTGGGCACCTACTCCTCTTACCACCACTTCCTTTACCATACGATTAAACAAGAATCATGTGACTATCCGTCACTTTTTTCAGCTCTGTCTTCAATATGAGTACCATGGCCCTACTCATGGCATGATTCTCATGGATACTTTTCGTCCCCTCATGGATGGAATCCCATGGTCGTATACCATCCCATATACCCTTGCACAATCCTACTTCTACCTCCACCATTAACCCACCTTTTGCATATGACAGTCTATATTCCTCTATAGCCTTGTCCATGGCTTAATTGGTAATTAACCTATCAAAAATGGGATCACCCTCCTTGAGTCAAACTTCCAAACATAAAGATGAATCCCTCAAAAGGACATCTACTGTCATAAATAGACTGCTCCCTCGAAGGACAGCTATACCGCACTAGCCATACCCTACCTAGTCAAAAAAAGAGAGAGAGACTAGGCTCGTTTCAAAGCTTCCCACATCGATCAACTTCACGAAGACCTCAAGGAGATTACTAATCATCCCACATAGACTTCTCGCATTGATCAGTCTATTCTACAAACACAATACACCCTTCTTACCATGGACTCACCTATCTGGGACATCGACCATCTTGTACCTAAGGTGTTTTATCCCCCCTTCACAGTTTCCAACCTCTCACCACATTACCCACTTCCCACTTTATCCTATTATTTCTCCCTGCCATAGGACTATGTCGCGAGTATGATCTCATTTGTGATTACGCACATTGTTTCACCTTCGAGCAGTCGACCATGCAAGGTCTTTTAGGGACTTGAGGCTCATCACACCTACCCCTGGTCTGCACCTCGATGGTCCATCCCAATTCGGCCGCATCACCAACCCTGTTATAGTTTCCCACTTTCCGAACTATTGACCTCCTCCAAACCACAACCCCTACTTCCATCCATTCACACATACCCTCACCTATCAATCTATATTTCACACTATACCCACTCACCCTTACCCCACTGACCCATACCCTTTGACCCCACCTATCTACCCATGACCCCTACCCATTGACCCTACCAACCTATACACCTATTTACCCATTTACCCATGGAACTGCACTTTCCCTTTGACCCTACTTATCCATCCACACCTATTTATCCCCGCCCATTTACTCATTAACCCATACCCTTTGACCCTACCTACCCATTGACCCATCCTCTCGACCCTATCTATCCACCCAAACCTATTTATTCCTGCCCATTTACCCATTGACCTGCACCCTTTGACCCCATCTATTTACCCGCACCCATGACCCATACCCCTTGACCCTACTTATTTAACCATACCCATCACCTTGTACCCGTGACCCGTACCCATACCTACTCACTTATAACCCAAACCCATTGACCTTACCTATCTACCCATACCCATTGACCTCACCTATCTACCCATACCCATTGACCCTTACCTACTCACCCATACCCATGACCCTTACCTACTCAACCATACCTTTGACCTTTACCTTTTTACCCTTACCTACATACCCACGAACACAACCTACCTCCACCGACCCAACCCTCTCTATACCTATTCTTTTCCTCCCTAGCTTAAGGGAGAACTACATTGGTCTGAGGCCCCTTTTCGTCGGGGCTATGTAGGCAGCACTTCGAGGGCATGGGGCCCTTGGAGGTTAGCTCAACCATCACCATCACCTTCTTCACCTCTTCTCCCTCACAATCGTTCCCTTCTCACCTCTTGGCTAACTATTCCTGTCACATGCTACTCTAAGTTAGTTTCCAATCTATCATCAAATAAATGGAAATTAATACATCTTTCACAACATTCATCTCATCACATTAATCATCTATCATCCACAATCATACATCATAACAACATGATCCAATCACCACATACATGTAACATATCAAACCAACACATATACATCCATCATCATTTATTTAACATCATACTTGACTCAACCATGCCTATGACCTGACTCCATCATGCCTAACACCAACCTAACTCAATCATGCCTAACACACCTATCATCTATCTATCCACACATGTCAATCAAATGCCATTAATATCAAAAACATCACCATCAAATCATCTATCTCATCATATAAATCAATGTGTCCATACAATATACACTGATATCCAATAATGTGTCTCTCTCACAATCTCTCATATACAACCTCACCATCTTCGACACGCAGGCCGGTATATGATCAAAAATACAAAAATAATCACTCATATACATCCTCACAATCATCGGCACGCAGGCCGGTGTGTATCATAATACAAAATCTCTCTTCGGCACACAGGCCGGTATATATCAAAAAATCAAAAATATCCACCTCAAGGGATGAATATCAGGCATCATCTCACCTGATATCCTCCATCTCTATCTCTCTTGTCCCCTCTGCTTCGTGGGCTCCTGGCTGGGTCCCTGCTGGTACACCACATGGGACTGGCCTCCATGCACTAGTGGCCTTGCCCTGACCCTGTCCCGGAGCTCTATGGTCCCTGTACTCTCCATGCTATGGGTGTGTGATCGGGCCCTCTCACTCGAGGCTTGTTGTGCCTGTACTCTGCATATGAGAGGCAATCTATCCTTACTACAGTGAGCTAGTCCTCATAGTATCTAGCCTCAACTTTCGCCTCCGCATGATCGGCTCACAGTGCTGCAGTGGGGCCCCATCGGCCTCGACACTTTGTGCTGTCCCTATGGAACCCTCCCTCCCCTACTCGTGAACTAGGACCTTGTCCCGGTGCTAAAGTGGTGTCATCAACCCCTGGCCCCTATGCTCGTATATGAGCTCGTAAGGCCCCAATCTGTGCTTCATGCCATAGCTAATCGCACCTATAATCCAAGAACATGTGCCTGTAGGGCGGCCACCCACCCATCCTCACCATCCCCATCTCCATCTCCACCTATTGCCATCTGAGTATGTAGGCTAGCCACCTGCGCATGAAACTCGGCCACCTCTACCTCTGAACCGCGGTTGTCCTCGTACCATCCCACTTGGGTGATAAGGGTCGCCACCGCCTTTATAGGGCATCTCTCTATATCGTGAGGGTGGCTAAATCCGGCTGCCCCAGCCTGGGTGGTACTGCTCATAGCTGAGCCACCCACCACTGTCTATATCCATCAATCACTCCAGCGTCATCTATCCACCGGTCTATCACCTGCTCCTCCGGCCCCATGGGCACTGTTGGCTGTGGTAGAGGTAATGGCCTCTCCACGTCGTCTCACCGATACTGTGGGAATGGTGGGGGTATATCCTGTGGCAGCCCCGCCGCCCGACCTGTCAACCGGATCATCTCATCCTCCTCGACACGGCGACCTGCTATCCACCTAAGTAGCTGAAGACCATCCAACTCATCGTGCATCCATCTAAATGAAGGATACCCCACATATGGTCTCCAAATGATGTCCACTGGACAATCCCTCCAACAACCACCTGAAATGGGCTACATCATATGTAGGCCTCTCCGATCGCTGCTCTCCAATCACAGGCACCCATTACCTGTAGCCCACCCGAACCACTCTCGCCGGAAATGCATCTCGCTTGGGGCATACCTACTAGACGCACAATAACTATGTGCTCATATGCCTAGCAGTGTCGCATAAATTTGCAGCAAAGGCTAAATCTGCTTAGGTGCCCGTACGCCCACAACTCTTTGTACAACTACACGATGAATGCTTTGGTGCCCAGGAAAAATAGGTCCTCTCCATCACTATGTCATGAAGTACCCCCATCAGAGATCGGGGAACCTCCCACCCTCTACATCTGGCAGTGTGAAATAGCACACTGCCTCCATCAATAACACCAGAAGCCTCGTCTCCTCTGGACGGGCTGTGTACATCCTCTATAACTGATACTGGCACTGTGAAATGTCACGTCTCGCCCCTCACTTTGAACAATGTTAGCATCAACTCCTTCGAGGCCTCGAAGGAGATCATGTAAACATGTGTCCCTAATATCAGCAATCGGTATCCGAACACGTCCTCTAGGGTGACTGTCATCTCACTCGTCGGTAGGTGGAACGTGTTGGTCGTCGAATCCCATCGATCGATGAGGGCGACCATCAGACTCGGTTGTTGGACTACATTTCGATAGCATCGGATCCCAATCAAGCCCACCTCATCCATGTGTTGCCACTCCTCATCGGTCGTCACACCCAACATGCTCAACAAGATGCAGGGACACCCTCTCCCTCATACACACCGATCTCTCCCCTGCATCCAACAAACACATCAAGTTAACCTACCTTCATCATATCCACAATTCCTCTCGACACCTCACCTCTACCCACTATCCCACCTCTCTCTTTCTACCCACCCTACCCTCATAATCACATTTCTATCTATCAATCCCCAACCTTACCCCTCCTCATCTACACCGTTGTCAAAATTTCACCCCCGGGTAATTTTGATAAGCATGCATCGAATATTCAAGTCCCGGAAAATTGATTGATTCGGGCCAAAATCATGTTGCTAGAGTCCCCTCAAATATTTTCTAAGTTCCCTATCTCGAGAGGAAAAGAGCAAGCTCGAGAAAATGCAAAAAAAGGTTGCGAAGGCAAGTAGGTTGATCCGGAAAAAATCATAAAAATGACTAAGTCCTAGTCCTAGGGGTAGTCGGGACATTTGGGACAAAAAGCCGAACCGGGCTCGGCCAAGTAAGCACAAACAGCCCGCAAAGCAACAGGGACATCTGGGACAAAAGTGCATGCAGCTGGGCGCGCGAAATGCCGGTTCGACCGAGAAAAATTGGCTAATCAGCTTCGAGAGGGACGAAATGGGACAATCGGGCCAAAAGGCGCGAAGCCGGCCAACCGGCGAAAAGGGCCGAGGCAGGTCCAAAATCAAATGGGACATCCGGGACAAATGGAGGCGAAGTACGCGAAAGAGCCGAAGGAGCCGAGGACCAATCAAAAACTGCCACGTGTCCTCACAGGAGAAAAAGTCAAAAGGTCAAAGGGGCGAGTTATCGAGCGCCGATCCGAACCAATGGGATAGTGCCACGTGTCCCAGCTAGGGCCCACAAGGAAAATTCAAAAGATAGCCCGCCAAAAGGTAGAGGAGAGAGAATTACGCGACCAATCGAGCACGCGCCACGTGTCGCCTAGGTGGCGAAGCGCGGAAAATATTTCAAATCTGCTTGGTCTGCATTGCGTGCCCTAAATCTTCAGATCGCCATATCTTTTGATCCAGAGCTCGGATTTCCACGTTCTTTATATCAACGGAAAGATGTTGAGATGCTCTACATGATTCTTGGATCAACCTCGAGTTTTGGTGTAGTCTCAAGAGAGAAAATCGAGAAACGACTCGACGCGTGTGCACGGCCGGTGACATTTCAGCCGCCAAATTAATGCGAATGGGTCGCATTCTCCTCCAAATCGGTCAAAGATGGCGGTATGGGTTGGTAAGGTATCCTATGCCGTTTTAATGCATTGGCATTCAATGAGGAATGGGCTTACACGTTTCCCACGTTTTTGTCCCCAGGCTCGACCCATGTAATGTAAAAGCGATTTGGCTCATTAAAAAAAAGAGTTTGGTTCATTTTTTCGCTCTGCCCTCCCTTCTTTTCTTCTCTAGGGTTGAAAATGGAGCTCGAACCTCCTCCCTTGCTCTGTAATGGCGTTTTTGCCTTTTACCGATGGAATGATGTTCTGGCAAACTTACGAGCAACAAAACGTGTTCGTGATGCATCTATCCATCCTCTCTCGTTTTTGCTTGTCTTCTTCTTGCCTCTCTTCATTGCGTGTCTCAGTGCATGTTTGAATGTTCATTGCAGGTTCGAGCTATGTTCATGGAGTTTTGGGACATTTTCATGTGAAATCTATCCTTGGGCTGTGATGCATCTCGTCCATCCTTCCCATTGCTCACCTCTCTTTGTCCCATGGCAATTTTGATAGATGTCCAACATTCTCCTTCTCTCGGTGTATCACCATTTTAGTGTAGGATTTTGTTGTTTTTTTCCTTTCTCTCTCTCTCTGTCTCCTTGGCATGGTTAGATTAGGATTAGATTAGCTTGCCCTGCACTGGAATAGCTTGTGGCGGTAGTTTAGGAGCAGGAACCAGCCTTCTCTGGAGATTCCTCTCTCGGTTTCACAAGTCCCACGCTTGGAGAGAGGTTTCCATGTTGTGCAATCACACTGGATGCCTGAACATCAACCTAGAAGCCTGATGTGCGTCCAGGGGTGCTGTGATTTTGCACTAACAGTTTTGGCATGCCCGGTGGGACCTTAGAGGTCTTTCACTTCATCTTTTGCAGGTTGATGTGTTCCTGTGAAGATTTCAGCCTTTGGAGGCACTTGCAAACACATCTGGCGACTCCATCTGGTCAACAACCATCTCTGAAGTTGCAGACCTTCCTTTCCATTCATTTTCATTCATTTTCCATTCATCCTTCTTTCCATCTCTTTCATTCTTCCTCATTCTTTGAAGTTGTGCAATCATGACTTCATTTCCATCATGGATTTCACATCAACAACAGCAGTATATTCCACCTCCAACACGTTTTACAAATCCTCCGATCAATATGCATACTCATATGAACAAAGCAGCGGTGCAAAGTCCGGTTTGGCAATGGAGCTTTCCAAGAGCAAGAGTGTGCATACAATGAAGACCATCAGATCCAAGATGCTGGTCTGTTGGAGAAAATCCAAAAGATGGAGGTGGGGATGGTGCAGTCCAGGGCTCAAGCACAAATGAAAGCTTTTGGAATCGGTTATGGAGCACCCTGTCCATGGGTGGGACCTTTTCCAAGGCATTACAGCCCTCAGGAGAAGCTTGACTTCATGATTGCAACGCTGCCTTTGCTTGCAAAGTGGATTGAAGAAATAGAGGTGTATGAGAGAAGTATTCAGCAACCTTGTCAACGGGTAAGCACACCATCTCATGCCTTTTCTTTTCCTCTTTCCCAATCTGTTTCATTTCAGCAGTGTCAAGTTTCAAACTCTCCATCTGTTGTCCCAAGTGTTGAATCCATTTCTCCACCCCCAGTCTTCCACCTCATCTCGATTCTTCTTTCCTTTTCCCTTCCAAACAGTCATCCCCTCCACAAGAGCTAACAGAAATACCCCCTCCTCCAAAGAAACAAGAGGTTTCACCGCCTCCACCACCACAAAAAAATGTAAAATCAGTTGAGTTTCAACCCATTCCTCCTCTTGCATTCCCAATTTCATATGGGGAAGAAGGAATTGAAAAATCATCGTCATCAAGGACAAGAAGAAGAGGAGCCCAACGAGAAAGAAATGACAGATGACTTGAAGGTTTGGGCTACCAAATTTGGGATGACAAAGATCCCTTGATGGTTAAGCCTACGGAGAAGAGGCTAAGGTTGAACAAATGGTGGTTAGGACTGATTTGGTTGCATAGAGAAGAAGAAGATCTTGCAGGTCCCAACTTGTCCTCTAGAGCAAAGAAATTGAAGAGTTTGACTTGACAAACTTTATCTTTGGAGAAGGAGTTCAATCAAGAGCAAGATTGCCTTCAAACATTGGAGGAAGGAGAAGCTGCTCCAAATCCAAAAGAAGAGGAGCACAATCTAGCTGTGGAGGAGAAAAATGCAGATCCAAGGGCTTTGAGCACAAAGCAGGTTACAGGAGAACCTTCAGTTCTTCTTTCCACTTCATCTCTCTCAAGTTCTAAGATCTTTGAAAGGAGTTTGATCTCTCAAACTCAATATTGGAGAGTGAAGGAAACCATGGTGGTCAAGTTGCAGATCAAGAGGACACCATGGAGGAAGTTGAAAACGAGCAAAGAAGACAAGAATGAGGCGGTTTACTGCTGCCGATTTGGAGGATTGTTTTGATGGAGAAGAGCCGGTTGAGCTTTCACCTTTCTCTCTTTCATCATCCACATTCCAAACACCGAGCCTGCTGCCATGAAGGAGAGATTTCATTTGCAACAAATGACTGCGCATCTTATAGCAGCCCTTTGGAATCAAAATTGGAAGACTTTAATCTTCCATGTTCTTCATCGGAGGAAGAGAAAGGACAAAAGAATTTCACCATTTCTTCCACGCCATCCATTCAAGAGGGTCTACAAGAAGACCCCATTCTTGGAGTTGAAAATCGAGCTATGGGCATATCAAACGGATCGGACCTTGCCCAATCGTGTATTTGGCTTCATTGGAGCCAAAGGAGAAGCCACAACCAGTCATGCTTGCTTCGAGCATGAGGATGAGCTACAAAGTACCAAGGATCAGCTGCGCCATACCTCTCCAATCCAAATGCGAGCAACTAAAAGAGGTATTGGATTTTTCAGATTGATACCTTGATGATTTGGATAGAAGACCAGCTTCTTGTTGATTTTCCATCCATCCAAACAATGCCATGATCGAAGTGCCAAATCAATTGCATGGCTGCCAATTTTGAAGAAAGGAAGTTATTTCTCACAACCAATTCTAGGTTTGTTTAGCTTGCCTTTGCTTCTAGTTAGAGTAAGTAGTAGCTAGGTTTGCTTTCGAGGTAGAAGAAGTTCTTGTGCACACGTCTGCATGTTCCATTTGGGGCATGTATGATTTTAAGTTTTGTACATAGTTTTGGTGTTGCTGGTTCTGCTCTTGCACAGCTTCATTTCAAAGTGGCATCTGGTGAAGACACTCCGTGTTCAATGGGTTTCCAAGTGGCTCGGAGGAGGTTTTCAAAGTTCGGATCGGTTGCAGTTTACAACTCATGACTCCATGCCCAATGGATGCTTCAGCTACCGATCATTCATCTAGCAGTGATGACCCCATTGAAGTCGCTAAACCTCATTGTCAAAATTTCACCCCCGGGTAATTTTGATAACAAATCATGTTGCTAGAGTCCCTCAAATATTTTCTAAGTTCCTGTGTCTGAGAGGAAAAGAGAAAGCTCGAGAAAATGTGAAAAAGGTTGCGAAGAAGGCAAGTAGGTTGATCCAGAAAAAATCATAAAAATGACTAAGTCCTAGTCCTAGGGGCGCTCGGGACATTTGGGACAAAGGGCCGAACCGGCCGCTCGGTCCAAGTAAGCACAAACAGCCCGCAAAGCAACAGGGACATCTAGGACAAAAGTACGCGGCGCGGCGCGAAATGCTGGTTTGACCGAGAAAAAATTGGCTAGCTCAGAGAGAGGGACGAAATGGGACAATCGGGCCAAAAGGCGCGAATCAGGGGCGAAAAGGGCCGGGCAGGTCCAAAATCAAATGGGACATCCGGGACAAATGGAGGTGAAGTATGCGAAAGAGCCGAAGGAGCGAGGACCAATCGGCGCCACGTGTCCTCAAAGGAGAAAAAGTCAAAGGTCAAAGGGGCGAGTTATCGAGCGCCGATCCGAACCAATGGGATAGTGCCACGTGTCCCAGCTAGGGCCCACAAGGAAAATTCAAAAGACAACTGCCAAAGGTAGAGGAGAGAGAATTGTGCGACCAATCGAGCCTCGCCACGTGTCGCCTTTGGCGAAGCGCGGAAAATATTTCGAAATCTGTTTGGTCTGCATTGGTGCCTAAATCTTCGACGCCATATCTTTTGATCCAGAGCTCGATTTCCACGTTCTTTATATCAACGGAAAGTTGTTGAGATGATCTACATGATTCTCGGGATCAACCTCGAGTTTTGGTGCAGTCTCAGAGAGAAAATTGAGAAACAGCTCGACACGTGTGCACGGCCGGAAGTGACATTTCGGCCGCCAAATTAATGCGAGAATGGGTCGCATTCTCCTCCAAATCAGTCAAAGATGGTAGGGTATGGGTTGGTAAGGTATCCTATGTTGTTTTAATGCGTTGGCATTCAATGAGGAATGGGCTTACACGTTTTCCCATGTTTTCTCGTCCCCTGGCTCGACCCATGCAATGTAAAAGCCGATTTGGCTCATTAAAAAAAAAAAGAGAGTTTGGTTCATTTTTTCTCGCTCTCGCCTCCCTTCTTTTCTTCTCTAGGGTTGAAAATGGAGCTCGAACCTCCTCCCTTGCTCTCTGTAATGGTGTTTTTTCCTTTTACTAATGGAATGATGTTCTCATGCAAACTTCTCGGAGCAACAAAACGTGTTCGTGATGCATCCGTCCATCCTCTCTCGCTTTTGCTTGTCTTCTTCTTGCCTCTCTTCATTGCGCAGTGTCCAGTGCATGTTTGAATGTTCATTGCAGTTCGGAGCCGTGTTCATGGAGTTTTGGGACATTTTCTGTGTGAAATCTATCCTTGGGCCTCGTGATGCATCTCGTCCATCCTTCCCATTGCTCACCTCTCTTTGTCCCATGGCAGAGTTTGATAGATGTCCAACATTCTCCTTCTCTCGGTGTATCACCATTTTAGTGTAGGCTTTTGCTGTTTTTTCCCTTCTCTCTCTCTCTCTCTCTTGGCATGGTTAGATTAGGATTAGATTAGCTTTCTGCACTTGGCTGGAATAGCTTGTGGCGGGTAGTTTAGGAGCAGGAACCAGCCTTCTCTGGAGATTCCTCTCTCGGTTTCACAAGTCCCACGCTTGGAGAGAGGTTTCCATGTTGTGCAGGCAATCACACTAGATGCCCGAACATCAACCTAGAAGCCTGATGTGCGTCCAGGGTGCTGTGATTTTGCATCAACACTACCCATACCCATTTCCCCCCCCCTCCACCTACACTATGTTTTTCACCCCGACGCCCTATTCTACCCTCACTCACCCCCAACCACCCAACCTAGAGTCTTGTCGACTCCCGCCTCCCTATAACACGACCGACACCGGTTATCTCTAACCAACCCTGGTCCACCTCCTAACCAAGACCGGTCACCCACTTCGTGACCGATATCGATTGTCTCCGATCGACGCCGATTAACCCCGACCGACGCCGATCACTATCACGGCAAAATCCGTGACCCCAAACCCCCTCTATAAAAACCCCTTTCTCTCTCCACTACCCACCCATTTCTACCTAAACCCCTCCCCACCCCTCATACACCTAATTCCCTCCCTCTCTTTCCCTCATTTGACCAATTTACCCTCCCACAAATTCAAATCTCATTTCCCCCAAATTAAAAACCCGATTTGTTCCCGCCCTCCCACCTAATCTAACTCACAAAACAAAGAGTGGGATTGAGTTCTTACCTCATCACACTGCTGCCGCCACCATGGTGGCACGTCTGGCCACTGCACCGATGGTCCACCCGACCCTTCTCCCACCTCTGCCATCACCAATCAATGACCTCGCCTCCAACCAACCAAATCACTCCAATCACACCTCATGGCCCCGCCTCTCAACTACCAATCACCCGCTATACGACACGTCATCTCTCGCTCTCTATTCTGTCTGGACGCTTTCCCACTTTTTCTCTCTTAAGTCATTTTCTCCTAAGTCGTATGAGACAAATGATTCCCAAAACACGTGGAATTTTTATTTTTATAGAAAATCTGACCTAGATGACATCGGTTTACCCTAACCGGCATCGGTCATATGCCCTAGCTCACCGACGTCGGTTTACCCATACTGGCATTGATTCGCTATAACCGGCGTCGCCGGTTACCATTTACACATTTCACCATTTTCACCCAATCACCCGAACCCAAAACCTTTTGCACCTCACCCAAAACTCCACCCCGACCCTTGACCTCACATTTTTACCCACACCAGCCCCTAAGGGTGACCATCGACCTTCCACACTCACTCTACCTTGCGATGTTGTTACCATGTTGTTAGCCTACCAACCTTACCTCGCCTACGACCGTGACCTTTACCCAAACAAACCTTGACCTTTTGGATGTACTGGAGCCACCCTAGGCGCTCCTGCATCTTACCCAGTTGAGTGCTCGGACCGTATCCTTTACCCTGATACCGGGCCTCAATAACCCATGTTTGGATAACCCGATCGACCTTGGACGATGTAGAGTTCAAAATCTCTTCACCTTGGTGTTGTGTCGCAATCTCTACGTGTGCGTATGCTTGATTGACACTACCCTACCCACACCTACCTACCCCACCCGTTGATTATGTGGATCTTTTCACGTCCTCACTTGTTGCATCTTGTGATGGCGGTACCTGTTTTGCTCAGCCTGATGACCTTACCTTACCTATGGCCGTGACCCTTGTCCAAACAAACCTTGACCCTTTGGATGTACCGGAGCCACCCTAGGTGCTCCTGCATCTTACCTAGTTGAGTGCTCGGACCGTATCCTTTACCCTGATACCGGCCTCAATAACCCATGTTTGGATGACCCTTACGACCTTAGATGATGTACCTTTATTATGTTGAGCAACCCTTGTACCTCATTACATTTTACGGTGTGTGCAAACGCTGGAATGCTCTACCTACTCACCCACCTTACCCTTTCATCAAAACCCTTCTCATCTCTTTCACACCTCTCACCATACTCTCTCAAATCACCCACCGACTCTCTCTATTCTCCATCATCGGTGCCCGCTTTGAGGGGGATCACTCATGCCCCTATTTGGGGCACCCACCATCCACCGTCTCATCACACATTCACATGGGCAACACCCAACCTTTGTTTTTGTCATGCCGCCTACCACTACAGGCTGCCCAACAAAAGGGGGCAAAATGTAGACACCAAAAACATGTCACATTTCATTACCTCCCTCCAAAACAACCTAATAATCACATCCTATGCGGGCGATCGATTTAACCCTAATCTGGTCACTCGCACGCCCTTTCACCCATCACAAAGCCCCCCATCCACATATTCAGGGATTTAATTAATACCACTTAATTAAACCCCCATTACCCACTCATCATGCCACTTTGGACTAACCAACTCACCAGCCCACTACCCCACTTGCCCCTCCACCTCACCCTTCCACTACCCCACTTACACCTCCACCTCACCATTCCACTCTCTACCTTGCCCATACCTTGCCCATACCCTTCTAGAAAGCCCTAATAGTGGCCACTCCACTCACAGGACTCTCCTTGTCCTATTACCCATTCTCAAGGTGGAGGGCGCATGTGCTCCGCCACTCACAACCAAGTGGGGAAGGCATATTCCCCACTTTTCAAAAACATCGCCCGACATAACCGGTGTCGGTTACATAGTCTGACCGATGTCGGTCAGGTGGGACTGGCGTCGGTCACCTACAAATACCCAATCCCGACTCTTTCCAAAGGGTTGGTCACTTTTTCACGGTTGGGAGATTATTGGAGATCCTCTAGGCTTGTCGATTATCATTGGCACCCTGGTTGATTGGCATTGGCACTCTTGGCATCTTTAGAAGCATCTGAGAGAGGCAACCAAGCACTTGGAACTCCCAGCAAAGAACACCATTAGAAGAACTCACAAGAGAGCTTTGTGAACACTTCCATCAAGGACTGAACCATACCGAGCTCGAACAATAGATCTCCAACCAACCAACCACCGTCATTAACATCTACCACACTCTAGCATGCATCAAACTCCGGTAAGTGGATTCCTTTGTCCTCCACTCACATTTTGTGTTTTGGTTTCTCTGTCTTCCTCCTCTAAGAAGTAAAACTACCTCCTATGTTGCCCACCTCACTCGTTTAAACCACACCTACACCCAGGATCTCCTCACACTTCATTCCACTCAGTGTTAACTCTCTGACTAATCACACAGAGTACCCCAACCCCTATCTCTCAAGCTCGAACCCAAAACCAAAGGACCGCATCGGTCATCCATAACCGTGTCTGGTTAACCCGACCACCGTCGGTCACCTTGTCACCAACCTTCTACCCAAAATACACCCAAAACCACCCTCCAGAACCCCTCTGCTCTGACCCTGAGCCCACTCCCCACCTAAATCTCACCAACACCACTCTCAACTCTCTCTGTCCACCTGAAGAACCTAAAACAGTTCAAAACACCTCTGTTTTGACCCTTTATTGCCTCTACAATGACCGACATCAATCGACCCAATCGGCATCGGTCATACTGATCGGCGTCGGTCTCGTGTCTCTGCTAAAGCACAAAGCGTGACTAGAAACCTACCGCTCACCTAAACTACCCAACAACCCTACCCAACCTTGACCTGACCCTGTCTGTGACCCTCAGACTACCCAACTTACCCAGAACCCGACCCGAACGCTCTTTTATTGGCATAGTTTAATATTTAAATGAATTGACGCTGATAGTGACCTGAGGCACCCAAATCAAAATGCTAGCACTAGATTCTATTTATTTACATGCTTTGTCATTTTAATATTGATTTATAAATAGTGGATTGACAACCTTCTAGGGAGTACCACACTTCCTAGATCTAGCATACGCTAGGCAGTCCACTGCATATGCTATTTAACTCTTTCTGGTGGTCTTGTTTTCTTATTACAGGGGTAGTCCTTCCCAGCCAAAAAGGAGTTCACACGATCGACCAAGATCAGAAGTCTACACGCGTGCATCTCAACCAAACCAAACAACAGGTAAACCTACCTTGAACCCTTATCTATTTCAGTCTCCGATTGTACGCAAAAAGGATTGAAACAAGAGGAATGGGGGTGGATGTTGGAGGTTAGGGGAAAGGGAGGAATGGGGTGGGTGGGGAAAGGATATATGGGGTTGGAGAAGAAAATGTGATAATTTTTATAAAATATAATTTATTTTCTTTAATAAATGTTGGTTTGTGATATGAAAGGGTTTGATGAAATAATATATTTTTATTAATTTTTATTTCTTTCGTTTGTTGTTTTCTTTACGTCATTGCAGTGCTAGGAATCCTTGAGTGCTTCAAATGGAATGGACCTCTTTCGGGATCAAATAAGTTTTTATACTTTATATGGATCCTAAATAAAGTACTTCACAGTATATTTTTCATAATGATGCATATTGAAGGTTTATTATATACTTGTAATGAATCCTAATATTCATGTTCTTTGAATTTTACAGGTTTTAGGCTTGGGTTGAGAGTCAATAATTGACAAATGTGTCCTTTTACCCAAGTTTAGTCTTATTTATTTATTTCATAAATAAATTAAGTTTTCTGATTAAGAGTTTAAATTGAACATACAATTTTAAGTAAATTAAGTTTTCGATTAAGAGTTTAATTGAACATACACTTTTTAAAAAATTAAGTTTTCTCGAGTATGGGGCTGAAAAGGCCCTCCAAAACCGTCAAGGATGACCATGGATATCTTTGGGGTCCATGTTATTTTTCCTATTATTCTTTTTAAAATTATTCTTAGGTTTTAAAAATAAATATTATTATAAATAAGTAAAATATAGACATTTATATTGAATAGAATTTTAATAATAAATTCCTAATTTATTCTCATTCATTAACTTTTAACATAATAAAAATTTTAATTGTTTATTACTTTGGAAGTTGGAGGAAAGGAGGAACCTTCATCGTGTGTGATCGTTCATGTGTTTTGTTTACATGTTATTTTTTGCGACATTAGTCCTAAGGCATCATTGACGAGTGTCATTGATGCTCATACTTTAATCATATCATTCTATCAATCCAGGTGGTGTCCACGGTTGTTTGCAAATAAAGAAAACAAGAGGAAAGATTTTGCATTATGTATTTTAGTAACAAAAAACTAAGAAATTGTTGAATTGATCGTGATTACAAATAAAATGCTTAAAAGTAACATTAAAATGAAATGCAAAATGGAAAGATTACTGATCATGAAAACATAAGTACATTGAAATAATGAAATAGATGTTGAACAGTTAATCCATTCACGAAGATTGAAAAGAAATAAACGTAAACTCCATTTTTGTTAGTTAGGAGTGGCCCTTTCTCCTATCCTTCGATCATGTTTAAAACTTGAATTTAAGCAACAAAAGTTACCCTAAATCTATTATCTTTATCAATTAAAAATGCTTCATTACAGTGAATATAAACAACTAAAAAATCGAACCACCAAATATGATTACATGATCTCTTTTATACCAAATATGTTCTAGTTATGTTAAGATAGAACTAGTTATTATAACAACTAAGTCTATTTAATTAAATGCTAATTGAAATGGAAAGTTCATATATATGACGAGATACATTAATGAAAGGGCAGTTCATAAAGTGTTTGAACTTGAAATATTCTCAACAATTGAAGAGAGAATTCATGATTGACTCCTTGGAAGGATTCAATCACATCTAGAGATTCTTCAAATAAATAACTCGATTGAAGAGAACTAAATCAAGATGATTCTCCAACTCGTTGGTCATATTTCCTCCTCTTTTGGCTTGAATGTCTGCGTAATTAATGGAAATGATTTTTGTTCAGAGCGTAGTGTTGCCAAGTGTGACTTCAGAGATCCGAGCTATCTATATGTACATGTGTGATTTTCTCCCAAGTTCTGAAGAAGTTATAGTCATGACCAGGATGATCTGGATGCACCGCTTTGAGACCCCCGTTAACTAGATGAGAGTCCTGCACCAACACATCAAATAGAGTCTCGGTCCACTTCATGAATTAATTCATGTGCTTTCATTGACAACTCAACATATACATCTTTTGAAAAATGAATTTAATGTTCACAAACAATCTTATTCAAGCCATTTATGCAACATAATCAACAAGATAAAAACATCACAAGTATACACAATAATTTCTTCATAATCATAGTAAAATATTAAATAAAAAGAGTAATCGTTGGTCATCGTATATCATGATATCAAAATGGTATGAGTTTGAATAGGGCTAAAACATATTTTAAAAAGGTTTTAAAATATCAAAATGGGGTTCACCACTCCCCGACTAAGGATTTAACAGTCCTCCTACTACCTATTAAGTTGATCAACAATCCTAGAACAATTATATTCATTGGAAAATGTTTGCCAAGTCTCATATGTAGATGTATCAGAAAAACCAAAATGATCAACAAAATTCTTCCTCCATCTCACATAGTTATCCTTTGATTGGTCATTGGTTGAATTCCAACTTGGTATTAGTGAAAGAATCGGAGGGGGCATGTATCTCATTCCAATCCACTATTCTTTGAGGCCCAGAATGATCTTGCACATATCTTTTGCTCATTTTAAGGACCACCGGAGGTTTGTTGGTGAAATCACCTCCTTCCTTTTATATGGATCTACAAGGAACTAATAGCATACTTGGGAAGCAAGAAAAATTACATTGAAGGTGGATAGCACATGTTCTCTGAAATTTATGACATATTTTGAAGAATATATATGTACCTGTCTACCAGATGTAGACAAGACACTTGCGAGCGTAATATGTTAATTAACCTTAGGGAGCCGGTAAATCATGTCTCATGAAGAGGCCAGTGTTGGAATCTTCCTGCACAAATATTGCCCTTTGATCCCTCCACTCGCACTAATGCTTAAGGGTTGAAATAAATGGTCTCGCTTGAACTTCCCCACATATAAATTGATTGGGATTTTAATATGCTCTAGAAGCATAAACTTATGGACATAAAACTCACATAGAAATTTTTCTCAATATCATTAGTGGCGTATATACTCCTACAAACCGATGGTCATCTTCAAATTCAATATCCAACATTTCCCAGCTCAAGTTATTTTCCATTTGAAAAAAATGTTCCTTTAAAAATAGGGCATAAAAGTTGGAAGGGTTTCGCAAGAGAGCACTGATCGTAAAGCCTACCGATTATGACCACATTTTGTTTCAACAGCTTCATTTTCTTCCTTTAAATTTTTGTTCTCTTCCTTCACTCATCTCGAGCCTATAACAATCCTCCATCCGTTTATCCATACCTTTCAACACAATAATCGAGGAAATGTTTGTTCTTGCTCTTTTTTGCTTTCCTATAACTATATGATTGATTTGTTTAGCTCCAAATTGGTAGCATCTAGTAGTTGTATATGTTTCTCTTTTTCTTCCAAAGCCTACCGTATCTAGAGAGTGGCTTCCTCATGGTGAGCTACCAATTCTTATAGCTCTTGAATCTTTTGTTCTTTGTAAGATAGTTGATGGGATAAACTAGAATTCTTAGATTCCAAAAGTGATTGGAGTTGACCAATTCTCTCCTGAGCTAACTGTAGCTCGAACTGTACTTCAAATAAGGAGAGAACTTGGGGTAAAATAGTATTAGGGTATGGAGAAATTGTTTTATGTGGAGACTCGGGTGAAGTTTGAACCAATGTTGTCCTCTTTTTCAGAAATTTGTGTTTGCAAATAAAGTGAATTAAACCCTAAAATTTAAGATATGAAGCTCCCACCAAATTTTTTATGTGGCAACACAAATGGACTCATAAAGGAATTAGGGAAAATTGACCGTGTATTGGGATTTGGCTTTGTCATGTCGCAATGAATGAGCATTCTTAAGACTAGACCTGACACAATTTCATCTGGCCTTCACAAGTGAAATACCTAATTAACCACTTGGCCACTCCATCCCAAGGTTCCGGTATACTAAATCTCTTAATCCCTTTTTCCTTTCCCTTTCTATCAACTACTAACTGTAATTTCTCTTTCTTTCCTACTACAAATTTCTTGATTAACTCATGATACATTTTTCTTTCACTAATTTCTAACCCATCATTAGGTACACCAAATAACGATGATTACGGTGGGAGAGAAAGGAATTTCCTTATTGTTTACAATGGAGAATCCCTCTTCCATTTTACGTGAAAATTATTTAGGCATTGGGATGTTGAACTCTTTGTATGCCAATAGAAAATATATCCATCCTGCCTTCTTAAAGACCTCAATTGACTTTGTGTCTACCAAGAGATCGATAGAACTGATGGGTTCATGTCATAGTCTGAGGCCCATGCTAGATTTGAGCAAGTTAATAAAAATAAAAACGTACATAACCAACAATACAGAGTCTCATGGTGATAACTCAATAAACGATGGCACGGGATTGAAAGTGACTAAGTTTGAAAGAAAATTTTTGAACAAACTTAACATGTAACGTATATAGCCAAATTTGGAAAGTGGTGTTAAAATCCCGAGGTGATGAGGGGAGTAATGGTACGTGTGTTAGCATGATGGTATTTAATGGGTTGTGGATTTGATGCAGATTTTAGGAGCATGCGAAGTGACTTGGGAAAAGATGGGCAATCAATAAACACGATGGCAAAAATTAAACTCAAATTTAAATCTCTCCCGCTTTATAAGTAATCAAATGTGCATACCTTGACATTAAATCTTTTCAATCTCCTCTGCCATTTCAACATCTTTATTGTCTTTCACAATGACATCATGCTCTATGCATATGTGGTATTCCATTTTTTTGTTGATCGATTCAAGAGAGAAGCCCACCATTGTTAGTTTTCGATCCTCTCGCTTTATTATTTTTTCTTTTTGTTTCATGAAGTATTGGCCACCAGTTCTGGTTTTCAACTAATACTCTGAGAATCTTCTTGAGTTTCTCTTTGAAACTCTTCCCGAGATGCTAGTTTATGGTACAAAGATCAACATGTGCCCATTAACCAAAGATTACCTTCCTTTCACCATCAATTGGAACCAATTTAATTGTCCCATTGTCGAACACTTCTACAATTTCATACGGACCCATCCATCTCATTTGTAGTTTCCTTTGAAGTCTTTATACTTTGAATCAAATAGCAAGGCCCAGTCTCCTTTCTGAAATTTCCTTGGCTTTATCTATTTCTCATGCCAAATTTTACTTTTTGTTGGATGATTTCAATATGATGTAATGCTTGAAGCCTAATTTCATCAAATTCATTTAATTGAACCATTATTTCTGTTGTGCTTCACAATTCAATGCCCACCTCGATGTTGTTTTAAATGTTTGGATTTCAAACTCTATAGGCAATATTGGTTTCTTACAATGAACTAGTTCATATGATGTAAACCTTGTTGTTGTCTTCCATGTGGTGTTGTAAGCCCACACTGCTTCTGGTAATTTCTGAGCCCAATTTTTCCTTGAGATGTCTACAGTCTCCGTGAGTATGTTCTCCAACTCTCTATTGGTTACTTCAACTTGTCCATTTGATTTTGGGTGATAAAGGGATGACTTCTTGTGCCTCAACTTATATATCTTCGTGAAAGAGATGATTAGTCCTTACATGAACTATGGCCCTTGTTCCGACACAATTGATCTCGGTGCTCCAAATCTTTGAAAGATTTGTTCATAGAGAAAATATGCAATCTTCTCATCATTTGTATTTGGAAGTGCTTGCACTTTATCCCATTTAGTAACATAATCAATACAAACCAATATGAATTCCTTACCTTGGGAGGTTGGGTCAAATGGCACAATGAAATCGAGTCCCCATTTATCAAATGGTTCTAGGACAGCTTTTGTGTTTGGAGGGGAATTTCCTATGTATATGTTTGTTTCCCCATCCTCCGGTATGGATGACACCTCCATACATACTTATTGACATCCTTAAACAAGGAAGACCAATAAGAACCAACTCTAAGAATTTTGAGGATGGTTCTTTGAACTGAATAGTGTCCTCCTAATGGTTCATCATGGCATGCTCTTAGTATGTCAAACACTTAATTTTAAGCTACACACATGCGTAAGACTTGATAAGGACCATATTTAAAAAGGATTCCATTCAACCAAGTGTACATTATGCCATGTTTAATCAATTTCTTCTTTTGCTTTGGTGTGAAAAAGTTTGGAAACTTCCTTGTGTCTAAGTAATTAGACATGTCTGCATACCAAGGTGTGGTAGTAGAAAATGTAAACAAATGTTCATCTATAAATTCATCATTGAATTTTTCATCTTCTTCTGAAGTGGTAAGCCTGGAAAGAAAGTCAACTACAACATTGGACTTCCTTGGTTTGTCAATGATTTTGATATTGAACTCTGCAGAGTGATAAACACCTAATAATCTCGCCATGAACTAAAGGTTTATTCATTAGATATTTAATGGCAGAGTGGTCAGTATTAAAATCACTTCATATCCTATAATATAATGTCTAAACTTGTTGATTGCATATGCTACATGACCAATAATTTTGTCTTACTTGTGTAATTTCTCTCCGCATGGGAAAGTTTTTACTAATATAGTAAATTGCGTGCATGGGTTTTCCCTCCTCTCATTGTCCCAAGACACCACCTACTACTTCATTTGAGACATTTGTTTGGATGTGGAAGGGAAAGTCCCAATTAGGACATGTCAACACCAATGTACTAATCGGTTTGTCCTTAATTGCATCAAAATCTTATTGGCATGCTTCGTCCATTCAAACTCGAATCCTTAGTTAGAAGAGCAAATAATGGAGAAATAATTTTTCTAAAATATGATATGAACCTACAATAGTAACCAGCATGACCAAGAAAACTTCTTCCCTCGCTTATATTAGTGGGTGATGGCAATTTTACAATGATGTTCACCTTATTTGGGTTAACCTTAATTCCCTTAATTAAAACATAATGACATAATATTATACCTTGTTCCATCATAAATAAACACTTCTCATGATTCAGGGATAGTTGATGATTTTCACAATGAGCAAGAACTTTATCCAGATTATTGACTTCCTCTTGAAATGTTTCCCCATAGACCATAAAACCATCCATGTAGATTTCTACACAATCATGGGTGAGATCAGAAAAGATTGCCAACATAGCTCTTTGGAAAGTGGTAGGGGCATTACATAACCCAAAAGGTAGCACTATGTAAGCAAATGTCCCCTAAGGACAGGTGAACGTTGTCTTATCTTGATCTTCAACGGCCACTGTTATCTGATTGTATCCAAAAATCCATCAAGAAATGAAAAATGTCTTTTATCATAAAAATTATCTAGGACCTAATCAATAAAACGAAATGGAAAGTAATCCCTATGGAGTGGATTTGTTCATTTATTTGTAGTCCACAAAAACTCTCTATTTTCCGTTCTTTTTGGCATTATGACCAAAGGGGAAACCCACCGATCTGCCCGAGATTGGGTAGATAAATCCTACATTCAAAAGCTTTTCAATCTCAGTTTTCACAATATCTCAAAGAGTTGGGTTTATCCTTCTTTGAGTTTTCCTAACTGGTCTTGATTCGAGTTTGTAAATGTGGTGGGTACAAATACCGGGATGTATACCTTTCATATCACTATACTCCCAAGAAAAGGCTTGGGGTGAATGGGAAGAAGTTTGAACAATGTAATTTCCCTTGATCATTTAACGAACCGTTTATTGTCAATGTCTTCCTAGAAGAACAGACATTTGTTTTGTATCTTGATGAATTAAATTTATCATAGGGTAATTCCTCAAAAGTGTGTTTAATGGACACCTATGTGGTAGCAATCTGCGTATGAGGTTATGTTTTGGAATATGTACTTTTTCAAATCTATGTTATTTACAAAAGGACATATAATAGGAGTTGTATCCTCATTAATGAAATCATCCTTTATCTTAGTAAGTTGTAGCATAACACTAAAAAAAGATTCAATGTATGAGTTAAGCGCAGACTTGAATTGAACCTAGTGTAGGACTTAGGCTATGTACAGGACTAGTGTTGTGGTAGTCACATTGAATCTAATCTAAGTGTTCTTGAATTAATACCATGGCAAGAGAGGAGATGATATCTTTATAATCATCAGAGTCATCCTTAGACCATTGTTTGTTATTAGTAGCAAATGGTTTGGTGCAGGGTATAATGACAATTTTTTTGAATCTTGAGCATTAGTGATGACAATGTTTCTGTCATGCAATCGATAAGGGCAGCAACAGAGCTAACCAAGGGCATTCTAGGATTATGGGGTAGCCAATTTTCCTATTCTTTGTTTTTATTATCATGAAGTATATCGTATAGTCCCAAGATTTTATTCTAACAAAGAGCATCCTCTATTATTCCCTTGGGTTTATTCACCGACTGATCCACCATTTGCAAGAATATATGTGTGGACTATGGTTCGTGGAATGCCAATGTGGAAATATTTTCTATGGTCATGACGTTTATGGAAGATCCTAAATCAATAAGGATGTTGGGAATCTGAACATTCCCAATACAAAATATTACAATGGGACTCCCAGGATCTCCATACTTCGAAGGAGGATTATTTCCTTCTAAAATGCTAGCAAGTTTTCCATCAACATGACTGGTCTTGGGTTGATTCTTCCTTCTAACTAGAGTCTTGAAATAGAGCTCTTTAATTATTTTATTTAATTCAGGGATATTTTTAAGAGCTTACAGCAGGGGAATGCCAATACTTAGCCTCCTCAATCCTTGGATTAGTTCTTATTCTAGTTTTTTAGGAGCTATAGTATTTTGTTTCTTAGAGAGCTTAGATGGGAAAGGAATGTCAACGTTTATTTGATGAGTTTCTTCAACAGTACTAGATTTCATTTTCTTTGGTTCTTATTTTTCTTCAGGAATCTCCTCAATAATAGGAGAGGAATGTTTTGATGTAACCTTTCCTAAACGCAGCATTATGTTCTTGCAATCCAGCGAATTCACTATGGGTTTCTTCTTTGTTTCTACCGTATATATTAGATTTCCCTACCTTACATTCTAAGGATTGGCCACAGTTTGTGCAGTGTGTCTCAGGGTGAGCGGGTTAGTCAGGTGGAGCAGAATTACTAGGTCCAACCAACATGGCTTTTTGACCTTGTGATCTCCTTTGATTATAGTATTTTTGTCTAGACCCTTGAGGTGCATTCCACTATTATTGGTATTGTTGTTGATATGGTGGAATATTCTGAGCTGGAGCCCAAGGTTGTTAATAATACGTTGGTGGAGCATACTGTGTGCTCCATTCTTGTGGGGTTTGTGTAACCCAAAGTGGCGGAGTATGTTCATGGTGCATTCCATTTATTTGGATTCCATTGTGATCTTGGGATGTAGGGCTGATTTTAGTTGACTTGAAATTGTCCTTGCCATGAAGCCATATAGTTCAATTCACTTTACTCTTGGTTTTTTTATTTTAAGTGATTCTTTAGCAAGGGAAGAAGTCCACATTGATATGATTGAGATCACAAAGAAGACAAATCTCTATCTCATCAAAAGGATAGTTCTTAAGTCCATGTTTAGCTCTACATCTTGGGCAGTAAAGGAATAAGGGATCTGTGTTTTTATCATTTTCCCTATCCATAATGGTGTTGAGTTGAATTAAGAGATCAGTTTTAAGTTTGCAATTTCTTCTCTTAACTTGGATAGGTCCCCATTAGCCATTTTTCCTTTTTGCTTCCTCAAATTGGGGCGAGTTCGTGAGTAATTTCGACAAAGGTTGATTATGTCTGTGAACTTTAACTTTTTCATATCTCCCTTTCCCATTAAGTTGAATGCCTCTTATGTATCTTCATCCAACCCTTTCAGAAATAAGGTTTTTAGTAGGTTAATATCTAGGCCAATTCCACATATTCTATGAGGAAAAGGAACTGATCCAAATAATCCTCTACACTTTCATCTTCCTTTTGCTGAATCCTAAAAAGCTCTTATTTTCTATCTCTGACCCTGCATTAATCTCGATATTTGTCTAGGAAGGCATGTTCCATCTCCTCCCAGTTATGAATGGAATTTGGGCCCAAACCCATAAACCATCTCATAGCTGCCTCTTTCAAAGTGGAGGGAAAGATTTTAAGTTTTTTGCTATCAAAATTTCAATCATATGTTTGACATTGAACCTTAAACTCAAAAAGGAATTGGTGTGTCCCTCTGAAACTAATCTCCTAAAAGTTGGAAGAATTGATGGGGATATTATTTTCATATGAGCATCCTCATTAGGATCCAACTCAATAGCGTAGGTAAATTTTCTTATAATTGGAGTATTCCCATCATTTTCACCATTGTTTACACCATTGGGGTTATGTACTTCATCATCCATTCTTCCTTGGTTAGCAAGTTGTTCCACAGGCTAGTTTTGTGGGGGTTTTGAGGATTTAATCTAATGAATCTACCTCTATGGTCTCTAGGTCTAAACATACAATCATATCATACTGAAAATGGTTCCCTAACTATTAGTACTAAACTTAATTATGTGTGTTCCACATACTCCAACTTAGAGGATTCTTGTTGTCACTACAAGGTCTTCTGATCTTTAAAAGAAAGAGTTATGGAAATGAGATTTCTAATGGAAACTTACCAAACAAACAAGTAGTACCTCTAGCTAGTACATTAACCTTTGATAACACCTTGATTTCCTTGGAAATGGTGCTAAAAAGTGATGACTTTCATTGATGTCCGTACTTTAATCATATCATTATGTCAATCCAGGGCGGTGTCCACAGTTGTTTACAACAAAGGAAATAGTAGGAAAGATTTTGCATTACGTATTTTAGTAACAAAAACTAAGAAATTGTTGAATTAATCATGATTACAAATAAAATGCTTAAAAGTAACATTAAAATGAAATGCAAAATGGAAGGATTACTGATTATGAAAACACAAGTACTTTGAAATAATGAAATAGATGTTGAACAGTAAATGCATTCACAAAGATTGAAAAGAAATAAACATAAACTCCCTTTTTGTTGGTTAGGAGTGGCCCTTGCTCCTATCCTTCGATCAGGTTTAACACTTGAATTTAAACAACAAAAGTTACCCTAAATATGTTATCTTTATTGAATTAAAAATGCTTTGTTACAGTGAATTGAAACAACTAGAAAATTGAACCACTAAATATGATTACATGATCTCTTTTATACAAGAGATGTTCTAGTTTTGTTAAGATAGAACTAGTTATTATAATGACCAATTCTATTTAATTAAATGCTAACTGAAGTGGAAACTTCCTATTCGGGAGATACATTAATGAAAGGGCAGTTCATAAAGTGTTTGAACTTGAAATATTCTCAAAAGCGAAGAGAGAATTCATGATTGACTCCTTGAAGGAGTCAATCACCTCTAGAGATTCTTCAAATTGTTAATTGATTGAAGAGAACTAAACCAAGATGAGTCTTCAATTGTTGGTCATATTTCATCCTCTTGTGGCTTGAATGTCTATTGAATTAATGGTGATGATTTTTTCAAAGCATAATGTTGCCAAGTGTGACTTCGAGATCCGATCTATCTATATGTACACGTGATTTTCCCCAAGTTACGAAGAAGTTATACTTTGGTGAACTGGATAATCTCGATGCATCGCTTTGAGACCCTTGTTAAGTGGATGAGATTCCTGCGCTAACACGTCAAATAGAGTCCTGGTCCACTTCATGAATTAAGTCTTACTCTTTCATTGACACCTCAACATATACTTCTTTCGAAAAATGAATTTAATGTTCACAAACAATCATATTCAAGCCATTTATGCAATGTAATCAACAAGATAAAAACATCACAAGTATACACAATAATTTCTTCATAAACATAGTAAAGTATTAAATATTAAGAGTAATCATTGTTCATCGTATATCATGATATCAAAATGGTGTGAGTTTGAACATGACTAAAACATATTTAAACATAACAAAATGGGGTTCATCAATCAAAGAATCACCTAAGATCTTTCTAACTTCTTGCTCATTAGGGTTTTACTTATCTACTTCTTTAGTTTCTTAGGCCATTTTCTTTATCCATTTGTATGTTATTTACTATTTTTCTTAATATTGAAGATTAATTTATAATAATATCCACATTTTAGTTAATCATAGAGAAGTCTTCTTTCCCCGCTACCGAGCAATTAAAAGCTTCCATTAAAATTTCCAAATCCTCATGCTCCAATGGGTGATCTCTAGACATATCCTTTCCTTGATCGGAAATAATCTCATTACCCCTTTTTGCCCTGAAATCTCTAGAGAAGCCTCCAAATTGTTTAAATCAAGCATAACCCCCTCCAGTGTCTTAGTCGAAAAAACTTCTCCTCCTCTCTGAGACTCCCCTTAAATTTTTCCTCCTTTTTACCATAGAGACATCCCCTCCCCTTAGCTCTCCAATTCTCTTTAGGGCCTCCTTTTCCTGGATGCCTCTTCTCTAACTCGCTTTCCTTTCAAGGGTCATTTATTCATTTTGTGACTGATATCCTTGCATTTGAAATATCCGAACGCTAAGCATTCATAGTCAATGGGCTGAAACCAAACTCCCATAGGTGTATTGATCCTCATAGCCTAAACTAAGGGCTTGGATAGATCAATTTTAACAAAAATCCTTGTGTAAGAGGAGAGATTCGGAGTCTTCCTCTCCTTTCCTAAACCAATCGGTTCTCCTAGGGCTTCAACTATTGACCTCAAGGTATCCTTCCCTCGCAGTTCTAAAGGGAGTTTGTAAATCCTCATCCACAAAGGTACCTTCCTAACTAGTTCCTCCTCCGGATTGAAAAGAGGGGACCAATGTCTCAGATAGAGGCCGACTTTCTTCAAAATCCATGGTCCCCCAAAAAATACCTTGTCTCTATCCTCAAAATTTCCAAAACATACCTGAAAAAACCTTTTGTAGAGAATCTCATGCCTGGGCACTCGCTGTAATCCCAATTCTTTTCAATCCAATTCCAGACCTCATCCTTCGAAGGCCATAAGCCAATGAATTTACAAATTAGCACCCTATTTCCCATTATGTCACAAATTTCTTCCAAGGTAAAACAACCTACTTCAACCATTTTTACCGCCTTTGAAATTTTAAGCTCCATCTCACCTAGAGAAACCAAAGCAAGGTGTCCTCGGACAACTTACTCGCTTCGACAAAACTCTTTCCTCAAAGGATATGTTCAAACAGGAATTTCTTCCACCGCTACCTTCTTTGGGAAAAGCCACAAAAAGTCTCGAAGTTTTTGACATTTTATTTTTCGAGGTAATTCGGAGCCTCCTCCTCACGCCCGGAGTTCCACCACTCCTTCAACCACCCTGCAGAGGGATTGCATTAGCTCGATTCGGTGGCTTACCACTTTCTCTAAAAGCACCCGAATTCTTCTCGAACCTAAACTCTCGCCCTTCAAAACTCTCTTTCCCCGTGATTAGTCATTTATGCTTCCATCATAAACCTTCCCGGCCTCTCGAGAGCCTTCACCATCCTTTCCATTACTCACCCCTCCCCCTCCCCTCCCCCGACAGGATACATACCATATATAACCTTCCCGCTAACCTTCACACATTCGCACTTTTTCACCATGTAAAGCAAAAAAAAATCAATTTACATTCATTTTTAGATAGATTGATTCTCTATTTATTGTTTATTTCTTTTAACTTTTATTTTTTATTATTTTTTTGATATCTATTTAATTTTTTTATTAATTTAAGTTTATATTAAATTTTACTTTTACTTTTACATTTTTAATAATTTAAGTTGAAATTAAATTTATTTATTAATTTTTAACTTTTACTTTATTTTCTAATTTTTATTAATTGTAGTTTTTTATTAGGTGAAAAGATTTTATTTTGAAGGGATCAAAAACCATTGTACATCAAGAGAACCCAGTCACAAGTGACCTCAACAGGACCCAAGGTAAAAACCCAAAAAGAAATAAGGCCAAGTCATGGTTAGCTACATCAAAATCCTATACAAAGAAACTTGACCTAAAACAACAAAAGAGCTAAACGTCAAGACCTAACATAGGAAGCCACATGAATATGACTCTGCGTAACACGAGAAGAACTCATGAATTTTTATTTCTTGGGTTGGACTATCTTCCAACCATCCCCATCAACCATGGAGTCCACCAACCCCATCAATTCTCCATCAATACCCCCACCTTCGACCGTCCCGAGGTCCACCTTTAACCTACCCTCCATGACATCCCCGATGACACACTCCACCACCAAGTTGTTTCAAATGTAATTAATCGATACGCTTTTGTCGTGATGCAATTTAAATTAAAATGGCACCACCAACCACATTAGTGCCAGAATTTGAATTTACTCGCCCATTGGACTCTCCCACTCCATCACCATTGAAAAGGTCACCTACACTCAGCTCCACCACCGCCAATCTAGCGCTAACATTCTTCATGCATGTAGCATCTTCGCCTTCGCTATGTTCCACATCTTCGACTGTCACAGGATTTGAGACGCCAATCTCCTCCATGTCGAACTCCGCCTCGGACAAATCCTCCTCCTTCGACACATCATCCACATAAGGCACAAAGCGGTGAAGGTCAAAACTAATCTCATTTTTCGTATGGTTCAACAGAGCACCTTGGTAGCATTTCTTTTTCTCGTAGCCCACCATTCTACATTTGTCACAGATAATCAATGAGCACTCGATGTCAATCACTTGTTTCCATTTTCCATGCGAGGAAACTAGAAAAAATATTTTGGGCACCTTGGTTCCCACATGAACATTGATGCATAGGAGAAAATACTAACCTAGATCATGTTATTATTGCAGGATCAAAAGGAATCAACACCCACATAGATCACGCAATCCCCAAAAAAACATCAGGCTCTTAGAATTCCAAGGGCAGAGCAGAGAGACGAATCTAAACAAGGAATTTCTAAAAAGTGAATGCATAAGATAACCTGGTCTCCAGCAGAAGGGGCTAAGAGAAGATTTCCCATAAAACCATGGCATTCCCTAAAGCACCCATTGTCGATCAACTCTTCTTGGAAGTAGAAAAGGAATCCATCCCCCGCAAATTCTCTAACATCCATCTTGTAGGTCAATTTCCTCCTGCACCAATCTCTCACAAAGTCAATATTTGGTCTAAGGCTTGCAAAACTACCAACAACCATATATTTGAATCTGTTTATCCCAATCGACAACGAGCTCTAGGATCTCCAGTGAGGAACATCTTCGCACTAGGAAGCGAGACAGGTTTTAAAGGATCCTCGGCTTGAGCCACACTAAAAATCCTCGCTGCATGTCATCCTTTTGTGCCTGCTTGGGTAAAAAAGGACAATGGTGGTAAATTACACAACATTGATAGAACGTGTAACTAAACCGAGGATGAGGCTGCAATTTTGAATCCATCTTGATCTATGAGTTATAAAGGAAATCAAGTTCACACAATGAGTACTAATTCACAAAGATCGAATGGTTCGGATATGCTAAAGTGCAGACATAGCCTCTAGCAGCCCACATCCATTCAAAAAGGAAGAAATGGTCAAAAATGATTAATCACGTTTAAAGGGTCCTATTGTGTTTTCATCACTCACCGGTTTCGAGATAAATTCCAAAGAAATTAATATCAAGAAAAGAATTAATTTAAGAGCCTAAGTGAACCATCGAGCTAAAACAACTCATCTACCACTCTTCACGTTGGTATGCAAGTTGGTTGAGTAACGTAGTAGAAGTGAAAGTCAAGTTGATTAAATAACTCGTGAGTTCATGAATGGCTCAACGAGCCGGGATGGACAAAATTTCAAAGGTGAGTTATAGATATCGACTCAATGATGTATGGTATAGCTCAGGGACGTAACTCAAGGTGAGTAAATTGGGGTCAAAGAATATATAGCTCAAAGATAGCCACTAAGGCAAGAACTCGCCCAAGGCTCAAGAATAAAACTCTTTTGGGTTATAAATGGAGAGACAAGTCCTTCAATGATTTGGTGAGCTAATTTGAAGCATCGCAAGGAGTGTTGCATGATCATGACACCTGGTATGGAGACAGCTCGGTTTTTGGCTCGGTGAGCCATGTACAAATTTGTGCATCATTGGATGGGCTCGGCGAATCATACGAGAGAAGATGAACTAGGTCGTGTGGCGAAGTTAGGCGGAACAAGGTTCACGATTCATGTTGATGAGGTGAATCTGCAAAGGTGAAAGGGAGCCAAAAAGGTGAGTCAAGGTATACCCAAGCCGAGGAAGTAGAGGGGCTCTTGGCAAGCTACGAGAGGTTATGCAGAGCATCAGGTGATGCAAAACCAAGGTCGGACTTGTATATTTCGTGGAACGGTGTGGAGGTAGGTTGTAAGGTTTCGGCGGGGTATGCAAGGTAGACTCACCATGAAACATTGGCCGACTCGCATGCATGGAAATGTGCAAAGATGATGGATATTGCAAATCGATATTAGAAGCGGTGAGCCGAGATCACACTCAACATTTAGCATCGGAAAGTCATTTGAATGGCTTGGATAGGATGTAGTAGAGCTCGGTAGTGAAGGACTTAGAGCCATTTTGTGAAGAGAATAGCTCGATGTGTCTATCACTTGGTGGAATGAGATCAACCAGGATCTCATTAGACTGCTCGGAGTGGTCAAAAGTAAACTCGGTTGGAAATAGTTCGCAGGTTTGGCATTGTTCGATGAGGAAATGTTCAAAGGGGAAGTCTCTCGACAAATCAAAGCATTCACAGGGGCAAAGGATGGAGCTCAATGAGTGAGCAATCTGGTGAGTGACTTCGAGCTTATGGAAATGGTGAGCTCCGGGCAACTCGGTGGCGAGTTTACAAAGTCCACAGCAAGTGATGGGAAAGCAGGACATTAGGACCCATCCGGCCAAGTTGGTCCACAGGAAAGTTGGCTTCCAAAATACAGAAATCCACCACTTTGTGGGACTTTCTAGTTCCAACATCATGGAAACCATGACGAGTAATTTGGCGCATAGGGAAAAATGGTGTCTGGGCCCCTAAGCTGGAAGAGCTAGTTCGAGAAACTGTCCCAGCAAACAGGAGTTGATCTCGAACAACCACCTAGAGTCATGAGCTAACACATTCGGTGGGTGCACGTGGAATCATGTCTCCTAGTTATTCGTCGAGATCTTATTAGTTTGTTGAAGTCTAATGAAGACTCACCAAAATGAGCACATGGTCGTGGTAGAGACTTTACATCGAGATAAAATTAAATCATGGTAGTTATTGGCCAACAAAGGCGTAATGAGGAGCTCATCTGCAGCAAAGTGAACAAAGATGACGGGGACATTTAATAATCGTGGGGCTCGCCAACGCAAATGTGGCGAGATGGTGAGGGAGTGTCAACGGGAACAGCCAAGTTAATCTAGAATGCCAACGAATGTAGAACGAGGGGAGTTATTTTCGAGGAGCCCACCAAAGTAAAATAAAATGTGATGAGCCGTTAGAGTGCAATATAAGGTAACTCACCAATCAACTTAGTGAGTTTGGCTAGCGAGCGATTTTTCAAACCATGGTATTAAAAAACCCTCGGTCAAAAAAAAAAAATTCATGTGTAATACCAATGGACCAAGGAAAAGCTTCAAAAGGCCGAGATGCCTTTAAAATGTTATTTTTATGAAAATGAAGGATTATATTTCATTTTTGAAATTTATGAAAGGATGATGTAATGTTCTTCCCATGTGCAATTAATGATGTAATTAAGTATGTAGGCCATCATGTGCTACATTTTGGCCCAAGTTTTAAGATTTCTTCTTACTTTCTCTTCAATTGGATTTTCTATAAATGTAAAGGAGGAATTCATTCCAAAGGGTTAGACATATTTTCCAAAATTCCTCTCTTTTTGAAAGCTAGTCCATTGTGGATTGTGAGAAATTTACTGACCTCTTTTCCAACATTGTAATGGAAAACTTTGCCTCTTCCTCATGTAATGATGCATTGTGCATGTGATTGAAGTAATAAAATTATGTTATGTGAGTAATTATTGGTCCTTTCATCATTCTAGCTACTTTTTTGTGCCTTTCTCGTGTATGCAGGTATATTGTGCAACTTCAAGTTTCCATTGCAAGTTTTGGGAGTTTTGTGCTTATCTGAGAGTGAAGCTTTGTATGTGGTTGAGTTGTGGTGCTTGTTCATCCTTCTCATTTTCATCTTCCTTCACTGGAAAATTGAAAACTTGTCTAGCAACACCCTTTCTTGGTGCATCACCACTTCTAGTATAGGTTTTACTTCTTACAAATCTCTCTCCCTAAATCCCATGAAAATGTTAGTATAGGTCTAGTTAACTATTTTATTGCATTAGAAGTAGTGTTGTGTTTAGTTTAGGAAGAGGAAGTCGGCCTTCTCCGGAGGTTCACCTTAAGCCCAAGTCCCACAACTTGAGAGGTGATCCCATGTTACCCAATCACACCGAATGCCCTATTCATCACTTGGCCATTCGAAGGGTGTAGTGATTTGGTGATAACATTTTTTGGCATGCCTAGTGGGACCACAAGAGTCATATATTTCATAGGTGTGTGTGTGTTTTCTTCACTTCATTTCATTAATTTGTGCTCTTAGTGAAATTCCAGCCTTAGTAGGTATTCCCAAGCATAACTAGTGACTCCATTGGTCAAAGTAACCCACTCTGCGTTACAGACTTTCATTTTTTACCCATTTCCATCTAGTTTTCTTCCACATCTTTCCATTTTTCTCCCATTCATGAAGTTGTGCAATCATGGTTTCATTCCCACTGGTGGAATTCCCACTTGCAGCGCAAGCGCTCTTCCATCTTCAAGCTATTATAATCCACCTCCAGACCAGTTTTATGAGGAATATCAATTTGAGCATGCATGTCCACATGAGCAAGATGCAGATCAATTTGGTCACCCACCAAACTTTGGGGCTACTAAAGAACAATGGCATACAGATTCTAGAATCTATCCTACACCTGAAGAAGACCACTTGCGGAAGAAAGTCCGAGAATCGAGTATAACATGGTGCAAATAAGGATCAATGAAATGATAAGGGAAGCCCATATTGGCTTCAGCATTCCATACCCCTAGACTGGCCCAATACCAAGTGGGTTTGATCCTCAACAAAAGCTTTAATTCATAATCAAGATGATAACTCAATTTGGAGAGTGGGTCGAGATGAGAGAAGCTTACGAACATATGTTAGTCAATCCTGTCAATGGGAGGTCCTGCGTTACCATCTTACAACCCTCTTCCCATGTCTCCATCCATGTAATTTCAACTTGAGTCCCATAGTCCTAACCTTCTAGTTGTAACCCCTACGGTGGAATTCAATTCTTCGTCTCCTATTTTTTCATCCCATCAGAATCCTTTGTTCCTCATTCTTCTAAAGTTCTTTCTTTTCTACAAAATCCATCAAGACAAGAAGTTGCACCTCTTCTACCACCTCAAACAAGGTGAAGGAAGATGTTGAACCCCAACCCACCCCTCCTCTTAAAGTCCTAAACCCATTTTGGGAAGAGCACGATTAGGAAATAAACAACGGGGAGGTGAATATTGAAGACCTTAAAAAGAACGTGCGAGGAATTTGAAGATGTGGGCTACAAGACTTGACATCAAACAAATCCCACTCGCGTTAAGCCTCTAGCTAAGGTTGAAGCTCAAGAGAAGGTGATGGAGATGGAGTGTGCTCAAGAACAAGCACCGAAAAATCTAGAAATAAAAGGTGATGATCAAAAACTTGTTTGTTCGTGCGCATCCATGCCGGTTCTATGTCATCGAGAGGTGGATGATTCACTACATATTACAAATTCAACTATGAAAAGAAAGATTTGGCCCCAATTCCACAGAAGGGTTTGTGCACGTTGAAGAAGAAAAACTCTCAAGTGTACTAGGTAATTATTATGAGTGCGATGATCTGATTGCCATGCATGTCAAGAACCGACAAAGACTTATGGAAGGTTGTAGAATCTTTCCAAGGTCATCATTAGATGTTACAATCAGCCACAAAGAGTTTCATGAGACCAAGGAAGATTTAGAGGTCGTGAATGCAGATGAGACCATGCAGAGGCTTTCAAATCCTTTCCCCTCTCTACCTTCTCAAAAATCTATTTTTTTAGATGAATTTGATCTTTCCAATTTCATGTTTGAGAATGAAGAATATCAAGGTGAAGGAGGTTCTAGTTCGGAGGATACAAAGGTTAGAGAAAAACCTTGCCACGACCTAAAGAATGAAGAAGCAAGCTATTTGTCAGATGTGGAGGAGTTGAATCTTTCATACGGCTCATTGAACAAAGAGGAAAAGGAGCCCATGGGAAATACTGAGTCAGATTAAGAAATCTTGTGCAAAGATGATATCATTAAAAGTTTATTGCTCTCAATTGGGGAATCTAACTTAGTTGATGAACCAAGTGATGAGAGAAGGTTTTATGTTGAATAAGGAGATTAATGGTAAAGGTCAATCAAAGGAGGAAGACTTCTTAGATGAGCAACATAATTTAAAAATTTGCAATAGTTCAACATTGAAACTATGCTAACAATCTAAAAGAATTGCATGTTGTGGAAGAATTTCTTGTTATCAAAGAAGGAAAAGGGTACAAAGAGGACATCACTTCAAAACCATTTATCTAGGAATGTCTACATGACTTCATTATCAAGGTTGAATTTCAGAGAAATAGGAAAATTAAACGAGTTAGACCATGTCTCATAAGGTATTTGGCTTCATTGATGTCGGAGGAGAAGCCACGGCCGGTCACATTCTCGTCAAATCGAGGATGAGTTTCACGTCCCAACGATCAATTGTAATGCATCTACAAAACAAATGCAGAGAAACTAAAAGAAGCATGCTTTCTCTTTCTAGTTGATGCCTTGGTGAACCAAATGGAGAATTGGGCTTGTTTCGATTTTCACTCTCAATCTCAACCATGTCTATTGTCAAATCATATGCATGGTTGTCCATTATCGATAAAGTGAACTATTTTGCACAACCGTTTGAGATTCATTTAGTTCACTGTGCTTTCGCTTAGCATTGAGTAGGAATAGGTTTTCTTTCAACATAATGAGTGTCTAACACACCTTGCATGTTTCACTTAAAGCATGTATGTTTTTCGGTTTGTGTGTGTTGTGTTTTTTCGTTGATTTTGCACGATGTCTCGAAGGTATGTAACACTCTGATTTTGCAAATTATATTGGTGAATGTTTTTCATGCTGTTATAACTGCTGGAATGAAAGCAAACATGTTAAGGGAAACTCTGATCTTAAAGGAATGTGTTTCTAACTTGGATTCTTGCATGCTGTGATTTATTGTATAGGACAACAATTATTGTACTTGCGTGTTTGCTAATGTGACGACAAATTGTCGTATATTTGCTATACTCTCGTTACTGATTGACAACATACCTTGAATCAATTCCATTGATCCAAGTATGCTGAGGTCCTCTTGTGATTTCTGTGTCGATTCACACTGGAACCGAACCCGGGATTGTTATGAGCGTGCAGCGCCTGATTGCAGTTTTGGGCAGCTGGCACGTAGATACCAACGACAGAGGTTCGATTCTTGAACCCTGTACTGTCGAACTTGGGACCTCGTGAGGCAAGAACCGCCTGGACGCGGGTGGCCTTGGCACGTGATCCAAAGGACGGAACGTCCTGCTCTGCATTAACGTGAATGTCTGTAGGAGGGCAGGATGGAAGTTGATTAGTGTTAGTGGTTAGTATAAATTAAAACCCTAAACTAATCCTAAGTCCTAACATGCATCCTACACTATTATCCTAAGTGGATTTTTAAATTACAAAAAAAAAAAGAGGGAAAATAAACCTAAGCCCTAAAACCTAAGGCTAAACTAAGACCTAGGTTGAACACTTTATACAACCTAAACTAATCCTAATCTAAAAGGGCGCGCAGACCCTTGGAAGGAAAGGGATAAGGATGGAAAGGGCATTCATTGGCATTTAATAAACAGTCCATACGTGGACAGCGCCAGTTTTGGCGGGGCAGGTAGGAAATAGAGGCATCTATTTGGAGATAGAGCCAAATTCGGTTTTCGCATGGGAATTTTGAAAGATTGAGTTCGCCAACCCAAGTGGCGGTGGCGTGGAAAGTAAGGAAAAGGCAGAGCCTTAATTGCATTGATTATTCTTGGTCCTCGCGACCAGTTCGCCTTGGAAAGTGTATGAGGGAATTTGATTTTTCATTGTTTCGATTTGGCTTTTGCAAAGTTGCTCTGCATTTGGTTTTTCTGGTCTGGTTCAGTCGAACCAGCTCTTGGAATTGACACTGTGCTTGGAGATTTTTAAGGCTGTTGCTAAGCCTGAAGAAGAAAGGGTGCTGGGAAGTTTGTGTTGTCGCTGTGGAAGGAAATAACGCGGCAAACGAAGCTTTCTCCGAGCTCGGGAAAAGAGATTTCAGGCATGTTAAGCCCTTCTCTTTAAAAATCTTTGCTTTGATTAAGTGTTTCATTAAAACAACCCTGCTCTTGGGTTTTGATTCTGTGATTGTTGTCGAGTCGATTCGAATTGGGTTTCATCGATTCTTGCTTCTTTTGTTTGGAAAATGATATGATGAATCGTTTCTGGTTGCTCGGTTTTGATTTGTTTTTGCTCGAATCAAGTTGGAAATGAATTACTGCATCGGTTGTAACTGTATGGTGGTTGGATATAGATATTCCCTTCTCTGTTCGTGTTGTGTGGAAATTGGAACAGGTTGTGTAATCGTTCCTTGCTGTTGTGTCTGGGACTGCCTTTGCATGTAAATGGAGGTTGAATATGGTTGGGTTGTGTGCCATGATTTGGGTTCGTCGACCCTTGCTGTTCCTTTTCTTTTGAAATGATAAGAAAGTCGTTTCTCTGTGCTGTGTTTAACTGCCTTGCTCTTCTTGCATAGAATACCTCCATGCTGTGTTGGTTGTTGATGATTAGACGGGGTTTCGAACTGGTTTTCTTGCAAAAAAAAAAATGATAGGAAACTGTGCAGGTAGTGTTGGTCATCTTATTGCTGTATGATTGTCTTTTGTCACATGAACTTGGTGATAAGATAGTGAAAGTTGTGTGTGCGACTTGATGTCGATTCTGTGCTGAAGTTTTCTTGCTGAAAGAAATAGAACTTTTCTCTTCCTTCTGCTGTTGGGATTATAAGGAAATGGCATTTGTATTTTAAAAGAATGGGCATTGGAATTTTATATGAGTGCTCGTGAAAGTTAGAAAAGAAATAGTTTCTCCTTCTGAACTTATAGTATAATATATTGTTTTCTTGCTGAAGAAGGTAAGATGAATTGTGGTGTTTAAATGATGATCGCTCAATCCTCTAGTTCGGACTGTTTTATGAATGCGTATTTGACTTTAAATTGCTGTGCGAAAGAAGTGATGCATGGGAATTCTGTCTTGTTGTTGGGTTTGTCTTAACTGTATCTGACTTACGCATTTAGCTCCCTATACGGGTTTACTTCAAAAAGAGGTATTGATAACTGAATATTGCATTCCGAAGTCTTGCATATTATTATGGACTCAACCAAAGGGGGATTCGGGCAGAATGCTTGTTGGCAGTAAGCACGTTTTGGGTGTTTTCTTTTCTTCTGAACAAATGATTGTTCTTACTGATATCATGGAAATTAGCTCTCCCTCTTCTGCTAATTGATTTCGAAAGAGATAGTAATTAAATTATTTTCTAAATGTTGTACCTTCTGTGCAAATGAAATATTTAAATATTTCGTGTGGCATTCCGAGTTTGGTACTGTCATTTGGTAGAATTGAAATCAGCTTGAACAATTCTTGAAGAGTTCGAAGAAGATGATTGTTTTCTTAGTGAGGGTCAAGGACAGGAAATGTTCTCTGTTGCTTTTGAATTCTGGAGATAGCATTAGGGGCTTACTGTGCTTTATAATTGAATTTGCTGTAGGTAACAACGCAATGAATAAAATGTTATTTTGAACGGGATATGCTCATAGGATTAGGAAATCATGTGATTAATTGACTGCATGATTGAAATACTGTTTGTCTGTTTAGCATACGGTGAAAGAAATATGGTTTCTTTTAGTATGGTAAATATATGGTACGCAACCTTATATTGTTTGATCTTGGATGAACATAATGTTGTACTAACCTGTTTCGGATCTTTATATGAGTCTGATTCAAATGAAGTATGGATATGGATGATGAATTCTTCCCTGTTTTCATTTAAAGCTGATTATAAATGAAATCATTCTTGCTGCCGGAAAGTGAATTCCGAATGGATTTTGTAAGTTTCACTCTGAACTGTTATCTTGATTTGTCTCTCGTTTGGATTCCATTGTTCGGACAGTCATGTGGAAAGAAATAGAGATATGGATGAATAACTTGGAAAAATGATCTCTTCTTCTTTCATTCAGTTGGAAATCTGTAATTCGTGAATAATGAATTTTTATAGTGCTAAGATGGGAGCAACTATATGCATTGTTGTTTGCTTTCTTGTCTATACTTGATTGTTTGGAATCTAATGTGATGCACGAACGGAAAGGAAAGTAATGGATTTACATTTCAGTTAGTTTCATCCTTTGCATTTATTATTAATGAAAGGCGAGGAAATGATAACAGAATGTTTAAGGTTATGTGGAAACGGGACAGCAGTCCTCTGGCTGATTGTGATGATATTTTGATAGTTCAGTTGTTATGCTGATCTTTCTTTTGTGCCTATTTCGTGATTGATGTTTTACTGTCGTTTCATAAAAGCAGGGTTCTTTTATTGAGACAGTTAGTTGAAGCACCTTATTTTAAGGATAAGTGCTTAATATGCTCAGTTCATTGAACTGACCCGTGCAATTCATTTTGCAGATGAAATTTGATTAGAATGAAGACATGGTTGTTTTCTGATGCTTCTTGATTAGCTGTAAAATGAATTGTAATTGTTACTTTGATTTCTCTTCGAGGAATTGTGAAAAGAAGAAAATATATTCTTCTGTCCATGAGTTGTATGGATGATTTATGTAAACCATGCCCAATCAGCTGGATTGGCTATTGTACGGATTATGACATAAAATATTGAATCCAATTACATGTGTATTATTTTAATAATTATATCAGTTTGATTTTGTTGTCTAAATTGGAAATATAATGTTATTTCTTGATTTGGATTTGTTTATTGTCCTTGGATGGACGCTAAATGGAAACTGATATCTATTCTTACTTGAATGCAACTTTTAAGTTGAAAAAATGCAATTAGTTCATACTTGGGTAAAGATGAATTTTTAATTGACATTAAAAAGGATTAAGAAGAATATGATTCCATAATCGGAAGGTATTCAGGATTAGCTTAGGAGCTAAGGAATATCAAATAACTTGGAATAATCGAACTTCATTTTCGAATTCCGTTAATGATCTCGTATGTTAAATTCAGAATAAAGGATATAGGATAAGTATATCCATAACTAATGGACCTTAACCATATAACGTTAAGGAGAACAAATGAATACTGTTCTTGGGAATTAGACCTCGTTTAAATGACGTCTAATAAGTTAGAATTCTGAATTCAGTTGCAGTTGAGAAAATCTTGGCTAAGTTTAATAGGTTAAACTTATCACGTCCGTCGGTACGGATCGCTTAATCCATTGATTAAGAAGTGAACCAAGTAGGGAAATGCAGCCCTTCGACACGAAGGAGAAGATGCATAGCAAGTTAATGGACGGATTTAGTCCTCTTAGCTCTATACAATATGCTTGAATCTTGAAACGAGGATCGAGGATCGGCGTGGATGCTGAAGGTCGATTTTAATTATTAAATCGTATCCAAATCACTTGAGCAGGATATGCATTCTCGATGGGAGAATTCTGTAGGACATTGGCATACGCCAGCTACAGCAATGTGTCTCCATGAAGACGGGGTCTTCATGACGACACAATGTTGCAGCTGACATATTGCAATGCCCTCCCGAATTAAAACATCAAGAATACATAAATGAATGTGTAGCTCTTAACAGGGGATAGGATATGATTTGGTATACGGAGTGACTCCAGAACACTAAGGATAACTAGACACACGGAGTCGTGGGGAACGACACCGTATGTCTGCGTATCTTTAGTTACCAGGAGTGCCTTCCTATACCCGTTCATATTACTAGTTGGAATTGGAAGTTTAAAACTGAACTTAAACGAAGAGGACTGGTAGGAACCAGGAAAGACCATTCTAGATAACAAGTGAAGTGAGGTGAAGGACGTATTCCGTAGATGTGTATAACATCCAGAATATGATCATCAAAAGCATGTGAAAATCTTTGGCCAAAGTATCGCAATTCTTTGGTTGCGTTGTCCTTATCACTTAATTTAAGATGCAGGATGTCAGATGAATATCAGTAACAGATATTCAGATAGGCTTCTTAAATGGATCACTTTGATAACCGGAATCGGTTATGAGAACAGGTATATATAATATACCATGCATAAACAAACATGAAGGATCGGTTGTTGCCGAGTCATGAACATGAAGGATCGGTTGTTGCCGAGTCATGAAATGAAGGATCGTTGAAACTCCGAGCCATGAAAATGGAAGATCGGCGAGTTCCTCGAGTCATTTACAAGCAAAAGATATAGAATCATGTATAAGATTGAATGGCATTGAATGTGTGTTCCATATTGTAAATATGCGAACAGGGAACATTCGTTTAAAAAAAAATGTGTGATCCAAACTGCGTGTTGTTTGGGCGAGAACAATTATTAAAACTTGAACGTGTGTTTGAATTTTGTAATTCATAACAGAGAACGTTATCGAAAAAAAAAAAAAAAAAAAAAAAAAAAAAAATTCTCTTGTTCGGTATTTTAAAATGGGGATGTTACTGAGGTAGAAGCATTAAGAAGAAGGCAAAATTTTCAAGTTTTAATAAAGTTCCATGATGTCCCAAATTTGGCAAATGTTTGCTTCAATTTCTACATTATGTCATGCATTCCAAGAAGTCATGGGTTCCAATGTGCTTCATATTTGACAACATCAGATTCTAGGACAAGGTCAAATGTCTACTTCAAGTTCAGGATCAGTTTTGGGAATAACAGTGACTCCATGCCCAATGGATGTTATAGGCTCTTGGACTAAAGCTTAGCAGGCAAGCATCCCCGAGAGGTCGCCAAAATGTTATCTATTTTTTCCCACTTGGGTAAAAATGGACAAAGGTGGTAAATTACTTGACACTAACAGAACATAGAATCGAACTAAGGATGCGGATGCAATTTTGAATCCATATTGATCTATGAGTTACTAGAGAAATCAAGTTCACACAATGACTACTAATTCACAACATCAAATGGTTCAAGGTTTCCCGAGTGCAAACACAACCTCTAGCGGGCCCACATCCATTCGGTAAGGACAAAAAGGTCAAAATTGATTAATCACGTTTAAAGGGTCCTATTGTGTTTTCATCACTCACCTGGTTTCGAGAGAAAGTCCAAAGAAATTAATATCAAGCAAAGAGTTAGTTTAAGGGCCTAAGTGAATCACTAAGCTAAAACAACTCATCTACGGCTACCTACCGAGAGTTAGTAGGCGAGCTGGTTAATAATGCGAGATGACGTGAAATTCGAGTCGATTAAATAGCTCGGGTGAGCTCATGAATGGCTCAACGAGACAAGATGGATGAAATTTCAAGGGTGAATTATAGATATCAAACTCAACGTTGCATGGTGAGTAACTTGAGGTCAAAGAATATATAGCTCAAAGATAGCCACTAAGACGGGAACTCGCCCAAGGCTCGGTGATCAAACTCGTTGGGGTTACAAACGGAGAGACAAGTCCTTCGATGATTTGGCGAGCTAATTTGAAGCATCGCAAGGAGTGTCGGGTGAAGAACGAGAGATGAGTTTCCGCATGATGAGGAGATTATGTTTGTTGATGGGTTTGGATTTATATGGAAGTATATGGTAGAAATTTCTCGAGACATTAACATAAAATGTGGTGGATACATGGTCATTTGGTCGATCGAGATCCATTGTTCTTATGTGCAAATATGTGCAACAAGAAAATATTGTAGAGATGTTGTTCTCGGTGTCGATTTCATGCCATTAATTCCCAATTGTGAAAACATTTCTCGCCTACATAATTTAAACATCGACTGATATTTTTTGTCTTCCCCCAAACAAAATATTTTACTCATTTATCAATACATGTTTAAGTGTGCCCTCAATTCGCGCATGGAAGTGCCTACATTGTTACGTGTGTTGTGTTGTATTTTTTGCATTTTGATGAGCATGTATCTTTTATTTAACTATTGTAGATTTTACAATTGATGTTACGCATAGTGTGTTGTTCGATATAAAAGGTTTTTTTATTAAAGGTAAAAGGTTTCGGAGGGACCTTACCCGGAGAAGTACATCCAAAGGCTCAAAATCCAAGGTATTCAAAGTACGGTAATGTAGTTTTGGATACGTGAGGGCCACACCCCAACCAAAAACATAATAAACCTAAGGCGGGGGTCATCTGCATACAAGTGACCCTAATACAAACCAACAACAAAAAAAAATTGTAGCCAAACACCAAGATCATAATAGATGCACATATAACAAAGATACAAAAGCACTAGCTAACAAATTTGTTTGATCAATAATAATTGCGTATCGGAAAAAAATTTTATATTTCTGTGCAAAATGAGTTATGAGATAATGTTTTGAGGAAATAATTAGAGACTTCACGTGTAGAAGTAAATTGTATGCATTAAATTTTTTCCACATTCTTTATGGTTAGTGTTGTTAGGAAATAAACTATCATGTTAAAAAAATTATTGTACATGATGGAAGAACGTGAACACGTACATACTAGAAAGCAAAATAAATCAACGAAAAAATCATCAATCGATGTTGATCAATGTTAATTTCATGTGGCACATTTCTGCGATGAACGAGTTATGGATGTGAAAAATTCTACGGGTTGTGAACGATCGAGTCAAAGCACAGTTGCGCTAAAAATTCTTCCCATGTCTGACATAATGAGAAGATCGACTGTTCTACCAAATCTTGTAGAGGATTTGTACCGGCAAATGAATTTCACATTGTACCCTTCAGAAACTGACACAAATGTATGTGTGTGTCTTTGAGATGATGCGGCTACACTAGCTCGTTATGAAAATGTGGGTGATGGCTCTTGTTCGCTTAGGATATCATTATTGAATTACGTTCCTAGAAGATATTGTCCTTTAAAAGAAATGTGTCTACCCATTTCTTGTGATAACACAGTTGTTATTCATCCTATAATGTTGCATTTTTAACTATTTAATGTCTTTCTTCCTTGTTTAATGAAAAATAAATGTGTCATGCATATGTAGTGATGGTTGTTCGTTACATTATTTTTACCATTTGCGATTACTAAATGAACATGTGCATGTGCATACATGCGAGCCAAAAATTCACCTATAAAATCTACAGGAACACCAGCCGTAGTCGTTTTCGTAGATCAAAACTTCGAAAACAAGAGAGATGGACGATCAACATTATATGCATTTTTCAATGGAACAGGTTGGTGTGCAAATATTTTCTAGTCGAGAGAAATAGTTATGACAAGAGAGGTCTGTTTCAAAAATGTGGATGACATGTCTTCTTCACCAAGGATATACCGATATCGAATGAAGATCTTAGAATTGATTTTGTTGGGGAAGGGATGCATGTGTTATTTTCACATGATAACACAAATTGTTCATGTTGTAATGTTTTGCTTTTTATTATTTGTCTTATTTGTTCCCATATTATTTAAAACTAAATATTTCTGCATATATAATGAAGGTTGTTTATTACGTCATTTTTTGTTTGTAGGTAATGAACGAACATACTCCCATTCGTACTAATAAGAAACAAGATTTGCTTGGAAAATCCCGAAGGGACAACAATCGTCATCATTTTTGTAGGTCACGACTCGAAGAACAAGAGAAAATGAAAGAGATGTGCTAGTTGGGGTCATACGCATTAATTCTTTATGGTTAGTGTTGTTAGGAGATAAACTATCATCTTAAATGATGGAAGAAAGTGAACACGTACGTACTAGAAAGCAAAATAAATTCAACAAAAAAATCATCTAGCGATGTTGATCAATGTTGATTTCATGTGGCACATCTCTGCGATGAACGAGTTATGGATGTAAAAATTCTACGGGTTGTGAACGGTCGAGTCGAGCAAGTTACGCTAAATTTTTTTCCCATGTCTAACATAATGAGAAGATTGACTGTTCTACCAAATCTTGTATAGGATTTAAACCGTGAAATGAATTTCACATTGTGCGCTTAAAACGGACACAAATGTATGTGTGTGTATCTCGAGATGATGCGTCTACACTTTGGGTTGTTATGAAAATGTGGGTGATGGCTCTTGTTCGCATGGGATATCATTATCGAATTGCATTCCTAGAAGATATTGTCTTGCAAAAGAAATGTGTCTACCCATTTCTTGTGATAACACGGTTGTTATTCATCCTGTAATGTTGCATTTTTAACTATTTAATGTCTTTCTTCCTTGTTTAATGAAAAATAAATGTGTCATGCATATGTAGTGATGGTTGTTCGTTGCATTATTTTTACCATTTGCGGTTACTGAATGAACATGCGCCTATGCGTACATGCGAGCAAATAAATTCACCTAGAAAATCTAAAGGGGTCACCAACCATCGTCATTTTCGTAGATCAAAACTTTGAAAACAAGAGAGATGGACGATCAACATTATATGCATTTTTCAATGAAATGTGTTAGTGCAAATATTTTCCAATGAGAGAAATAGTTATGGCAAAAGAGGTTTGTTTCAAAATGTGGATGACATGTCTTCTTCACCAAGGATATATCGGTATCGAATGAAGATCTTAGAATTGATTTTGTTGCGGAAAGAATGCATTTGTTGTTTTCACATGATAACACGATAGTTCATGTTGTAATGTTTTGCTTTTTATTATTGTCTTATTTGTTCCCGTATTATTTAAAACTAAATATTTCCTGCATATATAATGAAGGTTGTTTATTGCCTCCTTTTTTGTTTATAGGTAATGAACGAACATACTCCCATTCATACTAATAAGAAACAAGATTTGCTTGGAAAATCCAGGAGGGACAACGATCGCCATCATTTTTGTAGGTCACAACTCCAGAACAAGAGAAAATGAGAGAGACGTGCTAGTTGGGGTCATACGCATTTGTCGACTAAAGGGGTAAGTGGACACATTTTTATTCTTCGAGTATCAAGAGAAAGTTGCTTGTCATACCTAGATTAGGTGTAGAATCTTGCCAACAATTTTCATCATCGACGAGGAGTCATGCCAAATATGCACATGCGAACTTGAAGATTAAGATGGTGCGCTTACACAATATTGAAGACACGGAAAGTGATCACTCTTTGTATGCAAAAAGTGTGTCAATGAATTTTAACCGTGCTAGATACCATTTTCGAACATTTGTTTCATGAAATTATGATTACTTGTGTAGGCACTTGCTTTACTACTACTACAATTGACACAAATGTGCACCCAAAAATATGGGACTAAAGTTTTTATTAATTTTAATTTTTATTCAATTTTGTTATTTATATATTTTTCAAATGATTTTGAATTTTGAATTTTATTTTTATTAATTTTTAATTGCATTTTACTTTTTTACATTTTATTTTTTTAATTTTTAATATTTTTTATTAATTTTTATTTTTGTTAAACTTTAATTATAATTTTCAATAATTTTAATTACATTTTAGTTTTTATTAATTTTCAATATCTTATATTTTGGTTTTTTAACAATTTTTAATAATTTTGACTTTTTGTTCTTTTTTATTATTGATTCCTATTTTTTAAGTTATTAATTTTTATTTTTAATTTTTATTAAATTATATTATTGTTTAATATTTATTTTTTATTCATAAATAATTTGATTTTTATATAAATATTAATATTAAAAATATGCAATTGAAAAAATAATTGATTTCTACATCACTATCATTTACCAAATTAAAATACAATTTCAAGCTTCTCTTAGCTTGAGAATAATATTCTCTCTTGACAAGGTCAACCACGTGAAGGTGGAAGCTTTAACTTGACCTCAAAAATATGCTTTACTTAAAGGTGAAAGCAAAACCTTATATTTTATTATACCGTTCAATTTTATTATGAAAAAAATCTTCTATTAATATAAAATCATCACATTTTCTTCTCCAACCCCATTCCTCCTTTTCCCTCCAACCTCCACCCATTCCTCCTTTCCCCTCCTATCTCCACCCATTCCTCCTTTTCCCTCGACTTGAATCCACCTTCATTCCTCCTTTCCCCGACCTCCACTCATTCCTCCTTTTCCCTCGACTTCCAACCCACCCTCATTCCTCCTTTTCCCTCGACCTCCGCCATTCCTCCTTTTCCCTCCGACCTCCACCCATTCCTCCTTTTAAATTCTTTATTTTTATTAGTCTTTTTCATTATATCAAAAATTAATGAATGAGAATGAATTAAGTTATTTATTTATTATTGTTATTATGTCAAAAGTTAATGAACAAGAATTAATTAGGATATTTATTATTAAAATTATGTAGAAAATAAACATAACTATTTTTATCATTTATAATAATATATTTACTACAACAATTAATAATAATTAAAAACAAAAATAAAATAACATGACCCCAAGGATGTCCATGGCCATCCACTCTTTACTCAAAAAAATTATTTATGAAATAAGATAAAAGTTGGGTAAAAGGATATATTTGCGAGTTATTGCCTTAATCCACACCTATCCACCTGAAAACCTACAAAATACAAAGAACATGAATATTTATGATTTATAACAATATAGAATAAACCTGCATTATTAGAAAAAAAAAAACTTGTAAAGGATCCAATTTATGATTTATAACAATATAGAATAAACCTGCACTATAAAAAAACACAAACTTATAAAGGATCCATTTAAAGTACATAAACTCATGTGAAGGTCCATCCCACAAGAGGCCATTTTTGAAGAACAAAGGATTCTCAGCCTGCAACACAACAAACAACAAAAGAAACAAATAAAATATTAATATAAAAACATGCAAAACATCAGGCAGAAACAGATAAACTTAACCAACATTTATCGACTAAAATCCCAAAATCAGAAAAGGTTGTCTAACAGATTGGGTGTGATGTGTGACCAAAAGCATGAGAAAACTAGAAGGGCAGCTCCCAGTATTGTTATTCCTAGAAATAGGCAGCTCCCAGCGTTTGTATGATGATTGTTCTTACCCCATATTAAAAACAGGGGGCAGATTATGTGATAGTTAACAAATTTTGTGATTATCCATTGAATCTCTGTTTTTTTTTCTGTGAATGTTTTTATTAATTTCTTATTTTGTTATATTAATTTTCCTCCAACCATCCACCCCATTCCTTCTTTCCCCTCCAACCTTCCAACCCACCCATTCCTCCTTTCCTCCGACCTCCACCCATTCCTCCTTTTCCCTCGACTTCCAACCCACCCTCATTCCTCCTTTCCCCTCCAACCTCCACCCATTTCTCCTTCTAAATTCTTTATTTTTATTAGGCTTTTTTTTTAATTATATCAAAATTTAATGAATGAAAATGAATTAAGATATTTACTTATTATTGTTATTATGTCAAAAGTTGATGAACAAGAATGAATTAATAAACATATCTATTTTTATCATTTATAATAATATTTTTACTTCTCTTTACTAAAAAAATTATTTATGAAATAAGATAAAATTTGGGTAAAAGGATATATATGCCAGTTATTCCCCTTAATCCACGCTTATCCACTTGAAAACCTACAAAATACAAAGAACATAGAATATTTATGATTATAACAATATAGAATAAACCTGCATTATAAAAAAATGCACAAACTTATAAAAGATCCATTAACATAAACCCATGTGAAGGTCCATCCCACAAGAGGGCACAGTTTTTGAAGACCGAAGGATTCTCAACCTGCAACACAACAAACAACAAAAGAAACAAATAAAATATTAATATAAAAACATGCAAAACATCAGGCAGAAACAGATAAACTTAACCAACATTTATTGACAAAAATCCCAAAATCAGAAAAGGTTGTCTAATAGATCGGTTGTGATATGCCTCAATAATGGGATTGAAAGCATGAATGTACAGGAATACTACAGGGCAGCTCCAAGTATTGTTACTAGTCTTTGTATGATGATTGTTCTTACCTCATATTAAAGACAGATGGGATTAGATTAAGTGATAGTTAACAAATTTTGTGATTATACGTTGAATCTCTGTTTTTTTCTGTGAATATTTTTCTAGGCTTAACAAAAGTGTAAGCAAGCCATTTCCATAGTGGATTTCCTTCACTAGGAAAAGTTCTCTATCACCTCGATGGTATGCCTTCGAGACACCTGTTGTAACCTCATCTCAGACAAAATCAAGAAATAACTACGAGGAGACTAATGAAATCACTTAATTTGTAACGTTGTCAAGTTGCCAAAGTTCTTTGTAGACAAAGTAATAGTCTGTCTCATGTTTTTTGCCAAATCACTTTTTGTGAACTCGAGAGGTTTCTCCTAGGTAAGTGAAAACTTGTTGGACTGGTCAAGGGTTATAAATATGGATAATTGGAAAGCCACTTCAGTCAGAATTTTGAGAAGAAGAGTCAAACGAATGATTCTTTTGCATGCATGTATTGAAGAATTTGTTATTGTTGGAGAGTATGAGGATGATGTTTACGAGTCACAAAATGGTGATAACCTTTTAAGAGCCCAAGAACCCCGTGAGTTCAGATGACATGATAAGGTACCACCTGGATCCAATCACGAGCCTTCAGCTCCTGAAGTAAACAGAGCTTAAAGTAATAAAATGAAATGAAATTGGCCATTAATTCTCAGAAAAGACAACTCAGTTGGTTCACCACAATGAAGAGACATCTGACTATCTTTAAGGAATAACGGTAAAAGACAATTCATTCACCAAAATTGTTACAAAGGAAATTGGGGATTTGGTCACAAAGCATATTCTATTATCACCTTTGTGCTAACAACAGGAGTAGAACAATTTCAATGTTCGCAATGGCCACCTCAAGTGCAGTTCCTTCAACTCTGGCAGGACTCGAATTCACGTATACATTGCAGGTAACTTCTATGATAAAACCCTTCAATAAATATAATGATTTCTATTATGAGGTGGAAAACATGGATGACCTAAAGAAAGATACAGTGCCCGGGTATGCATTATATTGCAGATTTAAGAAGCATTAGGGCTTCTGGGCTACATAAGGTGGCTGCTAAGCCTGAGGTGTTTACATGTAAGGATTTATTCCTGAGTTACGAATCATTCTTTTGCATGCGTGTTGAAGTAGTAGTTATTTTTGGAGAGAGTATTTCTATAGGGTCTGTAACTGGTGCAAGAACTAAGAACTTAAGAGACTAAAGAGGATAAGTTGCAGTTGAAGAAATGAGTGGAGGAAGTTTAAGTGGTTTAGAAGATGTGATCAAGCCCAGAGTAGTCTAAAGAAGCCTCTTAGAAAGGAAAGAAGATCATAATCAGACTTAAGATTTTCTGTAAGTGGATATCCCTGTTCCTACAGGAAGAGAAGGGAGTTTCTCTATCAATTTCAAAGTTGTTTGAATATTCAAGATTCATTGTCAAACTCAAGATTTATACGTTTATAGAGGTGAGTCAGGTGTGAGATCAGAGGTAAAAGCTTGAAAATTACATTCTTGTTACTGTATTGCCAGTATATCATCTCTCGGGTCTGAGATAAACCCTCCTTGGGGTTTTAGGGAAAATGAGAGATTTAGTGAAACAAAGTGAGAGTCAATCCTTAAGACCTTCAAGTACATTGAATGAAGTCCAAATTGGATGGAAGAAGTTGATTATCATTTGAGAAACATCTTGCATAAGGAAACCGTGACAGTGGGTATCTAACCTGTAGGTGTCTAATTAGCACCAAGAATGGAAAATTGTTACTCTACAAAAGAAAGCATAAGAAGGATGAGACAGAGGTTAGAAATCATTAGGAATGTTTGAATTTGCTAGAAAACAAAGATTGAGAATAGAATACTGTATAGTACAGTATGGCCAAGGGACGTTTGGTCCCTGAGTCATTGTAACTCTAAAGCATAAGAATGATGAGACAGAGGTTAGAAATCATTATGAATAATTTGCTTAGAAAATAAAGATTGAGAGTCAGAATACTGTATAGTACAGTATGGCCAAGGGACGTGTCAGTAAGGTCCCTGAAGTCATTTCAAAGGTCATTTGAATTGTTTGGATCCTTGTAAGGTCATATATTATTGTATTTGGTGAAAGTCCTAAAACTGTACAGTACAGTATTGCCTAAAGAAGGCCGAGGTAGTCATATATTATGAATGTTTGAATTTGCTTAGAAAACAAAGATTGAGAGTCAGAATACTGTATAGTACAGTATGGCCAAGGGACGTGTAAGTAAGGTCCCTGAAGTCATTGTAACTCTACAAAAAGAAAGCATAAGAATGATGAGACAGAGGTTAGAAATCATTATGAGTGTTTGAATTTGCTTCGAAAATAAAGATTGAGAGTCAGAATACTGTATAGTACAGTATGGCCAAGGGATGTGTCAGTAAGGTCCCTGAAGTCATTTCAAAGGTCATTTGAATTGTTTGGATCCTTGCAAGGTCATATATTATTGTATTTGGTGAAAGTCCTAAAACTGTACAGTACAGTATTGCCTAAAGAAGGCCGAGGTAGTGAGATAAAACCCCAATGTGTAAGTAAGGTCCTGAAGTCATTTCAAAGGTTATTGCATATTTCTTATGCAAAGTTGTTAGTTGTATTAGACGGGTCATCATATTATTACAAAAGCTTTATTTCAATTGTTTGGATCCTTGTAAGGTCATATATTATTGTATTTGGTGACAGTCCTGATACAGTCCAGTAAGGAACAATTTGGCAGGAGATTGAAGTTAGGAGGAGACTAAGGTGAGTTGACACTTGTCAATAGGAACATGAAATCAAAAAGAAGGGGGTAACTAGATGAAATTGAAGCCTTGAGAGGTTGCACCAGTCCACTAATTGATTTGATCAATTATCTGAGTCTGAGGTGACTGTTACAACACAAAAATTGCTTGAGGAAACAAAGGAAGGATAAAAGACTGAGATAATACAAATTTGCCTAGATAAATGAACCCAGAGTCAGAAAATGGAATCCAGTGAGATGAACCAATGGTTGAAAGTTAGAAAATAAATATTTTGCCATCTTCCTTTATAAGAACCTGAAAGCTACAGGTCCAAATACTTCATCTATTGCCCTTAATTCTTGTCAGTTCAGATCACAGTACAGTTGTTACTAAGGGAGGCATAACTTGACAGTTGGAATTAACATTTCTAGACTTCTACAGAGAAGGACTTCAAATTTGTGAGGGATAGTATCTTGAGAGTACTACAAAGGAATTTTCTCAGTGGAGAGTCCTGATAGCTTCATATTGTAAGCATTTTTGTGTCTGGTTAAGTTTCAAGACAGTGAAGTACAGTTTTGATAAGTGAAAACAGAGATGATGATGGAACTCTAAAGGTGATTGAAAGGGAGTTCTAGGAGTAGGGGAGAAGTATGTCTAAGGGATTTGAAGAGTTTAGAAGGCACCCCTATTAGTGAAGAACATACCAATTCGAGGCATTGCAGAAATTTACCTTTTGGTTGAACTCTTGTTTGCGTTTCTGTGTGGTGTAGGATCAGGAACAACTGTCACTAACAACATGGGCCAGATTTGCCTTGCCCATATCAGTGTTTGTCTCTCTCATCAAAAATTGGGGTCTCTTTGCGATTAGGAGTTCCATTTGGGAGCATTTTCTAAGGTATCTAGAATTTTCTGAAAACACAAATTCTAGCGTAAAGCCGAATGGAAGATCCCATTAAATTAAAAAAACATATTTATAACAGCAAAATATTATGATTGTAAATGATTATGTTTTAAGAATTTACTGATTTATTAAGGCCCTGTTTTGGGTTTAGGAAAGTTGGCGGCCCGAGTCCAGTGTGGATGATAGCGTCACAGTTAGGAATTTGCTATGAGGTTACTTGTAAATGCTATTTTCAATTTTGTTGGGTATGCCTTGTTGATTGGTCAGAGGAGCATGGTGGTTCTCTGAATGAGTCTGATTTTGGTTCTTGTTCTGATTCTGATACAGACCCGGAGCCTCTGCCTGAGCAAACACTACAGCCACTGAAAAAGCCTTCCGAGAGATACGTTATGAAAAATGGGCAGCCAAAGGAAGTCTCCCATCTCCAGCATTTTCAGACATTTCCGATTGATAATCTAGGTAAATCTGATATACAGCTTAAGTTTGTGAGTGATGCTTGGTTATAGAATATGGAATGTAGACGCTTATTGAAATGGGCATATGTATATGAGTATTATCTTTCATAAACTCAGCAAATTGATGACAGAAAAGATTCATTTTAGAGCTTGAAAGATTTGGCAGGGTCTTCTTTAAATCGACTGGATCAATGTACCATAGAAGGAATGCAACATTTCGTTGAAAATGAAGGGTGCTCAGAAGATTTGAAGGATTATCACAGAAAGCTTATTAATCTCACAAGCGCTACCCGCCAGATTTAATGTGTTATCAGAGCTAAATTAGGAACCCCAGAGACAAATTGTTGTTGCGACTTCTAGTCTAGCTTAAATGAAATGCGAAATATCCATGAACCAGCTAAGATTTGAATCTAGGATACCCCCAAGATGTTTTTTCCTACCACCAAGCTACTGGCTATTTGTAGGGTTCAGAATGTGGATTGTTTGCAATATACCAATATTATCTTTGTTAAGATTCATCGCTGAAATACAAAAACAAGACCGTAATAAGAAAGTGGAAGATAAATAAAGCTCATGATTCTTAAGATTTTGCATTATATTATCATTGGTTGATTCATGTCCGTCAACAGTACAGACAGATAAGGTTAGTCTTAAGAACACACATTAAGACTAAGAGTGAGAAAGCATATGGATATACATAAGGGTTTGATCTCAACCCAGATCATAGAATACGATCTGTATGAATATACATGAGGGTTTGATCAAATATTTTTGTGGGTCGATTTTCCAAACTTGTATGTGATTCTAAAACAGTCTCTCTAGCTTACTTCGATTTGGGTATTAGGGAACAATGGTATGGTCAAATTTTATAATGATGAGCTTCAACACACAGAAACATACAACTCAAACCATTTCTACTGACGGATCTACAATCGATTATATGGAAAATTGAAATCATAAGATTGACAAAACAATTTAGAACAGAAAACCAAAGTTACATAAAGGCTTCTCCTAAATCCTAATATATTTTTTCTTCCTGAAAATAAAACCTACTTTCATATGCAGAGGGAAGAAAATAAACGGCAGAAAAACCTTTTCTTACCTTTTCAGCTTTACCCAAGCATAATCGCTTCCACTGCTCATTCATTTCGTCCACGGCTCTGATCTGCTCCGCTCCTCACTATTCTTATCTCTAAAAAAAACCCAAAATATAAAGACAACATAGAAATACAGACCCTCAAGAACCCAAAAAAAAAAACATTGAAACACAATAACACAGGAAAAAGACTCAAATACCGAGCATGGCCATGCAACACAACAAAAATATAACACACACACACGCAAAAAAATGCAAGAGACTACAAATTGCAGAGAATGTAAAAGCCAGGAAAAAAATATGTAAAATAAAGTACATAGTCTGGTCTGGGAAAGGGAGTTTATATATCCTTTTCATCGTTACACGCTCCATCCCAGCTGTACACGCTCCATGCCAGCTGTCCAGAATTTATCGACATTCGCGCCTTGTTTCAAATGAATCTTTTTAAATAGAAATATGACCGTTAAGGGGATGAATACTTATATTGTTTTTTAAAGGGTGTTTACTTATATTTTGTTAGATCACATTATCACCAGGTAAACGTGTGAAACTCGATGAAGTTCCCGCATTTGTATATGGATATGGATATACATAAGGGTTGGATCTCAACCTAGATTATAGAATCATATAAAATGGCTATATCTATTCTATTCACTTTTACCTTTCCCTCTCTATAAAAAAATTAAAAATGTGGGTTAGACTTTAAAATTGTAATAAATGGCTATGTGAATTTTGAACATTTGTTTGTGAATATTTAATGAATGTCGGGTGTAATATTAAGAATTATGAATATATGAGGTTTTAAAATAAAATACGGTTATTGTATTTTTGTAGACATTTGATCTTTTTGTTAGTGGTAAAATGATATTATTTTATTATATGTGTGTTTTTGATATAGAGGAAGTTATTTTTGGTGTGTTTTCATCTATTATATGTGTTCCTTATCATGTCCTATATATTTTCTCTCTTTCCTATGTTTCTTCATGTTTTAATGTTTTCCCAATAATCATATTAGTGTAATTTATGTTCCTCAAAACCATATTTATACACTTTTTGGTTCACTAGAATTGTGAGCTTTTATACGAGACTTCCAACCCTTGTTTGGGACCCGAATGGCTTTTAGTCCTTTGATTGTTTTCCCATCCATTGTTTATCAACGTACCTTACAATAGGCTCCTAATTTGAATTCAATAATTTAATAAATACATTTAGGACTTCATGATAAGAAAAAGAATTTAAGAATTTTTGTTATGACTTTAAATATTTTAGATTAAAGGAATATTTGAAACATTTATATTTTCCTTACACATTTTTAGATCTAGTTACCTTATTAGGTGTTGGAGGAAGAAGAATAGTATTCCAAATATATGCAAGGAATTTTAGGAGTGTGCTTAAGGTTTTAAAACCCATAGACCTTAAACAAAATTTTCAAGCAACATTTATCTTTCACTATATTTACCATAACCATATAGTTAGGGTCCTAGAAGAGCATATACTTGGTTATCTTGAAGGCTTTCATTCAACATGAGTTTTCTAAGTTCTCTCGATTTGGCCATAAAATATTTTTAGTCATATAAGAGCATTTATATGGTTATAAGGAAATCATGCATTTAACTTGAGGTTTGTGGGTTCTCTTAATCTAATCTCAAACCCTTTTATTCTACTACCACCTATTGTTGTTTTCTATTCTATATTATTTTGAAATCATATTTTCTTATCAAACCTTGTTTACTCTTAAACTAGAAAGAGTTTATATAATTAAAGATGATTATATTGCTTTACATTGTGGTTGATTTGATTTTAATGTTTATGTGTATATGTATTACATTTATGATATGAACCCACTTTCCCATAATGTACTTAGAAAAATTACAAACTTCTCATTACAAATATGAATAGACTGTAATCATGCCACAAAATCCTTCATCTTAAATCCCAAGATTTAAAAAACATAAAAATGTCAATGAGTAATCAAGGCCCACTATACATAACACATCTTTTGTAGTTGGGGAAGGACCAACATTCTTAAGAACCAAAAACATTTCTCAAACCAATCTTACTAGAAGGGAAGAGCCAAGCATGCGGAAACTGAATCCTCGTAAGGGAAAACAATCAAAAGTGGAAACTAAACCTTCATAGGGGAAAAACAAAGCTATTAAAAAACCTACAAACTGATTTACCATAAATTTAAATAAATAAGTGTGGGGTTATCACTCATATAAATTTGGCATAAGGGCTAGAAAAATATGTATATTTAAATTATTAAATAAAAAATAACTTTCATATATGAGCATACATATAAGATATTGAAAGATACAACATTTAGAACATGTGCCAAATATAGATAGATAAATAAACAAATACAATTGTACTTATATTTTTGGCGGTCTAGAAGTTGATTTGTGTATGATATAGGCATGAACAAGCTTGAAATATTATGCAAATACTTTGTCTCTAATTTTGGAATTGTATTTTTATCACCGATGGAACCATTGGGTACATGATGGGACTGTTGGATGGTTTTGCACTCTTGGATGGTTGTTTCTAGGCTAAAAATCAAGATTTGTAACTTTAAGGATATCTATGAATGACTGATATATGGATCTCTATGAAATATTAGTTCTTGATCATTTGTAAAACCTTTGAAATCAATCATCTTGACCCAAAACCATAGTATTTGGTGAGAATTTAGAAAAAATATTAGTCGTTGGGTTGAAACGCAATTTGTATGTTGCTTACATTGGTAATATTGTGAAGTGTAATTATTTTTACCCCTATCACAAAAGAAAGGAACCCCATGCGCGCGGCGTATCACCCAAATGTGGCTGGGCACTCACCCGGCAAGCACGCGCAGTGCCGAGCCTCTCTTTTATGTGAGTTTAGTGGGAAACATCAACTATGATTTGTATAAGAGATTTCAAAAGGGAAGTTAGGACATCTGAAGAACCATAGGGCTCGAGAGCGACCTCTAGATCCTTGCAGTCATTTCGGACATAGTACTTAACAGAGAATCCATAACGTATATCATGTGAGAAAGAAACATACAAGCATCCTTACTTAGCATAAAAAGGAAAGAGAACTCATGAGAGAGAAGTATGCATCGAGAATCATTTATATTCATGTATATATAACGAGTAACCTCATTACATTTATGGAACCATCACGAGAGGGTCACAGAGAAGCGAGACCATAGTCATGCATTATAATTTGGACTAATGTAACTATGCTTTGCCAAAAGAAAATTTATAATCCCTAAGCCTAGTACATTCTCTCCTGAATACAACTATCCACTAACAGAGTCCTCGCAGTATTTCTGCAGAGCTCTACCCATACTCTCCGTCTATATATATCTCTCTACAGCGCTTGTATTTATAGCTTTCCTGGACTGCCAACTCACCCTCCAGCGCCCTCAGATCTGGTGCCAAATGTCTGAATGTGGTCCTCCATGCGAGCATGCCTCTCTAGGCCTAAGCTTTCCACTTTATCCCATGATGTGCTTCTAGAAGCTTCTAGCATGCTCCTTCTTGGGCCAACATGTCGTCATCTTTGCGCACCTTATCCACACGCAACCGGGTCATGCTTTTCACGTGTTATGCTCTGGACGTCCAAATTGACTAAGTCCTGAACCCTTGGCTCTATCCTCGCGCGTTGCGCTCTCTACAAGCTTCCTTAAACCCTTCTTTTGCGCGCTTTTACCTTGCGCACCATTCCATAATTGGGACCTTGCACCCTACGCGCCTTCATACTTGGTTAATATTCTAGGGGTCCAACATCACCCCAGTACGTCTCCTGTTCTCCCTCCGCGGAAACACTCCACTTAACCAAGATGTATGCTACCTTGAGGAACCAAAGTGTAGTCTTACATTTTGCAAAAGAATAAAGGAATGAAAGAATTGGGGGAGAAGGAAGAATGGGGGGCATTAACTCAATGCAAGCTAGGAAAATCCTTCCGCAAGTCTGCCTCCAGCTTGTTCCATACGTCAACCTCGCTCTGTGCCTTCTAACAGAGGTCACCAATCAGGGTGCTCACCTCGTCAAAACTTAGGCCAATTCCCTGGGCACCCAAAGTGTCAACGATCTTCTCCATCTCCTTGCCCAGGTCTTCGAGTGTGTCCATCCTCCTGGTAATCTGAGGGTATAGTTCTTTCAGCCGGGCCTTGATTGAACCCCTTAATGTTTCAATTGCCTCATATTTTCTTTCTACTTCGGCAAGAACCTTGTCCCTCTACGCCTGTTTCCTTTATTCTTCTCTTGGAACTCCTTTAGCTCCGCTTCATGTGTGGCGACCAAGGTGCTTGCTACCTTATCCCTGTCTATGCAAGTATCATATGTGGCCTCAGTAGATTGGGCAGCGACTTTAACCTCTGCAAGCACTTTACTATACTCAGAGGCCTCTGAGCGCTACCACCCTCAACCTATCCTCTTTCTTTAAGCATGCGGCCACTTCCTCTACAGACTCCAAGGCTAAAGGTTGTCTCTCCATGGTGAGGACGTGCATTATATCTTCTAATCATTCCATAGTGGATGCGTATTTGCGCGGGGTGGTGCTTGGAGTCTGGTGCTTTAAAATGATGGTGCTCTTGATAGACTCCACCTTCTTGTATACTTCCTACACCTTTGTCTTCTCATCCTTTAGCTCACCTCACCTCAGCTGCGTCTCTGATCAGTTCTTCTTGCTTCAAGCTCTTGGCCTTCTCAACCAACTCCTCTTCTTTCTTCCCTAGCTTTCCCTCTAGCACTCTTATTCTATCATTACGCGCAAAGATCCTAGCCTCTATCTCGACCACGACCTTGTTGAGCGCGTTATAGACTTGCTCATCCGAGAGTTCCTGGGAATTTACCAAGGGATTGGCTCCCTTAGACTCTGGTACTATTATGATTTCTCCTTGGCAGACTTCGAAGTCGGCTCGTCAATGTGGGATTCAAACACCCAAGAGAGCATCTTCTTCGTCTGGGGTATGCACCCTCCTTTTCAAATGACCCCATGGCTAAAATCCTTTATGTGGGTACAATGCTCTGGAACTGCGCGCGTAGCACCTTCTTTGTGTCATCAACGTAGCCCATCACTTGTTTTTGCTCACGTATCAAGGGTCCTCCTACCCAAGTGCGCACCTTTGGGAAAACTCACCATTAGAGCGGGACCTCCTCCCACGCTGTCATGCTCCTTTTCAATGTTTTCCTCTTTTCCTTCCTCCAGCACTATGTCAGTGCTGCACTCCAACTCTTGGTCTACTAAGGCCTCAAGCATTTTCTTTGCCTCTCTCTCTACTACCTTAGTTATCTGCTCCTTTGTGAAGCTTATGGGCTCTGCTTCTCTGCACCAATCTCCTCATTCCTTCCCATGTCCCAGGGCACATTCCCCATCCTGTGTGCCCTTGCGTCGCCATGCAAACACGAACTCCTGTTTCTCTTCTCCACTCTCTTCTTCTGAATCGTACACGTTGAAGACATGTGGCTCCTGGTCTCTTTTAGGCTCATCCTCCTCGCTGTCATCTTCTTCACTCTCGTCCTCTCTTCCACCCATGTACTTCTCTAAGTTGGGTCTCCTCCGAGTCAACTTCCTCTTCCATCCTCTGCTTTTTCTGAGAGGTGATTCTTTGATAGGGGACTCAACCTTCTCTTCTTTCTCTGGCGACTTCTCCTTGGTGAGGGGTTGTTCTAGCACCTCTTCCTCCGGTGTCTTTTCCTTTACCGGTGATTTCTTTCTATGCGCGTAGGTGTTACGATTGGTGCTCATTGATGGCATGCTTACTGCCGTTTAAGCAATCTACACACTTGTGCGTCTTCGCCTCTTCTTCGCTTCTTCACCTCTTCTTCGCCTTATCGTTCTCCGTACATGCCTTTCTCAAACTTCGGTCTTATGTGGAGGTATACGCGCGCCGCAGATCCTCTTGTAATGGGCAACGTTATTGGTCTAGTCATCTGTACTTCATGCGATACGTATCTTTATATGTACACGCGCTTGCTGCTAGGGTAGTTCAACTTTTTACGTAACTCTCTGTGGTCCCGATCCAGGCTTCCAAGTTCTAGCTTCAGCTTCTTGGATTCCTTGAATCTGTTTACTCTCACTTGGAAGTATTGAGCTGTGAAAGCGAAGGGAAGCTTGCACCATGGGCTCCATGATTCATCTATTAGCCTGAACCTACCCAGGTAGAAATGTTGGTATATTGCAAATTCAGCTTCTCTTTCAGTGGCTGTTGGAAGTTTTTAGGAATCCTCCACTCTACCCCGAACGTGTTCCTCAGGTGTGTATACCACTTCTCCAGTCACGCCTTGTGGGGTGTTATCATTGTGTCGCATGCATACTTCTCGAATCTCTTCACGGGTGAAGGATCCTCACAGGTACTCCCATACAAATTTGTCTAATGCGTCAGGCACTCCAATCTCTAAAAACACGATGGTTAGTAGGACATTTTCGAAGAGGATTCTATCACCTTCCTTTGACTAACAATCTCCTCCACGATGTATGCAGATAAGTTGTATATGGTGCCCTCTGTAATCTTTCTACAAACATGTAACCATGGTTTATTGACCTGGGTCCATCTCTCCTGCCATTCACTTTGTTACCAGATGTGCGGCCATCTTCATCACTAGGTCCTTGATGTCTGAGATGTCGTAGTACCTCGACCCCTTCTTGCAGGCATATTCGGTGATGGTTTCCTGAATTGCCTCCTTGTCGCCTAGGTCATCCTCCAAGTTGTCTCCTTCACATATGAGGCATGTGAACTGTGAGATGAGTTGAGGAGTAATGTGCATCTTGCACCCTACAAAATGGAAGTAATCTTCATGTACTCACGACATTAGCCATTGGTATAGGCGCTCTGGTTTTCCAAAATAGGGAAACTCATAGAGTTACAACAACCTTACCTTCTCCATCTTGACCTTAACATCATCATTGTAAATGGGCAAGCCCTCGGTGTCCGTTTACTCGTAGGAATGCACTAACTCCGAGTCTCATTTCCTTCTCGATTATGTTCGTTCGATGGTTATAGTCACTCACAGGCATGTTCCTTAGGTGGGACTCCCACTCCTTACCCATCATTACCCCATATGGGTACTGCATCTCTGCATACCACTCTTCATTCATATTCACGTCAGGTTCTTGTTACTTGGCCTTGCCCTTGCCCTTTCCTCTCTTGGGTGCCATTGTCAAGGTCCTCCTATCACTTCACTCCCTCCTTGTTACTTTGCTCTTCCACTTCTTCCAGCCTCAGATCTCAAACCTATGATGAAAAACCTCTTAAACCCGTGCCCTAGTTTGTCAAACCCTAACTGGGATAAAACTTCCACAAGACGGCGCCTCCTCACAACTTTTCTCACGCTCGTGAAACCCCTTCCTTCGGTTTGTAAATCCAAACGGGCTACTTATGCCTCAACTTGTCAGATCTTTCTTCACACGATCAAATCTAGAAACCCTAGTTTGTAATAGATGTAAAAATCGCTTCTCTCTCTATTCGCAAAGTGAAAATGAAAGTGCCTCGACCCTTTACTTATAGCTTTTCCCTTTTTGAGCATTAAATGCTACTTCACCTACCACCATACTTTTTTCATTTAATGCGGCTTTTTCAAACAAAGCCCGTCTTCAACACTTTCACTCACCGCCCAACATGCGCGAAAACTCCTCCAACCTTCTAGCACGCAACCAATCCAACCCGACAGGAGACTCTTATATGCATAAAACCCTCCTTCGTCACGATTTTTGCTCTTGCCTACCTCATGTTGCTTAATGTGCTTTCTCCTCCTTAGTACGTGGGATCTAAAAGTAGCTTTATCCTGGCACCAACCATCCTTCTTCCATCTTTTCTCTCCATACACCTCTTTCAACTAGGCCATTCAACAGGGATTTTTAACATACACTTCCTTGGCACTCTAACCATGCGCTCCTTCACATTACTCCACCCCACACTTAAAATGATGCATGGTCCTCTGTGCACTCACAAATTCTCCAAAGTATCAATAAGGTTACCGGTGCCCAAGGCACAAAACAAAAAAACAACGCAAAGGGAAACACAAGAAAGGGAATGCATAAAGGAAATTTCTAAACTAACTGCAAAATTGCCTTATTTACAAACATCGAGAAGACTTATTTATAATAGGGCTTCAGCTAGCCTACTCCCATTGAAGTGTCTAGGAAACTTTGTCCCATCCAGGTGCTTATAACTGGCACGCGCCCGAATCAAGGATGTATGAGATTGTGTAAGGACCCAACCAATGGACTTTCAACTTCCCAGGATGGCGCAAAAACTTAGAATCATATAGTAAAACCATCTTCCCAACCTCAAACTTCTTGTTTCTAATGTGGCGATCATGCCAAGCCTTCTACGCTTTGCTTTTTCTATTGTTTGGCTCCACCTGGCAAGTGATCATCTCTCATCCAGCTTCATTAACTCATCAATCCTTTCTTCCAGTGCTTGTTCATTAGCTAACCCTCCTGCGCGCTATTCGCAGAGAAGGCAACATAAATTCAACCGAGAAAAAGCGGCCTGCGCCAAACACCAATTGAAATGGTGTGGCTTTGTTCACCTTTTATACGTTGTCCTGTAAGCCCACAATACTGCCGATACTTTGTCATCCCAATCTTGTCTTCCGACATCACAAATTTTGGTCAGGGTATGACTCAATATTTTGTTGAATGCTTCTATGGTTCCATTTGCTTGTGGGTGATAGGGCATAGTCTTGTGATGAGCCACCATGAACTCTGATAACAGTATCCTCACGGTCTCATTCAAGAAATGCGTACCCCTATCGCTGGTCAAACTCAACGGGCATCCATACCTTGTGATAATGTTCTCCCACAAGAACCTTATCGTTGTGGTTGTTGTGCAATCTTTAGTCGGGTTTCCTCTGCCCACCTTGTCAAATAATTCGTGCAAGTGATGACATAATGTGACCCAGTCCTACGCGCGGCCCAGTGCAATAGGGCCTACAAAGTCTATTGCCCACTTTTCAAAAGGCTCTGCGCTAGGGATAGGGCACAAAGGCATTTCATCTCTCCTTCCTAGTTTGCCAATGCACTGACAATGGTCACACGCTTTACAATAGTCTTTACAATCCTTGTACAGGGTTTCCCACCACAAACTTGCCATTAATATCTTACGCATGGTGGCATCACCTGCATAATGTCCACCCGCACTTCCTCTGTGTGATTCCTCCATGATGGGGAGGTCCTTATGTTCTAATACACACTGTGCAAAAACTTCATCACGTCCCAACTTGTATAAGTCTCCACCGATTAACATGTAGGGCGAGACGCGTATGGCAATTGCTTTTCTCCAAGTATTCATTCCTACGGTGCCACACCTTCCTTTAAAAATACTGCAATCTCTTCCAAATATGAGGGAGCGCAACCTAACCTAAATTACACGCATCGGCATTATTTCCTCGATACTCTGCGTGTCCTCCTTGAATCAATTCTTGACGGATGATCGGGCCCATAATTGATTTTCCCGGGCTTCACTACTAAGGTGAACTCAAACTCTTGAAACAACAACACCCACCGACAAATACACCCTTAGAAACGGGCTTGTTCACCAAATACTTTAATGTCATGTGGTTGGTGTAAAACACAAAGGGTGTTACTAGCAGATACTATCTAAACTTGAAAAGTGCGTAGATCATTGACAATGCCTCGCACTTAGTTGTGGTATAGTTCTACTCTGCTGGTGTCAACTTCCTGCTTGCAAAACATAGAGGATGATCAACAATCCCTTCACTGGTTGTGCAAACACTACTCCAATAGTAGTCCTGAGGCATCTACATGGACATGGAAGGGCTTGTCCCAAGAGGGAAAATGTAATATAGGTGCGGTGACAAGCCTATCTTTTAATGTATCAAACGCCCTCTGTTGTGCCTCTCCCCAATGGAAGGCACTTTTATGTCTAAGCAGCTCCTCTAAAGGCGTGGCGATCTTGGCATATCCTTTAATGAATTTCTGTAATAGCTTAGTATGCCCAAGGAATCTGCACACTACGCTCTAGCTAGTAGGCTCCCCTAACCCCATAATAACTGCAACTTTAGCGGGATCTACCAGAAGCCCTCCTTACATATGATATGCCCCAATAAATTCCCAAAGGGTGTAGCAAACACACACTTCTTAATGTTGAGGATATCCTTAATCGCCACACCTCTCAAACATTAACCTTAAATTGTCACAATGGTCCTTAACTAGACCATACACTATCCAATCATCCAAATAGACCTGAAGAAACTTATGTATGAAATCCTGGAACGCTTGCACCGCTATGCGCGAGAAAACAACATAACATTCTTCAACCCAAAGGGCATGACCGTGTATGCAAAACTTCCCCACTTAGTGGCAAAAGTCATCTTCTCCTGATCCTCCTTTGCAATCCGGACTTGGTGGTACCCTGAAAATCCATCCGTGAAGGAATAGATTTACGCCCAAATGACTCCTTCCAAAATTTCTTCTATGAAGGGGGTCGGTAAGGGATCAATGACACAAACTATGTTCAATTCCCTATAATCCATGCAGATCCTAATCTACCCATCCTTCTTGATGTTGATTACCATCGGACTTATCCACTCTGATTCTTCCACTGCCTCAATGATCCCAAAAGCTATCATTTTGTCTATCTCCTCCTTAACCTTCAAGCGCGAATTGGGATTCATCTGGTAGGGCCTTTTCCTAACCGGCACGCGTCATCCTTCAAGTTTTATCTTCATCTCCCCTAAGGAATGGTGAATACCTTTGAGCTCATGGTACTTACGTGGGAATAAATCCTCAAATTCACTAGCACAGATCAATGATCTTAGAAACTTCCTTCTCCGACCAGTAGTCTCCAATAATAGCTTCCTTAGGTTCTTCTCTTAAACCGATGTTAACCTTCTTTATCTTTAAGGGTTCATGGTAGGCACACGCGCGAGTATCTGCACTGTCCACTACCTCACGTGTCCCTACAGAATGGTTAACATCCAAGCTTTCTGATTCCTCTCCATCAATCACATACACCAACTTTCCTTTTTCCTTTTCCAAACACGCACGCTCAAGTTGTAACTCTTCTATTTCCTCTACTTCTTCTTCAAAGCGTGCCCCTAATCCCGGTTCACCTAGTAATTCCAATAGCCTATCTTCCGTCCTGGCACTATCCCCCATGGTAAGGCACTTGATACCCTGCAAGGCCTTATCAACTGATGGTTTGGTACTCCGATACTCAAAGGTTTGAATAAGGTCAACCATGCGAGCTCTTGCCAATTCCTTGTCTAGCGGCGTGTCTCCGAATGAATATACCATGTGTGCACGTAACCCTGCAGTGTAGAATACAACTTTTGCACCCAGAGGGATGGTGGCAAAGCTTCCACGCCTTCTCTCTAGACTCGTTCACACTCCTAGATATGGAAAGAGGCGGGCTCCTTCCCATGGTAGTCCTTGATGATGGTGGGCACATTGCTTCTAGAAAATCTGACAGAGAGCAATTCTTACCTCGTGCCACTCTAAAAGGATATCCTGATGTGTAGTCCACCACCGAGCCACTGTGTCGAGCAAGACATAACTTAACATCCCTCTTCGTTCCTTTCCATCCCTCCACTGAGCTTCCACCTCCTACAGAAAGATCTCAGGGAAGGCTCCTCCTGAATACCTGGGCAGTTCTTTTCCTCCAAGGCGCCGAACAGTGCACGCCTTTGTTACCTTGGTCACCGACCCTCTCAACTATCATCCCATCAATTCATAAGTTCCATGCACCCAATTGTCACATGCTAGACTAGTGGTATCACTCACTTGACGCACATCTTCAAACCGGGATAACCACATTAGTAGGGTGTATCATTTATGGGTCTCTCGATTGAGCACACATATATCCTATCCGAACTTCTTCCCCATGGTTCATTATAGGGTGTCGATTTCCCATCGGCCCGGGGTATAATGACACATCCCTCCTTGTTCTTGAAGGCGATGTACCCTTTGTTGAAAGCGAAGGTCCGCATTGTTCTTGTAACACCAAGGGCGCCCAAGTAACACTGGGAAATTATGCGCCTTGGCAAGCGCGAAGACTTCAAGTCCCAGAAACTTAGCTCCTTGGATATTAATAACTTCATCCTTTAAGACGCCGATGTGCATCACCTTAGTCTTGTTTTCCATATACACACATTCGAAGATGGCTATAATGCAGGTCGTCCCATCGGATGCCATGCATCCAAAGTTAGAACATTAACCTCCGCACCTATGTCAATGAGGATATTACTAAGGAGCCATCCATCTACAACTGCATTCAATGTGATCTCCTTATCATAGTCAAGGCTATGAGGGGGAAGGTTTACATGCAAGACCTGCCTCTCGCGCTCTCCTCCAGGCGTGTGGTACCTTCTCTCTCAACCATGATCCTAGCAAGGGAATGATATTCTCCTGCCTTAGCATTTTACACACCTCCTTGACCCCATCCAAGTCATCCTTTGGTGCCTCGACTCTCCTTCCTTGTTCCTCCCTCCTGGATTACTCCTTTAGACATTGAATTTCTCCTTTTAAGCTTTGAATGACATCCATGGTGTCCTGATATACCTCCTTTTGATGCACGAGTCTGAATACTTTCCATGAATGACCTCCTCCCTTGAAACCAGGTTCTTCTATCTTGGTATCTCTCTTACACGCGTAGCTTCGCCCTTGTTGTTACCAAGACAGGCTCCAAACCTGCATCTCATGTTACCCAAGGCATCCACTTTGTATGTCTGCCTTCTTAATATTGACCATTGCAGTGCCCTTGTCCTTTCGGTCTTTGTTGATTCATATGCTCAAACAATTCTCGGGCACTCCTCATACTTATGCTTCTTTCCACACCATGAGCACTGCAATAGGTCTGGGCATTCATGTTTGTAATGCTCCGTAGATCCACAATTGAAACAGGTTCCATGCGGGAACTCACTCCTTCCTCCTCTGTGGTTTCCATGACCATGGAACCCTCCTAAAAAACCTCTTCTATACGTACCTCCATCTGTGCGCTCCTCATAACGGTGATCATCACCCTTAGAACTACTGACAACACTAGTTTGGTGCACCCCATGATCAATGACCTCATGGATCTGATCAATGAGCCTACAGTCCTTACTATCATGGGTTGTAGAAGTCCAAATTTTGCAGATAACAAGATACATTCTTCCGGATTGCGCCCAGCAGCGCAAGGGGCACTACTTACATCATGGTCCCCATGACAAATTTTACAATCTACTACCACGATGCATCTTTCCTCACGGGGCAATTATCCTTAACATGCCCCTCTACTTCATAATCTATGCACCACAAACTCTGCGAGTCTCATGGGTTGAGTTCGCAGACAATTTTTCTAACTGCTTGGCCATAGCAGCAATCTGAGCCTCCAAGAACGGGCTAACACCATTATTAACACTCTCGATGGCTTTGGTGCGCAGGGCAGCTTCCAATGCCTCGCACGAGTCACGTAAATTTTTTATGAGATAAGGCCCTTCTAAAAGGAGAGATCAACCCCCCAACAAACCACTGAGCATGTTGTGAAGGGTGAATATCATATGATAATTTAGACAAGAGAGTTTTAAAGTGCGCATCATACTCTCGCACACTCTCTGTCATTCCTTGTTGAATCTCCTTCAAAGCACTGATTCTCTTCTGCTCAAACTCAGGAACATGGAATTCTGCCAAGAATGCATTCTTTAAAGCAGTATAGTGCACCACTATTTGATGAGGGTCATACTTCCTATACTAGCTATGCACGCACCCTTGCAACGTGGTTGCAAACTGACTAGCCTTCCATTCTGGGGTTGTGACACCCTTTGCACGCCATAGCAGTTCATATTTATGAACATGTTCTGTAGCATCCTCAATACCTCTATAATCAAGCAAATGTAGAGACATTTCAAAGAAAACTTATGGGGGTGGTTGGGGCCCGAATCCTCCTGAGCCAAAGCCTTGGTTTCCGCCTGTGTTTCCTCCACCGCCTAATCCACCAGGTTCACCAGGTCCTAAACCACTAGATCCACTAGGGCCACCGGAGTCACGAACCACCGAGATCCACCAAACCCACCAGCTCCTACTCCTCCCAAACCACCAGATCCACCAGGCCCACTAGGTCTTGAAGTGGTCATGCCAAGGGTCCCCATAGTTCTCTTTGAGCTGCGCACCCACAGTATGTGACAATGCCCCACCTGCATAGTATACCCCGCGCCACTCCCGACGTGAGACCAAAAGCTTGTGTGCACATACCTTGCCCGAAAAGTCCTAACACTGGTGGTGTTTGCATGACCATAAAAGTCCCAAAGAAATTATACCTCCCGGTGTAGACCGATCACTTCAATGTAACCAATGGACTAGCATATTATCCCCCGATTTGGAAAACCAAACGCCAGGGTCCGGTCACTAGGTGGGCTCAGATGTGTGCCAACGGTTCTTCTTTCTCCGCTCTCATCAGAAGTCGAAGGGGTTTCTCTCACGTGCTTACCAAGATGGGGTCGCACAGACTGCTCAAGTTCCACGTCCCTGCGTGAACCTCAAATCCTTCCCGCAACGTCTACCACCATACATCCATCACACCTACAACCTCACATCATCTAGCAATCTCCCTTTCACGCGCTTCACCATACTTGAGTCGTCTCTCCTCCCTTTCTTTTCCGCCGCAACATCTATCATCTTCCTCCACCCTAGTTTCCTCGCCCAACGCTCAGAAAGGTTTACCCGGCCATTGGGAAAGTCTCTAAACTCATGGTAATGATCAAGATTTTCATAGCCAGAGGGACAACACGTAGAAACGGTCGTCTAGGCTCCCACGAAACTCAAACTCAACAACCTCCCAGGACAAGAATATGTGGAAATGGCGTACTCCATAGTGTAGTAGCTAGCCAATACTCCTTTCCACCAATGATCCACATCACGGGTCCACAACAAATATGCATCTGCATGTTAAGTTTGTTTGAAATATGTTTTCCAACTTAGTCACTTTCAATCTGCGCCATCAATTTCTTACACAATCACCTTGAGACTCCTGCACTATCGGTTTGTGCCTTTCTGTTTTATATTAACTCATTCAAATCTAGCATAGGACCCAAGCTACCACATGAACCCACCGGTTTGTCGATCTCTTGCGAAACAAAGTCAGTGGAGATCTTTGAGAAGGCGGGATGGTTAGATTTTCTATTGGCATACGAAGAGTTCAGTATCCCAATGACTGAAGAATTTGTAAGAAACATGGAAGAGGGATATGCCACTGTAAATGGTAAGGAAATTATTTTCTCTCCCATTGTAATTAGTCAATTTTCGGTATACCTAATGATGGGTTAGCTATTAACAATAGGACAATGTATCATGAGATAATCAAGATATTTGTAGTAGGGAAGAAAGAGAAATTGCAGTTGGTAATTGACAATAAGGGAAAGGAAAAAGGAGTTAAGAGATTAAGCATACTGGAACCTTGGGCTGAAGTGGCCAAGTAGTTAATTAGGTATTTCACATGTGAAGGCCAATATGAAATTGTGTTGGGTCCAGTTTTAAGAATGCTCATTCATTTATGACATGGCAAAGCCAAGCCCCAATATAAAGCCAATTTTCCTCAATCCCTTTATGATTCCATTTGTGTTGCCACGGAAAAATTTCTCATGGGGCTTCATATCTCAAATTTTAGGGTTTAATTCACTTAATTTGTAAACACAATTTTTTCCAAAAATAATTCTCCTTAAAGCTTGAGACTGTTATGGAACACACTCCATCCACCTTTGGTAGGTCCAAGAAACACCTATGTACTTCCCGGTCTACCCCTATTATTCATGAAACCCCAATTGATAAGCCATTATCACAAGAAGAACAAGAGGCAGCTGAAATTATGCAAACATTGGTTCAAACTCCACTCGAGTCTCCACATAAGCCAATCTCTCCATCTATTCCTAAAGAGTCATTAACTAAAGATAAGGGTAAGGCATGGTTTGGAAGAAGGAGGACCTAGTTCTCCACTAGACCTTGATACTATTTTACCCCAAGTGCTCTCCTTATCTAAAGTACAGTTCGAGTTACAGATAGCTCAAGAGAGAATTGGCCAATTGCAGTCACTTTTGGAAGCTAAGGATACTAGTTTCTCCCAACAGATTATCTTCTAAGGACCAATAAATTCAAAAGCTATGAGAAATAATAGTTCACCATGAGGAAGCCACTCTCCAGATACAACAAGCCTTAGAAGTAAAAGAGTAGCAGATAAAATTACTGGAGGCTACAAATTTGGAGATGAGCACATCACTCACATAGTTATAGGAAAGTAGAAAAGAACAGAGCAAACCTTTCCTAAGATTATTGTGTTGAAAGGTATGGCTAAATGGATGGAGGAGCATTATAGTCTCGGATTAGTGGAGGAGGAGAACAAAAATCGAAGGAAGAAAAATAATTTTTGAAACAAAATGTGGTCATAGTCAATAGGCTTTATGATCAGGTACTCTCTTGCAGAACCCCTTCCAACTTTTATGCCCTATTTTTAAAGGAACAATTTTTCAGATGGAAAATAACTAGAGCCAGGGAAATGTTGGATATTTAATTTGAAGATGATAGTTAGTTTATAGGGGCATATACTGCCGCCAATGATATCGAGAAAAATTCCAATGTGAGTTCTATGTTCATAAGTTTATGCTTCAGAGCTCATTGAAATCCTAATCAATCTGTATGTGGGGGAAGTTCAACTGAGAGCATTTATTTCAATTCTCAGACATCAAGGTGATTTGAAGGATCATAGAGCAATCTTTGTGCAAGCAGAGTCTAACATTGGCCTCTTAATGAGGTATGATTTACCAGCCCCCCTCTGATTTTTCAACAAATTCCGTTTACAAGTGTATTATCTGCGTTTGGTAGACAGGTATATAGATATTCTTCATAATTCTATCAAGAATTTTATAGAACATGTGCTCCCCACATTTAATGTTAACTTTCTTGCCTCCCAGGTGTGATATCAGTTGCTTGCAGATCCATACAAAAGGAAAGAGGTCATTTCACCAACGAACCTCTGGTGGTCCTTGAAATGAGAAAAAGATATATGAAAGATCATTATGGGCCTCAAATAACAATGGATTGGAGTGAGATACATGCCCCCTCTAGTTATTTCACTAGTGCCACAATGGAATTCAACAAGTGACCAATCAGAGGACAACTATGTGACTTAGAGGAAGAATGTTGTTGATCATTTTGGGTTTTCTGATACATCTTTGGATGAAACTTGGCAAATCTTTGCCAATGAGTATAATTGTTCTAGGATAGTTGAACAACTTAATGCTAGGTAGCAGAGGACCTACTAAATCCTTAGTCTAGGGAGTGATGAACCCCATTTTGTTATGTTTAAGCCCTGTTTAAACTTATACCATTTTGATATCATGATACATGATGAACAATGATTACTCTTTATATTTAATACTTTACTATGATTATGGAGGAATTATTGTGCATATGCTTGGTATTTTTATCTTGTTAATTATTCTTTAGAAATGACTTAAATGGTTTTGTTTTGAAACATTAACTACACTTTTGAAAGAGTATGTGTTGAGTTATAACAGGAAGCGTAGGACTTAATTCATGCACCAACGCAGGACTCTAATTAACGTGTTGGTGCGAGGACTCACCTCCGTGTTAATAGGGAACTCAGAGTACCACATCTAGACCATCCAGGTCATCGACCCTAATTCTACAAAGTAGGAAAATGCACGTTTATGCAGTCGTTCAAATGATTGAAATCACAACTAGTCATGTATTATATTTTATACATAAGTAGCACCATTAACTTAGGAAACATTCCGCCCAAAATTTGAGGATGAAGTATCCCGAACTAAGCCTTGTCATCACCAAAATTCTCGTAATCAGTCCTGAGATGGAAAATTTTTGAGTATGGAGCTTAATTGCTTCACAAGAAGCTTGTTTTTACATGTTGTCGGTTTGGACGGTGGTGACATCGGTCGGAAATCGGCATCGATCGAATGTAACCGACATCGGTCGGGAAGGAACTAACATTGGTCACCTGTGCAATGGTGCTTTTTCTTTAAATAAGAATAAGAATAAATATCTTGCTTTAAAGATTTTTTTATTGATTTTAAAAGCATAGTTAGTTTAATAGAATAGTTATATATAATAATTTGGTTCGGGTTACGAGAGAATTAACACAATAAATAATATTATATTTTCTATATATTCTGCTAATACATTGATACATATTAATAGGAGAGTCTACTCCTATTTTCACGGAGGTTGTTCAACAACACTCCTCACAAACTCCTATATACGTGAGTTGGTTGTATAACCAAATATCACGTATAAACAATATTAGATATAGTTGTTTAATGTAACAACTATTAATCATATATTATTAATATGAGTTATATTAACTCATCATTAATAATATTACAATTTACTCATATATTATATTTGATAATATAGTTGCACACATTAATAATAATGTGAACACTATTCATTCCTAACAATATATGCATGTATGCATTGTATGAGGGTAAGAAAGAAAAAGAGAGAAGAAAATAACAATTGTTTGCATGTTATTTTTCTTGGTGAGCAAGAAATAGTAGGTGAGTGAGGGAAAAACATTGAACATCTTGTGAGGTGTTGGAAGACAACACGACTTCGTTGTATTTCCTCTATAAAGCACTTTGAATTATAATATTAGTCATTTCTTGGTGGACATAGCCCACATTGGGTGAACCACATTGTTGGTCGTCAAAAGGAACTTCGAGAAGAGCAACGATCGGGGACAAGAAGTCCCTCCTCTTTAGTGGGAGAGGTTCCCTTATTCAGAAATGAACCTATTTACACATGTACAAAGCATGGTTTCACTATGGAACTTGAATATCATAAAAGTGTTTCCTAAATAGATCATCAATTACAAAAGGACAAAGGAATGAAGATGTGGAAGTGAGCGAAAAAGGCACCATCCGAGAATTGTAGATGACAGAATAATTCCTTATGCGTGCAAGAATATAGTGAATTGGAATAAGATCATTTGTACCCACATTAATAAGATGAAATTTGAAAAGACACACAGTTCTATGAATAACATCTACAAGAATACAAAGCTTCTCAGCATAATGTAAACAAATGATCTAACAACATTTAATGGAGAGCTTGCGAATAAAAAGAAAAATCGAGATAGACAAAAAGAATGAAAATCATACGTATTGATCTCTTTGTGATTTCCTTACACTTTTGAATAAGCCAAGTTCTTTTTTTCTTAAAATGGCGAGGAGAGGCCATTATATAGTTTACAAATTAGTTACCCTTGGTAACTATTTCTTTTAACTAATGCTTAGTTAAAGGGCTGCTTAATCACGATACCCCAACTAATTACAATAAATCTGAGATGAGGGAAGGAAGAAAGGAAAAGAATCAGGAGAAGAAGATAGACGTTCATGACTGGGAGGGTCCCAGTGACTTTAGGATCCACTATCTAAATCCTTTCAATGCCTCTGCTATGTCTCTGCCTCGTGGGACCGATGTGTTGGTAGTGGATTGGATCCAAAATCCAAGGCACTTCTCCATTTCTTTGTCGAATTTGACATGAGTATGATAATCTTTATTCACTTCCTCAATAGCAGACTGGAGAGAGCAGATCTCCTTTATCTTTTCTTTGGAAATAGACTCCTCCCTGAACAAATTCTCTTTGACAAAAGCTCTGAATTGAGCTTTGATTTCTTGTAAAGAGAGAGGCACACCAGAAGTCTCATCATGGAGATGGCAATGTATATCCTTGAAGGTAGATACAACTAGAGTCTTGAAGGCCTCACCCTTCTGCCAGCTATTTCTTAACTCTCCCAAAGCCTCCTCCAGCACCTTGATTTTCCATTCCACGCTTTGTATACCCATGACTTTGACAAGTTATCTTTTGCATCATCGAAGACCTTGCTTGCCATCAAAATATTTTCATCAGCCTGTCCCATAAGGCGAAGGTCTACTATGCAGCTGCTCCAGAGTTTGAGTTCTTTATCTATATTCCCAATAGTGGAGGAGAGCTTCTGTTGCAAATTATTTACCTTCTCATTGAGTTTGAAGGCTTCTCCAATGAAATTCAATCCTGCAATGAGCATGTCATCCACCATGGCCTCCATAGCCCTTCCATAGATGGAATACTTGTGTATATCTTTGATACTCTACACCTCATCTTGGCTGAGAAGCACAGGTGGGGGAAGAGTAGTCAGTGGGGTAGGATCTAAAACTTTGTCCTTAGACAGCAGTGACTTGATGAAACTTGTAAGGATCTGAGCCTGCTCCTCCAACTGCTCTATGGTTTGTTGCCCTTTCTCTACCCTCCCAATGACTCTAGTGATTGTTTCCTAGAGATTGTGGATCTCACCTTCAGGGGTGGACTCTCCCATGGGAATTCTTGAGAGCTTAAGGTTGTATGCTTGCAAATCTTGCTCTGGCTTGTCTACTTTGGGCTTGACTATCTCCAGGAATTGTTGGCCCTGAGCATCAGATACTATTCTGGAGGTAGTTCTGGCCTTTTTGGTAGGAGTAGGAGGAGTAGTGCCTAATAAGGCTGCCACAGCATCAAAATTGGGTCCCGAGATTCGGGAGGAAGACTTTCTCTTCCTACTGTCAACAAGAGGCTGCACCCATGCAAAGGAGGAGGAAGAAGAATCGGGTGGGGCAAGAGGACCAAGAGACAGAGAGGACTCATGGCACCCAAGGTGTGCACTTCTGTTGCCTCTAGTTGAGATATGAGTGGGGCACTCGGGGCTCTCGGTGCGGAGGAAACAATGGTGCCTGGAATTTCAGTGCTCTGGACTTCTTTGTCTTTATCTATTGGGGCTTCGGGGCATTCATGGAGTGACACCTCACTCTCTTCACTTTCACCGAGAACAATAATGTTCTGCAGTCCTGAAAAAGCAGTGCATGCTTCCTTAGGGGATCTTCCTCCACGAGGCTCCTTTTTAAATTCTTTGACTTTCTTCTAGTACACTTGGGTGGATGAGGAAGGAGTGGAAGATGTAGGACCTTTAGTTGATGAGGCGGGAGGAGTGCAGCTGTACAAGTACTTCCAAATCGGGTGATAATACCTCCTTTCTTGGTGTTGAGGTGTCCTTGGAAGAGGACTCACTGAGTGCCTTCTCGAGTTCGCGAACTCTCTGTCAAACCAGATTTTGGTTCTTACCAAGATGGGAGCTAGGATTTCTGCGATCATCCTTCTCCTTTTTGAACTAATCCAAATCCTCCAGGAGTATGTTTGACCACGTTGTCATATTCATATGAGTACAGTCGGAATTATCATCCTAGAGCCCCTCGGGAACTTGGTACGAGTTAAGCTCTTGAATTAATTGAAGAGAAAACACCGCCATAATGTCTCCTCCTTGCTTCAAAATCATCGTGCACAGTCATTGATAATCCTCTGTATCCCTTTATGATGATAAGTGATCTTGATGTTACTGCTTTCAATAAACTTCTTCAAGTCAAAACAAGTTCTTAGCTTTGAAGAAATGGAAAGTAATGGGAGTTAGGGCTCTTTCTATGTTTTATGCATCTAGAGCCGTTTTGCAGTGTAGTTTCCCAAAGTGATGGGGAAGTGCAAGCCGGTAATTTTATTATCCTGCCGGGTTCTATGCGGCTTGTCCAATTGCTGCATACTTCTATCGAGGCCATTTTATCATTGTAGAACATGGGGAGCTTGAGAGGAGTGCTCTCATAGCCTCTGAAGCCTTATATAGGAAATTTTTCTAAATTGGATGAAGTAGGGACCGTAGTGCGATATTAGATTCATAGCTTCATCAGAAAATCTCCTCGCTGTGTCGCTCTCCAGAAGCTTGACAATGTACATGGTGAAAGCGTCATTCACCCTCCTGAAGTTGCGATTGCTTTGTGTCAGGGTGAGCGAGGCGGTAGGCATACACGGGTCAACCTTATGAGCATCAATGTATGAGAACCCAAACCATTGCCTTGATGCTGCTAGGGTATACATTAAGTATGAAGTCATATAGAACTTCTTGGTTTGTTGTACATTAGACAATTTGCTCTGCTTTAGGTTCATACTAATGATCTCTACCTAGTTGATATTCGAGTTCCTTCGCACACCATATTGATAAGTGGGCACATCCGAGAAATGGAACTCATTTGTAGAGGGTAAGCCCATGACCCGGGCCAGTAGGATTATAAAATCTGACAATTCCTCATTGAAATCGGCACGGAAAAGAACCTTGGATAGACGAGACGCCCCCTTTTTAGGGTTTTTAAGCCAAGACTTCGCCACCCACGCCTTATATTTCTCACTGTCCTGATCGAAGAGGGCCTGTGCCTAGTTCTGAGAAATTACTATAGCATTGTCCATCTCAGGAATCCTTAGGGCAGCGCCAATGGCGGCAGCGTCAAGTTTGGCGATGAGTTCCCCATGCACATTCGTCAACTCACTCGAGTTAGGATTGAAATGAGCTCTGCAGGAGAGTATTGTATCTGCGCATTGCACTGAGATTGGGAAACCACCGGTGAATGCCAAACCACTGTCATGAATCATCTGTGCCATAGGAGAAGGGTTTGAGTATGTCATTCTTGCCTAGAAATCTCCAAAATCAAGGTGGCGAACCTCACTTGTCCCCCGATATCGGGAGCAGCGGGACTCGAGCGGTGAGACTTGCTCCTGGCCTTGGAATTTAATCTTCATGTTGTTAGCAATTTGAAAAGCCAAGGTTGCAATCTGGACTCGGGATGAAATTGCAGGGGGAATGGATACGCGCGCAGAAATTTTGATTGCAAGGGTATGAGCAATGGATAGCAAGAAAGCAGTGTGCCAAAACGCATAGGGGAGTTCATTATATAGCCGTTTGGGAGAGAGAAAGATAATTAATGTGCATTAAATACACACCTACCAACTTAAAAAGCAAGGTATTCGGGAAGAGTGGGAAAAATTAGCTTGGATGGCCTTTGGTTCATTTGGGACATGTGGGACGTGAAAGCGCGATTCGGTCGATACGGGTGATGCGGTAAAAGTATGCATAAATGCTTCTGGGACATGAGGGATGAAAGTACGCGAAGTCGTGATTCGTAGAATCGGATGAAAAGGGAACAATGAGCCTGGGTGAACTTGGGACACATGGGACAAAAATGTTCGATGGGCCCGAAAGAAACGGACTTCGGGTAAAGTGGCCGATCGGGGAACAGAGAGCCCAAATGAACTTGGGACACAGCGGGACAAAAATGTCCGACGGGCCCGAAAATCACACAAAATGACCCAAAAACTTAGATTCTTTCCAATTTTTTGACTTTTCATATTACCAGGACAACAGAGAAGGCGTTTAACTTTAAAAATTTCAATTTTCAACTTCTCAAAAGCAGGGAAATTTTGAGTGGACAACACACATTAAATCTAGTGTTATCTTTCTCTTGTTTATTTTATCTTCTGGTTTATTTTCGCATTCATTACTTATATGTTTTATACTGAAATTATATCATGCTGCAACATTATTATATGGTTTAACCCCCAACAATAGGTATTAGAGTTTTGTTTGGAGGTTTTTGTGTTGATAGGATTTACTCACAAAGGGTTTTCGATTGAGTGGGAGCAGAGCAATGCCGAGAAGAAAGTAAAGTACATGACACATGTTCCCTATGCTTCAGATAGTAGGAATTCTTATGTATGCCATGGTTTCTACTAGACCAGGACATTGCATAAGCAATGGGAGTTATGAGTAGGTTTATGGCTAATCCAAGTAAAGAAAATTGGAAAGAAGTCCATGGATTATCGGGTATTTGAGAGGGACATCCTGCGTGGAGTTATCTATGGAGGGTTAAATACTTCTTTACACGAGATATGTTGATTTAGATATGGTGGAGATTTGGATGGCGGGAGGAGCACCATTGGATATGTTTTCACAATAGGTGGAGTGGCGGTTGGCTAGATTTCAAGATTACGAGAAGGTTGTGGCTTTGTCTACTACGGAGGCGAGTATTATGTAGCTAAAGAAGCTAGTAAGGAGATGATATGGATGAGCGAGATTCATGAAAGAGTTGGGTAAGGATCAAGAGGATTGTATATTATACGGTGATAGTCGAGCACGATTCATCCAGCAAAGAACTCAACATTTCATTCAAGAAGCGATCACTTCATACGACGGTGTTGAAGGATGGGTAATCGAAGTTAGAGAAAATCCATATGGATGAGAACCACAATGGATATGCTAAATAAGCCATTGGTAAAGGAGAAGTTGAAGCATCACTCCACTTCTATTGGTCTTCAAGTTTGACACTTGAGGAGGAAGAAACGGGCCAAGGAAAAGGAACCAAGGATGGTGATGTATAGTACAGTGCAGTAACTGATCTCCAAGTGGGAGATTTTTGAGTATGGAGCTTAATTGCTTCACAAGAAGCTTTCTTTTACATGTTGCTAGTTTTGACATAATGGAATCGGTCGAGGGAAACCGACATCGGTCGAGAATGTAACAGGCATCGGTTAAGAAGTGATCGGCATTGGTCAAGCAGGAACCAACATCGGTCACTGTGCGATGGTGCTTTGTTCTTTAAATGAGAATTAGAATAAATCTCTTGCTTTAAAGATGATTTATTGATTGTAAAAGCATAGTTAGTTGCCTAGAATAGTTATATATGCATGTATGCATTATATGAGGTAAGAAATAAAAAGAGAAGAAAATAGCAATTGTTTGCATGTTAGTTTTCTTGGTGAGCAAGAAAGAGTAGCTGAGTGAGGGAAAAGCATTGAATATCTGTGAGGTGTTGGAAGACAACATATCTTCATTGTATTTCCTCTGTAAAGCACTAAATAATAATATTGGCCATTTCTTAGTGGACGTAGCCCACACTAGGTAAACCATGTTAAATCTTGTGTTATCTTTCTCTTGTTTATTTTATCTTCTGGTTTATTTCTGCATTCATTGCTTGTATGCTTTATCTCGGAATTAGATCTGTGCAACAATGTTATATGGTTTAACCTCAACAATTGGTATCAGAGTTTTGTTTGGAGGTTTTGTGTGTTGACAAGATTTAATCACATAGGGTTTTCTGATTGAGTGGGAGCAGAGCAATGGCAGAAGACAATAAATACCAAGTAGAGAAATTTGACAGTCATAATTATCAACTATGGAAGATGCAGGTGGAGGATTATTTGTATCAGAAATATCTATACTTACTAGTTGGATGAGCATGGACAACCAAACACGATGACTGATGAAGAATGGAAGGTTCTTGATAGAAAGGCTCAGGATCTATAAGATTGAGCCTGGTAGCATCGGTGGCTTCGAATTTTGGATGCAAAACCACGATAGATTTGATGAAATCTTTAGCAAATTTATATGAAACTCCTAATGCTTCGAAAAAGGTTTATTTGATGAAAAAATTGTTTAATTCTAAGATGCAAGAAGGTGGATCTGTATCTAATCATTTGAATGATTTCTAGTCTATTGTAAATCAATTAAAATTGGTATAAATTCCGTTTGATGATGAAGTGAAAGCATTTTTATTCTTATGTTCTTTGCCAGATAGTTGGGATAACTTGGTAATGGTTGTTAATAATAGAAAAAATGCTTCTAAAGGTTTGAAATTTGATGATGTGGTTAGTGTAATCCTTAATGAGAAAATACACAGGAAAAGCTTAGGAGAAACATCATTTGGAAACGCTTTAACTGTATAAAGTAGGGGAAGATCTAAGGAGAGATCATCAAAGAGCAAAAATAATGGGAGATCAAAGTCAAGACATGGCAGATCTAGATCCAGGTACAAAGATTTACTTTGGCTTTGAATCTGTGGAAAGAGCGGACACTTAAATGAGTGTTGGTCGAGGAAAAAAAGAGAATATATCGAGACAAAGGTAAAACAAAAGGTAAAGAGGCAAATGTTGCAAGTGAGGTAAAACAAGATGCCCTTATTCTCTCCTTGGATAATAAATTAGAATCTTAGGTTTTAGATTATGGAGCTTCTTTCCATGCTACCCCTAATAAGGGTTATTTCAAAAATTATGTTCAGGTGATTTTGGACAAGTTTATTTAGGATATGATGAGTCATGCAATATTACTGGTAAAGGTGATGTTTATCTAAAGTTGCAAAATGGAAATCCATGGGTATTGAAATATGTGAGGCATGTGCCAAGCCTCAAAAGAAATCTAATATATGTAAGGCAACTAGGTGAATCTGGATGCGTGGTTACATTCACAACCGATTCTTGGAAGGTTACCAAGGGATCTCTTATTGTGGCAAGAGGTAAGAAGGTAGGAACTTTATATCTGTCTACCTATGTTATTGATTCCTTTTCTATGCTATCTACTACAGATTTAGATGCAAACATGTGGCATAATCGGCTAGGCCATATGAGTGAAAAAGGAATGTAGATCTTAAAGGCTAAGGGTAAGTTATCATATTTGAAACAATTAGATCTTGAATTTTGTGAGCATTGCATATTTGGAAAGTAAAAGAGAGTGAGATTTCTCAAGGTTGGGTCAACAAATAAGGAGTAGAAATTGGAGCTTGTACACTCAGATGTGTGGGGACCACCTAGGTAGCTTCTATTAGAGGATCCCAATATTATGTGACTTTCATTGATGATGCCACAAGGAAGGTATGGATCTATTATATTAAGCGTAAATATGATGTTTTTGAGACTTTTAAAAGGTGGAAAGCCCTTGTAGAAAATGAAACAAACTTAAAATTAAAGTGCCTTAGATTTGATAATGGTGGTGAGTATTGTAGCAAGGCTTTCAATGATTATTGTTCAATGAATGGAATACGAAGAGAAAGAACGGTTCCTATAACTCCACAGGAGAATGGAGTTGCAGAAAGGATGAAAAAAACAACCATGGAACGTGTTAGAAGCATGAGGATACATGTCGGCTTGTCTTTGAAACTTTGGGTAGAAGCAATGGATACATCAATGTATTTGATCAATTGTGGGCCTTCAACAACATTGGATGGTGGAATACCAGAAGAAGCTTGGTCTGGAAAAGAGGTAGATTTTTCTTTTCTTATATTTTTTGGCTCAGAAGCTTTTGTGCATGTTAATAGGGAAAATAAGAAGAAGTTGGATGCCAAGTCTAAGAGATGTAATTTCATTGGTTATGAATTTAGTGATTTCGGATATCGATTTTGATATTTAGAAGATTCTAAGATTGTTAGGAGTCGTGATGTTGATTGGAATGAAAAAATAATGTACAAGGATCAGGTTTTGGTGCCTAAACATGAACAAGTTGAGGAGATTTTGAAGGAAAATCAACTTTTAGACCTAAAGCAGACATCCACAGACACCGACATCGGTTCTATAGAAATTGATGTCGATCAGGCTAACCGACATCGGTAGAAGCGAGATCGAGCTCGAAACAAGCGATTACGAGGAACTAGCATCGGTCCTTCTCTAACCGACGTTGGTACTCCTAGAACCGATGTCGGTAAAAAAACTACAGTTAGTTGGTAGACAAAGGAACTGCGGTCAGTTATAGGTGACCGGTGTCGGTCACTGAGAGATTGACATGAATGTGCAACAGGCACAAAATGAGCCCCAAACACCCCAGATCTCAATGAGAAGGTCACAAAGGGTAAGTAGACCTCCAGAGAGATTTTCATCTTCCTTTTCTTATTTATTATTGACTGATAGTGGTGAACCAGAAACTTTTGAAGAAGCAATGCAGGTAGATACCCACGAGTATGGCATGGATGAGGAGATGAACTCCTTGGAACAAAATTATACTTGAGATTTGGTTAAGTTTCTAGCAGGTAAGAGGACATTGCAAAATAAATGAGTTTACATAATCAAGGAAGAAGAGGGTGGACTGAAAAGGTACAAGGCAAGACTTGTGGTAAAGGGATTTGCACAGAAAGCAGGTATTGACTTTGATGATATTTTTTCTCCTGTAGTTAAGATGACTTCTATTCGTACTATCTAAGCTTGGTTGCAGCTGTGAGAATATTTGTATTTAGAATAGCTTGATGTTAATATTACTTTTCTTCATGGTGATTTGGAGGAAGAGATTTATATGTAGCATCCGTTTGGTTCTGACGTCAAGGTAAGGAGAAACACGTGTGCGAGATTGAAAAAGAGCCTATATGGGCTCAAAAAAACTCCAAGGCAATGGTATTTGAGATTTGATAGTTTTATGCATGAGCATGGTTATATGAGATGTGAATCTGACCATTGTGTTTATTTTAAGAAGCTTGAAAATGAGAGCTATGTTATTTTGTTATTGTATGTGGATGATATGTTGATTGTAGGATCTAATATGCAGGAAATTGGTAAACTTAAAGAAAGGTTAGCTCACACAACTGTTGCGATGAAGGATTTGGGAGATCAAAGAAGATCCTTGGCATGCAAATTCACCGAGACAGGAAAAACAAGAAGTTTTATTTATATCGGGAGCCTTATATCAAAAGGTGTTGGAAAGGTTTAACATACAAAATTCAAAACCTCGTTAGCACACCTATGGTGGACACTTCAAATTGAGCAAAGATCGGTGTCCTTCATCACACGAGGATGTTGAGTACATGGCACGTGTTCCCTATGCTTGATGTAGGAAGTCTTATGTATCTTATGGTTTGTACTAGACCGGACATTGCAGCAGCGTGGGAGTTATGAGCGGGTTTATGGCTAATCCATGTAAAGAACATTGGAAAGAAGTCCAATGGATTCTCGGGTATTTGAGAGGGACATCTGCGTGGAGTTATGCTATGGAGTGTCGATATACTACGTATGTGTGGCTATGTTGATTTAGATATGGTGGAGATATGGATGGCGGATGAGCACCACTGGAGCACCTATCTTGTGTTATTTCACCGCTAGAATAATCTCTTGCAACAAGTTCTTACATGCTCGTAAAATATAACCTTTTTCTAAAAATGATAACACCCATATATTTACATAATTGTTTTCTTGGTTGTTATTACTCAACACATTCATGTTAAGTAACATATCACTTTCTCTTTATTAATAATATTTTAGGGTCGAGTTGGCACATTATTCACGTTATTCCATCAAATAGATAATGATTCCTTGATGCCTAAGTTGGAAAGCTACTCAAAGAACATTAGTGGCCTCTTTATAGGTGTGTTGAATAACCACCTTCTCGAAGGATTCAATTAGCATCCATATTTCCTCCATTATATCATGTATAGTGATAGAAGGCTTTTATAGAAATTAAAATATTTAGTGAATTCCCTTCAATAATGATTTTAGCCACCTTACACTCAAGATTGTTATTTAATTACCCTTGAAATCATGTCTTTTCATATATGAACACAATCTATCTACACAAACAAAATAGAATTGGGATAATAAGATATACACAATATCTCTACACAAACAAAATTAAATATTAATTTCTAATAAGAGATGTATAACCGTGAAATGTATTAGATTTTTCACAAAATGTAGTGAACATGTGCCTAATTTTGTAGTATGAAAAGGAACAACAACCTCGCACACCAAATAGGATTACGGTATGTGCTTAAAATTATTAAAAACAAAAAATTGTTAATTAAAAACAAAAGCTAAAATTGTTGTTAATTAAAAACAAAAGCTAAAATTGTTAATTATTAAAAATAATAGAGAAAAGTTAAAATAGGGAGGAAAAACACAACAAAAATTATTAAAATCTAAAATTGTTAATTAAAAACAAAAGCTAAAATTGTTGTTAATTAAAAACAAAAGCTAAAATTGTTAATTATTAAAAACAAAATTATTAAAAATAGTAGAGAAAAGCTAAAATAGGGGAAAAACACAAACGTCGGGACATCCGTCAAACCATCAAATTTAACACAATCGTAGAAACGTCCGCATGGGCCTTTCCCATATGGGGAATGTCTTCGGCGTAAAAATAAGGGTATCGTTAATAAAGTTATCGATAATTGTGGTCTGCTAAATCCAAGGAAGAGCATTGAAATTCAATTAGGTTATATTTAGGACATGATTAAAATTTCTAATCTATTGTATTGAATTATAGCTATTTCAAAAGACATTTGTATCCTCGCGACGCATCGATCGAAACAATTGTTTTAGAAAATGTAATAGATACTCTAGTCTCAATTTGGATTTTCCATTAATATTAAAAATTGTCTAATAGATGACTTTGTTTTTGAAAGATCAAACACTTTGCTATATCATATGCATTTAAAGCATGTTTTTGCAAACTTGTTATATTGAATCTTGTTTTAATATGATTTGTTAAAAAATTTTAGTAGACCACGGTTTTTTTAAGAATGTTTTCTTTTGATTTCATTCTACGTTACTAATCTTACATTTGAAATGAGATTCAAAATATTTTGCACCTCACTTAGGTATATAATGTGTATATGGTAAATCGTAGAAAGGAGTGCAGCTAGAGCATATGTAGTTGTCAAAAGTTTCAAATGTTGAAGAATTATTCCTTGATATTCAGAGACTTCACGAAAAAGTTTTTTTCATTTTCTATTGGGCAACCAACCATGCTTCTCCTATTCTTCCACTCTATACCTCGAGGAAGCCAACAAATCATTCTCCTACTCCATCAAGAGTTAATTGCATCTCTACAATGTCACCTTGATGATTGCTAGTAAAAATATTAGGCTTCACTCCCAAGGCTTCACAACTGTACTATATAGAAACCTTAGATCGCTTCGATTCAATTAAAAAATTCCCCGTCCTAAAATCCTCTATCTCAAAAAACTGTTTGGTCCTAAAATTCTCTCGGATCTGTCCTTTTTGTCCACTGCTGTGTAAAATTTTTATCCACATCCCACGCCGCAGGGCCTTCAATCTTCGAGTGGGCATCATGCCAGGGCTCTCTCGGCCCGCCATGGCAAAGATCCGCCTCATTGAAATTATGCTGAAGAAAATCATCCTTATAAATGGTATCCAAATCCCCAAACAGGGTGTGTTTTTCTGTGTCATATCTTCCATCGGTGGATGAAATGGATGGGCGACGTAGTTGGATGATAGCAGCGCTTGTGCTTATGTGGTGGGTTTCTCTGTGTCTTTATCTTTAATAATCTCATATTCAAATCGATGTAATTGGATGGATGTCATGAGCAGCAACATCATGTCATTCCAGTGGATGAAATGGATGGGCTACGTCTTCTGCATATTTGGTGCTCTGCCTCCACTTTACTGGCTGTGTATTGTATTTTTGCAGGGACAGAAGCGATTTAATGTTCAAAATTATAACATATAGATTTTTTTGTTGTAGTACTAATGGGGGTTATATGAAAGAAGGAAAGAGGCTCAACAACTGGGACGTATTCTCCCATACTCCTGGTATTTTCAGATCTAGTCTTGAGGAATTTGCATTTTAGGAAACCATTTGCCCTAGATCGACAAGCTAAGTGTTTACGTTTCCTATAAAAAAATTCTCCACTGTAGTCTAACCAATGGTAGTTGTGTTTTTAGGAAAATTCTAGGATGGAAAGAACAGAGACATAGCAGTAGACAATTATAACTGGTATAAAGTATATTCACATTGAACAGTACAAATCCTTTGTTTAGCTCTTTTCTAACAATAAGTTTATGACGATGTAAACTTCACTTAATGTTTTGCAGGAATACATTGAAATAATGTCTGAAATCGGAGTGGACGTGTACAGATTATACTAGAAACAAATATATTTGAGGAAGTTGTTGCTTATACCAGAAACGGATAGGTCAATTGTTAAATGTTACAGTTCCATTTAATTCATGGTATGCAAAATATCGATATTGAGAATAGTATTGTATTATTTTTGTTTTGCAACAGTTATCAGATTTGGATTCAAAAGGACATTGTCAAAGAGTTGTTAATCACTGTTACCTTTACAATGAGAGTTGTACATGACCAAATTGACATAGTTTTGAAGGTCAGTGCTCTCACATGACATGGTTTATTACATTTCAGTCTTAGAGAAGAAAATCTGAATTTGTATTTAATTTCATGATTTTCGTTAGTCGTTCTATACATGGAAATTAATATGTGTATGCATATATTCCACACTACAATTTAAGATGCTTCCGTAAGATGGAAGCATTTCTCTTTAAAAAGTGTTGAGATCTCTGTACAAGAAGTGTTGATTTGCAATCTATTTAAATATTTCAAGCTTCCTCGGTCCATAACAGTCATATTTATTGAGTTGCAATCTATCTAATTTTTTTGTATGGTGCAATCATTCATACCTGCATGTTGTTATAACGATTGAAGGTTTTTAAAAAACTAGACAATAGAATTGTGGGTCCTATTATACTCTTTTCCATCCCAGTAGTCATTCTCATCCTCCATAATTAGTCCAGTAGAGGGAGTTATGAAAGAATTTTTGATCATTGTATACATTCTTAACTGAGATTGAGGAAGCTTATAGAAAGCTTTAAGGTCTGTCCATTCCATCCACTTCCCAAATCTATACAAGTCATGAAATATTTTAATTCCTTTCTCAAACCAAAGGAGGGCAGAGCAGCCTCTTGTCAAGGCATGAATATTGTCATTATATATTATAATGACAAGAGTTTATTCCAGTTTGTTGTTGTGTTACTCCAATTAATCTTTTCAAATATAGCCTATATTTGTGCTCAGAGAATTTTCCAAACCCAGGAATAAGTTACAGTGCACTCAGCTGTAAAGTCTTATAACATTAAAACTATACTAACAAGGAGGCACATTAAACAAGCCTAAAGATAGTTTGGGTCAGAATAGTAGGCTAGAAAGCAGGTTTTGAGTCAGTATATTACTGCTCCGTAGAATAGAATTTTCCATTGGAATCCTCAATCAAATGAATACAATGAAGCATGTTACAACTATAATTTTTTAAGTATGGATGCATGACAGATGATTATGATATATTCTAAAATCTAGATTAGTGTCTTAAATTTTAACAGAATGGTAATAATTTACTTTTCAAACAGAGTATTTGTTTATTTATTAGAAATTTAAGGTTTTCACTGTCCTTAAAATAGTCATAAGGCTTTAGGAAACAACTGTGTAAAAGTTTTCTGTCTCTAGGAGACATGATACTTGTTTGAGATTTGTGTAGCCCAGTTATATTTTTCTGTTATCAGTTTAGGGATCTGTTTTATCCCAGAGGAACCACATGATCTCAAATTTTCTTACAGAACAGAAATAATGGATAACCTTATTCTGAATTTTGTTTTTAAGAGAATGGTGATAATCTACTTTTCAAACAAGATTAAATATGCAACCCTGATCTTTGGACCTGTCTGCTCTAGTTGTTTGATGTTCTTGCATATTCAGGGTCAATGTAACCAATGGTACCCATAACATAGGTAGAAGTTCTTTACAGTGTTTTGTGAAATCACCTCACCAAATCTCACAAACAAATGCCCATCAGAAGTGCTGCTTGTGCTCCCTGTAACATCTCTGTGCTTACAATGTCAAGAGAACCTGAGAGGCTCTAAAGGATGCACAGTCCTTCATCACGGGTATGTTGTGGTCTTCTTTCAATGCACTTATTAAGATGGCAATTACTATTTTTAGGAACCTAGCAGAGCAGTCCTACCTATTATAGTTGAACAGAGTGTTCATTTTGCATTGAAAGAAATGCAATTAAGCAACCAACTGCCGACTGTTACCTGGAACAGAACAATCTTGATTCAAGTTAATATATATACCCACACCAGTCTTAATATTCATTATGCAGGTTTCATCACACCTCACATGCATAATTTGACTGACCTTGTCAGGAAAACCTTGGCGATGTAGGTACCTCTACCAACTGAAATATTAAGATATAGGACAAAAAATATTGATAATTTCATGCAGCAAAGGAAAAACATGGAAAGGAGATTTAAAAGTATAGGGGTGAATTCAGGAAAACATGCATAAGATGAACACACCTATTTTTCAGTATATTTTATATCCACTGTTGTTAGTTCAGGTGTTTCTCTTTGTTTTAGGACTCCAATTCAAGGCATTGGGAAAACTTGCGTAGACCACTCATCATCCATATTGATGAATCGACCAAGAGAATCACCAAGCACAAACCGCAAGGTGCCAAAAGGGGAGAGGAAGATTGGGGAGACGAACCCAAACCGACATTTTGAGACTACCATAGTAGAAGGATCAAAATCCAAAAACCATGGAGTAAGAAAAAGGCTAGCCCTACCCCAAAACTAGGGACCCTCATTAAGAGTTCGTTGATAATCGTAGGAGGAGAAAAGAAACAAACAATAAAAAAACCCTTTGCACATAGTTGAATCTCACAGTCACTGACCAAGTAGAGTAGATCCATTTATGCAAATCTTCAGTCCGAGGCCAAAATCCATTAAATTGACAAATAATGGCAGAATCTTTTAGGGCAAAAATAGATTCGGTTACTTCGAAAAAGAAAGTGTAACCACGGGTAGATAATATTAGGATTTATAGGTAGATAATATTAGTATACAATATGTACAAGATGGGTTAATATATATACAATGATACTATATATAATGGCTAGCGTATATAACACGATATACATATATTTATTATAACATATAAAAATGATTACCTATAAATGAATATATATAGTGAATTAACTATGGCTAATTTATATGTATTGTAATTACTATATTACAATGTTATTAGATCATAAGAACATTATATTTCTGCAAATTTACAATGTTTTTGTAGAGTATTATGATAGACTAATCATTATATATATATAACGTTACAATAATGAAACAAGACTTGCGATATCGTATTATGTTGATAAGGCTTACGAGGTTAGTAGAATAGTTTAAACACTTAAATTATTAGTGTAGTATCTTTCCATATATATGGTTGCTATTTAATTTTATTACATGGTATATATTGTCTATAATAAAGTATTATCATAATGTTCTGATGTTTTCCAATGCGTAAAATATAATAGACTTCCTAGGTATCAAATAATAGTAATCAACTTCTAGGGTGTTGTATACATAACCCTATAATGACTTATAGTACTATAACATAATAAATAGTCTCTTCTGAGACATCTAAAAAAATTGCAACGATACAGAGAAGATTAACATGGCCCATGTGTAACAATGGCAAGCGTAACTTGTGAGAAGGTCTACGTAGCTCCATAGCGGTGCAATTTGTAACATAGCAATGAATGACAAAGAAAATAAAATTGTCTCGTTTTAAGTCAAATCTTTTAGGGCATTACACTATCACATAGCCACATAACAAATATATCTTAATCAGATTATTTTGGATAGTCAAGACCACCACACAAACATACAGACTTCACAGAGACAAGGAACTCATTTGACATGAGTTCCTTCTCTATCAAACACAAACACCCCGTAAGTACTAATTTTAATCATATAATTTTGAACGGTCAAGTCCGCCATTCAAATATTAAGAATTCACATACAAAGATCTCATCGATATAAGAGACTCTAGGAAAATGTTGCATTTATTACTTATCAAACAAATAAACCCTAGAAATAAACCAAAAAAATTGTACCAAACACTCATCAACTTTCTCTCTATCGAGTAAGGTTATTGGTAAGGCCCTTTAACAGCTATTCCATTTTCAAGGAGAGCATTTAAGTAAAAGCAAGTTACCACATTAGTTATCAAGATGAGATGATGAAAGCAATATCTCTACAAACACATTGGAGTTCTTAGGACTTCGATTAAGCGGACAACAAAGTAAGTTTGCATACTTTATAATGTTCAATCTATCACATAGCCAACATAACAAAGATATCTTGATCGGATAATTTTGGATAGTCAATACCGCTTACTCAAACATTCAAACTTCACAGACAAGGATTTCATTTGATATGAGTCCCTAAGAGAATGTCACATTTATTTCTTCTCTATCAAACATGAACACCCTAAAAATAAACCGAAAAATAAGTAATGAACGCTCCCCCGAACTTTCCCTTTGTGCGAGTAAGGTTATCGATAAGCCTCACTTATTGACATGAAACCCTTTGACGGCTATTCCATTTTCAGTGCGAAATTGGACAACATTTAAGTAAACAACAAGTTACCGCAGTGGTTATCAAGGTGATGAAAGCAGCATCTATTCAAACACATTGAAATTCCTAGCATTTCACCTAAGTGGACAACATAATTATTGTACATACTATGTAACGCTCAAATTTATCATATAGCCCACATAAAAAAGACATCCTAGAATAGAATTATGTTACAAATGTAGGAGGAAACACACATGCATTGTTGTTCTTGGTGTGCACAAATTCTATGCTCTTTACATGTGATCACCTTAGCCTATGTTCCCATGGATGGGGCTCTGATTCAAAATATGATACAGAGCAAACAAATCTTTTCCTTAAAATGCGAGCATAGCAAAAACATCGCGCATTGCTCAGTGGGGGCTAAAAGTTTGTAGCACCCACAAAGTTTTTACAGGTCATTACAAAGTTTTATATGGTGATTATTTTCTCAAATACTATTTTTTTTTAAATACCTTAAAAATGGATGCTATATGGTAAATATTGTACTCAGTGGGGCCATTTTGCTCTAAATAGCTCCACATTTTTCTCAAAGAAAGATTTGTTTAGAAATTTCTTAAATATTAACTTTTAAAACAAAATTCTTAGAAACATGAAAGCTACAAAGTAAAATCTTCTATTATATGGTACCATTTCGCCTTAAATAGTTCTACAATCTACTTACCAAAGACTCTTCGAGAAATTTCGAGAACCGCCTCTATGGGACCACTTCCTTTGTAAATTCAAGAAGAAAATTATAAAAATCACAATATGGTGGTCAAAATCTCTACCCCGCCATGAGAGAGATTATTGACAAATTTGAGGAGTTGCAAAATAGAACAAAAACTGATGATACACAATAGAGAATAACTACTATATAACCGATTCTGAGATGTCAAGTAATGGAAAATGGATAACTACAACAAAAAGAATAATACGGTCGACAAAGAGCTAGACAATAAGTAGGATTTTCTTACTTACCTCTCGAATTGACCAAGACCACAATTGTCAACCAACGTAATACTTGGATGCAATCTTTTGACTTCATGGCAAGTTACCTCCTTTTGATCTGCATTTTTTATCCATGCTTCACATGCAACCTAATAGAGCGAACACAGTTTACGAGGCATAACATGTAGAGAAAACATATTAAAATGGAAATGGCGTAACTACTAAGAGCGAAAGTTGGGAAAATATGTGAGAGTATATGCCCAAGATTAACAAATAATATATAACTGAGAGTAACACATATTTAGCATAACATATAGAAAGGTGAGTTAATACGCGAGAGTATATCTTATCCATACTTTTTAAGATGAATGTTAATAAGGGACTAGCTGATTTTTTCCTACCCCAATTTCATTGCAGCGCCTCACAAAATACTTCACACTCAACCAACCTTTGATTGAATCTCCATTTTTAATCCATGATTCACATGCAACCTAATAGAGTGAACATGGTTTATGAGGCATAGCATGTAGAGAAAACATTTTAAAATGGAAAGCACAAAACTCATAAGAGCGAAACGTGGGCGAATATGTGAGAGTATATGCCCAAGATTAGCAAAAAGAATATGCCCGAGAGTAACACAGTTTTGCACAACATATATAATGGTGGGCAAATACATAAGAGTATATCTTATCTAAACTTTTTAAGATGAAAGTTAAGAAGAGACTAAAGCGGATTTTTTCCTACCCCTATTTCATTATAGCGCCTCACAAAATACTTAACAAAATAATTATTTTTCCCTACTCTTCATGTCCTTAAATCATTTGGAGAAGCAAAGATGCTATCTATATCATCGAATCCTGTATTCCAACATTTTCAATTCATCAACTTAGCAAATATACCGTTTTGTGGAAGGCCACAAAAAGAATAAAAAAGAGATGCCCACAAGAATCCACCGCTAAAAAAGGTAAAACAAACAATAAATTCTATGCCAAATAGTGAAACCAGCTTTTAGAACTAATTTGAGAAATTAAAACAATTTTGTCTCAAGCTTGCTTAGTCGAGGTCCCAGTGAGAGATTGATCTAACACCGAGAAAAAAAGACATTGCGGCCTATAGATAGAGGACATATAACATGCATGACTTCAACAATTCACACTTTGCATCAAGCGATTATTGACCATATCCGGTTCTACTGACCTACGATATGTGGTTTTGAGCAAGAAATACGAGAATATAACAACTACAAAAAAGCATACTCTTGAGTCTCGGCAGTTTGATCTTTCATAGAAACTATATTCCATAAAGCAGTATGAGAAATCGTATATACTTTTTCCATTATCCCCTCGTAATGGTTGAATAGTTCGGTGACTAAAGAGAGTATGGTGATAGAATTAGTTCACCATTTGTCTTTCATCAAAAGACAAATTAACATTCGAGCATGGGAGAAATGATTGATCAATAGTGTGTTGGAAATATCTAATCTTGATTTAGATAAGTTCCAACTTTATTCGACTTTATGTAAAAGATATCTCCTCCAAAATATCAAGAGATATTATTTAGAATATCTAGTAAATATCTGAGAATGTCTAGAAAGTATCCTAGGAATATCTAGCAAATATCCAAAATATCTAAAATATCTAATATAAGATATTTTGAGATATTTCCTTTCTTTAGAAGGTTGGAAAACTTCTATAAATAAGAGGTTTCACTTTGTAATTCAATAAGCAAGAAAAACAAGAGAGAAACAAGAGAAGGCACCGAAGTGCTCTAGAGTATTTTGAATAGAAAGTTAAGTTTTTTTATTTTTTGTGAGTTTGTGTGTGTTCATAATATTGTTTCTATTTGCATTATCATAAAGCACACACCCTCTGACAAGAGTTAGATATAATTCCTTCAAATTGGTAATAGAGCTAGGTTGATCTTACGTCATAAGTCTTTATTTTACTTTATTAGTCTAGTTAAAATGGCGGTATGAAGAAGTGACCTCACTCGCCTAAATCCTCATATTCATTGGGAAGAACTATGATTATTGGAGCATAAAAATGACGGCTTTATTTTTTTCACTAGATGTGTGGGAGCTAGTTGAGAATGAGTTTAGAACCTTTGGATCTCCAAACATTTCAAGCATTGACACAAGTAGATAAGGATTTGTTGAAGGAGAACAAACAGAAGGATGCAAAAGCCTTGTTTCAAATTCAACAATGATGGATGATTCCATCTTTCTGCAGCATTAAAGAACAACTATATTAAAGCAAGCATGAGAAAGTCCTCAAAGGAACTATCAGTCTTAGTAAAGTAAAAATTACAAAATTATGAAATCTTAGAAGAGATTTTGAAAATATTTGTGTGAAGGACTAGATCAGAGTAGATTTATTTTTCACCCATGTGATGAGTGTAGTAAATCAAATTAGGTCTCATGGTGAGACTTTAGAGGATCGAAAGGATCGTAGAGAAAATACTTATAAGTCTTTTAGCAAGAGTTTGATGTGATTGTTGTTGCGATAGAAGATTCAAATAATTTAACCCAAATATCTATAGACGAGTTAATGAGATCTCTAATATCCCATGAGCAAAGATTGAATAGAACAAGTAGCTCATCTCTTGACGCCTTCACATCGCAAGTTTCGGTTGGCGGTAATAGAGTAAGAGGAAGAGATTTCTAACGAGGATTTAGAATAGCAAACACATATTATAAAGGAGGAAAAACAAATTTAAATTTCTACATTACAGTGATAGAGGCCGAGAAACAATCAAAATAACACTTATGGTCGGGTATTATGAAAGTTACATGTTCATACAATTCTTGTAAAGGTATGGACACTATTCCGATGAATGCGAAAAAACAATTTGATATGAGTAGACAAAATGAACATTTTTAAAAAAATCGGTTTGAAAGTTATAACAACGGTTCAATGTTCATTACATGCGATATTGCTCGAAAGTTGAAAGGATATTTGGTTTCTAGATAGTGGATGTAGTAATCACATGATTGGACGTAAGGATGTGTTCTGCAAACATAGATGAGTCATTATATTTGAAGTTAAGTTAGAAAATGATAATAAAGTTGTAGTTATGAGAAAAAAGAACAATAAATATTGAAACTAAGAAATGTGAGAACAAACACATTCTAGATGTGTATTATGTTCTTGGTTTGAAACATAATCTAATGAGTATTGGGCAGATTAATGCGAAAAGGATGTACAAGATCTATTTTGAAGATGATGCATGTGTAATATTGGATATTAATCTAAGTATCAAATTGATTGTAAAGGTTGAGATGACACGAAACAAAATGTTTCCATTAAGAATCCAACATGATTTGTCATCTACAGAGATTTCTTTAGTAACATTTAAAGTTTCTCTAAAATATCAGACTTGGTTGTGGCATTTGAGATTTGGACACTTAAGTTTTAATGGTTTAGATTTATTGCAAAAGAAACATATGGTAAAGGGTTTGCCTTTGATAGAGAAACAAATGCAAGCCTTGAACGCGTTGTATTATAGGGAAGAAACACGGAAAAATTTTACATTGGAAAGTCATATAGAGCTAGATCTCTTATTGAGATTGTTCATTCGGATCTATGTGGACTGTCTGAAACACCATCAATTGGAGGAAACATGTATTTTTGACTTTTATAGATGATTTGAGTAGAAAAATTGGGTTTATTTCTTGAAACATAAGTCGAATCTTTTAGTGTGTTGAAAGAGAAGGCCATGGTTGTAAGCGAGTGGTTCTTATATAAAGGTGTTAAGATCGGACATATGAGGAGAGTATGTTTCAAATGAGTTCGTAATTTTTACAAATTTCATGGATTTAAGAAAGTAATTTATGACAGGTATACACTCAACGAGAATGGTGTGGCGAGCGAAAGAATAGATCAATTATGGAAATGGCTAGAAGTATGTTGAAAGCGAATATTTACCAAATGAGTAATGGGCTCAATGCGATGAGCTTGTGTGGTTTACATCTTGAACCAATGTCCAACAAAAATTGTGAAGGATAAAATTTCTCGAGAAGCATAGAGTGGAAAGAAACACGATGTTTCGCATTTAAGAGTTTTGGTGTGTGTAACATATGCTCATATTCCAAATGAGAGAAGGAAGAAATTGGATGATAAATGAGAAAGATGTATTTTTTTAGGTTACGGTGAAGCGAAAAGCTTTATAAATTGTCTGACCCCATGTGAAAAAATTCTATTATTAGTAGAGATGTTGAGTTCATTGAAGAACAAACATGGGATGGAAGTATTGATAAGTTAGCAACTATCACTACAAGAATACCTCATCATGAGAATGAGTTTGATGAAAACATCACACAAAATGTTCATTAGAACACTCGAGGATCGGTGCGGTGACATCTTCTTCAAATATAACTCCACTTCAAAAGCGCGAAGAGATATCTTAAGTGGATTTTCATCCCCTCCAGAAAATTTTCATCCTCATGAAGCATCGGGACATGGAGGTAGTTCTTGAAATTCAAAGTCTCGCAACAATGACATATTAGATCCAACATTGGTAACACAAATGTTCAACTACATACTGACACCCCGGGAAGATGAGAAGGTTAAGGGAGATTTATGAATAAAGCTCAGGTGATGAGAATGTTGATTTATATTCGATTTTGTATTATTTTCTAATGATTATCCTATATATTTTGAAGATGCATTTGAAAATGAAAAATAGGTAAAATCTATGGATGAAGAAATTGATTCTATTGAAAAGAATCATACATGGGATCTTGTGAGCCTTCCGAAAGAAATGATGTAATTGGCGTAATGTGGGTCTCTGAAGACAAAATTAATGCGAGATGGAAATGTTAAAAACATAAAGCCATGTTAGTTGCAAAGGTTTCTCACGGGAACTGAATTGATTATAACGAGACTTTTGCTCCAGTGAGCTTGATTAAATCGCTGTGAATCGCTGTTTTAGCGATTAACTTAAAAAAAATTGGAAAGTATATCAAATGGATGTCAAGTTTGCATTTTTGAATGGCATACTTAGAAGAAGTTTATGTTTTACTGACCACACGATATTAAATTATAAATTTGAAGAACACAAGGTGCATAGATTGAAGAAAGCCTTGTATGGTTTGAAACAAGCTCACCATCAAGGCTTTCTTTAATCTACGACTTGTGTTATTGACCTCAATTTAATATACAGTGGTTGTAAAACATAAACATTTTTTTCTAGTATGTCATTCAAAAATGCAGACTTGACATCCATTTGGCATACTTTCCGGGTTTTTGAGTTCTAATGTTAAAACAGATTCTAACAAAGATTCTAATCGAGCTTTGGAGAAAAAAGTCTCGTTATAATCAATTTCGAGTTTTGTGATAAACCCTTTCAAACTAACTTGGCTTTATGTTTTACAACATTTCCATCTCGTATCAATTTTGTCTTCAGACTCACTTTACACCAATTACATCCTTTCCTTCTGGAAGGCTCACAAGATCCCATGTATGATTCTTTTCAAAAGAATCAATTTCTTCATCTATAACTTTTAACCATTTTTCATTTTCAAATGATATAGATCATCATCGCGATAAAATAATGCAAAATCGAATATAAATCAACATTCTCATCACCTGAGCTTTTCATAAATCTCCCTTAATCTTCTTGTCTTTCCTAGGTGTCCCCAGGGAGACCTGTATTCTTGAATGTTGGATCGATATGTCATTATTGTGAGACTTTGAATGTGAAGAATTACCTGCATGCCCTGATGCTTCATGTGGATGTTAATTTGTTGGAGGGGATGACGATCCACTCGAGATATCTCTTGTGATGTTTTTGAAATCAAGTGCTTATTCAAGAAGATGTCATCGCACTAATCCCTTACTGCTTTGTAGATGAATATTTTGTGTTCTCTTTTCATCAAACTCATTATGATGATGAGGTATTCCTGCAATGATAGTTATTAACTTATCATCACTTCCATCCCATGTTTTTTTTAATGAACTCAACATATCTACTATAATAGAATTCTTTGTGATGGGGTTATGCATAATTTATAGGCTTTTGATTGCTTCACCGTAGCCTTTCAAAAATACATCTTTATCCTTTATCATCTAATTTCTTCCTCCTCTCATTTGGAATATGAGCATAAGATACACATCCAAAAACTCTTAAATGTGAGACAATGTGTTTCTTTCCACTTAATGCTTCTTGAGGAGCTTTATCCTTCACAATTTTGTTGACATCGGCTCAAGATGAAAACCTCGCTGTTTACAAACAATCTTTCACTTTCAATATTCATTTGGTAAATATTTGGCTTTCAACATACTCCTAGCCATTTCCATAATTGTTCTATTTTTTTTTCTCGCCACACCATTTTGCTTTTGAGGTGTATCCTCAGTAATTTCTTAATCTTAATCTAATGAAATTTGCAAAAATTTAGGAACTCATTTAAAACATACTCTCATCTCTTTGATCTTAACACCTTTATATAAGAACCAATTTGTTTTTCAACCATGACCTTAAACTCTTTTTGAACCCACTAAAGGCTTCGACTTATGTTTCAAGAAATAAACCCAAGTTTTTCTACTTGAATTATTTATTAAAGTCGGAAAATACATGTTTCCTCCAATTTATGGTGTTTGCGTATGTCCACGTAGATCTAAATGGACAATCTCAAGAAAAGATCTAGCTTTATATAACTTTCCAACATGATTTTTTTCCTATGTTGCTTCTCTGAATACAACTTTCACAAGGCTTGTTTGGTTTCTATCAAAGCGAAAACCCTTACCACTATATTCTTTTTTGCAATAAAATATAAACCATTAAAACTTAAGTCTCCAAATCTCAAATGCCACAACCAAGTCTGATCTTTTAGAGAAACTTTAAATGCTACTAAATAATTCTTTGTAGAATGACAAATCATGTTGGATTCTTAATGGAAAATTTTGTTTTGTTTCATCTCAACCTTTGCGTAATCAATTTGTTGCTTGGATTTCTATCCAATATTACACACGCATCATATTCAAAATAGACTTTATATCCCTTCTGCACTAACTACTTAATACTCATTAGATTATGTTTCAAACCAGGGAAATCATACACTTTTGGAATGTGTTTGTTCTCACCTTTCTAGTTTTGAATATTTACTTGTTCTTGTCCCATAACTACAACTTTATTATCATTTCTTAACTTAATTTTAGATGTAATCGACTCAACTATGTTTCATAAACATTTCGTACATCCAATCATGTGATTACTACATCCACTATTTAGAAACCAAATATCCTTTCAGATTTCTTTCTAAAGCAACATCACATGTAATGAACATTGAACCATTGTTATAACTTTCAGACCAATTTTCTTTAAAAAATGTCCATTTTGTCTACTCATATCAAATTGTTTTTTCTTGCATTCATATGCATAATGTCCATACCTTATACAAGAATTTCATTAAACATGTGATTTGTCATACCTCTGACCATAAGTTTGATTTTGATTGTTTCCTTGGCCTCTAACACTGTAATGTAGAAATTTGAATTTGTTCTTCCTCCTTCATAATATGTGTTTGCTTTTTCCGCATCCTCTTTGGAAATCTCTTCCTCTCGCCTCCTTTGTTGAAGCTCAATCTTCCTCTTGCTCTATTATCGCCAATCAAACTTCGATTTGAAGGCTTGCTCTAAGAGATGAGCTACATGTTCTATTCAATCTTTTCTCATGGAGATTAGAGATCCTATTAACTCGTATACGACATTTGAGTTAAATTATTTGATTCTTCTATCGCAACAACAATCACATCAAACTCTTGGAAGACTTCTCGATTTTCTCTACAATCCTTTGATCCTCTAAAGTGTCACCATGAGACTTAATTTGATTTACTACACTCATCACATAGGTGAAAAATAAATCTACTGAATCTAGGTCCTTCATGTAAATGTTTTCAAAATCTTTCTAAGATTTCGTAATTTTGCAATTTTTACTTTACTAGTACCTTGATAATTCGTTTGAAGACTTTCCCATGCTTGTTTTGATATAGTTGTTCTTTGCAACGCGCGAAAGATGGAATCATCCATTGCCTGTTGAATATGAAACAAGGATTTTGCATCCTTTTAGTTTGTTCTCCTTCAACAAATACTTATCTACTTGTGTCGGTGCTTGAAGTTCTTGAGGATTTACAGGTTCTGGAAACCCATTCTCAACTAGCTCCCACACATCTTGTGAACAAAATAAAGTCCTCATTTTTATGCTCCAATAATCATAGTTCTTCCCATTAATATGGGGATTTGGACTTGAGTGAGGTCACGCTCATACCTGCCATTTTAACTAGACTAATAGAGTAAAATAAAGACTTATGACGTAAGCTCAACCTAGTTACTACTAATTTAAAAGAATTATAACAAACTCTTATCCTGAGGATGTGTGTTATGATCATGCAAATAGAAACAATATTATGAACACACACAAACTCACAAGAGAAATAAAAAAATTAACTTTCTATTCAAAATACTCTAAAGCACTTCGGTGTCTTTTTCTTGTTTTTCTTGCTTATTGAATTACAAAGTGAAACCTCTTATTTATAGAAGTTTTCCAACCTTCTAGCTTATGAAATATCTCAAAATATCTTATATCGATATTTTAGATCTTTTTATATTTGCTAGATATCCCTAAGATACTTTCTATATATTCTCGATATTTACTAGATATGCTAAATAATATCTCTTGATATTTTAGAGGGGATACTATTCACAATAAAGTGAATATTTTACATAAAGTTGGAACTTATCTAGATCAAGATTAAATATTTCCAACATTGAGGCCTCTTAAGTTTGAAATCAAATTTGGGCGTGGTGAATCTAGAGGCCTAGGCAAAGATTTTTGCATGGATCCTGAGGCTCATATGTAGGTAGAAAATGCCATCTTCAAAAGGCATAAGTGAGTGCATCCATTGAAATTCATCAAGGCCGTTGGCAAACAATCCCCAAGGTCCTTACAACGATACAACCCTAACGGTGGACTAAAATGAAGGTCCTATCGTTGAATGTTCGTAGGTCAAAGTGTTTAGAAGAGGCTTTCCTGTCTAGATTAGTTGAGATATAAAATCTTGAGGTATTATTGCTTGAAGAAACTATGGGGTATATGGATGTTGTTATTGGAAGGTCAAAAATCATTTAAAGGGTTGGGAATTTCTTGTAGAAAATTCTCGTGGCCTCATTTTTGGATAGAGGTAGGTTTTTGAATTAATTATCTCGTTATCTTTGTTTTCGTGTCTCAGTGCACATAACGTGAGTAAAGGTCTAGGTCATACAATTACCATCATTAATGTGTACATGCTTTATGACAAGAAGTTGGAATTTGGGAGTATTTTATTTTGCGGAAAAAAACCATGAAACTTGAAATGGGTTTCAGAACAATGGTCTAACAAAGAAGAAACAATTAAGCATGAAATGGGTTTGTTGAATCTAGTCTAACCAATAAGAAACCATGAAATATGAAACAGTTCGTTGACTCTGGTCTAACAAACAAGAAATCATGAAATGTGAAATGGGTCGAGATATAACAAAGAAGAAACGAGGCTCATTCAAGGGAAGAAGCAAGATATGAGAGGAGTACGAGGTCCTGTTCCCTAACAAGTGGAGAATAAGGCCTTTACCATGGCCAAAATGCTCCAACAACTAATGAATTATTCTTCCCACTTATAATTGGACCAAGATAACAAAAATAGGCATACCCAAAATTTTGAAAACCCCAAAAATGTAGATAATTACATACCATCTTCATCTAGTTCCACATCTAGGAATTACATGCCATCTTTACTTGTTGCAAATACATTTACACCGATACCATACCCGTAATGCCCCGTTCTAGAAGACTTTAGGAGAGACATGTGGTTCAAGGCGCTGTGAGGGCTTCTTCTAACTAGGATTAATGATTCAATATAGGGTTCTGCCTGCTAATGGTAGTAATGGTCATTCATATGAGAATCAAACATAGCTGCATGGGCTAATGAGCTTGTTTTTACAATTAAGAGGAACCTACTAATGCCCCTAACTCATAAGGGAGTACCAATGCAAACCTTGTTTATCACCTAGAGATACGAGCCAAATACTAAGCTTCTTTGCACTATGGTAAATAAAGTGCGGTACCCTCCTTATGCTAGTAGGGATCAGATTAGGCTCTAGGTACATAGCGGTATAAGAACTCCTTCGATTAGTTCTCTTATTTTGTGACGGGAAACCATGAAATAGGTCTGGTGACTCTGGTCTAACCAAGAAGAAGCAATGTACATTCAAGGGAAGAATCAAGATATAAGATGAGTAAGAGGCCCCGTTTCCCCAATGGGTGGAGACTCGAGGCCTTTATCATGGCTAAAAACACACTAATGATTCATTCTTCCCAAAACTTATATTTGGGCCAAGATTATAGGGAACACACTAAACTAGGCATACCCAAAATTATCAACACCAAACATACCCAAAATTCTTAAAACCGTATAAAAATAGAGAATTATATACCATCTTCATTTGGGACTTGGATGTGTAGTAAAAAGAGCTTGAGATCTTCATGGAATGTGGTGCCTTTGATTAGCTTTTCGAGAACCCGTCGTTGAAATGCATTGATGTTGTTGATAGAAGGATGTGAATACCCCTTCATAGATCACCGTTCACAACCATTAGAATGTTAGTGGGATCCTCATGTCCTCCCTCCTTTTGCTTATGTTTGAAAACATGTTTGATAAGTGGGAAAAGAACATATCTATATAAAATCTTTGTGTAACAACCCAAAATTTCACACACAAACAACACAGTAAAATACAGGATAAATTTTTTTTTTGACACATAACACGACACAACATGCCACCACCAAGGTCACAACTAACTCCACGGATAACTCAATACAAGGATGACCACAAAGGTAGCACGGAAATGTTCACACCCACCAAGGATGGTTCACTTTTCTATTTGACAAGACAACATAAGAAACCACCACATAACACACCTACAGATAGGGCAAGCCACAATGAGAATATTATTAAGGTTATTTATTTTTATGAAACCTCTTTCGATCCTTAACTTCGTTTTCTAAGACTCTAGATACGATTCTGCATAAATACCTCTTACAACGCTAAGTTCTTACTTTTACTCAAGAGAAATTTGCTCTAAGTCTTCTCTATTATGGCCTTTATTTGCTTAATTCGCTTATCAAGAAACATGAGTAATTTAATTCCACAAGGCCATCTATTCACCACTAACGCTAGTATGACTCGTTCTTGCCCACAAGACAACATGGGTTCATGCGCTTGAACACACTTAAGAGAAGAAAAGAAAGTGCCTCGGAACAAGGTTAGAGGGAGAAGGTCGAGTTGAAAACATCTATAGGACCTCAATAGTTAATACTAGGCTTTAATTGAGGCTTGAGAATTTAACCAGAATTATCAAATATTTTACAAAGGCTTCACTGAATGAGTATTACCAAAGAGAAAATTTACCTTCCAAATGGCGGTGAGATAGATTGTGTGATTTCCAAATTGTTTTCTCCGGCTTATTAAATCTTATCATCTTCTAACAACTAACAATTCATTTCACCTTAGGATCATTTTACAAATTTCACCATAAAAGGGATAATGTTCACTAGAGGAGCTAGGGTTATCATGTTATATAATTTTACTTGCAATGATAGTCTCGCCTTTGATTACTTAAAGAATTACTTGCTCTCAAGTTGGTGACCCCTACGTTACTTTATTTGAATACAACTTTTAGTTTAACTTCCAGTATTAAACAATCCCATGTTAGTTTACTTATGACACATTATTACTAAGTCATAGCAAGGTTTAACTCAACACTTATTCTCAAGAGCAAAGTTGTAGCAACACTCATTTACAAGAACAAAACAAGATTACATCAACTCTTAAAATACTGATACTCCAACAAAGTCACTCAACAACAGTAACCAAATTTTCTTATAATTTCAATGATAGTCAAACAATACAAGGTTTCCAAAGTTCAGATGACAAAGTCCACAATACATTATACTAAGACATTGATCCTCTTCTAAACTTTCCACTGGACGTTATCAATAGTTGAACAACGTAAAAAGGTTTCGAGCAAAAGAACTTCTCAACTGAGGTTGATGACAAAAATCTACAAGTCTATCCCTCATCTACTCGCAAAATCCATCTGCAACAAATTTTCTACAAGAGTCAGTTCGCGAGAACTGAGCAAGATAAGGCTACACAAAACCACCATAACTGTTATCTATCAATACCATGAAAGGAAGCACTTTATTGCAAGAATTTGGGTCAAACCTCTAAACACTATCAACACTTCAAGTTATAATAAGTTTCCACCATGCCAATCAAGGAAGAAGACCATGTACTTCAGTTAGGAGTAAAAACAACGAAAGTATAACAATCGAATGAGAATGGCCCTTGGCCCTATAAGGAGCAAATAACCAATATAACAAAAATAAATAGGATTCTCATCAAGTAAATAATTAAATAACAATCACAAGATTGAGAGTTGATATATAGGCCAACCATCTAAAATTTTTTTTTAAAGGTACCGAACGCATAGGCTAAAATATTATATTTCTAAAAGAACAAGAGTTGATCGGCCCAAGAAGGGGTAACCACGGGTTTCAAGAATTAACACAAAAAGCCATGTATAAATGAGTTTCAAACCTGAAATCACATAGAGTATCCACACAACATAAGTTTCGAAGCAAAGGCAAAGTAAACTAGTTTTGACCATTAACTCCAAGAGATTTCCCAATCATTCAAGAAGGCCAATGCCTTATAGGCTAGTAGCAAACACGCGAGAGAAGAAGGGAGTTCTGTCAAACAAGAGTATACGAAAATGTCATCAACAAATTTTATAACCCTAAAGATTTACAAACCTCCACATCAATTTTAAAGTTCGGTTAATTTAAAATAAATTTCCTATTTCCCAAAACAACAATATTTTTAAGGCAACCCTTGGTAACATAATCAACCATTCAAACATAGGTACAACATAACTACTAAGTTCCGTTATCAAAACAACTCCTTCTGCTATAACTCCATAATACTATCGATTGCAAGAAAGTTTTCCCCAAGGTTAACAACGTTCAAGACAATTTTCATCACAAAACATTAAGGTACATATGTGCATAGAAACTGTCCAATCTTAATTAACAACACAATCATTATAAATGGGAGGAAACACAAGTTAGAAGACTAGATTATTTCACCAACAATCTTCCGAGAGGGAAAAAGACCAAAATAATTCTAGTAATAGTGGGGGTACTAGATTTGCACAATTAAGACCTCGAACTTAGCTAATCTAAAAAACTAGTTACGATTCAAGTTGAAGGGGAAAGTCAAAGTACCTCCTAAGGATGGCTTTGAAACCTAGGAACAAGACTGAAGCTACACAGGAGTCTAAACACGCGAGGTTGAAACACGTTGCACGCAAACTTATTCATTCTAAAAGTTTTAACACCGAATCTCTAACCTGAAATAGTCCAAGCGTTGATTACACTAATCCTACAACCTTTCTTTCTCGATGCCAAAAGGGTTATCAAGTGGGCTTGAGAGATCATTAACAATATATGTCAAAAGACAAAGAAGGACAACCCTGATTGATAGGAAGGAACTTCATAGTTATTGCACGCTTACTTTAACGACTGCTAAAAACTAGCTGGAACAACATAATAACTTGAAACTCTATCGTAGAGAAGAGTATATATATTTATAAAGGAAGATCGATCACTCGAGCAAGAAAAACATACACCCAAAGGAGAGAACACATGCATGCTTTCCACTAACATACAGCAATGATAATAGCTAAAACAAGAAGAAAGCAAGTAGAAAGGAGAGACCTCCTGAAAAGAAGTTCAAAAGACAACCAATTCAAGGAAATGGTGGTTCGATTTCACGATAAAATAAATATAGCAACAGTAGAAAAGTGTAGAAATATCTTGCCTGCTCCTCCAGCTTCGACGAGGCATCCAAACTCCCCAAGGTCCAAAGAACAACCCTCTGGTTCAATCTTCGTCCGCAGCATGCGAGGCGCCAACATTCCTCTCGAACCCAAACTCCACTGGACACCTCTTCTTACAATCTCTAATGCCATCCTTCCTGGAGCAAGATGGACAAAACCATTTCCCTTTAGGAATCCTGACCAGAATGAGGCAGACACAAAACATATGATAACCATTATCGCACCCATCACAGAGTAGGAGGAGCCTCTCCTCTCCATACCCTTCTCCGCATCTCTTACAAACAATATGTTCATAAATCTTCCTCCTCGGAGGTGTTGTTTTCACATTCCATGCTCATTATCATTATCCACTCTGAAATTTTGAGGTGGCAATTACGGAGACTTCCCACCAAATGTTTTAATGTATTTTAACGAAAAAAAATAAAGGAGCAGTCTGGTGCGAATGCATGATAAACAACAGATCTTTATTTATTATCCAAAATTTTGTGCCATCTTTGCAAAATGTCAGGAATATATAGTGCTTGTCTAAAAGAGCAAAACAAACATATTCCAGCTGTTGCTCAGACTACCAAACAAGTCTCTCCACACTACCAAACAACTCTCTCCACGCGGCCAGCAGGGAAGGCGCCAAGGTTATGTGCATTCAGCAATACTCCCACCACATTTCCCCAACATCCACCAACACCACAGGCGTGAGCAGGTTTCTATGAGGCCAAAGAAGGTGAATAAAAACAAAAGCAAAAAGGGAACAGGCACGCAGCAAGAGAGACAAACTTTTCTCACGTTTTCCACCACTCCACATGCAGACTACCCCAAGAAGGCACGGCCAGAATACAGGCGGCTGTCCCAAAACACTAGGGACTGCGCCCAACCAGAGCTTACACACCAATCAGAAACAAAACTCAACAAAAACCTCCCCCCTCCAATCTCACGTGGCCAGCAACAATGCAGTGCAGGTAAAAGACAAAATAAAAACATGGAAGATATAATAATAAATTCCATTTGTAGGGTAAGCGGCCAGCATGGAGGAAAAAGGCGCTCCAATCCAGCAAAGGTCAATTCATCATTTAATTACAGCCGACTAGGGAAGAAAACAGGCGGCCCAATAATAATCTCCCACTTTCTCCACCAACTTGTCAGGCATTAACAACAAGGAGGGAAACAAAAGAAAGGACAAGGACAAGGAATTCCTCCACGCCAAGCATGGCATAAATTTTTAAAACATGGAACAAAACAAGGGGTCTCCAAGGCGTATGAGCAAGAGTGAGAACTATACAAAAAGAATAAATAAATAAATTGCTTGACAAAAGAACCTACACTATAGCTTACAACCCCATACGCCTTTGCTAACCAAAACTACATAACCTCAAAATGAAATAAATTAAATTAATCACAATTCATTTTAAAAATTCTCGTTAGTTCGACAACCTGACGGCAGTAAACAACTGCGAAGTCCAGGGGACCGACAAAACTCACATATTTTGGTTAATAAAAATTCTTAGTAATTGAAGGTGTGCAATCCTATTGGTCAGCCTATTTATCTGACAATATACAAATACATTTACTTGAACAAAACATCTTTTAAAGCAATCCATGTCTCCATGCCAAGTGTTGATGATAGCAATTTACCAGCTGGTGGACGAGAAACATCAAATAAACAATAACTCGCAATAAGGCGTGCGTACGGCCTGAAAAGGCTTAATTAATTCAAAAAAAAAAAATGAAATTTTATTATCTATATACGCATAAGAATGTAACTGATATCCATTCCTTTATTATTTATTTTTATTATGTTTTAAAAATGTCGCGACACCTAACGGGGTTCGAAAAATCGTTTAGGACTTAACACGATAGTAATGACAAAAATAAAAATAATAATAATTTAATCGAGGGCTCGAGCACGAGAGTGATCAATACTACAAAGAAAATATCTTGCAGCAATAAACAACAATCAACGGGAGGTTTGATATAACAAGAACAAGGTTTTCCTTTAATAGGATAATCGCGAGGACGCCTGAGCTAGAGCTAGCAACCAAAACATCGACACCGATGCAAGCAGTAAGCTCAACAAGACGAAGACACCAACGTTTCAAAGGAAACACAACGACGTTCAGCCCTTAGAAGCACGGTCGTCCGTAATGAATAAAAGAGCAATGATGAATGGGGCATTACACTTTGTTGAATTATACTTTGTTAAATGGAGTGGACATGTTAAATGTAGAGTCGAAAGAGTGACATGTTCTATAATTATCTATAAAAGCTTTGGTCGAATTGTACCGTAAAATGGAGTGGGCATGGTAAATAGCTTTGGTTGAATTGCACCGTTAAATGGAGTGGACATGTTAAATAGAGTCTATTGAGAGACGTGTTTTATAATTATCTATATACAAGTTTTGGTTGAATTGTATAGTTAAATGGAGTGGGCATGTTAAAAAAAATCGAAAAGGGATGTGTTCAATAATTAATATTATTACAAATTTTTAAACACAAGCAAATGGAGGGAGGAGAGAAGGATCCCACTCACATTTTAATGATAGTGAATTATTATTATTACAATTTACGTTGAAGGTGTTCACAGTTAGATTGAAGGTTTCTCTGTTTGACATGGGACAAGACATAGACAGTTAAGATTGAAGGTTCCATCCACGTATTTGTACGGATGATCCATTGCATATTTACTTTTTTTTATTGTTTGCTATGTTTTTAGTCACATTACCCGTAATCTTGGAAGTGAGTTAATATTTTTCAATGAAGAAGATTTTCCATCCGTAGGTCTAAATTCGGTGGTGCCATTGAGGGACGAGGGAGCATTGTCATGGGAGACAAGGGTTTGCACTACTATGAATGGAGGAGCATCCACGTAAAAAAAGCATACCACAATTTATGTATTTGTTTTCTCACAATTAAGATATCATCTATTTAAATCTTCATTTCTTCAAAAATAAATACTAAGTGTAAATCAATATATATTAAAACTAAAATTAACATTAAAAAAATAATTTTATATAAAATAATTAGTAGTTTTTAATAATATGTTCAAAATAAATAATAAAATAAAATACTAAGTGCAAATCAATATATATTAAAACTAAAATTAACATTAACAAAATTAATTTTATATAAAATAATTAGTATATTTTAATAATATATTAAATTTTTTTTTTTTTAAATTTATTTAGGACTCTTTCCAAATGAATTACAACAATATGAATATATTGTGTTACATGTTATTTTATATAAGTGAATTTTAAATGTTTAAGTATTTTCTTTAATTTTACTTTTAATTTTGATACTTCTTTTATATTGAGTTTATTCATGTTATGCAATACTTGTTTCATCGTATATGCCCCGAAAGATTTTTTTCCTTGGCTTCTCCTCGATACGTAAAATATTTTAATCAAACATTCTAGATATGTATAACTTGACTAACCTATCAAAGTTAGCATATGAAAAAGTGTCACGATACTACCCACATTGCAAATAATGAACATGTGTAAACCATGGAAAAGCCACCGCAACGCCCACAATTTACACAAACAAATACAACACTAAAAATACCGAAACAATTTTTTTTTTTTTTTGACTTACATTGTTATTTACACGACACCACATGACAACACAAGGTATCTCTTAGGAAAACACATAACACATGAGATGCTTTGCACAAACCTTATCCCATATAGATAACATGAATAGTACATGATGCACATCAAGGCCACATTTTCCCAAATGACAAAACATAACATAATGATTCATCTGCATTATGATTCCCATATAGGCACCATCCATAACAACACTTTCCCAGTTTGCATATTTATTAAATTTATATTTCAATATTGATCTCATTTGCTTGGAAGTCATTCGCCCTAGTGTATCTCCTTGGGGAGCGCTAGTCATATTTGTGAAGAAGAAGGACGGTTCTCTCAGGTTTTGTGTAGACTTCAGGCAGCTCAACAAAGTCACAATAAAGAACCGTTATCCGCTCACTAGGATTGATGACTTGTTTGATCAGATGCGGGGAGCGAGAGTGTTCTCCAAAATTGATCTCAAGTCGGGATATCATCGGCATGCGCATTTCGATGCGTATATTCATAAGACAACATTTTGCACACGTTATGGGCATTACGAGTTCACAAAGTGGTTCCCTTTGGTTTGACCAATGCCCAAATGCCTTCATGAGCCTCATGAATGGTGTATTCGTGGACATTTACGGATCGCTTTGTCTTAGTGTTCCCGGATGACATATTGATTTATTCTCGCTCCGAGGAGGAGCATGAGGAGCATTTGAGACAGTACTTCGGTTTTGAGAGAGCGTAAGTTGTATGAGAACTTGGAAAATGCGGCTTCTTTCAAACAGAGATTCAAGATTGGGTCATATCATTTCAGGCGTGGGTATCTCCGTAGATCCCTCTAAGATACATGCTATCTTGGACTAGCCAAAGACCCACATCGATTCATCGAGGTGAGGAGTTTCATGGGTTTGGCGGTGTATTACCGCAGGTTCGTACATGACTTTTCTAGGATTGCTCACCCTATCACTTCTCTTCAGAGGAAAGGGAAGAAGTTTGATTGGTCGAGAAGTGTGAGCAGCCTTTCGGTTGCTTAAGGAAAGGTTAACCACGGCGCCCATTTTAGCAATTCCGGACCGGCAGGATTTTGTTGTTTGTACTAATGCATCACTAGAGGGTTTGGGAGCGGTCCTTATGCAGAGCGCGTCGGTTATTGCTTTTGAGTCTCATAAGCTCAAGGACTACGAGCTTAATTATCCTACTCATGACTCGGAGCTTGCAGCGAACAGACATGCTCTAGTGCGTTGGTGACATTTCCTTTTAGGTAGGCCTTTCATTTTGAGGACAGACATCGGAGTTTCAGCAGCATATCTTCTCACAGTAGAACCTCAACGCTCATCAACGGCGTTGGATGGAGTTCCTATGTGAGTATGACATGGAGGTTCGGACATCAAAGGAAAGGAAAATGTGGTTGCGAGATGCTCTTAGTAGACGATGACATGTGCTTGCTTCTTTGACACTTCATCGATTTGAGAGGCGGATTCTCGAGCACCTTCCGTGAGGAGGACAGATTTTATGAGGGAGCTAGACGACATGTTAGAGTCTCGTGGTTCTTTAGAGGGCGATATTCCGGGTGTGTTTTAGAGACAGATGGTTTTCTTCGATTCCACAGCACATCTACGTGCCTAAGTCGGTGATCTATGTAGCTTCATCCTCACGAGGCTCATCGAGCCCCATATGCGGCGCATCCAGGAGTGAAGAAAATGCATGCCGATTTGAGGGAGTTATATTATTGGCGGTCAGTCTCGACGGGACATAGCAGATTTTGTTGCACGTTGCCTTGAGTGCCGGGGTCAAGGCGAGAGCATTCTCATCCCGCAGGCTTTTACACCCCCATGATATTCCCGAGTGGAAATGGGATGTGATTTCCATGGATTTCATAGTGGACTCCTATGTCTTTGTATCATCATGACGCCATTATGGTCACCGTGGATAAGTTGACTAAGGTTGCGCATTTTTCGCCAACCAAGGTCACCTATAATGCATGTGCCATTGCAAGGTATTTATGGAGGACATTGTTAGGTTGCATGGGATTCCGAAGACCATCATTAATGACAGGGATACCATCTACACTTCAGTTTTCTGGACGTCTTTTCAGGCCGCTCTGGGTACTCAGATCAATTTCAGTTCAACTTATCATCCAGAGACAGATGGGCAGACAGAGAGGGTTAATCAGGTGTTAGAGGACATGTTGAGAATGTATGTCATGGATCAGCAGAGGAAATGGGAAGATTATTTGCATCTAGTTGAGTTTGCCTACAACAACAGCTATCATAGTTCCATTGGTATGGCTCCTTACCAAGCTTTGTATGGACGACCTTGCAGGACACCTTTGAGTTGGGATAGACTAGATGACAGGATTATTCTGGGACCAGCCTATCTTCAGGATTTAGAGCAGCAGGTTGTGTTGATTAGACAACGTCTTGAGCAGGCCAGAGCACGCCAAAAGGCGTATGCAGACACTAAGAGGATTGATCGTCACTTTTCAGTGGGTGACAAGGTCTTCTTGAGAGTTCGTCCCGCATAAGAGTCCGATCCGTTATGGAAAGGGTTCTAAGCTATCGCCTCGTTTTGTGGGGCCTTTTGATATTTTAGAGGTCATCGGTCCAGTTGCCTATCGCCTAGCTTTGCCACCACGCCTTGCACGGGCCCACGATGTTTTTCATGTTTCTGTACTACGTAGATATGTACCTGATGCTTCTCATGTCTTGGATTGGTCGGCATTACAGGTAGAGGACGGAGGACAGTGGAGATTGGAGTCCGTACGCATATTGGAGCACGGAGGTTGGCCCTTCTCTGGGTCGAGACTGGACCGAGTTAGGATACAGTGGGACCAAAGATCTGACGAGACAACAGCCTACCCGGGAGGATGCGATACCTTTGAGGGCTAGATATCCCTATCTCTTTCAGTGACTTCCAGGAGGAAGTCTAATTTTAGTAGAGGGGGATGTAGTGCCCACACTTTTATAGCTCAGTAGCTTGTTGTTTCTTCGCTCATAGACATGTTTTGTGAGTTGTTATATCTTGGACTTTATATTTAGATATTTGATCTTATTAGACAGGTGTGGACATGTAGGCGTATAACGCCAACTTAGCTTAATTTCTATATTGTCGCATTTTTCTTGTTATGTCATGGATACTAATGGTTATGATGTTGTGTTTGGAACATAATTATAATAATGGATAGATGTTGCATGTGGAATTCTATGGTTATATATCACGTATCATCTTGTCTAACTTTTGGAATATTGAGTATAATTGTGCACGTTGTCGCATCTTGATTTCAGTAGGATGTTAGGTTAGTTTAGAATGCATTGATATCTTACTATGTCATTGAATTATCTTGTATCGGACAGGTGCGGTTAATGTGTGCAATGAGTGTGCAGGTGACAGGTTTACAGGAGAACGTGGGATTCAGGCCAGCTACTCAATCTTGCACAAGCAGCCTATGGGCTGAGCCCTAGCCATGTTCTTTGTGTGAAGCCTTAGTATAGAAGATTATTATTTTTGGGCACTATGAGTGACCCCAATTCATGTAATGTATTGTGCTTTGAATTATTAATTTTGTTAAGGGTTGCTAGTGGAGTTGTAAACTGGTTTTGGGGGTTAATAATCCCACTTTCATTTAAATTTTAGATTTTGTTTAATGTGTCACTTAATCACAAGGGTTTAGGGTCACATGTGAGACCCTTGGGTGGTCCCCACACTCTCTACCCTTGTGCCAAAATGCAAAACCCGAAATTAGGGTATTTTGGACATTTTGGGGACCCCTTCAGTAGCTTGGGAGTCCCTTAACATAAAAATGAGCCCTCGGACCCTACCTAATGGGTAGGGGGCTTGTTTTCAAGGCTAGAGGGAGTTTTCCTTCCCTTTTTACCTCTTGTTTGGTCACATCCATGTAAGGGATGTGGATTTGAGTGTTTATCAAAAGTTCCACTTATTTTGTTTTACTTACATTTAAGGGAATTTGGGAGAAGAGGGCAAAAAGATAATTTTACCCTTTCTCTCTTTTGTTTTGGCATCTTTGACCTTGATGAGGGAGAGGGGTGACACATGTCACCCCCTCATTTGTGAGGATGCTTGTTTGCTCCTCTTCAAATTCCCATTCATGGGAAAAGAGAGGGACTTTTTTTTGGAACTTCTTGCTTTGGATGCTTGTGGATTTTGGAGCTTGGAGGTTGGCTTGAGTCAAGGTGTGAAGACATTTGAAGTTGGAAAGCTTTTTGGAGAGCTTTCCTTGAGGTAGGCTCTCATGTCTTTTGTTGTGTTGTTGCCTTTTTGTTGCTAGATTTGTTGCTTAAAATTGTTATTTGTTGTATGTGGATTTTGGTTGCTTGCTTGTTTTCTTTAACTCCCTCCATCATATGGCATGATGGAGTTTTGGAGTGTGGGGGAAGAGAGAGAATTTTCCCTCTCAATCCTCAAGGCTTGATGGACAAGCCTTGTAGGATCTTATTGTTTTTCCCCTCAAATGGTTGAGGTGGGGAAGTTGATTCATTTGACTTGAATCTCCTTCCCCATTCTTGGTAAGGAAACTCTTTTTGGGCTTTGAAAATCCTTCCAAGGAGGACTTGGAGAAAGGGGGAGGAATAAGGAGGGTCTTGTTTGAATACGGAGCAATAAGGAGAATATAGAGATGTGTATATTGTGCAAATAAATTTGATGCATAACTTTGGAGAACTTTCTCCTCTCTTCCCCACTTTTGAGGATGAACATGGGTTCTCCTCCTTGTAAATTTAGAGTCTTGTGTTGTTGTGAACTTTCTTTGGGTGCTTGTAGCATTGTTAGTTTACCCTCCTTCTTGTGCAAGTTTTGATTAGTTAGCCTCTTTCCCATGGGCTTGGGGGAGGCTAGCATGCATCCCAACCTTGGGATAGGCATGTGATGATGCCTATGGTTGGGTGGCAAACAAACTCTTTTTCTCTTTGTATGGGTTTGGGAAGACATGGAAGTTGGCTCTCAAGTTGGAGTGGGTGGACTCTTGGGCTCTTTGGTTCTTTTCTCTCCTTATGAAAACTCTATTGTATTGAGACTCCTTTGGATATGGTTATAAGAATAGTTTCATCTCTTTATAAATTCTCCATTTTGTATATGTTGCACTTACATGTAACACTTGAGATGGTGATTAAAATGAGAGATCTCTCTCTCAACTTGTAATGAATATTTTTGGTTGTTTGCATAGTTGGAAAATAGATGTGCAACACCCTTGTAGGCTAAGCTTGTGTAAGAGAAGTGTTGAATCAAAATTCTCATTTATTGCAACTTAATGTATCTCCCATATTTTATCGACAAACATGACTTAGTACTTGTTAAGGAATTCTACATGTGTGTAATCTTGAAATAATCTTTTGCATTAAATTTGAAAGGAAATCTACTTGGTTATAAGAAGAAGTCTTGTTTTAACTTTGGAAGAAACTCTTTTATTTGTAAAATGCACTTTTCCATTTTATATTAACATAGTTTTAGGAATCCTTTTGTTAATTTTGTGCAAAGGAGATTGAACTTAAAAATGTGATAGCTTTCTTGTTTCTTTTGTCAAAAAAAAATTATATACAAAGGATATCACATTTAATCTTCATATATATGTGTGTGTGTGTTGTGTTATATATGTTGTTTTTTTTTAATACATTCTCTTAAGGGAAATGTTATTTCAGAATTATATATATATATATATATATATACATATTGTATACCTAACAAATTTAAAACGAAAATTATATATATATATATATATATATATATATATATAAAGTAATAAAATATGAAGTGGTGGGGGTTTCGCCCCCACTCATCGCAAGCATGTTTTTAAATATATATATATATATATATATATATATATATATATGGGGGAGGTACGGCCCCTCCCACCACCGCCCGTCCTCCATACCCGCCCCTCGCGAGTGTTGCCCGCCGCCCTTGCGGCCTTGTCCCGCCGCCCCCGCCAAGCCTTGCCCGCCATTTTGTGCCTCCCCCTCTGCGGCACCTTCCCATGCACAGCCGCCTCCGTCACTACCCTACGCCTGTCCCGCTCCCTCAACCGACTCCTCCTCCTTTCGACGCCCGCGCAACGCCGCCCCACACCGCACCTTCCTCCTCCACCGCCCATGCGGCCACACCCCCTAACTCCGCTCCACACACCCACGATCCGACCCTTGAGCAATAGAAATAAAATAAAATAAAATAAGTTAAATAAATAATAATAACAAAACAAAACAAATAATAATAATAATAATTGATATATATATATATATATATATATATATATATATATATATTTTTTTTTTCTACCCCAAAACAATATAAACATTTTTCAACCGTAACTTACAAAGGGAGGCTCCTTAACTTCTATTACCTTGCTTGAATAAACAAAGAACAAGCAAAACAAATGAGAAGAGAAATGGAAGGAGGGAGAAAAGAATAACAAAGAGATAGCTAGGGCAACTTTAGGGCTTCCTTCTAAACCAAGGGACAAGATTGATTTAATCTAAGGGTCATTATTCAATCCTGCACCTTTCTTTTGTCATGGGTTTATAATGGGAAATATAACAAAAAAGGAAAGGGTGATGAACCCGTAATGCCTCCGTTTTTAAAAATAATAATAAAAATAAAATAAAATAAAATAAAAGTTAAATTACATGGTGGTTGCGTGTTGAATGGAGATTATGGAGATGATAATGACCTTGAATTTGTCTATTTCCTTCTAAGTCGCGCCAAACACTTGCAGGGGCATTTTTCAAGGCAGAAAGGACAGAGGAACTTCGGTCAGATGTTGCAGTCGCATTTCTTGGGGGCGCTGTTTTCTGTATGGACCCAATGAAAAAAACGAGACAACTCTCTTGGAGGATTACGGATGTGTTTGGGCGCCATTTTGTTCTCTTCACAGAAATGAATCACCAGATGGCATCTCATGGGGTGCCATAGATTGCTGCGACCTGCACCAGCGCCCTCCCTGCCTGTAGCAAAAACAAACGAGTTCTAGGACCCACGTGGATAACTCACAAAACATGAACTGGAGAGGCATTTTTTGTCAGATGTTGTAGCTGCTGCTGCCCTGGTCGACGTGTAAGCACCAAAACGAATGTGTAGAAGGCGCATAAAACTGTTTGTTTGAACGCCTCAAAGAAATGCAGGCTCAGGGAATGCCACGAGGGCAGGGTAGGCACAGTTGAGTTGTTGAAAAGGCCTTGGAAACTTCCAAACAAATGCCTATGGTGTGTGTAAAGCAGAATCCACAACCTTTGCCAGCGTGCTTCCAGCCTGTGCCAAAATGGAAGTATTGGAACATGGTATGAACAATAGAATGTGGTTTTGTTTGTAATATTTTGTGCTTGCTGGTGTCATAGTTGATATGCGTGGAAAATGTGGAAGTGTATTCAAGGCATGTGAATTGTTCGGCAAAAATGCCTCAGATATTTCATCTCATGGAATGCAATGGTTTTGGGATATTCCAAATACATGGGCTGCATATGAACTTTTCCCGATGAATACATTTGAATATGTAGAGGATTTGTTGAGACGGTGCATGAACTGTTTGGGCAGAATGCCTCAAAGAAATGCAGTCTCATGGAGCGCCATGATTTGCAGGATCTGCACAAAATAGGTATGTTAGACATGGATGCAAGTTGTTGATTTACAAACACGCTGGTGCTCATAAAGATCGGTTGAGCTTGGAATTCATTCGTGGAGATATGCGTGTTCATAACCTTTGCAAGCATCCTAACTCCTTGTGCCGAAATGTAAATCTTGGAGCATGATTGTTGTGTGGTGGACTTGTTGCTTGTATGCATTCTAACTAGCTTGGGGCACCTCGTACACTGCATCATCTATTAACAGGATTTGTACGAAGGGGGTATGTTAAAAAGCTCAGAAACTTTCAAGCAACTACTTATTCTATTTGAAAAAAAAAAAAAGTGATCGGGAAGTGGGTGTGACGTGGTGGAGGTTAGATCCAGGGTCGTGAACCGGTTGGCGAAGTGCCCGAGCAAGAGACTGAACCCAAGCCTGCGGCTTCGACCGACTTCGTTCCCCAGGCATGGTCCTTCTTCCCTTACCTCTCATAATTCTCGTATTTTAGTTCTCTTTTGCAATTAAATAGAATTTTAACTCATTAGGACTTTTAATACAGTTAAATGTCCCTTCAACTCATTGCAAAACAATAAAGTGTCGTGTCGCAACTCTCGAAGTTGTTATAACTTGCCTACTTTAAACCATGAACTATCACCCTCACTTCGAGATGATTCAGAAAACTCTTACCCTTCTTGACCGCTCCAATATCGTTCCATCAATCAGACGAATTTGACTTCCAATTAATAAAGTTGACCTTCTCTTGGTTTTAAATAGTTAAATTTTGTAATTTTCAGAGACTCACCAAGTACCCTGCGCAACTCTGGAAACGAGATGTGAAGTTTCATTCGTGTACCTTGGTATACGAGGAGTCGCCTTGATTTTTGGTTTGACCCAAAATGATCATATGACATCCTTCTGACGCCCTTTTAGGAGCCCTGTAACACTGGTTTACAACAGTAGAAAGTTGTTAAAACTAGAAAGTTGGCTTTCGTTTTGGATCGCCATTTGAAACCTGGAAAGAGAAATCACTTCCTGTCTTCACAAACCTCTAGCGATTACACTAGACAAATGCATGGAACTTTCAGTATAGGAAAGAGAACTTTTCGGGATAGTTTGGCGAAGCCGTTTTGTAGGCCTCCGATCGCAGTTTTGACGAGGTCAAACTGGTCCATTTTTGCCTTGTCGCTCCAGAAAGCTTGTCGCCGTTTGAACATGGTTTTCTAGTCCTCCTTTCCGTCGACTCTGACGAATTCTCCTTATATAGGGGAACTAGTAGGAAGAGTCTCGTTGTGTGCGCATCCGTCGAACGTCGTTTGGGACACGGTTTCTGGGCCATTCGAGCTAACTTTTGTCTCTTTACAACTGGGTGAACTACGACCAGTGGCCCCAGAAAACTAGCCGCCAAACGCAAACCGTGCGCTCTTTTTCAATTCCGTCAGTTGCTATGAACTCTTGGTATATCCGGGAACACGTAGCAAGTTGATTGTGGAGGGCGTTCTCATTGGAAGGTAACTTTTGGAAGCGCTTAGCCTCCGAGCCCGTTTTGAACGTTTTGTAATTATTGAGAAAATGTAAAAGTAGAAAGTCAGTGGACCCTCGTAGGGTTGCCCAATCCCCTTTGGAAACTTTCAACACATGTAAATAATCGTTTAAAACACTAGAATGAAACTTCTTGTGTGTATTGGAACTTTAGACAAAATGATATTTTCTCTCTCCCTTTCTCTCTCTCTCTCTTCTGAGTTTATAAAATGAAGAAAAAAACGAAATGCAATGATTACATGTTTCTAGGTTTTATTTTTATTTCGATTGCATATTGTAGTTATTGTCAGATGTAAATGGGAACCGAAAATGATAATTATGATTGTTTTAGGGTGGATGCCATGCCGCGATTTATCGGCGATATCATGCTCACATGGGTTTTGCAGATGGATGAATGACGACGCAAAAGGGCGATGTGAAATTTAATTATTATTATTGTAATTTTTATAGGTCATTGTAAATGAATGACTGTGTATCAGTAGTCTCTTATTCTTTGAAAAGTTATAAATGAAATTTGTTAATATGTATGATATGCCGCTTTAGGGATACTTAGGAAATGTGCCTCTAATCACCAGTTTAATTTGATTTTAGTTGTGTATAAAAAAAGAGGTTGATTTATATAAAGCAATTTTGAAATTGAAGTTAAGATATTGTGGTACCTTCTCAGTATTCAATAAACGATTAAATTAATTATTGGGTTACCTTCTTACATTGCAGACACATTAAAGAGTTTTAATGGGAACACTCAACCCTAATAAAATATTCATGCATAACTTGCCTGTATGTGTGATCCCGTTCTACCAAATAAGAAAATTAAAACCGAAGAACGACCTTAAACTTTGCACTTGATGAGACCTCATAGGTTAGGTAAATAAAACCCCTCGTTGGAGTATACCGTCATAGTCATTAGGTTTAGCGACATTGTCGTGAACCCATATTTTAGGAATAACATGGTCCAACCTTATCCAGAGTATGCGGTTTCCTTCTAGATTTGGCATTCGCGAGAAGAATGTCCTCTCTTGTCCGATACCAGCCGAGTGTCAAGACCGCCTTTAAGAGTCACCTTATGAGTCCTTGTTTCAAGGAACGACTAAGCAAAGGCAACCCCGGATTCTATCAAAATAACCCTCGTATATGTCCTCGAATGTGGTTTAGTATATTTTTGTCCACCCGCCTTAAACTCTTTTATAGTTGAGGAGTAGATCATTGAGTGCATAATGGAAGAAACCAACCCTCAGCTGATTAGGAGGTGTCACTTATGGTTCGTGTATGGTTTACAATTCTTCCGACCATATACCCCTTCAAGATGGTAGTCAAATACTTCTGTAACTCCTGATTTCACAACAATGCTATGAACGAGACCATAGTGCGATGTATAAGCATATCCTAAGATGAGAACGAGATTGGAGATTAGGATTGAGGTCACTCATGAAGTCCTTAAAACTTAATTAAACATAATCAAGTGTTTCAAAGAATATAAGTCACCTTGGTGCGACCAAATTATGAGAAAACAAAAGATATGTATACCTAGCTATATATAACTCTTATAGGAATTCAATAAGTTTTCAAATTATAATAACAATGGTAGAGAAATAAATATAGTGTGAATCGAGAAATATTTTGGTGAAAAGTTGCCTGTGTCTAAATCTCCGTCAAATCCTTGATTTCGTTCTGGACATCAAGTCACTTTCGCTTGAGTGTAAGGGTAAGACTGTAGCCATTAAATAAACGTTTGAGAAGCAAAATCTTAACATAAGAATGAGAGAATTAGAATCTTGTAGGCATTTTGAAATATGGAAAAATACTTATGTAAGTTCTGAAGATTGTCATAAGGGTAAAGAGTAAATAACAACAAAAATGTGAACAACAACAACGCCAATAATAACAACAACGTCAACAACAACACTTTCTGACAACACACGTTTTATCGACCACGCAGTACATCACACACCACAAGAGCTACACACGCGTTCTGCACTAGGTTCATTCTCATCACTTTTTCTTTGTGCATTTTTCATCTTTAGTTTCCACACTCCTCCATATTTTTGTGATTCCACACTTTGTCTCTAGTCCTTCGACACACTTTCGTCATCACTCTACATCGACATCAGTGCACATATCTATTTACTTTATGTTACCAAGCTTTCCGCTCACCAACATAAAATGGGGGCAAAATGTAGTTACAAAATCATGTATTTTAGACATTTATTTATCCCGATCTCATACTACTATTTAGAAGGTTCTTGAGTGAAGAAAGTACTAATTAACCCCTGTCTTTAGCCATTTTATTCTATTTTGTCATTACCGACCTATTACATCCATATGCCCAGTCAGCTTCTATCATCCCACGTTATTTTAGCCTCGACTAGGGCACCCATATTAGTACTGGGGCGCTGTGGGTGCCCTGGTCCCACTAGGGGTGCCCCGGTCCTTTCTGCACTTTCCTGCCACTTTTGGGCTCTTCCTAGCCATTTGAGATCTTTCTTTTTCTTGGGCCGACCTTTTTGGGGTTAATTACAAAATTAGACCAAGAGAACCCTATAAATATAAAGTTATGAGACCATAACGAGGGACCTAACATCATCTACTATTATCACTCATCTAGAGTTGCATCCATCTATTGCATTGGAGATGACTTGCATCCACATAGCCCCATCATCAAGGCACAAGGCTAAGACATCTCGTATCACACTTCAAAGGGGGAGGGATTCTATTTTATTCTATGCACACATTCTAGTACATTTTCTACACATAGTTATTGCTTGCTAATTTACAAAGTGTGACTGACACAAGATAAACAAAGGGCATGTTCACACACACTTACACATAGAACTACATCGGGTCTAAGATGTAGTGCAATGCTCAGTTAGTAAGTCCACCATTGTGGCAACTGAGGTCAGTCTCACCCCTTCATATGCATTTTTCTTTTTTAGGTTTTGATGCTTGTTTTTGGGTCATGTAGTTATTTTTTTCATCTAGAGTTATTGGTGACATCCAGGTGTGGGACAATGAAGTTGATGTGACAGTAATGAGGGTTCCATATCACCTCCTAACCTTGCGGAGATCGGGCCTTTGAACTTTTGCATAGACCAAGGCACCTAGATTAGTAGACTAGAGCTCCCGTAGGTGCCCCACCCTCTTCAGTGCTCCACCAACTAGATCCTTCAAATGCACTCTTTTTGAGGCTCCTACACAATCGTTCCTGCTCCTATTTTTTCCAATCATCAATGTGACACTGTCTGATAAACATCTATTATTCAACTTGAGTTCTTTCCTCTTCCTTCTTACACATTTAGGTTAGTATTTTCTTTTGCATAATTGTTTAGATCATTTACATACTTTCTTTATTGCATTTATTTACTTTATTATAGTTGTTTATAGCTTAGATTAACTATCCCCACATACTACCTTAGTTAGTTCAAATTTTAGTTAATCAATCTTAAATACATCAAATCACATGAAACTTTTGTTCTATTTGTAGTCAAAATACAGAAAAAGAAATTGTTCCATTTCTAGTGATTTACAAGATTCAAAGTTTGTCTTAAGAAAATGTAGAGACTGCACAAATAACTCAATTTGCTTCGCCAAAAAAACATAAATAAGAAAAAACATATCCAAGAATTATTACAGGACACATTTTTTTCACACAGTCCATTCATTAGTAGGCATAATCTCTCGCCCGACATCCACTCTAGAATGGTAATGAATTATGGGCCAAGTTCGAGATTATTCGAGAGGAGGAGAAAATGCAAAGAAATAGTGACATCGGTGGGTAGTCTCCAAATTAATGTAGGCATGACCCAAAAGGGTGAATAAATGTTAATACTATTCTCTACATCAACAATGGGATAGAAATAGACACATGCAAAATCAAGGATGCAAAATAAATGTTAATCTATACACGTGTCAATTTAAGAATTAATTGTTGGCACACAACAATGGAGGTGGATAATAAATATATTACATAAATGATTAAATCATGGTTTCATTTAGTCTCATCATTCTCACTTCCTAAGTTATATGTGTAACACATGTTAATCTACACTTTTGCTATTTATAAAAATTTAAAAAGTTGGTCTTGCAATAAGACCTTGAATGAGTCATTTCAAATGTTTATAGCCAATGATATGTTTTAAAAATAGGAATTTCTCAATTTTGAAATTGTTTAATTTTGTTTTGAAACTTGAAAACTTTAGAAATTATGAAAGTCATAAGAAAATAAACAAATGATATTGGTGAATAATGAAAAAAATTATTTGATAAGCTAATTCCTATAGTATCATGCCAAGGCAGAACTAATAATAAATAAATATATCCTTACATTAGTCAAAGGGCTTACTAGGGCAACACTTGTATATCTCGATTTGATTTGATTTTTACACAACTAAGACATGTGTAGGTGTGTGTTGCCACTACAACGACATCTAAGGAGGAACTTTGACCTAGGTTGTTGCAAAGGCCTTTGAGAATGATATGTCACGTGTTGTGTTATTGAATTTACATTATTAACACCAACTTGTAAAACACTTTCAACATAACTTGTAGGTTAATTTTTTCTTTCTCGCAAAAGAGAAAAATAATAAAAATAAGACATGACAACTAACAAAACAATAATCCCTCAATAAAATAATCAAAATAATTTATCTTATGCATTGCCAATGAAATTTCTTGTAAAATATTAGAATTGCTCCATGTTCTCTATAGACATAGAGTTAGATGAGCAATAGCTATATCAAATCCCACCCCCACTTTTTCATCTTCATCTCAAACGATGGCATGAAAGTCGGTGACAACAGACATACTTGGTGCGCCTTAGAGTTACTTCTACAACTCTAAAAATCCACATTTTGTCAAAACATCAAATTTCTCATATTTTACTATCACTATAACATTACACCTTGTTTTGATACAGTTCTAGTATTTAATAACTTAAATTTTTTTAAGATATGTCTAACCACCCAAGGTGCGAAGCTCTAATAGAGGGCGAGCCCCTAAAGATCACTCAATAAACACTTATTTTTATGATGTGTATTTAGCCCTCCAAAAGTAAGGCATATAGATTTGACCATATGTTAAAAGGGTGGCCAAATTAGGTTTCAACACCGACAATCGTCAAACCCTAAAAGTCGGGAATTAAAACTCGAACTAAAGCGCAACTTCGACGGCCACGATCCAGCATTCTAATACCCAGTCGCAATAACCTCACCGCCTATTCATGCACTACATGCACGAACATTAACGCAGGTACAACCTAAAACCCTCTCCGCGACCTAGCGGCTTCTCTTCTTTGAGAAGGCGCATTGCTTGGGTGATACTCGGATTTGGGATTTCAATTTGTTCATCAGAGCTGTCAAGAGTTCGATTCGAAGATGGGTCACACTGCTGTATGGAATTCTCACCCCAAGACCTACGGGCCAGGCTCCCGCACCTGGTATGTACATCACAGTTTTGAATATATTTACTCTATTTATCTCAACCGAATTGCATATTGCTTGATGGGTTTTTTGTGTAGAAGATATGTTACTCTGTGCGGCTCTTCTTTACCCTAGCCATCCATTAGCTTTAGGCTAGGATTAGGGTTTAACGATTTTCACAAAACTCATTATGGTACGATATGATTACATAAAATGAAAGCTCTCATGCTCCTGACACCGAACCTTTTCACTGAAACCCTGAAAATGGGTTTGGTATGCAAGGAGAGAACGAAGATTTGGTTTGTTAAGAGGTTTTGTTTTATAATTCTCTTCTATAAAGTCAGTAACGAACTAAAAACCTGTTTTTACACGGATGATTTATAGGTTAAAGTCTTACTTGAGGGGTCCTGTTGATGGACCAATCCAAAACTATCTCTGCATGCACTGCCAAGAAAGTTTTCCATCTGCATCCAGTTTTATGTTACTATTTTATTTCTGTTAATCTGCAGGTTTGCTAGGGTTTAAGTTCCGTGGAGGGGCTTGAGCTCCTATTTTCGTGCTGCAAAAGGTCCCATGCTTATTTTTAAAGCCAGCTAAGGGAAATGGTAGAATCTAGGCCTAAAAATAGGAGTTCCAGTTTTTTAGCCCCTAAACTTAAGAGGTGGCTGGAGAGGGGGGTGGGAGTTTCCCCTACAGTTTAGGGCTGATAGAATCTAATATGCATTCCCGCCATTATTTTTGGTGATTTTAGAGAGAAATATGATTTTATTTATCTACAAATAACCATAAAAATCCAATGGGATCCTATAATATCTCAGCAGGTATTATTGAGAAAACTAATAAAAATCATGGGACCTTAAAACTGCTAAAATGCTCCTAAATTTTCTCAGCAGCACCCGCTGAGATATTTATGGAGCCCCCGCCATGGGACCATGCTTAAATTATAGGAAAATTATCAGGCTGCAGTCTTATGAGGGGGCCTACCCGAGGTGATGTTGAGAAAATTCGGGATCCCTTTTCATGTTGGGTTGACCTATGGACTGCATATTTTTCTGTAAGATTTTAGCTAAGAACATTTAGGTGAGAAATTGTAGGAATGCATGGTGCAGCAGAGCTTACATGCAAAAACCCTAAACAGCCCCCATCAACCAAACTCTGAAAATTAGCAAATCAAAATTTTTGCGGCTCCTGTATTACAGGAGAAGATTAATTGTCTTCCTGTAGTGGGTTGAAAAATACTTTTCTGGGGCATGTGGCTGTATAATTCTTTTTTCGCTGCAGAAATGCTCTATGGGACCATGCCATTAGTCAAGCTTTTAGCCTCTGCCTACAGCAGCAGCAGCAGCAGCAGCAAAATAAGGATTGTGGAATGACACCCTGTTGTGCCTACGATGTGCAGCTTTTGTCACTGGTTGTTATTCTGGGTTTTTAAGTCAGATTATATATTTATGCTTCAGACTTGTTATATTCTTTGCTTGTGACTCGTCCGTGCTTACTGTACATGATTGAGGTGGCCTTGATGCGTACATGCTTGTTTTGCTATTTCCCACGTGGTATCTGTTTATTAGTGTTACCGTGTTTCTGTACTGCTGATTTGCTATTTCCGTGGCATTTCTATATATGGCTGATTTGGTATTTCTGTGTCATTTGACTCTTAGCCTTTAGATAGACAATACACAACTGATTATGTGTAAATTGTGAAATTCAACCAAGTGCAAATTATTTTATTGGCATGTTTGTGTATGGTGCATCAATAGGATCAACTATTATAGAGTGTGTTCTGGATTAACCCAAATGGTCTTTTAGAATTTGACTCGATTTTTTATACACAACTGATTATGTGTAATTTGTGAAATTCAACCAAGTGCAAATTATTTTATTGGCATGTTTGTGTATGGGTGCATCAATTAGATCTACCATTATAGAGCGTGTTCTGGATTAACCCAAAGGGTCTTTTAGAATTTGACTAGATTTTTTATACGCAACTGATTGTGTAATTTGTGAAATTCAACCAAGTGCAAATTATTTTATTGGCATGTTTGTGTATGGGTGCATCAATAAGATCTACCATTATAGAGCGTATTTGACTAGATTTTTATACACAACTGATTATGTGTAATTTGTGAAATTCAACCAAGTGCAAATTATTTTATTGGCATGCTTGTGTATGGGTGCATCAATAAGATCTACCATTATAGAGCGTGTTCTGGATTAACGCAAAGGGTCTTTTAGAATTTGACTAGATTTTTTATACGCAACTGATTGTGTAATTTGTGAAATTCAACCGAGTGCAAATTATTTTATTGGCATGTTTGTGTATGGGTGCATCAATAAGATCTACCATTATAGAGCGTATTCTGAATACCTAAAGGGTCTGTTAGAATTTGACATAGATTTTTAAATTATTTTTCCTCCAGAAAGTGCTAAAGAAACAACCATTCATGTTACATTTTAGGATATGGCATTGGTACCGATTTTCCAGCGCAAGGAAAAAAATTGTTTGATTTCATTTGTGTAAAAATACCTTTTAGGACTGTTAGATTGTTTTATTAGAATTGCATTAAGTGACATTTACAAGGGTATCGAAGTAAAAGTTATGGCAATTCCTTCCCTTGCCAAAGACAATTTCTTCTTGAAAAATAAGTTTGCCATCAAATGTTCATTTAATTTTAAATGACATCAGATTTTTGAACCCATATTTTGGTTTGAAGAATTTTATATTACTTCAAAGAATAGTACAGTTATTCCTTCTTTTCATCAACAACAGTGTAAATGCACGAAGTCTCTTTCTTGAAGAACCAACACATTGAACATATACGTGTTTACTTGAACAAGCTTTTACTTTTTTTTAAACATGCAGAGTTTTGCCTAGAACAATGATAAATGACAATTATTTAATGTTTTCTAATGCATTGATTTCCACAAATTTAATAGCCACCAAACTCACATGAAGTTTCAGTGACCTTGGACCATGCATAGTTTGTCCCATTAATTTTGTAGGTTTCAACTTTTCAGTTTTCATAATCTCCACCTTCTACCTCCATCTGAATCGAATGTTGTTCCATTTGAATTGTAAAATGTGGCATGCCAGAATTATTGTGGGGTTTTTGCTGGATGGGATTTTCCTAGACATACATGGTAATCTAAGGCATCTCATGTTTGAACTGAGGTGTTTGTATGGTAACACCTTGACTGAACTATTAGGCCAGATTATAGTGGAGGTGTACACTGCAAAATTTAAGCAGCTATACATTCATGTCGTTTAGAAATTGCATACACATTGGTAAAATATTTTAGCCTTTCTGTGTATGATGAATTGCTGCATCTGAAATCAAATTTAGTTTTCTGGGGAATGTCTGTAATCCTTATCTTGATGTGAAAACAGATCCTGCAGGGTTCCCATGCAGGTTGCTTAGTCTCTAACATGTCAAGTGTAAAAGCCAAAATGCTAGATAAGGCAGGTTGCTGAATTTTTCTACAGAAGAGCAGGACTTTCTTTCCTTTGTTTTTGCTGCATTATATTTGAAAATAGATAGTTAATGCATTATACTTAAAGTGTACCAGAGACGGCCTGTGTTATTCTACAAATAAATGGAAAAGTAGTTTTCAAATTTATGAAAAATAGAATAATGGTGTAATAGAGGGTTCTTGGATTAATTATTCACAATACTAGATTTTGCCATACCCTATCTGTCTGCATGCAAAAATACATAAAGGGCCGTGATTGTTCTTTAGAATGGCACCCACCTTTGAAATTGATAATTACTTCAGCCGATAGACTTTCCCTCTTATTTACCAGGCATATTCTCCACTTGCTGTTTAGGATATCCATCTGCTTGTTATCAGATGGAGCAATTAATGCATATAACCTACTGAAGTGAATGGTTAATAAAAATCATCAAATCTGCCAGAAACTTGAGATTCAACTTAGAAATGAAGTTGGCATTGATCATTACTGTAATTATAAGGTCTCAAAACCCAATAGAGTGTTAGTATTGTTATGCCTACTAGCTATGAAATGTCCTTATCTTTGTTGCCTTTATACCTTGTAGATATTGACACAATGTGTGATTACTAATTTACTACATTGGCCCATCTAAATGTCAAATTTGTCGTGGATCATATAATATAATCAAACCATCTTTACCCATACTTTGGACCATTTTCTTTCTTCTTTCCAGGACACATCAATTCATAGAAACATCTTTCCCTTGATAATTACTGTAACTAAAAGCTCTTAAAATTGATTAGAGTGATAGTTTTGTTATGCCTTCCAGCTATAAAGTGTCCTTATCCATCTCTGTTTTTGTACCTTTTAGATGGCGACTTAATGTGTGAATACTACACTAGTCCATCTAAATGTTGAATTTGTCTTAGATGAGAGAATCAATCATTTTGATCCATGTTTAGGGCCACTTCTTCCTTTTCTTCACAGGTGTCATGTCCATTATCAATTGATAGAAGATCTTATGGATTTTGATTAATGTGTCAATACTACACTCTCAACTAAAATGTCAAATGTTTCTTAGATCCTATCAGAGCATCAACTATCTTGAGCATTGTTTTGGATCATTTGCTCTTTTTCTCCCTAGGATTCATGTCCATCATCAATTTGGTAGAAACATCTTCCCTTTGATTCTGTTTGAACACAAATTATAATTGGATAGTATATTCCGTTAATTTTTTTATAAGGTTTGCTTCTATTGCAGCTATTTGCTATGCCTCCACTCTTGAGGTCTTCATCTTCAGAGCCACAAAAGCATCTATTTATTCTATTCTTACAGATGTGGAATGCAATTAAAAACCAAATGCATAGACAGACAACAAATATCAGAGCAATGTTGAATCTTTTTAGTTACTTTGCAAATCATTGAAGAAAAAGACAAGAATTTTTGTTGCGGGGCTGGAAAGCAATTGTCCTCAGAAGGTCACATGTCTGGCATGTATTTTGACTAAGATATGATGTTTCTTTTCAGCTGTTCTATAAGTATAAATTGAATGCCAAAGACGTCAATACTTTTATTATCATCTTACTAATGTGCATTGCAGCCTTTTAATGGGGGTTTGTCAGATAAATTCTTACAGTAAAGGAAGAAGTTTTAAAAGATATTTTGTTGTAGACATGTATAACAATTTTAAATTTTTGTAATGGCTTGATATAGCTCAAACAACTCTAGGAATACTTGGTTTACATATGCCTTAGATTGCCTCTGTGATAATGTTATTTGTGCTCACTTTGTATACATATATTATATATGACCGACTGAGATTACAATATATATAGTATGGACTACAACTGACTGAGATTGCAATATATATATATATATAATATACGACTGACTGAGATTACAGTATATATATCGCAATCTCAGTCGGTTGCAGTACATACTATATATATTGTAATCTCAGTCAGTCGTATATATATATATATATATAGTCAATATACGACTGACTGAGATTACAATATATATAGTATGTACTGCAACCGACTGAGATTGCGATATATATACATAGTGTGTGTGTGTGGAATATAGGCTGTAGAAGATATTTTAGATATGTGCAATCACATGCAAACCGTGTGTAGATCTTGGTAAACCATTAATTTATATGTAGACTATAGCTTTTTATGGGACGGATGACTTCAAAAGGGGACTGTTTTGTGTTATATATCCAATAAACAGAAAAAGTGGTTATTTTCTCACAGAAGATGAGAGATGTTGCAGTTAACTTGCACTTTTTTATTATACAAAGTAAATCCTGTCCGACAAAAAGAATCTGCAGTTCACTCACATATCTGTCTTTTAGACAAGTAAAACCTGTCCAACATGCCTTGGGAAAAAGCATAAGCAGTGCATTTGGTTGGAACCAGGTTAACACAATGGCTGCCGTGGGTGTGGTGGCGGAGGGCTGTAATTTCTGTGCATGAGCAATTAATTACATTAAATTTGACATCCATTTGACTGCAGTAGGGCAGTTTCAACCTTAAATGTGACGTCCATTTGACCTTCACTAGTTTTTACTAATTGATTTGATAAGTCAAGTGAAAAATAATAATATCTATGGTGGAGTTAGGAGACTGTTTTTCCCAGGAATTTTTTTTTGAGCCAACACTTTGGTGCAGCTAGATAGATGCCCATTTTTTGTCAGCTAGTAGGAATTTCAGATAGATGCATTTAAGATATCTGTACTACTCTAATTGTGTAAGAGACAAGTTGCCTGCCACCTGAGTATAAATTGATATAGACATCATATAGATTATTGCTAATGCATATGAACTTATAGTGTGTGTAATGGTACACACTGTGATTGACCTGGTACCCTTGATTTGCTAAATCAAATGATTATACTTTTAGTTATTTGAATTCTAGCTGTGTGCTGATTACTCAATTTTTTTAAAAAATCGGTTGGATTTGTTTGTTTTGTCAACAATGTAGAATTATGATCTAGTTTTTGGTTTGGATCAAAAGATCTAATGTCGATTAAGTTTTTGATTATGTTGCAGCGCCTTTGAATGCTTAGAGCTGCTTATTGTGCTTGTGAAGGAATATGTATTTCTATTTGGGGTTTTGTTTGGAAGCTAATTCTTTGTTGTTATAATACTTCCACTGTTTCATCAGTCGCGTGTGTGGGAACCTCATGGCCTTATCCGGAAGTATGGGCTTATGTGTTGCAGACAGTGCTTCCGCAGCTATTCCAAAGATATTGGCTTTGTCAAGGTACTCTGTTGTGTACTGTTTGTACTCTCAAGGTCTATTCTATACATATATGTGCTGGCTTAGTTTATCTTATGCAGCTACATCTCGTCTCTAAAATAATGCTGAACTGTGCTGTTTCTATTAAGTAATGAATGCTGTCACTTTGCTTGCAGTACCGTTAAGAGATGATGGGTTGATAAAGCTGCTGGAGATTTTCAGCTAGTACTTAATACTTTAGCATTAATGGCAATGCTTCAACAGAGAAATAGTTCTGATTCCGAGTTACCTACCAAGAAAGATAGTTACTTTTTGAGATGAATTTTGTTTAGTTTGGGATACTGTTTAGTGATGAACATGATTTGGATCAACACTTTTTTTAATTTTAAATAAGGGATGAATTATGTCATTTGAAAGATATTAATGACTTTTTTGTTGCATTCAATTGGATTTTATGCTCCAGACAGTGAATTAGTTTCACACCAATTCAGATGAAGATGTTGCAAAGCTGGTTTTAGCCCTTGGTTTCTTGAAATGGTGTTTAGCCTTGGTAGCCTCCATAAGCTAAATGTCTCACTAAATTTTATCATCTTAGGGTTCTCTACCTATTTTAAATATCCACTATGGTACGGCCAAGATATCGATATCCTAAAACCCACCCATCTTCAACTTAATAATACAATCCTGAATGGCTTCCTCTTTGTATGAAACCTTAAGAATGCTACTATTGTTGTTTAGATATCTTAACATAACCTTGACTAGATCACACGAGAGTTGCAATAAAGATTATTTTTATTCACTTCATCTATATTTTTGGTCATGAACTTCTCAACTAGATTGCATTACGTCAATTGCCCACCACGAACAACCACTACCATGGGCTGTGAGGCCGTGAGTCAAATACATTATGCACAATGCACATACACCTTTGAAAGGCAATATGCAAAAATACTGTATGACCGCGCATGTTTTCGAGTCGGCTCTTTAAGTGAAATTATGCAATTAAGCTATCAATGATTTTGAAGATGTTTAGTGCTTGTGCTTCATGTATTTATTTTATTTTTATTGTGGAGATGATTTTGTTTTGGCTTGAGATGAATACAATGACTAAAGTAAAACCAGTTTTAAATCTCTTAATTTGTCCCCCAGTTTTAAATCTCTTAATTTGTCCCCTTTATTAATTGCATGAAATGTATGGTTTTTTAGGATATAGAGTAAGCCATGAGATGAACTAGGGGTTTTAGAGTGGCGGCAAAATCTAGACATCAGAATATTGAATATGCCATGAGATCAATCAAGAAGGTGATTTAGTGCGGCACTGAAAAAGGTCAAATTAAGGAATGGTACTTGGAAAGTTGTGTGTTTTGTTTTATATTCTCATGATACAGGCAAAAGAACAAATGAGGTAGATGGAACTTGAAAATACCTATGTAAATGTATATTCGTAAAAACCTTACAATATAGTTCTGAAAAGCGGAAATTAATTAGATGGGCCTTGAAATAAGATGCTAATGTTTAGATTTTTTTCATGGATATTTGATTTCAACCTCTAAAGCATTAAGTTAAGAATAGGAGAAGTTCTTACCTAATTGAATTAAATTCAAGGCTTTCATGATAATAAAAAGTTTTGCGTGAATGACTTTGCCCGTTATTTGTGTGAATGATTGTCCGATGAAATTTGTAGCCGTATGTGCTTTTCAAATGGGGGGTTTTATAGCCCATAAAAATAACTGTTAAAATTCTAGTTGAAAAAAATTGCATTTTGGTTAAGTTGCCGAAATGTTTATTTGACTCTGGAAATGGCGTAGAATACGGCAATACAATAACTATATACAAATAAAAACATATATAAATTTCAGCTTTTTAATTATAAATTTAATTATTAACCACATATTATGCATATGAAAGACAAGATAAAAGACAAGTTTTAAGCTAAATAAGTGAATAACCCAAACAAGCAAGCTAGAGTACTTGATAAAATTTATAAACTTAAAAGCTTAAAAGTTAAATTAAAATTTAAAATATTTAAATCAAACATAATGTGTATGTCATGAATCTCATGATATATTAAATTCAATCATAGATCAATATTCAAAGTTCAAACTATCTTCTATTGTCAATTTTTATCATATTCCTCTTCATCAAGAGGTTATAAATTAGCTACATAATGATCAATATGTGGTTCATTAGAACCACATGGGCTTGAACCACTTGCACTAGGGCCACTACCGCTTGCACCCTCTTGTGCATGTAGGTCGCGTGGTGTCGTGCCACATAATTCCCCTCATCATCATATGCTTCATGGTGAGAAATGGAAGCATCCAAGTCAATTATCTTTGGATCAATGTCTTGTTGATCCTCCTTGTATTTCGGTTGTTTGTGGGATAAAAGACACAAATTGGAATGTATACCAAATCTTCACCACTATCTCTCGAACAATGTCCTAATGTCTTGTTGACCCTTGTACTCCGGTGGGTTGTCCAAATCTTCGATTCTTTTAGCCTTCAACCCGTTGGGTTTCGTGAGTGGATGAAATTATATGTACTCCAGCTTGCGCTCGAGCAAGATGAACTCGGCAACCTATTAAGGCAAACCAAACGTCAAACTCAATGCAAAGTTCAACTTCAAACTTAAACACTCAAACTTAAATTTTAAAAAACTAAAAGAAAAGAGAATAAAAAAATTTAAAAGTTATCTGTGCCAAGACTTTGATTGCAAGAGGTTGCAAGTAAACTGATGAAGTACCATGGAGTTACCACCACATATGAGCATCCATCTTGTATTTGCTCCAAATAGCGAGAAGGCTACGACTCGTTTTTGCTATGAAATTGCCAAACTCTACCATAACTTGGTCTTGGGCCTCAGGTTCAGGGAAGAGCCTAGCCAATGCCATCATATATTCCTCATTGACTTCTACATCCCTGTATGGTGCTACCCTCCATGGCAAATAAATGATCTTTGTGCTATAAAATCTAGGAGTCAATGCAAAATCTAGTATATGTAATGGGGTGGTCATTTTGTTTCACCGCTCAATGAGGATTGACTTCACTTATTTGAAAAATATTTCCTGGGATCTTGTTCTTTTGCATTTATGACGGCGTTTATCTTCTCAATCATTGAGACGATGTTGTCATATATCTCTCCTAGACATGGTTGATTCGTGTCGATAAATTGGATCATGCTCATAATAGGCTTCGTAAAACTCAACGGATAATTTACTCTATCCCACCAAGGGTCCTCTAAAATCTGGTTCTTCACTTTTTGAGCCCGTTGAGTGTTTGATTGCCTCCATATATGTAACATCCCCATTTTAAGATACTAGAACAAGGGAATTTTTTTATACAACGTTCTCTGTTATGAATTATATAATTCAAACACACGTTCAAGTTTTAATAATTGTTCTCATTCAAATAATGCAATTTGGATCACACAATTTCTTTTTAAAACTAATGTTCTTTGTTCACATATTTGTAATAGGGAACACATATTCAATGCCATTCAATCATATAACAGATTCCATATGCTATCAGAATGACTCGAAGAACTACCGATCTTCCATTTTCATGGCACGGAGTTTCAACGATCTCTCATTTCATGACTCGGCAACTTACCGATCCTTCATGTTCGTTCATGCATAGTATAATATATATACAAGGTTCTCTTACCGTTCCTGTTATCGAAGTGATCCATTTAAGAAGCCTATCTGAATATCTGTTACTGATATTCATCCGACATATTTGTAATAGGGAACACATATTCAATGCCATTCAATCATATAACGATTCCATATGCTACTCAAATGACTCGAAGAACTACCGATCTTCCATTTTCATGGCTCGGAGTTTCAACGATCTCTCATTTCATGACTCGGCAACTTACCGATCCTTCATGTTCGTTCATGCATAGTATAATATATATACAAGGTTCTCTTACCGCTTCCTAGGTTATCGAAGTGATCCATTTAAGAAGCCTATCTCGAATATCTCATTCGATATTCATCCGACACCCCGCATCTTAAATTAGGTGATTAGGACAACGCAACCAAAGACTTGCGATACTTTGGCCAAAGATTTTCACATGCTTTGCATGATAATATTCTGGATGTGATACACACCAATGGAATACGTCCTTCACCTCACTTCGCCTTACCGTACTAGAATAATTCATACTTCATTCACTGTATTATATCCAAATGAATAGTTATACAGTCGCTTTATCAAATATTCGCACGACTTTCTATACCTATGAACGCACACAGTTCATAAATAATAATTGCACTTTCACACATACCTACAACAAGTCCAACCGGGTGTACAAATGAAGCTCTAGTGCTAATATTTCCGAATCCAAGCGTGAAGAAGAGAAAAATTCATTCCTGTAATTACTTTTATAAGAAAACACCCATTTTCTTTAAACACAACAAGAATCACTCAAGTCGAGTTCGTTGTTGAATGACAGTGCAAAATCAGAGATCCCACGTAGCATTTCATTCTTCCGTTTGTACAAAAAAACAAACACAACACTCAGAAAACAATCTAAATACCGCTGTCACTTCTATCAAGTTGAACCTATAATGCTCAATAAAACCCAATTACCGTTTCTTTCAGAATCTCAAACAGTAGAAAGAAGAGGAACTCGTTTCCTTATAATTTCAGTAAAGAAACAATCATTTTCTTCAAAATGTAATAAGAACACCCAAGTCGTGTTTGTTTTATCATGACAGCTCAACCCATATTGACAATAGAACAATTGTTCAACAATGAAAAACAAACTCATACACCCTGTACAATTTCATTCAATATAACAATTTACAAAGAAATACCCAGTTCGAGTTCCTTATCAACAGACATTTCAACCCGAAATCCCATTCTTCTATTTCACAATGATGTGCAGAACTCAGAATACAATATTCATATATCAATACCTTTATTAATGAAATCCCGCATAGGGTATTAGATGCACAAGCAAGGTATAGTCGAAAAGTCTCAAACAGCAAGCTAATTCCCATGTATTTCATTCATTTGCACAAAAATACAAAGCCAAGATTGTTTTCACGATGACAGTTCGAATTAGAAGATCAAACCGCATCCACAAAACACAATAAAATCAACTTTCCATCACCTTCTGATTTCAAACAGCAAGGAGAAAACATAGTTCATTAATAAATTCAGTAAGAAGAACAATCACTTTCTTCAACACCCAAAAATACCCAAGTCGTATTCATCCATTTTTACAAAAGAAAAGCACAAAGATTCAAAAATATTACTATCACTTCCATCAAACCAAACCTATAGTGCTCAATAAATCCCCAATTACCATTTCTTTCAGAATCTAAAACAGCAATGAAGGAAGAGGAACTCGTTTCCTTAAAAATTTCAGTAAAGAAACAAGGTCAAAACAACTCGCACAGCATGCGCAATTTCATAATATAAAGAACGAATTCCCCAATATTGTCGAACAATTCAACACAGCATGGGCTGTATTTTAACTTAATACTTATGCAAAGACAGTTCAAATCGCAACAGCAAAGAAAACGACTCTACCCAAATCATCTCAATCATGACAACGAAATCAAATAAACCCAAAACCCCCTCATCAGAAGAGCAGGGTTGTTTTAATGAGACGTTTAAGCAAAGCAAGCAGTTTAAGGAGAAGGGCTTAACATGCCTGTAATCTTCCTTGAAGCTCGAAGAAAACCGCACCTACAGGAGTTGTTTCCTTCCACGGCGACAGTAGCAAAACTTCCCAAACAATCACCTTCCTCTTACTGGCTCAAAAATAGCCTAAGATTTTCCAAAGAAACAGAGATAACAATCAAACACAACTGGTTCGACAGAACCGTGAAAAACCAAATGCAGAGCAACTTCCAAAAACCCGAATGAACACAAATGACCAACAAAATTTTCCCCATACTCTTTCCAAGGCGGGCTGGTCGCGAAGACCAAGAAAATTAAATGCATTGAAGGCTCTGCCTTTTCCTTTTTCCTCACGCCACCGCCGACTCGGGTTGGCGAATTGCCAAATTCAAATTTTGCATGAAAACAGAGTTTAGTCTCATGACTAACTGAATGCCCCTAATTTTTCCATGTTCCCGCCAAACTTGGCGCTGTCCACGCAAGGACTACATTCATTGCTCATTAAATTTCCTTCCATCCTCCCATATCCTTTCCATCCCCATGGGTCTGCGCGTCCCCTTCCTTAGGTTAGGATTAGTTTAGGATTTATAATAGTGTCCAAACCTAGGTCATAGGTTAATAGAACTAGGATTAGTTTAGGATTTATAATAGTGTCCAAACCTAGGTCATAGGTTAATAGAACTTAGATCTATTTTCACCCTTAGAATTTAAAAATCCACAGAGGATAGTAGTTAGGGTATAAGGTAGAACTTAGGAGTAGATTAGGTCTAATCCCCTCACGTTTAATTAATCAATTTCAAATCAAGTCCTTCCGATTATCCAAATTCAACGCTATGCAGGACGTTTCGTCCCCACGTTTCACATACCTGAGCCACCCGCATCCGAGCCTTTATCGCCTTACGAGTGCGGAGTTACAATGATGTAGGGTTCGAGAATCGAACCTTTTCCGTTGGCATCTACGTGCACGGTTCATACCAAATCGGAGTCTTTGCAACATTTATATCAACCTTGATCTGGTTTAAAAGTAAATCGACAAGTGATCACAAGAAGACCACGGATACCTTGGATCAATGGAATTGATTCAAGGTGTCTTGTCATCAATCGGCGAATAGAGTTCATCAAGCATACGACAATTACTGTTGTCACATCAAAGAAACATACAAGCAATAATAACGCTGTTGTCCCATGTAAACAAATCACGGTATGCAAGAATCCAGATTAAGCGACACATTCCTTTAAGATCAAAAATATATCTTAACATGTTTGCCTTCATTTCAGCGATTCTGACATTATGAAAAGTAATCACCATGATAACTTACAAAAATCAAGGCGTTACATTCCTCCCTTCTTAAAGAATCATCGTCCCGATGATCAAATTAACCAATTCAAGGAGTTTCTAGGACAAAGTTTAGTTATTGTCCTTCCATTTATAAGTTCATACCAAAAACAGATTCACTCTTTAAAACAGTGTTTTAAGACAACTGTAAAATAGACCAATAATTGTCTAAATTTGGTAGAATTATCAGTTTTTAATTTCAATTTCGATCAAACAAGTATGGAAAAGCAGATCTCATTTCTTCGAGATTTTCCCAAGTTGCACTTTCTTCGCTAAACTGGTCCCACTGGACCTTACATTGATTCACTTCGCGATTTCTTAAGTACAACTGGCGAGTTCCTAGCACTCGAATGGGCTTAACCACAATTATTCCTGGGTCTTGGACCTGCAAGGAATTCCAATTCAGCACATGTGATAAATCTGTTACGTATTTCTTAAGCAAAGAAATATGAAAAACATCATGCATTTGTGATAAAGCAGGAGGTAATGCTAGACGATAAGCTACAGGGTTGATTATTTCAACAATTTCAAAAGGTCCCACGTATCGTGGCGACAACTTGGCAGCCTTGCCAAAAGTTATTGAGCTCTTTTTCGGCTTCACCCGAAGAAAGACCTTCTCTCCTAGTTTATAATTCCTATCAACCCGCTTTAAGTCTGCATAACTCTTTTGCCTATTGGTAGCCTCCTTTAGATGTTCCCGAATCATTTTGATTTGTTGTTCCATTTCCGTAAGGATTTCTGGCCCAATTACCTCTCTGTCCTCTACGCTGTCCCCAAATGACAGGGGGTTCTCGCATTTTCTTCCATCTGATGCTTCAAAGGGCGCCATTTTTAAAGAGGCATGGTATGTATTATTGTAGGCAAATTCTACCAGCGGAAGGTATTCCTCCCATTTATACTGCTGGTCCATGCAATACATCCTTAACATGTCCTCTAAAACTTGATTAACTCTCTCGGTCTATCCATCCGTCTCCGGATGATATGCAGAATTGAAGTTTAATTTAGTTCCCAAGGCCGCATTAAGCGTTTGCCAAAACCTTGATGTCATCCTCGGATCTCTGTCCGATATGATTAATTCGGGTATTCCATGCAATCTGAAAATTTCATGTACAAATCTTCTTGCTAACACTGGTGCATCGTCTTTCAAATTACCAGCAATGAAGTGTGCCACTTTGGTTAATTTTTCGACGACAACCAGGGTAATATCATGCTTATTTCTTGACATAGGCAATCCTTGAACGAAATTCATCGTTATCACTTGCCATTTGTCTTGAGGAATCTTTGTGGGGATACAATAATCCAAATGATGCATATGTTCTGCCTTAACACGTTGACATTCCAAGCAGTGTGTTACAAATTCCACCACATCCTTTTTCATTCCCTTCCGTAAGTATTGTTGCTTAAGATCAACAAGCATTTTTGTAATGCTAAGGTGTCCGAAAAAGGTGAATTGTGAAATCGATTAACAATTTCCTTCTTAAGTCATTTGCAAGGTATATATACCCTATTTTCAAACCTCGAATTCCTTCATTGTCAAACGAAATCCTTTATACACGACATCCTTTGGATCTACAAAGTGTGCTGTTTTGACTTCTTGGAAATAAGGATCGATTCCAAGGCATCTTTCACCTCATCCTTAAACTGAGTTCTTAACGTTATAAGAGCAGATATATGCTTCCTTCGACTCATAACATCTGCCACTCTATTTTCCTTGCCTTTGATGTAGCTTATATCAAAATCATACTGAGACAGAAATTCTAACCATCTTCACTGCCTTGCATTCAGATTTGGCTGAGTAAAAATATACTTCAACCCCAGATGGTCAGTTTTTAACTCAAAAGGTTTGCCTAAAAGGTAATGCCTCCACATTTGAAGTGCATGAACAATGGCAGCGAGCTCTAGGTCGTGTGGAGCATAATTCTGTTCATGTAACTTAAGCTTTCTGCTTTCATAAGCTATGACATGGTTATTCTGTAACATAATACCTCCAAGGCCTTCTCCCGATGCATCCGTTACAACCATAAAATTTCCATTTGGATCTGGTATAGTTAAAATAGGTGCTGTAGTTAACTGTTCCTTTAAATTTTTAAAAAAGCGATTCACATTTGTCCATCCGACAAATTTCTTATCGTTCTTTTGCGTAAGTGATTGGGGCAACAATAATTGAAAAGTCCTTAATGAACTTTCGATAATATCCTGCCAAGCCCATGAAGCTTCTCACTTCGTGCACGTTCTTAGGCGCAGGCCACTCGGTTATAGCTGTGATCTTTGAAGGGTCTACAACTATTCCATTCTTGCTTATAACGTGTCCCAAATAATGCACCTCTGCATCATAAAAGGAACATTTAGACAGTTTACCATACAACTTCCTCTTTCTTAAAATTCCCAGCACTATCCTTAGATGTTCTTGGTGCTCTTCGACATTTTTAGAGTATATAAGAATGTCGTCTAAGAATACAAGCACAAACTTGTCTAGGTATTCTTGAAAAATATTGTTCATCAGATTCATAAAGGCATGCAGGTGTGTGTTCGTCAACCCAAAAGGTAACACCGTGAATTCATAATGCCCGTACCTTGTTCTAAAAGTCGTTTTATGAATATCTTCTTCCTTTATTCTCGGTGATGATACCCGATCGAATATCTATTTTTGAATAGACGATGCTCCTCGCATCGATCGAATGCAGATCATCAATCCTAGGAAGTGGGTATCGATTCTTAATAGTTGCCTTGTTCAACATTCTGTAATCAATGCACAACCTCAATGTGCCATCCTTTTTCTTTACAAAAATTACCGGCGCTCCCCATAGGTGAGACGCTCGGTCTTATCAACCCCTTAGTCAAAAGTTCTTGTAATTGAGCCTTTAGCTCTACCAACTCGAGGGTGGTCATTCTATAAGGTGCCTTAGATATGGGTTCAGTTCCCGGCTTGATTTCTATTGCAAAGTCAAACTCTCGTTTGGGTGGAAGACCTGGCAATTCCTCCGGAAACACATCACTGAAATCCCTTAACAATGGATATCTTTCCATGAAATCATTATCTTCCTCCTCGCATTTTCTGTCATTTTTATTCGCATTCAAGTGCGACCTTTGTTTTTAGCCCTTTTTAGTTGCATAGTTGTCAGTTTCCTAACTACAACTTCACGTTTTACACCTTGAATGACTGTTGCTTTCTGCAGGTCATCAAAACAACAAATTTGTTTTTCATAACAGTCGACTTTTGCCTTATGTTCTGCCAACCAGTTAACTCCAATAATGATATCATATGATCCTAAAGGAGTGACATACAGGTCAACTTCGGTGGAGAAACTGGGCAAGTCAAGAATTGCCCCAAAAAGGCACATTTTGACTGTATGGACAACATTATTCCCATAATGCACTGTCCATGTCTTATCCATTCGTTCACCTTTCTTTTTAATTTCATTGCAAGTTTAGCAGAAATAAAGCATTCAGTAGCTCCAGTATCAAAAAGTATGACTACAGGTGTACCGAATAACTTACCCGGAACTTCTATAGGCGTAACTTGCTTTTCAGCTTGTCTATTAGCCACTGCAGCATGTATCCTATGCTGCTGATTGCGATCATCCTTCTTCAGAGGACAGTGATTCGCGTAGTGGTCCTTTCCACAGTTGAAGCATCCTCCAACTGGCCCTTTTCTAGGCTCAAATTTGTTACCAGCTTTGAAGTTATCATTTTGGCTTCCATAGGACTTTTGTCCATTGCCACTAACTTTTGCGAAGTTGTTCCGCACACTATTTACAGGTTTGTTCATTACAGATTTCTTGTTGTTATCCACAACAATTTTGTTTTTCACACCAAACCTTTTCCAAGGCCCCCTTTTGGGTGCGAGAGATGAAGAAGAATTGGGAATCTTCTTCCTTATCTCTTCCCTATGAGCAGAAATTGCTCTCAATTTCTGTTCCTGTCTAATTGCCTTTTCGACAACTCCTTCCATGGTGGTTGGGCCGTGGACATCCACTTCGCCACCAATGATGGGATTCAGTCCCATTATGAATTTCCGTATTCTGAACTTCTCGTCAGCTTGGTACTGCGGCACATACTTAAGGAGTTTAGTAAACCCTTCCCAGTATTCTGTCACCGTCAGCCTTCCTTGCGACCAGTTCTGAAATTCAGTCATTTTCCTATCAAAATAGAGTTGAGGCAGCCATCGTTGCCTAAAGTAACCCTTAAATTGATCCCAAGTTATGTCTGATTCGACAATATTCAACTCAACCTTACGGTTGTCCCACCATGATGATGCTTCATGAGAAAGCTGATATGCTCCCCATATCGCTTTGGTCTCCTTCGGAGAAGTTTCTTATTGCAAAGTATTTCTCCATTTCACTGAGCCAATTCTCAGCTCCGTCCCCAAGGGTTGTTCCATCAAACTTTGGAGGACTTATTCTCTTTATGTCATTTGTAAGTTCAACTGCTAATCTTGCCCTTTTATTTTCAGGATGATTAGGAGCATTTACATTATTATTATCAACACCCGGATTCCCTCCATTGGTGTTGTCCACAGGAGGTGGCTGATCATTTATATCAGCTTCTTCTTCCTCCTCTTCATTGCCCATTGACTGCTTGTTCCAGAACAGTCAAACGATCTCTCGTATCTAGTAGGGCAGCAAGGATTTCATCCAGCTTTTGAGCAGTAGCTGCTTCTCCACCCGGTAACGGGTTGTTCGCAGCATTCCCTCTTGTTCTGACCATTTTCTGTTCAATAAGAAAATGTAAACCTTATTAATATTGTGGACTCATTAGGTCCAAGAGCTGCAACCTTCAGCTCTGATACCAAGATGTAACATCCCCATTTTAAGATACTAGAACAAGGGAATTTTTTTTTTTATACAACGTTCTCTGTTATGAATTATATAATTCAAACACACGTTCAAGTTTTAATAATTGTTCTCTGTCCAAATAATGCAATTTGGATCACACAATTTCCTTTTAAAACTAATGTTCTTTGTTCACATATTTGTAATATGGAACACACATTCAGTGCCATTCAATCATATAACAGATTCCATATGTCTTGTAAATGACTCGAAGAACTACCGATCTCCCATTTTCATGGCTCGGAGTTTCAATGATCTCTCATTTCATGACTCGGCAACTTACCGATCCTTCATGTTCATTCATGCATAGTATAATATATATACAAGGTTCTCTTACCGTTTCCGGTTATCGAAGTGATCCATTTAAGAAGCCTATCTGAATATCTGTTTCTTGATATTCATCTGACATCCTGCATCTTAAATTAGGTGATTAGGACAACGCAACCAGCACTTGCGATACTTTGGCCAAAGATTTTCACATGCTTTGCATGATCATATTCTGGATGTGATACACACCAATGGAATACGTCCTTCACCTCACTTCGTCTGTTATCTAGAATGGTCTTTCCTGGTTCCCTACCAGTCCTTCCAATTTAGGGTCAAACTCTAACTCCAACTAGCAATATGAACGAGTATAGGAAGTTACTCATGGTAACTAAAGATACGCAGACATACGGTGTCGTCCCTAGACGACTCCGTGTGTCTAGTTATCTTTAGTCCTCCGGAGTCACTCCGTATACGTGATCACACTCCTATCCCCAGCCAAGAACTTAATATTCAGCTTATGTAATCTTGATGATTTAATTCGGGAGGGCATTGTAATATGTCAGCTATAACATTGTGTTGTCATGAAGGCCCCGCCTTCATGAAGACACCATGTTGTAACTGGCATATGTCAATGTCCTACGGAATCCTCCCATCGAGAGTACACATCCAACTCAAATGATTTGGTTATGATCTTAATATTTAAGATCAACTTTCAGCAGCCATGCTGATCCTTTATCCTCGTTCTTGTTACAGTTGTATGTAGCTAAGAGACTAAATCCGTCTTCTAGCTTACTATGCATCTTCTCCTTCGTACTGAAGGGTTGCATTTTCTCTACTTGGTTCTTTTCTTAATCCTTGGATTAAGCAGCCCATTACCGATAGACTTAATAAGTTTAACCTATTAAACTTAACCAAGTTTTCCACAACTGTAAACAAATTCAGAATTCCAGCTTATTAGACGTCATTTAAACGAGGTCTAATTCTTAATGAATTTATTCATTTATTCTCCTTAACCTTACATAGTTAAGGTCTGTTAACCATGGATATGTTTTTCCCATATCCTTACTTTCTGAATTTAACATACGAGGCTATTAACGGAGTCCGAATACGAGGTTCAATTTGCTCTAAGTTATTTGATATTCCTTAGCTTTCAAGCTAATCCCGAATACCTATCAGTTATGAGATCATGTTCTTCCTAATCCTTTTTAATGTCAATTAAAAATTCATCTTAACCCAAGTATGAACTAATTGCACATTTCAACGTAAAAGTTGCATTTAGGTAAGAATAGATGTCAGTTCCTTTTAAATCCATCCATGAACATTTGAATAATTCCAAATCAAGGAATAATGTTATATTCCCAACTTAATCAACAATATCAAACTGATATAGTCATTAAAATATCACACTTGTATTTGTATTCATCCATCCATTTCATAATCTATACATTTGCCAGTCCAAATTACTGGACTTTGTTTATATTAAACAACATTACAACTCATAAGATAGAAGAATGTAATTTCTTCTTTTCTCAATTCCTCGTAGAGGAATAATAACTATCAAATACAATCCATCTTGATCAATCAAAAGAAGTATCAGAAAACAACCATGTCTTCGTTTTACTCAAGTTCCATCTGCAAAATTACTTGCACGGGTCAGTTCATTGAACTGAGCATATTAAGCACTTGTCATTAAAATGAGGTGCTTTTAATTAACTGTCTCAATAAAAGAACCCTGCTTTTATGAAACGTTAATATGAACATCAATCAAGAATTAAGTATCAAAAAGAATGAACAACATGACAACTGAATCATCTAAATACCATCCCAATCAGTCAAAGGATTACTGTCCTTTTTCCTAAATAATCATTACAAAAAGTAATTTCCTTCAAACAGTTCCAGATTACAACATCTGTAAAAACTAGGAACACATGTATGCATACTGCTGTTATAACATTAAATGCTGTCAATTTCCTTCCCTTTCATTAGTTATAATATCAAAGGATAAATTTGACTGAAATATAAACCAATTTACTTTCCTTTCAGTTCATGCAACTCATTTGATTTCAAGCAATCAAGTACAGATGAGAAAGTAAACAGCAATAAAATATAGATGCTTAAACCCAAGCAATACAAAATTCGTTCCTTAACGATTACAGATTTCCAACTGTATGAGAGAAGAAATGATCATTATTCCAAGTTATCCATCCACACTCCTATTCCTTTCCTCATGACTGTACTGAAAATTTAATCCAAACGAGACACCAATCAAGATAACAGTTCAGAGTGAAACTTACGAAATCCATTCAGAATTCACTTTCCAACAGCAAGGAATAAATCCATTCCTATTCACTTTTAATAAAAACAAGGAAGAATTTATCATCCATATCAATACTTCCTTTCAAATAAGCACATACGAATACCAAAAACAAGTAGGTAAAGCATCGTATCCTTCATAGAGCAAGCAATATAAAGATGCATCCTATGCTCTTACTGTACTAGAAGAATTCATACTTCATTCACTGTATTATAACCAAATGAACAGTTATACAGTCGCTTTATCAAATATTCACACGACTTTCTATACCTATGAACGCACACAGTTCATAAATAATAATTTGCACTTTGTTGTTACCTACAACAAGTCCAACCCGTATTGTACAGTAAAGCTCTATTGATGATATTTCCAGAATTCAAAAAGAAGAGAAAAATTCATTCCTTTAATTATTTCAATAAGAAAACACCCATTTTCTTCAAACACAACAAGAATCACTCAAGTCGAGTTCATTTTTTTTTTGAATGACAGTGCAAAATCAGAGATCCCACGAAACATTTCAATCTTCCGTTTGTACAGAAAAAACACAACACTCGAAAAATAATCTAAATACCACTGTCACTTCCATCAAGCCGAACCTATAATGCTCAATAAAACCCAATTACCATTTCTTTCTTTCGTAAAATCTCAAACAAAGAAAAGAAGAAGAACTCGTTTCCTTATACTTTTAGTAAAGAAACAATCATCTTCTTCAAGATGTAATAAGAACACCCAAGTCGTGTTTGTTTTATCATGACAGCTCAACCCATATTGACAATAGAACAATTGTTCAACAATGAAAAACAAACTCATACAGCCTGTTCAGTTTTCATTCAATATGCCATTTGTAAAGAAATACCCAGTTCGAGTTCATTATCAACAGACATTTCAACCCGAAATCCCATTCTTCTATTTCACAATGATGTGCGAACCTCAAAATACAATATTCATATATCAATACCTTTATTAATGAAATCCCACATAGGGTATTAGATGCACAAGCAAGGTACAGTCAAAACAGTCTCAAACAGCAAGCTAATTCCCATGTATTTCATTCATTTGCACAGAAATACAAAGCCAAGATCGTTTTCACGATGACAGTTCGAATTAGAAGATCAAACCGCATCCACAAAACACAATAAAATCAACTTTCCATCACAGCAAGGAGAAAACATAGTTCATTTATAATTTCAGTAAGAAGAACAATTACTTTCTTCAACTCCCAAGAATACCCAAGTCGTATTCATCCATTTTTACAAAAGAAAAGCACAGCACTCAGAAATATTACTATCACTTCCATCAAACCGAACCTATAATGCTCAATAAAACCCAATTACCATTTCTTTCAAAATCTAAAACAACAGAAGGAAGAGGAACTCGTTTCCTTAAAAATTTCAGTAAAGAAACAATGTCAAAACAACTCGCACAGCATGCACGATAACATAATATAAAGAACGAATTCCCCAATATTGTCGAATCAATTCAACACAGCATAGACTGTATTTTAACTTAATACTTATGCAAAGACAGTTCAAATCGCAACAAAGAAAAAAACGACTCTACCCAAATCATCTCAATCATGACAGCAAATCAAATAAACCCAAAACCCCCTTCATCAGAAGAGCAGGGTTGTTTTAATGAGACGTTTAAGCAAAGCAAGCAGTTTAAGGAGAAGGGCTTAACATGCCTGTAATCTTCCTTGAAGCTCGAAGAAAACCGCACCTACAGGAGTTGTTTCCTTCCACGGCGACAGCAGCAAAGCTTCCCAAACAATCACCTTCCTCTACAGGCTCAAAAATAGCCTTAGATTTTCCAAAGAAACAGAGATAACAATCAAACACAGCGTGGTTCGACAGAACCGTGAAAAACCAAATGCAGAGCAACTTCCAAAACCCGAAAGAACACAATGACCAACAAAATTTCCCCCATACTCTTTCCAAGGCGGGCTGGTCGCGAAGACCAAGAAAATTAAATGCATTGAAGGCTCTGCCTTTTCCTTTTTCCTCACGCCACCGCCGACTCGGGTTGGCGAATTGCCAAATTCAAATTTTGCATGAAAACAAGTTTAGTCTCATGACTAACTGAATGCCCCTAATTTTCCATGTTCCCGCCAAACTTGGCGCTGTCCACGCAAGGACCACATTCATTGCTCATTAAATTTCCTTCCATCCTTATCCTTTCCATCCCCATGGGTCTGTGCGTCCCCTTCCTTAGGTTAGGATTAGTTTAGGATTTATAATAGTGTCCAAATCTAGGTCATAGGTTAATAGAACTTAGATCTATTTTCACCCTTAGAATTTAAAAATCCACATAGGATAGTAGTTAGGGTATAAGGTAGAACTTAGGGGTAGATTAGGGTCTAATCCCCTCACACTTAATTAATCAATTTCAAATCAAGTCCTTCCGACTGACATCCAAATTCAACACTATGCAGGACGTTTCGTCCCACGTTCCACATACCTGAGCCACCCGCATCCAGGCCTTTATCGCCTTACGGGTCTCAGCGTTACAACAGTGTATGGTTCGAGAATCGAACCTTTTCCGTTGGCATCTACGTGCTAGCTATTCATACCTGAAATCAGGTGCTGCAACATTTATATCAACCTTCAGTCTGGTTTAAAAGTAAATCGACAAAGTGATCACAAGAAGACCACAACATACCTTGGATCAATGGAATTGATTCAAGGTGTGTTGTCAATCAGCGAATAGAGTTCATCAAGCATACGACAAATCTGTTGTCACATCAGCAAACATACAAGCAATAATAATTGCTTTGTCCCATGTAAACAAATTACAGTATGCAAGAATCCAGGATTAAGAGTTCCTTTAAGATCAAAAATATATCTTAACATGTTTGCATTTCCTTTAAGATCACCAAAACTATATCTTAAAAGATTCATGTTTGTCTCCTCATTTCGTACCTTCACTAGTCGCCTCAAGATGATTGTGTGTGATGCAAACCGAGTCTCAACAACCTTAAGAATGATGAACAAAATTAAAAGTAAAATCAAAAGAATACTAAAAATTCATATTTAAATTTTAAATTAAATCCCCGTAGCTTTGTAATTTTTGGCGTTGTCTGCTATGACTTGGACAACATTTTCGTGCCCCACCGCCTCAATGGACTCAAAGAGAATGCTGACTATAAATTGGACATCCTTCCGATTGCCCCTCACAATCAATCGCTTTCAAAACATTGCCCCCTTAGGACATACCGCAATCACATTGATTAAAGGGCGGTTTCTTGCATCTTTCCATCCATCGAAATAATGGACACACTGTTTTGGTCCATGAGTCCCTAATTGGTTGCGAAGGAGGTTTTCACATTTTTTTGTTTATCCAAAAGGGTGGTGCGAGATCTTCTCATAGCCAGTGATTTATACCCTTTTGGTGCTTCATTGATGACTTTCACCATCTCATGCCAATAAGGTGATCTCACAACATTAAAAGAAAGCTCATTAGCATATACACACCTTGCAATGTGTTCATCTGCGCAATTGCCTCGGTCTCATTCTCAAAGGCTTTTTCCAATGGCCATTTTGTCTTGCTTTTCTTTCGTGCAAGGGAAAATCCTCATCCATGGAGATAGGAGCTGAAATGGATGTGGCATGGCCACAATGGGGGATCCACTAAGTGATGGATGAAGCAACCGGAGGCCTCGTTGAACGAGATGAACCTCCTCTTTAGTCAATGGATGACCCGCTCTCATAGGCACATTTACCTCTCGCATCTTCCTGCTCTTTGATATATGCCAAAACTTTTACTTTTGGCACCCCAACATTATTCTTCCCCTTGCATACTCTTATGCCATTACTTGTTATGGCACACAAGTGGGTTTTCACCCCTCTTGTAAGAGCTTTTGAATAGTCCATCACAATCATTGCATTTCCATTCAAAATAACCACCACCTGCAAGTTGTTGAACTATTGTTACGTGCCTCCATAATGGTGAATTTGGGTCAAAGTCCTTGGCCAAAGATTGCCCAGAAGAAGCAGATTTTGTTGTTGCCATTGTAGAAATACCTATAAGGTTAAAAAAAAAGAAAAGAAAACAATGGCATGCAATTGCATTGTGATTGAACAATGAAAATTAAAAAAGTTAAATAAAAAGGTGAACATAAGCAAAAAAATCAAAATGTAATGTGTGCAAGATTAAATAACAAAAAAAGAGAAACAAGGTTAGAAATTAAAAAAAAAAAAACTTACCTTCACTTTGTAAACTACAAATCCTTCACAAATCTTCCTCCTTTACAACGCCTCACACTCCTACAAGCTTAGCAATAGCTCCTCAAACCCTAGACAAGCACAATGCAATTTTGGAGAGCCAAAGGTAAGTTTCTTTGCTTTATGTTTTGTTTTTGTGTTGTTCTTTTGTTTTATTGTTTAGAGTTAGCTTTTAGGGTTTAGATTAGAAAAATATTTTATTTTTTAAAGGAGTGGTGCTTTTAAAACATGGAAATCATTAAAAAAAATAAAAACGTGTTTTTTAAGTGGGAGCAGTAGGGAGCGGCAGCAAGGTTGCGGAAATGATCGGGTACGACATGCACTGTACCACTGTTTCCACAGCCCCGCCGCCGCTCCTCGCCCACTTCCATGCCGCTCCGTCGCCTCTCTCGCTCATGCCGCTCCTCCACAACTTTTCATAGCCGTATCGGCTCTTAAGCGCTTTAGTCTTCTTTGGATCATTAAGACCGCATCTTTCAATAATGTTGTCTAGTAAAGTAGATCTTTCATTTGCTTTCACTTTCAAATTGCCTAAAGATTGTAAAATTGTTAGAAAACTTGGGTCATTAAATTAATGCAATTTATGCATTGATTGAGATGAAGGAAAATAAAATTTTCAAAGGAAAAAGAAAAAGAAATTCAAAAGAACTGCAAGGCAAAAACACCTTGCACCATATCGAAAGATTTTCACAATTTATACTAATAATGTTTGGGGACAAGTGTCGAAGATAGACACGGAATATTGTCCAACAAATTCTCGGAATAATGGAATATGATACTCTGTTGGTGGTTGTTTACCATAAATGTTGGCAATCATTGCTTTATTACCCTTCAACCTTACCATTGTCAAACATATAGTGGCTATTGGCTTTAATGGCTATGTAGAATACTAAAATGACTAATGTCATTCAACCAATTCTTTTAATCTTTTGTTTTTCCATTTTCCCTTATGTTTCAACAATTTTGTTTTCCATTTCCCTTGTGTTTTGACAATTTATCTCTTAAGATTATTATCCTTTTAATCTTCTATTTTTTCAATTACCTTTATGTTTTGACAAGTTATTTCTCAAGATAAAACTTGTTAAAGCAACTTGAGTAGTAAATAGAAGCGTGAGCTCGAAAGAGAGAGTAACACATACATTATAAATTAACACTAGCAATCGCATGTGTACAATGCAATGTGAACACCGAATGATATATGTTATTTGATTTAGAGGGATAGTTATTACTTGTGTAGTTGATGTTGATAATGTTTGTGATTGAATTTGTTAAGTGTAGGAATATAGATGAACCACTTCATTTAAAGGTTCCATCTCTACATTTCAAACTTGTTACACATTCGTACATATACATTTGCAATTCTCATATCATGAGTGGTAGCACTTTTCTGTCAATTTTATTTGTACTAAACATGTTACATTTAGACTTTCGTACATGTGCAGATTTTGAAGGTTTGTATTTGAAGGTTTATAAGGGCAAGGATAGAGTTGGGGAGTCTCTTGATGGCGGTAGAGCCTAACCTGAGGCAAACTAAATGCTTCAAACATCGTATGCTTTTTTTGGATAGTTAATGACGGATAGTGATGATGGTTTGGACAAATCCTTAACCCTAAAAGAGATCATACTCCCATCACTTGTTGTTGGGGATTTTTGTCAAATCATGATTCTTACGCATTAACAATGTGAGCAATTATGAGAAGATTCAAAAGTATTTGGAACATTAGTTAAATTTTTACCCATCAATAAAATTCTCAAGTGTGTCAAACAATCATCACATTTGAAACTCTTACAAATTTCTCCTTGACCTTTGTAGAAGCATTTCTCTTCCTTCTCGGGCAATTTGTATTTTCACTAAACCATGAACATATCATGCACCCTAAAAATACTACCTTTCCGTCAAAATCCTTCAAGAGCGACTCAATAAGGTAGCGATCGGCTAATAAATTGATGAATCACTGTCCTATTTGGAGAGGATCTTGTCTAGTCACAAATCCTTCTCCAATCCATAACTGACTAACATATCCAGTAAAGATAACTTCATCTTCTGGGAAGGCAGAGAGGTAGAGAAAGCACAACTGCAAAGCAACGTCAAAATCGGCCAAAGCGTCATAGCTCAATCTTAACCTAATAAAGAATTGTATGTAACATCACCATATATCTCGTTAATCCCCAAGCCTCTTCAAGCAAATTTCCATTCATTTAAGTCGGTGACACTTGCCATCACCTGCCCTATCACTTTGAGAGCCAAGGGAAGTCCACACACTCGTTGAACACAAGCCTTGTTGTTTCTTCATCAATGCTCACGATAAATTCCATCAACGTGTCGAAAGGCATGCAAATGAGAACCGCCAAATTGTCTTCTTCCCTCAACCCTTGCACTTGGATGATGGATGGAGCTGAACTCTCACAATGTGGATGCCGCTTGCTTCTTCGGAAGTGGCAATGATGATGTTGGAGTTGTGGTGCAGAGAGATGAGAGGCACACATAACTCGGCTAACAAGGAATTTGCACTTGTTTCACAAACATCATCAAGAATAAGGAATTTGCATAATTTATTTACACTACAACTCTTGATGAAGATGAGGAAATCTTACTCGTCCCTTTAAATAACACTTCATCATATGGGTATGCTCAATCTATTTGTATTCATCTCTGATTACAACTTGTACATCTAAAACCTTCGAAGTAATTATATGTAGCTTTTCTGATAATTTTTTAAAGCTCTCCTTTTGTGGCTCTCAACTATATTCACAAATATAATGTAAGTACGATGCGATGAGGATTTGCTTTGATTTTTGGCTGGGTAAATCTTGGGTGTGGATGTTTATGTTTTTGGAAAAATTTGGGTGTGGATGTTTTTTCTTGGAAAATCTTGGGTGAGGTAAATAATATTGTGGGTATGCTTCAATTTTTCGGTGGATGTTTGTTTTTGGCAGTGGTAAATCTAGTGAGGTTAACAATAGTGCAGGTATGCTTCAATTTTTTGGTGGATGTTTTTTTTGTTTGGTAAATCTTGGGTGAGGTTAACAACGGGTTATTAGTCAGAGGAATTTGAACTTGGATCACCCTCTTAAAAGAGTCCCCTATTACCGTTACACCATAACCCCTGTATATGGTGGATGTTTTTTGAACCCTTTTTCTAAAGAATATTACCAAAGCACCTGGCATATTTTTGAACACAGTGTGCCCGCTTGTATCATAGGCTGGGATATTCTTGGACCACATCATTAAGATTTGTGAACACTACCACACTTGAATATACCTATGTTATTATATAGAAAATTGTGCCTCATCTTTTTTGGTGATATGGGTCATCTTATTGCGGTGGAGGGATTTGAACCTACGTCCCAAACCCACAATTTGCTTCTATGTGGTGGGTGGATGTCTTTTAAGACTCTTTTTCTTTGAAGAATAATATTGAATGCAATCTAATGTACCCAGGATATTTCGTGCTAAGCTTATTTGTAGGCACTCAGAGTTTATTCTTGTTTAGCTTGATTAGGCACACTTTTTTGTGCTCCATCTTGCCATATACTGCTTGTGGGGAACACATCACCGAATCAGCTCCCAAACTAAAAACTGAAAGATGAGTCTATTTATTTGAGATAGTCAGATAGCCATCCACATTCAAAGCTTAAACAATAATTTTTTCTATTAAGTTCCTTCTTCACCTATAAACCAACATGATACGGTTTATCTGTAATTGTCTATACTATTGGAAAGTAAATATGTATATAATTTAGAAATGGGACTATAAAGTGATTCATCCTCCAAGTTTTCAACTTGATGATCTTTGAGCATGATTGAGAGGATGAATGAACTTAACTTCTTATTTGGTTAGAATAAGATTTCAACTCAAGATAGCTAGATGATGGCTCTACATGTTCGAGCAACCATATAATAAATCCTCAAATTTCTAGGTGTCTCATATGAGTCATATCCCATGTAATCTTTCACAGAAGAGTAAAATACTACTTGAAGTATTGCCTCCAAATTTATAATGTTTTCAAGTTGTTAAGAACCAATGCTTTTACATGTAGTCCTCACTATGTGCATATGGACAGACAGGAGATCAAGAGTCCTGCCTGGGCTAGAGAGGGAAGGGTGTTTAGGGAAGCAATGAGTCCATCCAACATTGGCCTTCATGGTAATAAATTCCCGTGCATTTCATCATCAAAGATCACCCCAAGGAAGAAACTAAAAGTAAAATGTGTCTTCTCGAGCAATAGCTTTATCAATGACTGTCGATCTGCTCGCCTCCATCTGGAACTCTCACCTAATTGGATTGTTCCTCAATCATTTGCTTCCAAATAATTATGTGGCACACATCTTATGCATATTGCATAAGGAGAACTTAACAACAAAAATTCACCCATGAAGAAAGTTAAACCTCTAGTCTCAACTTTTCTTGTAGGCAGTCAGGGAGCACCTTTTGCAACAAGATAGCCTTATAGCCTTGGAAACATCCTTTCAGGGCCTTACAGATGATAAAATTTTAATTTTTTTGTTTTATATAGGAGTGATAACAATGCAAAATAATATAATTTAACTTGCAATATTAAGCTTTTGCATAGAAATAGTGAATAATGGCTTTCTTTGTTTTCTTGCAGGTATTATAGGCCGAAAGACCTCCAGCATGAACCGCCTTCTAAAGCTTTAAAGAACGAAATTTATTGTATCCTTTTCGGCTGCATTAGTTTTGAGTTTTAAGCTGCTAAAGATTTTTCATTAGGGTTTCATTTTGTTGTACGAGATAATGACTTAAAGGTTTGCCGATGAGTTTCTTCTTCACTCGCTCAAAGATACGAACTATTTTGACTACCAGCTTGTTGAATCCGTTGCAAATATTTGCAAAGTCTTCGTTAAATCTGAGTATTTAAAGTTGAATGAGGCGCAGAGAAGGTAATTACTTTATAACATTTGATTATTTGTAGATTTCTTGGATTAATGAACTTTCTTTTCGCTGAGATTGACCTTGAAATGATGAAATTATGCCAGATCTATGTGTGAAGAGGATATATTTTTCAACGTCCATTTGACGTTTTTCAATGCGATTAATTTTACAGGTTTTTAGTTGTTTTTTGCTTCATGAGCCCTGGAATCGCTTTCTTTGTCACACGCTAGGGGTCGCCTTGTATGCATTCTTCACCAAGGTAATTTGCATAGGCAAAGAGTGACGTTGTCACAATTATTAGGGAAAAGGTTTGAACAACAAGTACAAGGAGTGGTGCAACTGTTGCGAGAGCCCATATGCCGTGCTACAACAATCTGTGACTATGCTCGTAGACTGGTTTAGATGAAAAAAGAGTTCAAACAATTACAAAATTACACGTTTCAACATACATGTTCAATTTTTCCTTTTTATTGTTGCCCATTTCTTTATGTTAACCAACAACAACACATTTTTAATGTCTTCATCTGCACACAAATACCTAAAAATTTAAAATGCCGAGAAAGGACAATGCAAATTATAGTTGTTTCCATCCAAAGCTTTGTACATTATATCACTTTTTTGCATTTTGAATAGTTTAAAGGGTTGGACCTCATGTTTGCACTTTTTAAATGAAGTGACTCATCTATATTTCTACACATACAAAATCAATCACCCATAGTTTAAACAAACACAACTACAAAAGTAAAAACTATCCCTATAACACATAACATATACCATTTTTTGTTTGCAAAATGCCTCAAAGAAATGTGGTCTCATGGAATGTTATGATTGTAAGATATGCACAAAATAGCTCTAACAATGATGCACTCAAACTCATTGACGTAATAAAGAAAATTGGAATGTACCATAACCATTTCAGATTTTTTAATATATAATTGCATATTCTGTCTCATTTTAGTTTCATGGAGAGATAATATGTTAAAGCACTTAGTCATTCTTTCAATCTACTTTGACAACAACACTTCACATCCACTACATTCTTGAGAGTGATTATTAGCAAACTTAAATGTCTCACATGAATTTGTATTCAAAAATTACACAACTAAGTGTTATCTAACATCCCTTCTAATGTATTTCTAAATTTAATAACATATACCATTCGACGTTCACATTGCATTGTACACATGCGATTGCTAGTATTATTGGTTACCATAAAATAAAAGCTGGACAACTTATATTTATATTAATATAATGGGCAGTTCCAATAGTAAAATACACGTACTACCATTTCAAAGATAAAATATATGACAACTACATATTGATCTTCATTTAAATACTGACTTTCTTCCTTAAATATATTGTAGCAAACTATATATTTAAACATTACCACACTTACACTGTAGGGTGGGAGGCGGGACGCCGTCCTACCTACATACACAATGAGTATGTACCCAAAGATGTTTATAAGTATTTACATTGCACAAACAGTATCTTGTCTGGAGGATAAGGTTGGACTCAGATCTCCTTCGAACACATCAAATAAACTCAATCCACAACTACCAAAATCCTTTTCCTGCAACTCGTCATACACACATGGCGCAGAGTTACACTCATAATCTGTGAAACGCCACAGCCCACACCCCAAAAGCTCTGGAAAGAATGACTCAGAAAAAGCAGAATGAGGAGGTGAATATATCACAGACGGGCTCGGTGGGATGCCCAACTCATTACTCGACGCACTCACCAAGTAATTCAAGTAATCTGTACACTCCTCGATGTCGCAGGATCGAATCTCACCATCCGCTGATACTGCGTCTTCCCGAGAGCCTGAGTAACAGCAGCTAATCTCTTCCTCCAAACTTTTCATGACACTGGAGACAACCTCCTCGTCAGCCACATTTGGGTCCTCCTCTTCATCTTCCAGCGTATGGATGAGCCCACGAAAACACTTACAAACGGAAGTATTATCTTCTTCCTCCTCAACGTCTTTGCTATGTTTTCTCTCACCCATTTCAACTCCAGTCTCCAACTCAAGATTTGGGGAAACAAAGAGATTTGAGCGTATATATAGCAAAAAACACTACAAGGATAAAAATGTTAAAAATAGTAGGAAAATGCGAAAACGTCCAGACGGCCGTCAAACCGTCATATTTAACACCGTCACAGAAACGTCCATGCAAAGGCCTTTCCCATAGGGGAATGCCTTCGGCGTAATTAGCAAAAAGTAAAACTCAATAAACATACATTAAATGAGTAGTACCAAATAAGCATGCATCATACTCAATATGGTTCAATGTAGATATGATTATTTTAGCTTGCATAGTGGTTCGAGTGTTATGTTCATATCAATTAAAAATGCCTAGATATTAAAAAACCATTATAAATTTAAAAATGAAACATATCTAAAACAACAAATGGATTAAAGATATAAAATAAGTGATATTCACTTGGATTCTCAAACGAAACATGTCAAGTGGACTATAAATCTAAAAATAAGCGACTAACACTTGGTTTTGGAACAAAATGTGTCAAAACAAATTACACGACTATAAATTCTGAAATGAATTTTGTAGTGGAAAGATATGCATACCTTAGATGTCATCATTTCAAAACCATAGGCATGAGGGCCTAGTCCAAATTATTAAAAGATTGTATTATTACATATATCCTGCTACAATTTGCAACTCTCATCATAGGCCACTCTCATAAGTGGTAGTAGTGCCGTTCTCAAACAAAATAAGCTTTTAAAAATGTTTTTGGGGCATGTTACAACATTAGTTGGTGGACACTTTGTTTTGAACAAAGAGCCATTGAGATTGAAAGTCTAGAACTAATTTCTAGTCGTTGATTTCAAATGGTGGGTACGCTGATCGATCGAATAATTTGGAACACTTATATCTAGTGTGTTGCACCAATTTTTTTGAAGACTACCATTCCAATAATGTTAGATATAATTTTTCACAACTCACATGACACCCAACAAGGTTGAGCATATCAAGATTTAATTGTGTTAGCATCGGATATGTGACTCACACTTAGAATAAGCTTTTAGAAGCTTACAAAGCTTGATACAAGATTGGTGGTGGACATACTCTAGTCATTTCTTTTGAACCATCTAGAAACAACAATGAGCCAATGAAAATGAAAACTCTTAGAATGATTTCCAGACGTCAAATTCCTATGGACACGTGTTTGATCGACATAATGATATGGGATAGTACTTTGAACAAGTTGAACCAAATACATCAAAAACATTACAAATCTAAACAAACATAGATCTATAATCCACATCTCTTCATATGACACACATAAGGGTCTATTATAACTAACATCATTTGTCCTAGTGGTGGTTATGTAATTCTAACTCAAAATAAACTACTTCCATATGTTTCCGTGGCTTGCTACAAAACACACTTCATGGAAGTTTTTTGGTCATTTATTTTGAATGGTCTAGATGCAATTGAGGTCCATCAAAAATAAACTTTCGATTGATTTCATACAATTTCAAATGTTTGATTGAAGTAATAATTTAAAATAGTAACTCCAAAAAGTTGAACCAAATATTGTAAAGACTCATAATCCAAACAAAACATAGGGCCATTTGAAACAAAACATTTCATCTTTTGATTTCTAGGCATCAATTTCATACAATTAGGAATGCTTGATCGATGTAATAATCTACAACACTTGCCTCCGACACATTCATCATCTTTAAGTATCAAATATGCTTTGCTACGTTGTTGATCTAAATATTTTAATTTTCATTGTCCTTGATCACATTTGATAATTTGATAAATTTTTCTTACAAACATTGTTGATCCTTTAATGGATTCCTCCACTTGAGAATTGGTTAAAACTTAATTTTGATGGAGCCTTTAAGGGCAACCCCGCAACTATGGGAGGAGGAATTATCATAAATTAGTTGGCAGATATTATAGTGACATATGTTGGTCTTATGGGAACTCAATCCAATCACTATGTGGAGGCTCTTGTTGCCTTATGGGGTCTAAGAGAAGCTAAAAGTCATAAGATCACTAAGCTCATAGTTGAAGGTGACTCTCTCAATATCATTAACCACCTTAATGATATCAACCCCTAGTTGGACTATAAAGGACTTCATACATGAGGCCAAAAGCATATGTGGTGATCTTGCAAGTGTTAAATTCTACCATACCTATAGAGAGGGCAATAAGGCTGCAGATTCCTTTGCCAACTTTGGTGTAATTAGCAATCACTATAATTATTGGGTCAATAATTATGAAATCCCACAAACTTCAAATGAGATCATTAACAAGGACACTTTGGCCAGCTGTCCCAATGGTTAGTTCAGGCTTACGGAGTGGGAAAATTGCCTCTCACCAACATGATTATTCCGCACGCTTGAAATGTACTCTTACCTTGCGAATAATCAATTCTTTCTTAATTCTATCTTTGACATTGTTATGTGTTGTTTTTTTGCTCATTGGCTATTGTTTTCACCTTGTGGAACCCCTATACTCTGGTGACTCTCATCTCAAAACCATGGGTGGTCCACCTTGCAGGATTGAGCCAGTCTTTGACCCGATTTGGCAAGCCAATGTGGAGCTTTGGAAAGCACTTGGATGTGGATGGTTTTACCACATTTATGCAGAGGATTAAGGGTTTTGATAAGCACATTTCCATAATGTTTGCTAAGCATTGGAAAAACAAGGTCCTCTCTTTTAAAGGTAAAGACTTCCAAATCACATGGCATATGATATATTTTGTTACATGCATGGGCACTGATGACATTAAGTTTTTTAGGAATAATTTTGATAAGGATACAAAAAGAAAAGAAATTTCTTCAGGGATTTGAAACCCTGCAGATTACCAAAGCGAGACATTATTTGTTCGTCTATCCTAACCCCCTACGATGATGTAGCTAGAATGGTGGTCAGGTATGTTACCCTTGAAGGGAGATTTTCTACTTTGCCTCTTCACCATCTAGTCCTTTTGAATCATTTTAGAAGGGCTCCTAGAGTTAGCTTAGCCTATTACATTTTACAATCTCTTGAGAGATCTATTTTGGAGGTTCACTCACATCAAAGAGGTCTTCCTCTCCACCAAGGAGTTATCTTACTCCTTCATCAATATTATCATGATATGGTTGTTAATAACCCTTCCAGCTCCAATCTTCCTATTCATCCCCCATGCATCTTAAAAGAAAAAAACTTAGGCTCCCTTCACCCCACCCGACCAAAAGGGTTCTCGAAGTGCCTGTTGATCAAGAATTTCACGCTTGTTACCTGTCCAAGTTAATGTACCAAACTAAACACAAAAACCTTGAAAAACTCAAATGAAATTGATACCTGATGGACAAGATCCGAAGATGTAGACGGATAAGGAAGCCGATGTAGATAAGACGGGCGCACACGAGCAATCCTGCACAGTAGATCCAAGAAACCTATGAGACACCAATGCTTGACAGAAAAAGACCACGTTAAAAGACTTTTAGGTGGACTGCCCGAAAAGTGGGTCCGGGAAGCGATAAGCTCCCTCGGCGGATGTCAGTCCACATTTTCAATTAAGTAAAGAAGCATACATGATAAAAGATGTACGTACAGGACTAGATTTTCTGATCAAAGTAATAAACAGAATCTAAACAGTAGACAGAAAGCAACAGAAAAAAGGAAACTGTGAAAACAAAGCTGGATTTGTGTTACCTGTCCTTTTACCTGTCTGCAGGATGATCGGCGTCGATTATGTAAATTGGTGTCGATTGGTATAGATCGGCGTCGATCCGGGTATAGATCGGCGTCGATCCGAGGCAACGTGCAGAAGGTTTGGGAAACAGAAAATGAAGGCAAGATCGTCAACGTCCGCTTTGAATCTGCAGAGGCCGGAGAGATACTGGCAAGGCTCCACCATGGCTTTGGATGCGAACAGAGTCACCAGAAAATCAATGGAGACATGCGATGTCGATGTGGTAAGAGCAGAGTAACGGTGCTCCTCTCAGGGATTGATTTGGACAAGATTCACTTTCACTCGATAGATAATACTCAAACTTGATGTTCGGAACTCTCTCGTTCTCTCTCTTACAATCTGTGTCTAACCAGAACTGAGTTCTGGGCTTCTATTTGTAATCGGCGCCGACCGAGATTAAATCGGCGCCGTTCCGAAAAATCGGCGTCGACCGAGTACCGGTCGGCGCCGATCTGGGAACAGACTCCCGAAATGGCCAAACGGAGCGATTTCAGGGAAGATGAGAGTGATCCTTTCACCTCAAGTACGGGAGATATCCCGCTACTCGGTTTGGGAGGAGGAGAAATAGGGGGGATATGTGGATAAAATAGATATGGGGTAGATAAGTGGTTGGGATACATGTAAAAAGGTGTAATTAAATAGTTAATATTTAATTACTCATGGGTAAAACACAATGGGGTGAATTAAACTTAGGATAGGTGTTTAAATCACAAATTGATTAATACTCCAAGGGGGTAGTGGTGATATAAACGTGCCCCAGGTTACCCGAGAAGGTAAACGAATGTGAGGGACACTAAATTGAGTAACCAATTTTAAGTGTCTACATTTTGCCCCTTTTTGTCAAGTAACTTGCGATAAGCAAGGTTGTGAGACAAAAACAAGGAGGTGGAAGAAAGGAAGAAAAAGTGATGATGTGATCCCCCTCAAACTAGGGATGGGATGGGTGATAGAACAAACGATCCCAAGTTTGAAAAAGGTAGATGAAAACGCAGGATGCCCCAGCTGGATGTCTGGAGTAGATCTGATCATTAATGATGCACAAAAATAAATAAAGAGGCAGCAACCTAAGGAACTCACATTGGTAGGGAAGTCTAGACGGTCTCCTCATGAGACGACGTTAGTACCTACAGACCCATGAGTGTAAGGAGGGCTGCAAAATAGTCAGCCTCTAAAGAGAGACACATTGGTAGGGACAACTAGACGGTCTGCAAAGCAGACGACGTTAGTGCCTACAGACCCGTGAACCCTAAGCGGCCAAAAAAAAAAAGCGAGTGTTCCACGCAAAGGGAACAAACTCGAAATGGACGGTAATATCGAAAATATGTGCCAAAAGGCAACATTCAGTGCACAATAATGACCAGATAAATAAGGCCAAGCATCAACACTATGGCAAGAAGATATGGAAAATCGGCGGCGATCACACTAATCGGCGCCACCAAAAAACGGCGCGACCAAAAAATCGTTCACAGCACACAAGACATATAAATATGCGAACGGAAAACGTGAATGATTTATTTACACCGTGACGATTGATTCAGAGAGAGTCAAAAATTGGATTTGAGCACCATGGAAGCCTCTGGAAGCGGTCAGAAGCGGAGGAGGACACGACCTGGGGTAAGTGGTTCCTCCTGACTCGTCATTATCTTATTTATTCTTCATTTATATATATATATTTATTTATTTTTTTTTTTTTAGTGGGAGGCCAGAGTGTATTTTAAATCTAGCCTGGCAATCGGCGTCGATTGGTATAATCGACGCCGATTTTATGAAAGCGGCGCCGATTGAATTCAATCGGCGTCGACTATATAAGATCGACGCCGATTGTATTTAATCGACGCCGATTGGACAGAACATCTGGATGAAAATGATAAAATTTGTTTTGGATGTTCGGATTTGGGTAAATATGAAGCTAACATTGCTCTTGATGTCGTGGATGCAGGCACGAGAGGTACTACACATGAGGGATGCGATTCCCGAGCTACTGGAGACCATTCTCCCTGATGTCACTGACGCAGATTGGCGCCACTTAGAGTTAGCCGGGCTCGGGGCTTTCGGTACTACAGATGAGTGCCGCGAGATGTAGAGTTGATGCGAGCACTAGTGCGATGATGGGATAGCCAGACTTGCACTTTTTGGTTCAGGACGGGTGAGATGACCATCACCCACGAGGACATATACAGGATTTTGAGGCTGCCGATCACTGGGGACCCGATAGAGATTACGCCACGAGAGCAGCAGCAGAGGGCCCTAGGTCGATTGTATGGAGATAGGGTGGATGATTCAGAGATAGTGTCCTGGGCAGTGAGGATAGCCTCACAGTATAGACAGGATGTTCCCAGGAGTAGACGGATAGTGTTGATTCAGATGGCGATCTCCTACTTTGCTCTACCAGATTCGGGAGGTGGGAGATTCCCATTGTTATTACTAGATTGCGTTTGTGACATCCTGTAGTTCAGACAGGTGTTCGCATTTGCTGATGCCTTGATAGCTCAGATATATTATGAGTTATGGATGTATACCACTGGCCGGAGGACAGGCATTGATGTCAGTTTTGTGCTCCATTGCTGGGCATATGAGCACATAGCAGTGATCAGGCCATCCGGGCTTCCTTGGATGCCAGCAGCAGTGGGGGCTATTGATTACGGATTCCGGCGATGGCGGGCCGATATGGCCCCGGAGATACAGGGAGATCCACAGATTGGTATGTCGAGCGTTTCAGACACCGACACCAGAGTAGGTCATCTGGAGACCATATCGGATTTCTGACATGGGCCGGGCAGGATGCTCACCTGGTGGAGTTGAGACGGAGCAGGGTGGTTAGGGGACGCAGGCCTGATATGTGGGAGCGCGTCCCGTTTATACGGGTATTGAGACAGTTCGGCCTAGTACAGACAGTGCCGACTACCTACAGCCTTACAGGCGAGACAACAGAGAGACTGATCTACCGATTTTGATCCCGGCAGATCCATTGAGAGAGGCCCCACCCTCCACAGACAGTGATGATGACGCGGGAGTGGATGATGGTTATGCGGCATGGTATGCGACAGAGCTACCACGACACCTTCCAGCATCTATAGATGCCGATGAGGAGGATATGGCTACAGTGCTGGAGAGACTGGAGGGAGAGCATGCGACCCTGACGACAGACACACCAGGTGGCTCTCGAGGAGATCAGAGCTCTGACAGAGGAGAGGGATGCCCTGATTTTGGAGAGAGACACCGCTCGCCAAGAGCGAGATACAACGATCCAGCAGAGGGATCGCTACCATCGACATAGGGAGGCCCTCAGGGCCAAATATGGTGATACAGGTACTATGTCAGAGTCTGGGACACAGGGCACGACCATAGGAGGGGCACCACCAGCAGCACCAGCAGCACCACTACGAGCACCTGGTACCGTGAGCCTGAGTACATATCAGTCTCTCCTCGCTGAGGTGAGATACTACGAGGATGCCTTAGCACAACATGCCCCAGATGTGCCTCGTTACGGGGCAAGGAGGAGATCATGATAGCCACAGTGAGCGGGGGCATCAGAGGGAGGGAGCACCGGGAGAGACCGAGGTGGGCAGAGGCCCCCAGCAGCAGGTGCGTCTAGCTCGATAGGTGGCGGCCAGGAGAGACAGCCTGGTCCAGAGGAGGGTGGAGGAGATAGTGTCCTCCACCTATCAGATTTCACGATATAGATATTGATGTATTTTTGTATCAATGTAGTGATGTAGCCTCGATTGGAAGGCATTTTATAGATGGCTTGATTGAGAGCCACCCATTTTTTTTGTACAGACACACATGTATATATATAGATTCATCATTTCCTTTGTCATATGATTGTTCTCATGCTTTTGATTTTGATATACATGGATAGATGTAGCGTAATTGTGATGGATATAGACATAGACTGATAGATGATGAATAGATGTGATTGGATAGACATAGATGTAGAGGATACAAATAGATGTGATTTGATGTGATTGATATGTGGATTTAATTTGGATGAGAAAATAGATATAGATAGATGTAATGTTACTTGGATGGATAAGTGTTTAGATGATGTGATGGATAGGTGGGATTTGATAGTTGGAATGGATTTGATATTTTTGAGGTTTTAATTAAATTTTGATGAAAATAGATAGACCCACATGTGTTTATAATAGAGGCGATGATATGTGTTTTGGACAAAGTAGATCAGATGAAATTAGATAAATGATAGAGTTTGATTAAATTAACATGTTAAATGTTAATTTAACTGGATGAAATAATTGGAAATACTCTTTGTGAGAGCCAAGGATGTAATGAAAATGACCTTGATTAGAAATAAAGGAAATACACCCAGATAAGAAGAAAAATGATAAGTTGGGCTCCCAACCGACCATAAATAGAATCTTGGATAGGAAACCAAAAGATCATGCATACAAGGCCCTATATGAGGTTAAAATAAACCTGACACTAACTAGCCGCAAACCAGATTTAGGAGGGAAACGGAAGGAGCAATATCTTGTCGAAATTTACAAGGGACAGAATACATGTTCATACTGGGAAAATAGGATTCTCCATATGATCGACAAAAGGTCTTATATCTCAGCTTCATGATTTTTAGCAGAAAAGCAAACTGATCAATGCGGGAAGTTTGCTAGATATGGAAAGACTGATCAATACGGGAAGTCTTTCAGTGATGCTAAAAAGTGTATAAACTGACTAAAAGGCTGATCAATGCAAGAAGCCTTGAGAATTCCTTTGAGAAACAAATTTCATCCTTCAAGGAGCGATGCATATTTTGAATTTTAATGATAGCCATCCTTCAAGGGCATGGTCTATATCTTTTGATTCATTTGATAATGTATGGATAGCTGTCCTTCAAGGGATCAGTCTATCTTTTTGGATAACATCTCTCTTTTTTTTTTTTTTTTTTTGAAAATCTTTTTGGAAGAAGCTGAGTTTAGACCTAGATAGATCAGATAGAGGGGAAGAAAACATAAAAGAGCACGCACTCATGCCCCGAGTAGATCCGATTAAGATAAGCACTTGGGATAGATGAAGCGGTGATTAAGGTATTCCTACCATGAGGAGGAACATATCCAGAAGAAAAATGCAATGAGTAGAGCCGCGATACTCATATTTAAGGTAAAAAGACAATAGGCGAGAACCACATAGTTTCGAATCACCATGAAAGTATATGACTGGTTGTTAGATGGATGAAAGATCTGTCTTGCGACTAAATTTGTGTAAGATAGATTTTAACAGTAGAAGGGCCGTAGATGCAAGGCATTAAGAGGTTCCACTTCAGGTATACCATCCATGGAAGATAGACGATAAGCCCCAGACCCATATTTATGAGTGATAATGTACGGGCCCATCCAGTTGGGAGAAAACTTACCACGCTGACTCCTTTCGAGTGTAGTGACATTTTGGTTTTCTTTAAGAACAAGATCACCAATTTTGAAGTCACGGTGTTGCAAGTGCTTGTTATAAGCACGTTTGACATGCTCAAGATAGACTTGATGATGTTCAAGAGCGTTGAGACACCGCTCATCTAATAATTCAAGTTGTGCTAGATGATTTTGATGATAGTCCTCATCGAGACAAATTCTCTGAGAGAAACACGGAGAGATGGGATTTGGACTTCCAAAGGAAGAACAACCTCAGACCCATAGACGAGAGAGAAGGGAGTAGCACCAGTAGGAGTACGAATGCTAGTCCGATAAGCCCAGAGAGCAAAAGGGATATGTAAATGCCAATCCCTACCAGCTCGACTAGTTACCTTTGCGAGGATATTACGCAAAGTTTTATTGGAAGCTTCGGCCTGACCATTAGCTTGAGGATAGTATGGAGAAGAAAAAGCTGAGTTTGATATTGAAAGCGTCGCAGAGGTTCTACAAATCAACGTTCTTGAAAGACTTACCGTTATCTGTGATGAGTTTGTGTGGAACACCAAAGTGACAAATGATGTGTTGATAGACAAAATCAACTATGGGTTTAGCTTTTGTTGAAGAAAGAGGGATAGCCTCCACCCACTTAGTAAAGTATTCCATGGCAGTAATGATAGAATGATGACGCTTTGTGAAGAACGGGGATTGATGAGACCAATGAGATCAAGACCCCATTGCGAAAAAGGCCACAAATCCGTTGTAGGTTGTAAAGCTTGACTAGGGATATGTGTGAGATTGGAATGTTGTTGACACTTGACACATTTCTTAGTGTATTCACAACAATCTCGATTAAGAGAAGGCCAATAATATCCTAAACGTAAGATGCGTTTAGCTACGGCCAAGCCACTAAAATGTCCACCACAGATACCGTCATGGACCTCCTGGATAGCTTTAGATGATTCAAGGGTTTTGAGGCACCGAAGCAAAATACCATCAAAGCCGCGTTTGTAGAGGATCCCACCTAGAATAGTATAGCGATTAGCACGTTGGATAAAAGATCTTCTACCATTGGAAGTCAGATCTGGAGGAAGCACCGAATGAGATAGATAATCAACGATCTGTTGATACCACTCATCCTGAGTATTGGTTGTGATAGCATGGATTGAAGTTAGTTGCCTAAGATGAGATGGTTGATCTAATCGTTGCACAGCCACATAAAGTCGCGAGTCCTCGGTAAAAGGTGGGATAAGCGAGGCTAACGAAGCCATTGTATCTGCGAATCGATTCGCAGTGCGAGGAATAGCTTGGATAGTGAATTTATCGAAAGATTGGAGTTGAACGAGAACGATATCACGATATTTTTGAAGGATATCATTCTTGCATTGATAGACACCCGTGACTTGATTAACGATGAGTTCAAAATCACCAAAGATGTCAATATGACGAGCGCCGAGATTAATGGCATTTTGAAGACCCAAGACAAGAGCTTCATATTCAGCCATATTATTGGTGCACTCAAAGTTCAATTTGTGTGCGACTGGGATAGGCGTACCCCAAGGAGGAATCATCACGAAACCTGCACCTCCCCTTGCTTGGCATTTGGATCCATCAAAGAAGAGTTTTACTTTAAATGGAGACAGACCTAAATCAATTTGTTGGATATATTCATCGGGAATTGAGCAAGGGGGACTTGAGTGTCCGGAAGAGGAGCATCAGCTAATTGATCTGCAATGACCTGACCCTTGATAGACTTTTGCGGGATAAACTCGAGATCAAATTCTGTCATAAGCATGAGCCAACGAGTGATACGATCATTGTGATAAGGCTTCGCATGTATTGTCTTGAGTGGATTGACACTTGTGACAATGTAAGTTTTGTGATTAAGGAGGTAATGACGAAGCTTAGAAGTTGCGAAGAAGAGAGCACAACACAGCTTTTCAGCTTCGGAATAACGTGTTTCATACTCATGGAGGGTGCGACTGATGTAATAGACAGCTTGTTCTTTACCACAAGCGTCCCGATGAAAATCATGGCTCCCAGAGCATGGTCAGTCACAGAGATATAAAGATAGAAAGGCTCCCCCTCGCGTGGAGGTGTAAGCACAGGTGGAGAAAGAAGATAAGCTTTGAGATCATCAAAGGCCTTTTGGCAATGCTCATCCCATTCAAAATGAACATTCTTACGGAGGAGATGATGAAAAGGTTGACAACGGTCCGAAAATTGTGAGATAAAATGACGACGCGATTGAAGACGTCCTTGGAGACTGCGGAGTTGCTTTAAGTTAGAAGGGGGAGGCATCTCAAGGATAGCTTTTATTTTTGCGGGGTCTACTTCAATACCCCTAATGGAAATGATAAAGCCTAAAAGTTTACCAGTGAGAATGCCAAACACGCACTTAGATGGATTTAGATGAAGACAAAAGTGAATAAGCCTCTCAAAGAGAGGTGCAAGAATGAAAAGATGATCCTGACGGTGTTTGGATTTACCGAGGAGATCGTCGACGTAATCTTCCATAGTTTTGTGTAAGAGATCATGGAAGATGTAGGTCATTGCTCGCTGATAGGTTGCTCCTGCGTTCTTAAGACCGAAAGGCATGACACGATAACAAAAGGTCCCCCAAGGAGTTATGAAAGAAGTCTTATGTTGGTCTTCTAGTGCGATGAGAATTTGATTATACCTAGAAAAACCATCCATAAGAGAAAGCATCTCATGACCCGCAGTTAAATCCACGAGTTGGTCGATATTAGGTAGAGGAAAATCATCTTTTGGACAAGCAAGATTAAGATCCCGGAAGTCGGTACAAATTCAAATTTTCCCAGTAGCTTTAGTTACTGGTACTACATTGGAAACCCATTGTGGATAATCGATGGGTTGGATGAAATTAGCCGAGAGCAAGCGCTGCAACTCTTCTTTAACAAGCAGGGCTACTCTAGGGTGCATTTTACGTAATTTTTGTTTAACTGGTTTGATGTCGGGAAGAGTAACGATATTGTGGACCACGATATCGGGATCGAGTCCTGGCATATCCTCATATGACCAAGCAAAGGCTTGACGATGGTTGGAAAGAAAAGTGGTAAAGTCTCCTAACTCCTGTGGATTAAGGGATTGGCCGACCTTAATGATGCGAGGGTCTTTAGAAGTCCCTATATTAAGGTCGACAGTGGCTTCGTTGAGAAGCGTAGACGTGTCAGAAGGAATGGTTTTAGGAAGATAGGAATCCTCTGCCCCCAGATAGGTGAGGACAGAATCATCATCCGCACAGTGGATAGTGTTGATAGTAGGAGAGTCGTCTCCAACTATTTCAGGGAAAATTAACGGTATGGAAGCGGACCTGTCATTAGTCTTATAGGCTAGTGGCCCTAAGGAAATGGTATTGACTAAAAAAAAAAGTTAGACGGGATGGAAATGGCGTCGTCCACATCGAGTGATGCTTCTGACCTAGCGGGAGAAGATGGTTCCTCAATAGGAAGAGGCTCATCGAGAATAGTGATGGTGGCTTTTGAAAGAGGTTTAAATCCTAAACCAAATTTTTGATGTGGCTTGAGAGTTGGAATGGATGCGAGGTCATGCACACCTTGTTCATATTTTCCCAAGCCAAAGCCCTTCCACGCGCATCGATATAAATAAGTTTTTGCAAATGTGGGATTCTGTAGACAATCGAACCCTGTTAAATAAGGTTTGGTCCTAGGAGGAGAATCCGGGCGATAGTGAGGCGTATCAAGACCACCGTAAATGAAATTAGTCTGTTGATTGGGCAGACCAATGGTGACGATGCGACCAAGACCTGGCTGATATTCAGGTTGTTTGTCTGGTCTACCATACTCACTAGGTTTGAGATGGGCGTCAAAAGAAAGGAGAGGAAGCTCTCCCAGTGAGAAATGCTGCAATGTCTCTTCTAGATTTTGTAAATCCGGTAGTTTGGTTACAGGTATGGAAGAGGATGAGGCCTCGTCAGGAGAACAAGCATTCTCCTTTAGAGGGGCAGACCCTGTGGTCATGTCGCATTGTGCGGAAGGAAAAGGATCTCCTGGATGAGTATAGATTTTTCCCTCATATTGATATTTTAAGCATCGATGGAGGGTGGATGGGACACAATGCATTGCACGAATCCAGGAGCGTCTGAGGATCATATTATAGTGGAATTTCCCTTCAACAATGTAAAAGAGTTCGTGAAGCAACTTCTTACCTACTCGAATGGGTAGGACCACAGTTCCTAAAGTAACTGCTAGCTGATCGTTAAATGATCGAAGAGCGAAAGGCGGGGGTGACACTACGTTCTTTGGTAACTTAAGTTGCTCGAATGTGTGTGAGGAGATGACGTTGAGTGCAGCACCACTGTCGATCATAATGCGTTTTAATGTAGTGTTGTCAATTTGGACTGTGATAAAGAGGGGAGCCTCCAAATCCTCGGAAGAAAGGGAAGGAATTTCTGAATCTTCAAAAGAAATGGTGGTTGATGGTCTATTCAATCCAACAACCATCTCGAAGGGCTGGGGCTCATCTAAATTCACTGCGATGCGACGCAGATTATCAATCAGAGCCTGGCGATGTTGCGGAGAGGATTGAATGAGGTCAAAAAGAGACATTTTGACCGGAGCCTAGGTGAGTTGTTTCATAACACTCTCCTCAACTGATACGGGAATTTGAGCCCGAGGTGCAGCACGAATAGAGACCCGAGGTCTCGGGGCTAATGAGGAAGGAGGAACTCCTTCGGGGGCTGCAGAAATGACAACCCGTGGTCGAGATGTTGTAGATGAGGATGGATTATCATACTGTTGGGTTCTAGTGGCGATATGAATTGTGTCGATTTGAGAAGGTGGAAGATCATTTGGAGTGGAATCACTAGAAGTAGAGGTCTGAGTAGATCGTTGGGGCTCAGATGGAGCTAAGATGACAGGAGATACTTGTTCCTCCTCCTCTAGCAAAAGATCACTTTCTTCCAAAAGGCTGTTGACGACAGATTGAAGAGCTTTACATCCCTCGGTATCATGACCCGGGGTACGGTGGTAAGCACAAATCAAATCAGAGTTAAACCAGTAGGTTTAACTCCTTTAGGGTTATAGGGTTTAATCGGAGGAAGAGATATGGATGAAGATTGGATAAGTTGGCGAAGGATTTCAGTATAGAACCCGGTAGACAAAGATGAGGACAGAGATGATGAAGGCGCCTCTTTTACTTTAACAGACTGCCGAGGTAAAAGAACCTGCATGTTAGGTTTGACAGTCTTTTTAGGGATCATCTTATTTTTTTGGACATCTGGAGGAGCAGCCTTGGGCACTTGAGATGGAAGTAAGTGAGACATGATTGATTTCGATGGAGGAGGAGCCCCTAAAATAGATTTTGAAGATGATGGAGATGTGACAAGTGTTGTGGTCTTCAGAGATAAAGGAGGCTGCTTGGTCGAAACTAATGATGATTTAGATAATGTCGATTTAGATGAGGAAGAAGCTCCCAAAGTAGGTCTAATCGGAGGAACAAAGGGTGCCCTGGTTTTTGGTAATGAAGATGATGATTTTGATAAAGGAGGTGACGTCTTTTTAATAGGTAAGTCCACTTTTCGAGGTGTTGGTGAAGAATGTGTTGTAGAAGAAGATGATGGTTTTGATAAGTTTGCAGGAGAAGACGCCTTCTCAGTGGATAAATCCAATCTTTTATGAGGCGTAGATAGAGATTTTTGCGGGAAAGCACCCAGATTCTTGAACACGTGAACTATAGGCTTTCCCTTTTCAGGGATGGTGACAATTTCAACCGCATAAGGTGATTGTAACCTTTTCGGGGAAACAAAGGGGAGATGCTGATGATGCAACGTTAGATTTTGGTTGTCTCGGTCTAAGTTCGGGAACCGAGTGTATAGGTGTCGGTGCTACTTCTTTAGATTTTCCTTTAATGGGCGAAGCAGCATTGGTGATGGAAGAAGTGAGTGATGAAGAAGCAGCTCCTTGCAAAGGAACTACTTCTGGTACAGTAATTGTGGGTGAAACTACTGTAGGAAAGGAAACAGGAAGAGTCAAAATCGAAGATGCTTCCGTTGAAGTTGGTACAACTATAGGTACGTTCACCAATGGCATAGTCACAGACAAAAATGGGAGAAACAGAAGTAGATGTATCTGCGGTGGAAACCCGAAGGGATGTAATTACCTCGAGCATTGAAAGAATATCTGATGATGAGACAGATGAGGATGACACTGTCTCGGGTATGGATGGAAGGTCAGACAAAGAAGCGAGAGAGATGAATCCATATCTAGCAATGTAGGAATATTCGAAGACGAGCTATTTGAAGATGGTGGAATCCCAGCGATTAGTGAAGTGGAAGGAGGTTCTGATTCGGTCGATGTGTTCGCAGATGGCTTAGTTTTAGAAGAAGATTCTTCAGTAGAGATGAAGCTGATAGTATGAGTGTTTGGTTTTTGAGACTCTGAAGCATCATGGTTCGGGGAATGATTGGGAAAAGGTTGCTTAAAAACATCAAGCGCTTGATTTGGGGGAGCATTTGGGTTATCCAGAATGAGCTCGCCTTTATCAATGAATTTCTGGACAAGATTTTTGAAGGTCTGACATCGTTCAATGTCATGACCTTTGGTTCTATGATAATGACAAAAGTCATTTTCCCTATACCAGAATGGACGTTCTTGGTTTTCATCAATATTCCTAATGGGGGGAAGTTCGATCATGTGAACTTCCAACATTTTTCTAGATAGAAGCATATGATTCCCCCAACGAAGTGAAAGATCGAGATGACGAGGACCCTTTTCGAGAAGATGAGGAGTCTCTTCGTGGTGTTTGATTAGAAGTGTTATCGGCTCGTGATGTTTTTAATACGATAGCGTTGGTGGATCCCTGATTCTTGTCTTTAGAAGTGGAAGGATTTGATTTGGTAAACCAAGAAAAATCTGGTTTAGATTTAGAGCGAAGTTTTAACTTCCCTTGTTCAATGGCGCGAGACTCAAGTTTGCGTGCCATCGTAAAGGCTTCTTCAAATGTATGAAAGGTCTGGATCCTTAAAGTGGAAGAAATATGATTAGCACAAGATCGAGTAAACAACTCGATCTGTTGGGATTGAGGAAGGGAGAAAGACAATTGGTTTATTATCCCTCTCCAACGAGCGACAAAGTCTACAATAGACTCATCATCAAATTGACGAATGTTATAAAGATCTGTAATCGAGATCTTATGCGCGATATTTATTGAAAAGTTTTCAACAAACATCTGGGCCAATTGAGAGAAAGAAAACAAGGAATGTTGAGGAATGTTATTGTACCAGTCTAAAGCAGGACCTGCTAGAGACATAGGAAAAGTACGGAGCATAAGCTCCTGATCTTGGACTATGAGGTAGCAAGCATGTTTGAATGCTCGCAAATGCTGTTGAGGGTCCTCTCGACTATGAAATTTTGAAAATTTAGGAAGTTCCCATTGGGGAGGATAAGGCTTAAAAGCCACTGAGGGGTGAATGGGTTCATTACACACTTCTTCAAAAGAGTATGAAGGACGAGCCCCTTTGGTGGAGGCTTCCAAGTCTGTGATTTTCTTGAAAAGAATTTGAACCACGTCAGATTGAGGAGGAGGCACACTGGCATGTCCTACATAAGAAGCAAATGGTGGATGTTGTTGAGGTGTCAACGGGGGATTCATCTGTTGATTGATAGGATGATAAGAGGAGTAACCAGGCGTTCTGGGTGACGCCTGGTGGGTATTTGCTGTGAAGGAGCCTGTGTATAGGCAGGCTGTGAGATAATAAGTGGTTGAGAAAATGAAGGTTGGATGACGGACGGAGCCTGTGATTGGTGGACTCCTATGCTTGTTGACTGAATCGGAATAGATTGAGGAACATGGGTGTCGATTTGATTGGACATGGTGGGGAACAAGACCTGAAAGAGGCTTTTTACTGCCGGATTAGTTATTAAGGGTGCCGATGCTAGAGGATGGGCGAAGGTCACTGTTTCTGGAACATTGGAAGAAAAACCCACTGGAGGACGAGAAGTAGGAACCAACTGACTAGTCGAAGGGGGTTGACTCATAAAGAGGTACTGACCCTGGGACACAATGGACGGCATAGATGAATTAACAACAATATGTGGGTGTGCAGACGTACCCATTATAGCCAGAGAAGAGGACTTCTCAGAAGTAGGTTGTGGAATAGTCGAGGTAACTGTGGCATTAGGAATAGGTAAGACTATTTGAGAACTAGTCGATATGGTCGGTGGAAGAGAAAAAGGAGGCACAGGTGCGCCACCCTCTTCCGTGGCTCGAGGCGAGAAAAATGATGCTAACTGTTCTACAAAATCCTGGGATGGTTCACGAGAATAATCGTACACTTGTTGGATTGGTGGTCCCTGATCAGATATTTGAATAGACTTGTGTACTAGGTAGTCCATAAGGGCTACCGGATTGCGATCAAGGAGTGCCTGAAATTCAGGATCCCCATGAGGAACATACTCTAAGTCAGAAGCAGATGATATTTCTGAAGGACTAGGGGAAGCTGGACGTGATGGGGTTGCTTTGGCTTGATAGAAAGGATTATATGACCAGGATGGGGAACCAACTAACAGCGGTCCCGAGGAAGATCTGGGGGGTGCCGAAACATCCACACTAGTGGTGATCTCGGAAGAAGAAGGGGCCAGTTGAGCCATTCTTCTAGATTGTAACCGAGTGATGACCGTCATAAACACGCAGAAAAGAAGATTGACCTAACTAATGCACAGACAATTCAAGCAGCGTAGGTGATTATCTCCTTTAAGTTTTGATGCTTTTAAGAAAGAAAATATTAGGGAAGGCTTTTTAGAACAGGAACTACTCAGATAGCCAAACTAAGGATGGTTTGGGGATGTTTTGGTGAGGAGTCCCGAAGGCACTTCAGTAAAAGACCGGTACGTGGCTTGATATAGGGGCCTACCCCCGCACTTCACACACCGCTGCGATAAGGGAGTCGGGTGCTTTGCCAATATATACCAGAACTTCCGTGAATTTATAGCGCGGCCCGAGTACCGCGTAGGCTCTTCCTCTTGGATGTCACTTCCAAGTAGGCGAGGCCAGGGAAAGAATTTTTGTTTAAATGCTTTATACCTAGTGATTTTGGCTTTGTGTGCAAGGGTGAAAAATAAAAATCAAATAGTGTCACTACCGATTTTGATCAATTTTCCAGCCTAATTAAAACTAGATGAAAAACATACAACAAAAATGACAAAGAAAGAGTTCTTTTTAAGCACTTAAAAATGAAGTGTTTGATTTCGATGAAGACAAGTCAAACAGATTCTTTCCCAAATGCGATTAAATTCTTTTTAAGCACCAAAAATTGAAATGTTCGAATGTGATAGAAAACAAACAAAGAAAGTTTTTTTTTTTTTTAGTTCCTAAAAAGGAGAAAACACCGTAAAAGAGAAATACCTGTAGATTTAGCTCTCCAAGGTGTGTGGACTTCAAAAAGCGCGTTGTTGAGCTCTTCCCCTCGAACAATCCCACGAACAAGCAAAGTGCTCCGCAAGAAAAGGTTAAGCAAACACCAAACAAAATCCAGAAAGATATATCCAGATAATGGTGAAACGAAAATTTCTATTTTAAGGAACTAGAAAAATTTCAAGGAAATAACAATTTTGCATAAAGAGATGGATCAAACATGCAATCTTGAAATCAAAATGAAATATTTACTAATTTTATAAATAGAAATTGGAATTGAAATTTGTAAGAAAAGAAAGGACCTAACTTTGCAAATTCAGAAATGAAAGAAGCAAGACTGAAACGATGAAAGGAAATGCTTAAGCAGAATTGATAAAAATCAGTGAGGAAAAAGAACAAAGCTCAAAACTAGAAAAGAGATGAACTTACCAATAAGGGACTTTGGTTGGGTCCCACCGGGCGTGCCAGAATGTTGATCAAGAATTTCACGCTTGTTACCTGTCCAAGTTAATGTACCAAACTAAACACAAAAACCTTGAAAAACTCAAATGAAATTGATACCTGATGGACAAGATCCGAAGATGTAGATGGATAAGGAAGCCGATGTAGATAAGACGGGTGCGCACACGAGAGCAATTCTGCACAGTAGATCCAAGAAACCTGCGAGACACCAATGCTTGACAGAAAAAGACCACGTTAAAAGATATTTAGGTGGACTACCCGAGAAGCGGGTCCGGGAAGCGATAAGCTCCCTCGGCGGATGTCAGTCCACGTTTTCAATTAAGTAAAGAAGCATACATGATAAAAGATGTACGTACAGGACTAGATTTTCTTATCAAAGTAATAAACAAAATCTAAACAACAGACAGAAAGCAACAGAAAATAGGAAACTGTGAAAACAAAGCTGGATTTGTGTTACCTGTGTCCTTTTACCTGTCTGCAGGATGATCGGCGTCGATTATGTAGAATCGGCGTCGACTGGTTTAGATCGGTGTCGACTGGTATAGATCGGCGTCGATCCGAGGCAACGTGCAAGAAGGTTTGGGAAATGGAAAACAAAGGCAAGATCGTCAACGTCCGCTGGATCTGCAGAAGCCGGAGAGATACTGGCAAGGCTCCACCTATGCTGGATGCAGGAACAGAGTCACCAGAAAATCAATGGAGACGTGCGATGTTGATGTGGTAAGAGCAGAGTAACGGTGCTCCTCTCAGGGATTGATTTGGACAAGATTCACTCTCACTCGATAGATAATGCTCAAACTTGATGTTCGGAACTCTCTCGTTCTCTCTCTTACAATCTGTGTCTAACCAGAACTGAGTTCTGGGCTTCTATTTGTAATCGGCGCCGACCGAGATTAAATCGGCGCCGTTCAAAAATCGGCGTCGACCGAGTACCGGTCGGCGCCGATCGGGGAACAGACTCCCGAAATGGCCAAACGGAGCGATTTCTGGGAAGATGAGAGTGATCCTATCATCCCAAGTACGGGAGATATCCCGCGACTCGGTTTGGGAGGAGGAGAAATAGGGGGGATATATGGATAAAATAGATATGGGGTAGATAAGTGGTTAGGATATATGTAAAAAGGTGTAATTAAATAGTTAATATTTAATTACTCATGGGTAAAACAAAATGGGGTGAATTAAACTTAGGATAGGTGTTTAAATCACAAATTGATTAAAAGTTTGTTGACCATTAGTCGGACTAGCAAGTGCGCATCCCATGAAACTTGGTTACTGCCGACACTAAAATTTTCCTCCGTAATTTCTATTTCATTAATGTATGTATTAGTAATAGGATGTTGTTAAGTATAATTAGTAGTAGTGTCCGATAGAAGATAACGATGCTATCGGTATGATGCCGCCAATAATGGATAGTACGGTAACAATCAAAGTACAATAGGAATGTTGTGGTAAAAAATAAATATTTGTCGTAAGTGGTTTGGTAATGTTAAAATGTCAAAGTTAGAGTAAGTTGAGAAGTAGGGTTTACATGATTAGGAATTAGAAATATTATATTGGTAATAAGGACAAGCGGTGAGGTCATAAATATTTTGTGTATTTTATTTGTAAAAAGTCTAAAAATGTGGAACCCATGTGAAATGATAAGGTTTATCTTATCTTAAAAGATAAGCCTACATGTAAAGATAGGAGTTAAGGTATGGAATATGATTCGTGAGCATATTTCTTATCCTATCTTAGAGATAAGGTGGATAAACTGAAAGTTCTATAAATAGAGAGGCCACCCCCTCATTTAGCATAGAAGGAAGTAGTGAGAAATATTGTATGAGTAAGTGTGTGAAGGAAGCCATCATTTAGAAAGTGTGTTAAAGAAGCCATTAAGAGGTGTAATTGTGAAGTTTGTCCCATAGTTATTGTTGGAAGGCAAGTGGAGTTGGTAACACTTGAAGTACTTCATGAGTGAGATTGTAACAATTTCATTTTGATATTATAATTTACACTTATATTTTATATTTGTCATCATTCCTTCGTATCATAGTCTATGGTATTCTTGTGTTATGTTTGTTGTTGTGTTTCCAGATTACATCCACCAAATTAAAAGCTATGCATTAGTAAATAATCATAGCACAAAGAGTTCCCGGTGGAGAATTATCATAGTGCCAGATTGGTGATGACATTTTGGTTCCGATTCTTGGGACGATTCCTCATTGGTGGATTTTTTGGAGAGATATTCCCACTTAGTCAGAAATTATTTGGAGGGTAACCTTGTTTTTACCGTGCATAGTAGTTACCATGTTAAGTCACTTTTACCGTGAATAGTATTTACCACAAGAACTTTACATTTTACCGTGAATAGTATTTACCACAAGAACTTCACTTTTTACTTGTGAATAGTGTTTACCACAATAATGTCGGTTTTACCGTGGTCATTCCTATTTTACTTTGTAGAAAGGTGTAAATTCACTTTCTATTATAGTGATTCCAATTATTTGTGTACATAAGTCTTGTTGATTGTACTTGTGGGTTGGTATTTCATTGTGGTTACTTTTGAAAATGGGGAAGATTCCTGTTTTTTCATCCCAATCTAATGAAGATGCTTCCTCTTTCATTCAAGAATTTAAATGATCTTACATTTTTAATGGCCTCATAAGAAGGGAACAATGGACTAAATTTTTTCCTACCTTTTTGGATGGTTCACCCTTAGGTGGTTTGAAACACTAGATGATAATGTGAAAAAATCATGGGATTTATTAACTAAAAGTTTTCTTAAAGAATTTGGTGAACAAAAGAAATATGCGAGATCTCATGATCAATATCACAAAGTTATCCTAAGGAGAGAAATAGAAGATAAAGGATTATCATGATCGTGTTCTATAGCTAAGGAGGAAGCTCGATGCCCGGTTACGGAAGGAAGGATCGGCGGATGGGTTGATGAATGGCATGGATAATCTCCTCTCTCGTAAGCATTTCATTCTTGGGATGAAGCCGAGAGATCGAGACAACAAGTGAATTATGACCATGCAGCGATCCTACACCAACACCTTTTTTCCATAATCCACAACCACTCTCGGTGAGCACAAATCTTTCTCCTAGTACATCTACTGAGTATGAAGATCTGCTTAGGAAGATGGGCCAGTTAACTATTAATCTTCTTTAAGGAAAAGAATTTAGTTCTTAGGGAGGAGATAGAGGTCCAAAAAGAAATATTTCTGAAGTTGTATGTTATGGTTGTCATAAAAAGGGTCATTATAAGTATAATTGTCTAGATAGAGCTTCTACATCTGGTACAAGAGATAATGATAAAGGAAAAGTACATGTGAATTCTTTTGATGTAGTAGATAGGAGCATAAATAATGAAGCAGATGTGTTTGTAACAAAAAGAAAGAAATAAAAAGATAACCAAGATGGAAATGATCCTAAGAAGATGAAAGGAGAAACTAGTAAGAAACATAGGAGAAGAAAGTTGGGCGTGCAAGATTTTCTGATTTCACAGGGACAAGGACCATACTCCATCTTAAAAGATCTATCCAAAAGGCCTGCAAATATTACATATGGTCAACTTCTGGCTATGTCTTCTGAGAAGAGGTGGGAGCTATGAAGTGGACTCAATGCTCGATGAAGGAAAGAGGTTAAGGTCCCTGTTTTGGAGGCAGAGGCAAATCCCTACGCTCCACAAGTTGAGGTATTATGTAATGGTATTTCAATTCATGATGTCTTAGTTCTGGAGGTGCTTTATAGTTAATGTAATGATAGAGTCTAAAATTCCCCTGCTTTTAAGAAGTTGAAAATTAAAATTTTGAGGTTAAGTGTCTTTTCTGTTATCCTGGTAGTGTGATAAGTCAAGAAATTGGGAAAATCTGTGTTTTTGGGTCATTTTGTGTGTTTTTCGGGCCTGTCAGACATTTTTGTCCCGCGTGTCCCAGGTTCATTCGGGCTCTCTATTCCCGATCGACCGGTTTACCTGAAGTCCATTCTTTTTGGGCCCGTCGGAACTTTTTGTCCCAAATGTCCCAAGTTCACCCGACCCGTTGTTCCCTTTTCGTCCGATTCGGCCGAATCACGTATTCCACGTACTTTCGTCCCGCATGTCCCAAGAACATTTGTGCGTCTTTTCCCGCGTCGCCCAAATCGGCCGAACCGCGTACTTCATGCTTTCGCGTCCCTCGTGTCCCAAATGAACCAAGTGCCATTCGTGCTAATTTTTCCCGCTCTACCCGAATATCTTGCTTTTCAATTTGGTAGATGTGTATTTAATGTGCATTTATTATCTTTCTCTCTCCTAAATGGCTATATAAATGAAGCTTCCCTATGTATTTTTGCACACTGCTTTCATGCTATCTATTGCTCGAACCCTTGCGACCAAAATTCCTACGTGCGTATCCATTCCCCTGTAATTCCATCCCAAGTCCAGCCTGCAGCTTTGCTCTCCGAGTTACTATCAACATGAAGATCAAATTCCAGGGGCAGGAACAAGTTTCACCACTCGAGTCTGCCGTTCCCGATATCGGGGACAGTGAAGTTCGCCACCTTGATTTTGGGGATTTTTGGGCAAGGATGACCGATGCAAACCCTTCACCTATGGCACAGATGATCCATGACAGTGGTTTGGCTTTCACCGGTGGCTTCCCTATCTCAGTGCAATGCGCAGATACAGTGCTCTCTGCGGGTGCTCATTTCAACCCCGACTCGAGTGAGTTGGCCAACGTGCATGGGGAGCTCATCGCCAAACTTGATGTTCCGCCATTGGCACTACCCTAAGAATTCCAGAAATGGACAATTCCATAGTAATCTCTCAAAACTAGGCACAGGCCCTCTTTGACCAAGATAGTGAGAAGTACAAGGCGAGGGTGGCGAAGTCGTGGCTTAAAAACCCTAAAAAGGGGGCATCCCGTCTATCCAAGGTTCTGTTCCATGTCGATTTCAACGAAGAACTATCAGATTTCATAATCCTACTGGCTCGGGTTATGGGCTTACCCTCTACCAATGAGTTCCATTTTTGGATGTGCCCACTTATCAACATGGTGTGCGAAGGGACTCAGAGTATCAACTGGGCAGAGATCATCAGTATGAACCTAGCGAGCAGCTGTCTAATGTACAACAAACAAAGAAATTCTATATGACTTCATACCTGATGTATACTCTGGCAACATCGAGGCAATGGTTTGGTTTCTCATACATCGATGCTCACAAGGATGACCCCGTGTATGCCTACTGCCCGCAGTTCACCCTGGAAACTAGCAATCGCAATTTCCGAAGGGTGAATGACACTTTCACCATGTACATTGTCCGCTTCTTGAGAGCGACACAGCGAGGAGATTTTCTGATGAAGCCATGAGTCTGATATCGCACTACGGTGCTTATTTCATCCAATTTAGAAAGTTTTCTTATATAAGGCTTGCAGGCTATGAGAGCACTCCTCTCAAGCTTCCTATGTTCTGCAATGACAAAATGGCCTTGATAGAAGTGTGTAGGCAATTGGACAAATTGCATAGAACCTGCAGAGATAAGAAAATTACTGGCTTGCACTTCCCCATCTCTTTGGGAAACTACACCTGCAAAACAACCCTGGATGCACAAAATATAGAAAGGGCCCTAGCTCCCATTACTATCCATTTCTTCAGGCCAAGAACTTGCTTTGACTTGAAAAAGTTTATTGAGCAGAACATCAAGATCACTTATCATCATAGGGCAGACACAGAGGATTATTGGGCTGACTGTGTTGATGATTTTGAAGCAAGAAGGAGGCATTACGACAGGTTTTCTCTACAATTGATTCAAGAACTCAACTTGTACCAAGTTCCTGAAGGGCTTCAAGATGATAATTCTGACCTGTACTCATATGAGTATGACAATGTGGTCAAACACACTCCCTTGGAGGACTTGGATTGGTTCAAAAAGGAGAAGGATGATTTGGCTGAAATCCTAGCTCCGGTCTTAGTCAGGACCAAGATCTGGTTTGATAAGAAAGTCCGTGAGCTTAGGAGGCACTCAGGGGAATCCTCCTCCAAGGATGCTTCAACACCAAGGAAGGAAGCATTAACACCCGCATCGAAGCACCTCAAACCCTCTCCCTCATCAACTCAAGGACCTACAGTCTCTACTCCTTCCTCATCCACCCAGGTGTACCAGAAGAAAGTCAAAGAAGTTAAGAAGGAGCCTATGGAAGAAGACCCCCTGAGGAAGCATGCAGAATTGCCTTCGGGACCAGAGAACATTATTGTTCTCAGTGAAAGTGAAGAGAGTGAAGTGCCAGCTCCTGCAAGCGCCCCTGAAGCCCCAATGGATAGGGACAAAGAAGTCCAGAGCGCTGAACTTCCAAGCACCGTTGATTCCTCTGCACCAGGAGCCCCAAGCGCTCCACTCATATCCCAACTCGAGGCAACAACAGTACAAACCTTGGGCACCATGAGTTCTCTATCTCTTGGTCCTCTTGCCCCACCTGCTTCTTCCTCCTCCTCTTTTGCATGGGTGCAACCTCTTGTTGACAGTAGGAAGAGAAAGTCTTCCTCCCGAATTTCAGGACCCAATTTTGATGTCAGGGCCTTGTTAGGCACTACTCCTCCTTCTCACGCCAAAAAGCCAGAACTACCTCCAGGATAGTGTCTGATGCTCAAGGCCAACAATTCCTGGAGATAGCCAAGCCTAAGGTAGAAAAACCTGAGCAAGATTTGCAGGCATCCGACCTTGAACTCTCAAGAATTCCCATGGGAGAGTCCACCCCTGAAGGTGAGATCCACAATCTTTAGGAAATAGTCACCAGAGTCATTGGGAGGGTAGAGAAAGGGCAGCAAACCATTGAACAGTTGGAAGAACAAGCCCAGATTCTTACGAGTTTCATCAAGTCTCTTTGTCCAAGGATAAAGTTTTGGATCCTACCCCATTGACTACTCTTCCACCACCTGTAATTCTGAGCCAGGATGAAGTGCAGAGTATCAAAGACATGCACAAGTATTCTGTCTATGGAAGGGCTATGGAGGCCATGGTGGATGATATGCTGGTTGCAGGATTAAACTTCATTGATGAAGCCTTCAAACTCCACGGGAAGGTGAGTAATTTGCAACAGAAGCTCTCCTCCACTATTGGGAGCATTGATAAAGAACTTAAACTTTGGGGCAGTTGCATAGTAGACCTCCGTCTAATGGGACAAACAGATGAAAATATTTTGACGGCAAGCAAGGTCTTCGAGGATGCCAAGGATAATTTGTCAAAGTCCTGGGTCTACAATGGAATGGAAAATCAAGGTGTTGGAGGAGGCTTTGGGAGAGTTAAAGAATAGCTAGGTAAGGGTGAGGCCTTCAAAACACTAGTTATATCTACCTTCAAAGATATACATTGCCATCTTCATGATGAGACTTCTGGTGTGCCTCTCACTTTACAAGAAATCAAAGCTCAATTCAGAGCTTTTATCAAAGGTGATCTATTCAAGGAAAGCTCCATTTCCAAGGAAAAAATGAAGGAGATCTGCTCTCTTCAATCTGCCATAGAAGAAGCAAATAAAGATTATCATACTCATGTCGAGTTCGACAAGGAAATGGAGAAGTGCCTCGATTTTGGACTCAGTCTACTGCCAACACATCAGTCCCACGAGGCAGAGACATAGCAGAGGCGTTGAAGAGATTCAGACAGTGGATCTTAAAGTCGGTGGGTCCCTCCCAGTCATGAGCACCTGTCTTCTTCTCCTAATTCTTCTCTTCTCTTCCCCCTTTTCCTCTCGGATTTGTTGTAATTAGTTGGGGTATTGCGATTAGCAGCCCTTTAACTAATCATTAGTTAAAAGAAGTAGTTACCAAGAGTAACTAATTTGTAAACTATATAATGGCCTCTCCTCGCCATTTTTAAGGAAGGAAGAACTTGGCTTATTTCTTGAAAGTGTAAATAAATCATAAAGAAATCAATACAGAAGGATTTTTCATTCTTTGTCTATCTGGTTTCCTTTATTCTCAAGCTATTCGTTTAATCTTGTTAGATCATTTGTCTGTATTATGCTGAGAAGCTTTGTATTCTTGCAGATGTTATTTACATAGAACTTTGTGTCTTTTCAAATTTCATCTTATTAATGTGATACAAATGATCTTATTCCAATTCATTGTACCCTCGCATGCATAAGGAATTACTCTATCATCTATAATTCTGAATGGTGCCTTTCTGCTCGTTCTCACATTTTCATTCCTCAGTCCTTTTGTGATTGATGATCCTTTTAGAAAACACTTTCATAATATCCAAGTTCCATAGTAAAACCATGCTTTGTATATGTGTAAATAGGTTCATTTCTGAATAAGGGAACCTCTCCCATTAAAGAGGAGGGACTTCTTGTCCCCTGACTGTTGCTCTTCTTGAAGTCCTTTTTGACAACCAACAGTTTTTGGCGACTCTGCTGGGGAATCATATTCCAGTTCTATAATCATTTATCGATCATCTTTTGATCTGGCGACTCCACATTTTACTCGAGGGAGAAGGGCCCTTGGTATTGAAGATTCTCAGTTTCAGCTTTTGGAACAGCAGGGTTTTCCTTTCCCTTCAACAAGAAGAAATATAAGAGCTCGTTCAACAAGCACTCCTCCTGTCAAAAATAGAATCCCTACGGGTGGTATTCCTTCAGAACAAATCAGTCCTAATCTTCGAGCTCTGATTCTTGCTGGTGTTTCAGTTCCTCTTCAAGCCATTTTTCCAAGAATGGCGGTACCATTGCCTTGGGGTCATCGTGTTGGGCCTCTTGCCCTTCCTCAGCCTTTGCATGAGTTACCTAGAGGTAACCGGAAGAACTTTCCTAAATTCAAGGGCGATGGTAAAGTACATCCTGATGAACACATCGCAGCCTTCATAGTTGCATGCGGAGTTCTAGGAGTTGAACATGAAGACGTCTCCGTAAGGATTTTTGTTGAGACTTTACAAGATAATGCTGCTGATTGGTTCTATCACCTTCCGGCCGGAGCTATCACTAGCTGGAACACAATGAGAACTAGGTTTGAAAACCGTTTCAAACCGGTGGAAGACGTGCATGCTTTGCTAGCCCAAATTTCTCAAATAAAGAAGGAATCACAAGAGCCCATGAGAGAATTTGTGGCTCGATTCAACAGGTTGATTAACAAAATTCCACCAAATACTCAACCTGTAGACCAAATCCAAAAATGCTTCTTCCTAAACGCCCAATTGCCTGAAGTTAGTTATGCACTGAGAAGGGCTAATCTCGCAACATTGGCCGAGGATCAAACTCTTGCTGTTAGTGTTGAAGATGATTTAATCATGTCAGGGAAGTTGAGGAGAGACCCTTCTAAATCTAAGTCTGCTTCTTCCTCCTCTTCCACTCCTGGACCTAATACTGATCCATTGGTACAAAAACTTGCAAATGATCTCATCGCCATTAAGAAACAATTGGCTCAGCATACTCCCTATGCAGACGTTCCAAGGAGGAATTTTCAGCCCAGAAATCATTTGCCTGACTTCTCAAACAAGGCTAGCGCTTGAAGGACCTCCTATTAAAGTTCCTGTCAATGCAACTGAGAAGTTGAAGAACCAGAGGATGAGGAGGTTAATGAAGATTGTGAGGAATTTGTTGAAGAGGTTGATGATGAAACAGATGAACTTGAGGGATCTCGAGTTAATTTCTTCACCACTGAAGGCATTGATGAAGGAGATGATTATGATGAAGTAGTAGCAGACATGAATAGTGAATCATACGCTGTCATGACTCGAGAGCAGACAAATCGGAGGGAGAAAGTGATGCAGCCCACCAAAAAATCTAAGGAGCAGCCGACAACTATCCCCGTAATTGCAAAAAGAGGATCCCCTATCCCCATTTCATCTACACCAAAGGTGAGTCCTGTCAATTCTGCTACTAAAGTTACTTCTTTTTCCCCTAAAATTGATAAACCTAGGATCTCAAGTGATGATAACCCATCCACTTCTGGGTCTTTCGATATTATTGATCACCTAAAAAAGACTAAGGTTCAAATCTCAGAGGCTGAATATTATCAAACCCATCCCAAGGCTTTTGCTAAAATGATTCACTTTGTCAATTCCCATTCTAAAACTACCTCTAAAGGCCTTTTACCCACTCCTTCTTCTGCACCACAACCTAATCTGGTAGCCGTGTCACCTCACCCAATGACAAAATCAAACCATTCTATGTAACACTCCTTATAGCTGGCCATAGGCTCAGTAATTACGTCATAGACTCAGGAGCATCAGACAATGTAATGCCTGCCAAAGTAGCTCATGCCTTAGGCTTGACTCTCACCCGCACTTACGGATCTTGTTATTCCATGGAGAGTAAGGAAGTGCCCCTGGTCGGAAGGATTAAGGATGCACAAGTGGCTTTTGCTACTTTGCCTGAGAAGAAAGTTTTGGCTACTATCCTAGTAGCAGATATTCCTCCTTCATATGGGATGTTGCTAAGCAAAAATTTCTGTAAGGATGTGGGTGGAGAAATTCAAATGGATTGGTCACATGCCCTCATACCTGTTAATGGGCAAATGAAGAAGTTGCTGCCTGAGAAGCAGTCTGAGTATATTGTACAAAAAACTGATGATCCCAAAGCACAAATACTCTATGAGGATATGGGTCATGGAAACTACATGATTATGTCTCTAAAAGAAATCCAACTCCCCAAAGTGTCACCTAAAGATCCTAATGGTGTTTGGATACTAGAGTTTGATGGAAGTTGTTCTTCAGCTGGTTCTAGAGCTGGTGTCATATTGGTGTCACCTGAAGGAAGCATTCATCCTTTCTCATTCAAGTTGCAATTTGAAAATACCAATAATACAACAGAGTATGAAGCTCTCATTCTTGGACTCTAGGTGGCAAAAGAACAAGGTGTGAAGAATCTTCTAGCTCGTGGGGATGCGGAATTGATTGTCAAGCAAGTTAGGAACCTCTTCCAGGTAAAGAATAGAAGGTTGAAACATTACAGGAATCAGGTTTGGGACTCCATTGAATTTCTTGACGCTTTCTCCATCGAAGCAATGCCTAGGAAGAAAATACCAGGGCTGATTCACTAGCAGTCTCAGGGTCACTGCTTATACCTCATCCTGACTTTTCTCAAGATAAGTTCACCATCGAGATGATCCATAGACCTAGTGTACCTGATAATACAAGTAACTGGCAAGTTTTCAATGACGATCAACACTTGCTTTCTTTCTTAGAACTCAAGGATAATTTTGAACAGTTGTACTTTGAAGGAAGTGATAATTTGCCTCGTGAAAGTGTGCCCTTTGACAAAGAAGCCGCCAAAGAAGAAGAAGCGGATCAGGATGGATGTATCAAACTCAAAGGAAACAAGATTCCAAAAGGATTGGTGAGTTTAGAAGAACTGTTTGACAAACACGATAGGTATGTAAAGTTTAAAGCTTCTACTGGACCTCAACAATCAGCTGAATATGAAAAAATTAATATTGGGAGTTCTACTGATCCTAAACTCGTGAACATTGGAAAATGTTGCACCCCAGAAGAAAAGAAGAAGGTAATTAGTCTTTTGAAAAAGTATAAAGATGTCCTTGCTTATTCCTATGAAGACTTAAAAGCCTTTCAACCAAAGGAGATGCAGCATTTTATCCCTCTCAAACCTGGGATTAAGCCTTTTAAATAGAAGCAGAGGCAATACAATCCTAAGATAGCTGACACCATCTTTCAGGAAATACAGAAGTTATTAAAGGCTAAAATCATTTTTCCTATCCATCATTCAACATGGATTGCCAATATTGTGCCTGTTAGAAAGAAAAATGGTGAGATTCGTATCTGTGTTGACTTCAGGAATCTAAATCAAGCTTCCTTAAAAGATAATTATCCCTTACCTATGATGGATCAGGTCTTGCAAGCAGAACGGATCCAAAATGTTGTCTATGCTTGATGGCTTCTCGTGATATAACCAGTAGAAGTTAATACCGCAGATCAACACAAAATGAATTTCACTACTCCTTGGGGTACCTTTGCTTACAAAAGGATGCCTTTTGGGCTCATTAATGCCGGTGCTACTTTTCAGAGAGCTATGGACTTAGCCTTTGGAAGTTTGAAAGGGAAGTGTATTGTTGTATACCTTGACGACTTGACTGTGTTTTCTAAAACAAGGGCCGATCATTTTCAGCATCTGGAAACAATTCTTTTAAAATGTAGAGAACATGGGATCTCTTTAAATCCTAAGAAATCTATTTTTTGTGTCACGAAGGGGAAATTATTGGGGCACGTTGTCTCCAAGGATGGTATAAAAATTGATCCTGAGCGAGTTCAAGCTATTTAGCAAATTCCTCTTCCAACTAGCAAGAAAGGAGTGCACTCCTTCTTTGGTAAGGTTAACTTTCTGAGGAGATTCATCCCTGATTTTTCAGAGCTAACTTTGAATATCTCTCAAATGATGAAAGGAAAATAGACGTTTGGTTGGTCTCCTGAAGGGAAAGAGGCTTTTGAAGGTATTAAAAAGGCTATTGCTAAACTCCTGTTTTAGCATGTCCAAATTTCAACAAAGATTTCATTATCTATTGCTATGCCACGCTTAACACCTCGGTCATTGTTTCGACTCAAAAGATTCTAATGATCATGAACTCCCAATTGCATTTATGAGCTACATTCTAAAAAATCATGAGTTAAAATACACCATAATGGAAAAACATGCTTTTGCAGTGGTTAAAGCTGTCAAGCAATTTTGTTTTTACATTCTTAACTCTCACTCCACAGTGTTGGTACTAGATACAACTATCAAGTCAATTCTCACACAACAGAATTTGGATCCAAGAGAGGGAACTGGGTGGCCAAGGTCTAAGAATATGACATTGACATCAGACCAACTAAGCTCATTCGTGGAAAAGGCTTGTGTGAACTCATCGCTGAGGGAGCTGGACATGGGTTATTGGAGGATGAAGTTGATCTTCCTACCGTTTTGTTTCTTGGCTCAATCGATGAATGGTATGCTGATATCACACATTTTCTCACCTATGGGGAATGCCCCTCTCATTTGACTACCAAAGAAAAGAGGGCTGTTAAACTAAGGTCAGTTCAATATGTGTTGTGGGAAAATGCCTTGTTTAAGCGTGGATTGGATGGGATATTTTAAAATGTGTGGACAAGGAACAACAAAAGAAGCTACTTTCTGCTTTTCATAATCAGGCATGTGGAGGGCACTACTCATCAACTGTTACTACTCACAAGATTCTTCGTGGGGGATATTACTGGCCCACCTTGTTCAAGGATGCATCAAAATGGGTTGATAAATGTGAGGCTTGTCAGACTTTCATGGGTAGACCCAAGTTGGCCTCCTTGCCCCTTAAACCAGTTGTGATCGAAGAACCTTTTCAGCAATGGGGTTTAGATTTCATTGGAACACTTAATCCCTCTTCTAGTGCTGGTCATACCCATGTATTAACCACCACAGATTATTTCACCAAATGGGTAGAAGCCATTCCAGTAAAGAGTACTACTTCAGAAGTAGTATGCAGTTTTATCAAAGAAAACATCTTGGTAAGGTATGGTGTGCCAAACAAGATCGTGACAGATAATGCTTCAAACTTTTCTTCAACCGAGATGATGGATTTTTGCTATGGATATGGCATCTCCCTAGCTCATTCCTCATATTACTATCCTCGGGGAATGGACAAGCCGAATCAACAAACAAAAATCTGGTGGCTATAATAAGGAAATTAGTTAATGAGTCCCAACGAAACTGGCACAAGAAACTCTATGATGCTCTTTGGGCAGATAGGATCACACCTAAGAGAGCCATTGGGATGTCTCCTTTTTAGGTAGTATATGGAGTGGAGGCCCAATTGCTAGTAACAGTGGAGCTACCAGCCTTGCATTTAATGAAGGCCATTGAAGATACCAGTTTCAACGATTCTTTGGATAAGAGAATTATGTATCTCCACAAATTGAATGAGGACAGATTACCTGATAGGATATCTGATCACCAACAAAAAGTAAAGGTCTTGTTTGATAAAAAGCTAGGTTCAGAGATTTTAAAATTGGAGACATCGTTTTACTGTGGGATAAAAGGCATGAACCTCGTGGCAGCCATGGCAAGTTTGATTCCCTTTGGCTCGGACCTTTTAAGATCAGGCACTTTGCTGGTGAGAATTCTTTTTACCTTGATTATATGGATGGTTCTTCTCTCCCACTTCCTTATAGTGGGTAGTACCTAAAACTGTTTAAGTCTTAGGTGATTAGGAAGTCCTTTGTATATTCTGTATAGTGTGTGTGTTCTCCTTTCCTTCCCTTGTTTTTGTGTGTTGTTTGTTTGGGGTGTTGTCTTCTGTATTGGTTTGCTTTTGACTCCGTGGCCCAATGGATAAGGTACTGGTCTACTTCCCGAGTTTGTCTAAATTCTTGCCTTGTCTCATTCTTTGAATTCATGCCAAGTCATCCCCAGAAGGAGCCAGCTGTTGTCCACTCAAAATTCCCCTACTTTTAAGAAGTTGAAAATTAAAATTTTGAGGTTAAGTGTCTTTTCTGTTATCCTGGTAATGTGTGATAAGTCAAGAAATTGGGAAAATTTGCGTTTTTGGGTCATTTTGTGTGTTTTTCGGGCTGTCGGACATTTTGTCCCTCGTTCCCAGTTCATTCGGGCTCTCTATTCCCGATCGGCCGGTTTACCCAAAGTTCGTTCTTTTCGGCCCGCCCGTCGAACTTTTTGTCCCAAATGTCCCGAAGTTCACCCGAACCCGTTGTTCCCTTTTCATCCGATTTGGGCAAATCACATATTCTCGCGTATTTTTCCCGCATGTCCCAAGAACATTTGTGCGTCTTTTCCCGCGCGTCGCCCGAATCACCGAACCACGTACTTCACGCCACATCCCTCGTGTCCCAAATGAACCAAGTGCCATTCGTGCTAATTTTTCCCGCTCTACCCGAATATCTTGCTTTTCAATTTGGTAGATGTGTATTTAATGCACATTTATTGTCTTTCTCTCTCCTAAACGGCTATATAATGAGCTTCCCCCTATGCGTTTTTGCACACTGCTTTCATGCTATCTATTGCTCGAACCCTTGCGACCAAAATTCTTGCGCGCGTATCCATTCCCCCTGCAATTCCATCCCAAGTCCAACCTGCAGCTTTGCTCTCTCGAGTTACTATCAACATGAAGATCAAATTCCAGGGGCAAGAGCAAATTTCACCACTCGAGTCTGCTGTTCCCGAGATCGGGGACAGTGAAGTTTGCCACCTTGATTTTGGGAATTTTTGCGCAAGGATGACCTATGCAAACCCTTCACCTATGGCACAGATGATCCATGACAGTGGTTTGGCTTTCGCCGGTGGCTTCCCTATCTCAGTGCAATGCGCAGATATAGTGCTCTCCTGCGGTGCTCATTTCAACCCCGACTCGAGTGAGTTGGCCAACGTGCATGGGGAGCTCATCGCCAAACTTGACACTGCCGCCATTGGCACTGCCCTAAGAATTCTAGAAATGGACAATTCCATAGTAATCTCTCAAAACCAGGCACATGCCCTCTTCGACCAAGACAGTGAGAAGTACAAGGCGAGGGTGGCAAAGTCGTGGCTTAAAAACCCTAAAAAGGGGGCATCCCGTCTATCCAAGGTTCTGTTCCGTGCCGATTTCAACGAAGAACTATCATATTTCATAATCCTACTGGCTCGGGTTATGGGCTTACCCTCTACCAATGAGTTCCATTTTTGGATGTGCCCACTTATCAACATGGTGTGCGAAGGGACTTAGAGTATCAACTGGCAGAGATCATCAATATGAACCTAGCGGAGCAGCTGTATCTAATGTATAAAAACAAAGAAATTCTATATGACTTCATACCTGATGTATACTCTGGCAGCATCGAGGTAATGGTTTGGTTTCTCATACATCGATGCTCACAAGGATGACCCCGTGTATGCCTACTGCCCGCAGTTCACCCTGGAAACCAGCAATCACAATTTCTGAAGGGTGAATGATGCTTTCACCATGTACATTGTCCGGCTTCTTGAGAGCGACACAACTAGGAGATTTTCTGATGAAGCCATGAGTCTGATATCACACTACGGTGCTTACTTCATCTAATTTAGAAAGTTTTCTTATATAAGGCTTGCAGGCTATGAGAGCACTCCTCTCAAGCTTCCTATGTTCTGCAATGACAAAATGGCCTTGATAGAAGTGTGCAGGCAATTGGAAAAATTGCATAGAACCTGCAGAGATAAGAAAATTACTTGGCTTGCACTTCCCCATCTCTTTGGGAAACTACACCTGCAAAACAACCCTGGATGCACAAAATATAGAAAGGGCCCTAGCTCCCATTACTGTCCATTTCTTCAGGCCAAGAACTTGCTTTGACTTGAAAAATTTTATTGAGCAGAACATCAAGATCACTTATCATCATAGGGCAGACACAGAGGATTATTGGGTTGACTGTGTTGATGATTTTGAAGCAAGAAGGAGGCATTACGGCAGTTTTCTCTACAATTGATTCAAGAACTCAACTTGTACCAAGTTCCTGAAGGGCTTCAAGATGATAATTCTGACCTGTACTCATATGAGTATGACAATGTGGTCAAACACACTCCCTTGGAGGACTTGGATTGGTTCAAAAAGGAGAAGGATGATTTGGCTGAAATCCTAGCTCCGGTCTTAGTCAGGACCAAGATCTGGTTTGATAAGAAAGTCCGTGAGCTTAGGAGGCACTCAGGGGAATCCTCCTCCAAGGATGCTTCAACACCAAGGAGGGAAGCTTTAACACCCAGATCAGAAGCACCTGTGCAAACCCCTCCTGCCTCGTCAACTCAAGGACCTACAGTCTCTACTCCTTCCTCATCCACCCAGGTGTACCAGAAGAAAGTCAAAGAAGTTAAGAAGGAGCCTGTGGAAGCAGACTCCCTGAGGAAGCATGTAGAATTACCTCTGGGACCAGAGAACATTATTGTTCTCAATGAAAGTGAAGAGAGTGAAGTGCCAGCTCCTGCAAGCACCCCTGAAGCCCCAATGGATAGGGACAAAGAAGTCCAGAGCGTTGAACTTCCAAGCACCGTTGATTCCTCTGCACCAGGAGCCCCAAGTGCTCCACTCATATCCCAACTCGAGGCAATAGTAGTACAAACCTTGGGCACCATGAGTTCTCTGTCTCTTGGTCCTCTTGCCCCACCTGCTTCTTCCTCCTCCTCTTTTGCATGGGTGCAGCCTCTTGTTGACAGTAGGAAGAGAAAGTCTTCCTCCCGAATTTCAGGACCCAATTTTGATGTTGTGGCGGCCTTGTTAGGCACTACTCCTTCTCATGCCAAAAAAGCCAGAACTACCTCCAGGATAGTGTCTGATGCTCAGGGCCAACAATTCCTGGAGATAGCCAAACCTAAGGTAGACAAACCTGAGCAGGATTTGCAGGCATCTGACCTTGAACTCTCAAGAATTCCCATGGGAGAGTCCACCCCTGAAGGTGAGATCCACAATCTTCAGGAAACAATCACGAGAAGAAAGAAAGAAAGATCATTACCCTCTTCCATTCTTAGATCGGATCTTGGATGAAGTAGGCGGCCAAGAGTGCTATAGTTTTGCTTGATGGATATAACAGATACAACCAAGTTTATATAGTGGAGAAAGATCAACCAAGACCACGTTCACCACTCCTTGGGAATGTTTGCTTATAGAGTTATGCTTTTTAGGTTGTGTAATGCTCCGGAAACGTTCTAACGTTTGATGAATAGGGTGTTTGAGCCCTACATTGGAAACTTCATCGAGTATTTCGGATGATTTTTGCATCTATGGGAGCAAAATGGAGCACTGCACTGATGGAGACATCATTTCAAAGGTTGGATGAAGCACAAGCCTCACTAAACCCTACAAAATTTGTCTTTGGATGTTCTAAAGGTGTTTTGTTAGGGCATGTTGTATCCAAAGATGGTATTGGTACTTGATCCCGATAAAGTTTCAAAATCAAAGAGTTACCATTTCCTATGAATAGAAGTAAGTTGAGATCATTTGTAGGCCATGTGGGTTACTATAGAAGGTTCATTATGAATTTCTCCAAGATTACACAGCCACTAACCCAGTTCTTGAAGAAGGATGTTACTTATGAACCAAGAAAGAAGGTGCATGAAGATTTTGAACAATCAAGGAGGCTTTAGTGTCTTCCCCCGATTTAAATAATCCAGTTCCGGAGCAAGCCATTCATTGTGTATATTGATGCTTTAGATGCAGCACTAGGAAGTACTCGAGCCAAAATGATGAAAATGAGAATGATCATCCAGTTTACTTTGGGAGCAAACAAATAAGCAGTGTTGAGGTAAATTATATTGTAATTGAAAAAGAGGCTCTATCTATCATTTTTGCTGTAAAAAAGTTTAGAAATTACTTGCTAGGGAAGAATTTTACGATTCAAGAACAAATCATCGAGGCTCTAAAATATATTGTAAATAAGCCTAACCCATTAGGGAGGATAGCAAGATAGATAATTTTGTTACAAGAATTTGAATTTGAAATTATAGATAGGCCAGGAAAGAAGCATGTCAATGCAGATGCACTCTCTCGAGCCTATGATGGTTTAGGTTCATCTTGTGATGATGATGATTTCCCGATGCAACATTGTTATCCCTTGACACAATCCCTAGTGAATACATAGATATTTGGAATTATATAAATGAATTCAAGTTTCATGATGGTGCCAATGCAAAGACTAAGAGGAATATTACTCAAGCTAGTCATCCATATTCTATTCTACATGGAGTGTTATTTCGAATAGGACCTGATGGACAGTATAAGAGGGAAGTTGGACATGATCAAGGGAAGGAGCTGATAGAATAATTCCATAATGGTATATGTGGAGGACACTTCTCTGGAAAACTTAGAACAAGAAGGATCTTGGATGCAGGTTATCAGTGGCCCACTCTTTTTAGAGATTGTTATAATTATTGTAAGACATGTGATATTTGTCAAACACATGGTAACCGTAAGACTTCATCAGCTCCATTATGCCCTATTCTTCCACTTGGTCCCTTTGAAAAGTGGGGAATAGATATTGTAGGTCAAATTACAACTACCCCATGCCAAAATAAGTATATTGTAGTTGCCACAAATTATTTAACCAAGTGGGTTAAAGCTAGGCCATTGAAAACAACTTCCATGGATGAAGTGGCAAGGTTCATATATGAATGCATTGTCACCAGATTTGGTTGTCCATTAAAAATTGTAATAGATCAAGGAAGCCACTTCATTAATGAGGTGGTAGAATCCTTAGTCAACAAGTTTTCTATTAAGCACAGGAAGGAAACAACATATAAGCCAAGCATAAATGGACAGGTGGAATAAAAAATTGTGTTGTGTCAAATTCTAGCAAAAGATGTAGCCTTGCAAAGTACATAAGTGGGATAAAAGGATTCATGCAACATTATGGGCATATAGGGCAACATCAATGTCGAAACAAGATACTCCCCATTTCAGGTTGGCTTATGGCATTGATCCGAGTTCTTCCTATTGAGTTTGATATTCCCACCGTGAGAGCTTTGAAAAATGAAAGAATGGATGAAAGTGATTCAAGAAAAGAAAGGTTGGTACATCTTCATTTGCTAAAGGAAATGAGTGAAATAGCGAAGGATACAAGCTATAAGAAGAAAATGAAGCGAAGGAATACTTTGATCAAAAGATCTGTTGGTCTCCATTTCATGTGAATGACTTGGTTCAAGTATATGATTCCGTATACAAAAAAGAAGGCGAGAAAATTTCTTCCCAAATGGATGGGGCCCTACAAAATAGCAGTTGTGCATGAAAATGGTACATATCGACTGGAGGAATTGGATGGCACTCTCATTACGAAATGGGTCAACCACGACAAGTTAAAGATTTTCCAAGCACTAGAATAGTCTACTACGAGGACGGAGTAGAAGCTAGGAAGGGGGAAGATGTCGACGTTAAAATTTTCCTCCGTAATTTCTATTTCATTAATGTATGTATTAGGAATAGGATGTTGTTAAGTATAATTAGTAGTAGCGTCCGATAGAAGATAACGGCACTACTGGTACGATGCCGCCAATAATGTATAGTACGGTAACAGTCAAAGTACAATAGGAATGTTGTGGTAAAAAGTAAATATTTGTCGTAAGTGGTTCGGTAATGTTAAAATGTCAAAGTTAGGGTAAGTAGAGAAGTAGGGTCTACATGATTAGGAATTAGAAATATTATATTGGTAATAAGGACAAGCGGAGGTCATAAATATTTTGTGTATTTTATTTGTAAAAGTCTAAAAATGTGGAACCCATGTGAAATGATAAGGTTTATCTTATCTTAAAAGATAAGCCTACATGTAAAGATAAGATTTAAGGTATGGAATATGATTCGTCAGAGTATATTTCTTATCCTATCTTAGAGATAAGGTGGATAAGCCTAAAAGTTCTATAAATAGAGAGGCTACCCCCTCATTTAGCATAGAAGGAAGTAGTGAGAAATATTGTATGAGTAAGTGTGTGAAGGAAGCCATCATTTAGAAAGTGTGTTAAAGAAGCCATTAAGAGGTGTAATTGTGAAGTTTCTCCCATAGTTATTGTTGGAAGGCAAGTGGAGTTGGTAACACTTGAAGTACTTCATGGGTGAGATTGTAACAATTTCATGTTGATATTATAATTTACACTTATATTTCATATTTGTCATCATTCCTTTGTATCATAGTCTATGCTATTCTTGTGTTATGTTTGTTGTTGTGTTTCCAGATTACATCCACCAAACTAAAAGGCATGCATTAGTAAATAATCATAGCACGAGGAGTTCTGGTGGAGAATTATCATAGTCTTTGGATCGGTGATGACAGGTTCCTTGGGATTGAAACCAATATAATGCTATCTTAGACTGTGAATTTTTAGCCCAGTCATAACATCCTCAACAATAGACCCATACATCCATTTTACCTGCAATACATCACAATAAGTGATCATGTTTATTAGCATTTAACATATTTTCATTAGTATCTCATTTATTCACATCCTTCTTAAATCAAAGCCAAAATCACATTTGTTCAAATCCTTCTATAATATTCATAAACCTCTTTTTCATAGTACCCTTTACAATACTACCTTTACTATTACTTGTTTTAAAGTTGTAATTAATAAAAAAACACCCTAAGCACAGTACTATAGATGATCTTGTGATGGGATGGAAGCAATATTAGGCATAGAGAGGATAGTGAGTGTACCAATTTACCCCAGACAATGTTGGTTTCATAGTTGCAACTAGAAACCTTTTAGGCCTCTTGTGTAATAGGTGAAGGAGGAGCATAGTTATTGCATGGAGTTCCTGTTAACATAGTTTGATCTACTTCTAAAAGGAGATAATATTCTCCAAAAGCTTTTATCAAAGCCTCATAAGTACAACCGGACACAAAATCACGGAGCCACCTGCTTAAGAGAAATGGACATAAATTATAATACTCAAGTAAAATTGTATCACAAAGTATCTTCAAGGTTTATTTTAGCTACTACAATGGCTCTTAAAATATACCATTCTCTAATTCTTACTCCCTTGCATACTTCTACCATTGTGCAGAGTTAAATTAAAACTACCCTTCAAGTGGTTTTTATCACCTATTCAAGGTGACCTCATTTAGGATAGTATTGGTAGTATTTTACAAGACCCATATATTTTTATGGGGGATTGATCTATAAGATGATTACTCTACCTTTTCCATGGGTTTCATGTCCTTTTTTGTGATCTTAATTCATCATCTATAAAAACCTTTCTAACTAGTTCACAACTTTTGAAATTATCGCTTACTTTGACTAGTACTTTCATCTGATTTCCAAAGGGATCATCCTTGAGACCTCCATGGAATATTTGAGGAAATTGCACAAAACCACATTCTTTTTCAGATTTACAGTCAAGGAAGAAGCACATAGCATGTTTTATGACTTTGCAATCGTTCACATGCATATCAGAGTTAGATTAAGTGTGAAAGGAACATTTGTCATCACTGCTGATACTCTTGCCTAAAAATACAAACACATAAAACAAATGTTATAATATTATATATACTCAAATGCCATCGAAACTAATAACAAATGACATTATATATTACATATTCATGTGGATCTTTGGTTCATTGCTAGTAGATTTTTTTTTGCTGAAGATTCCTAAGGAGAAGACCCTAGCCTAAAAAAAGTTCCTATTACAGTCCATGATTGATCTACAAATCACTGGACTTAACAGGGAAAGTTAAATGCACATTATCGTGCTACAAAAACCAAAAAAATAGTTCCTATATAAGAATATATATATCATTTGAACTATAAAGTCCTAGACTTTCAACAAAAAGTGTGATAACCACTCCATGCTGAAAGAGCCAAAATTAGAGAACCCCGAATTCAATCTTCCGGGCCGAGCCAGGAGGATTTTCTGCCAGAATCTCCACCTTTGAGTCGTTTAAAGATGAAGAAGAGCTAGCACAACAATCTGACATTTCAACTTTGGCCTTCTCCAGGAGGCAGAGTCCCTGGTTTTCCACCACTACCACCAAGCCACGAGAGAGATTTCACTCCACGAGTCGGGCATGAATATGAAATTGTAAATTGACCACCCTCACTTCTAGGTCCTTCATCTCCTTGTGGAGGAGAAACTAGCCGGCTGAATTAGAAATAATGTTGGCCACGCTCAACCCTTATGCCGCATCAAACACATTCCTTTGACCCACAAATTGACCAAGGTCCAACATTAACCTCCTCAATTTATCACAGACAACCACTTCTTTTTTCATCTTCTATGCTTTTGCCACCGACCAAACCGGTTCTAACCAACCTCTCATGGCCATATTTTTAATTCTCCAATTGAGCCACTTTGAAAAGGCATCGCCTAAATCAGCCCGATTCGAGCTTAGTGCCGCTTCCTCCCGAGATCCATCCAAAAGTCACCACTTTGTACACCATGAGAGAAGAAGGAGAAAAAACCAGGACAAACTTCAACCCACCAAACACACCACTGAAGGAAAACCAACCAAAGCTGCGGAAGAACGATCCGAAAAAGCTAACCCAAAAAATACCAAAACTCAACTTAAAAGCCAAACGCCTTCCCCAAATCCAATGCATGCTTTGTATGTGCCACACTTCAAATCCAAAATCACATCCTTCCCTTAAAAACCATCAATGCCGGGAGGGGAGGAAAATAATGGGTACGACCTTAGAGATTAAAATTCCCCTCAAAGACGAGCCAAACACACATCATTAACCAAAAGGGTTTGAATGTCATTAGGGAAAAACATTTCACATGATTGAGTGTCACCCGACCCTTATTCTAAAGCATGACACCAATATTAGCCAAATTATCCACCACCTTATTGCCTTCTCAAAAATGTGAGAAAATTTCACCTCCTCAAAATCAAGAAAAATTGCCTGAATGTTATCACAAATGGATTGTAATTGCCATGCATGAGAAGAATTTCCTTGCACTATCATAATGATAGCCAAAGAGTCACCTTCAACCCAAATTCTAGACCATTTCCTGCACTTAGCTTCAGCCAGACCCCACCACAAGGCCATGCCTTCTACGAAATTATTGGAAGCTACACCACAATCAAAATCCATAGCAAGGACAGGCTGACAATCATCATTACGAAACACACATCCACATCTAGTGACTCCAGGGTTGCCTTTAGAGGCACCATAAAAATTTAGTTTGATCCAACCTGCTGAAGGAGGACTCCATTGTGTCAACTTCTTATCCTTACTCCCCTTATCAGGAGCCTTCACATCAAACTTAATATTGATTGAAGGCCATTTTCTAAAAATCTATCTATCTTCACTATTTCTATAAACCAAGTATGAGCATTTGGAATCCATTAAATCTGACAACCAAACTTCAATATTATTCCAAAATTTCCCCACCGATTTCCTTGCACCTTGAAAAATTATGCTATTCCTCTCTAGCCACAAACACTAAATAACTACATGGCGGTTAAAGACCATAGTAGAGAAAGGTCTTTATGAGAAATCTTGCACTTTGCCACCGCGACTAATAGGATCCCAAACTAAAGGAGGGACCCAAGTGATATTCCACTCAAACCACACTTGAGACCAAACATGGGAAGCAAAAGGGCAATGGGTGAAGATGTGATCACCTGATTCCTCATCCTCTTCACATAAAAAACACAGGCTTGTGCCGTTAAATCCCCTTTTAATCAAATTATCAAAGGACAAGCACTTACCGAGAGTAGCCAACCACACAAAATGATTAGCTTTTGGGAGACCTTCTTTAAGCCAAACGAAAGACCAAGGAAAATATTTTGAGACCCACAACTTCTTTCCGAAAGCTGATGTGTAAGTACAGATCCTTCACAGTAACCTTCCCAGAGCTTGAGCCAACCCAAATAATCGAGTCCTCTGAGAGACCCACCGGGCATGGCATATTATTGATCTCTTGGAAGAAATTCACTACCCCAACATTATTTGTGAGAACTTCTATACTAGGATAGATCTACTTCTTGACCCCCATCATCGCACAAGTAATCCCTTACTTTTGAGCCCTAATTATCAATCACTTCCTCTTTGAACCTAGAAATACCATCCACCTTTTCCAAGGGACCAATAGACAACCAATTATCTCTCCACATATCCACCCTGCTACCACAATGAGGAACCCACTTTAAGTCCAGAACAATAGAATCTCTGCAACCTTTAATGAAGTTCCAAATCCTAGAGGCACTCAAAATATTGGGCTAGAAGGAAATCTCAATTGGATCTTGAGAAACCAAATATTTAACAACCAAAACTCTGCTCCAAAGATGCTCTTTATCTTCATAAATTCTCCACAAAATTTTACCACCAAGGGCCTCATTCATGAATTTGTAATTTCTGAAACCCAAACCACCTTCCTTCTTAGGGCGACATACATCTTTCCAAGCCACCAAATTGAATTTCTACTTCTCATCAGATCCACTCCACAGGAACCTCCTTTGAAGACTTACAATACACTTCATTACTTTCTCTAGGATCTTGAACAACGACATAAAGTAAGTAGGAATCACTTGCAGGGATGTCTTAATAAGAATGGCTCTTTACGCAAAGAAAGCCACTTGCCTTTCCAAGAAGCCAACTTTCCTTGGATTCTATCAACCACAGGTTTCCACAGTCCCACCCCAACTTTCCCTCCAATAAGAGGCATACCCAAATACGAGCTAGGTAGGCTGCCTATTGAGAAACCAAAAATATTTGCAATCCTCCTTTGAAGCCTTGGATCTACATTTATGAAGAAAATAACTGATTTCTTAGAGCTTACCTTTTGACCTGCCACCTTTTCATATCTGAGGAGAATCTCCTGGAACTTCTGAGCCTCTGACACCAAAGGCTCACCAAAGAGAGCAATATCATCCACGAATTGCGCATTCGAAATCGGCTCTAAAGAGGAAGAAATTGTAAGACCTTTCAATTCCTTTGAGTCGACAACTTTTTGAATGGATCTTGAGAGACATTCTGCCATTATTATAAACAGAAAAGGAGAAATTGGGTCACCTTGCCAAGACCTCTTGAAGTTGAGAAGTATCTAGTCGGACATTGTTGATTAAGAATGAGAATCTTGGAGAAGAGAAACAATTCCTAATGAACTGAATCCAATCACAGGGGAAACCGAACTTAGCAAGAACTGCTTCCAGGAACTTCCAATTGACCCTGTCATAAGCTTTCATCATATCCAATTTTATGATCATTCCAGGGTTTCTTTTGTGAGAGAGAGAATGGATCACTTCATGGGCAATTACAATGCCGTCAAGAATTTTCTTCCCTTCCACAAAACCATTTTGGCTATCTGAAATTATCAAACATAAGAAAGCTTTGAGCCTAGTCGCCATAACCTTGGTCACAATTTTATAGATACCATTACACAAAGCAATAGGTTGAAAGGCATCAAAATACTTGACATCATCAGTCTTTGGGATAAGGGCTAAAAAGGTTGAATTCCATTATTTTAGAATTGATTTCTTTTTCCTGCTTTCTTAAACTGCCACCCACACATCCTCTCCCACAATATGCCATTTTTTTGAAAAAAACCAATTTGGAACTTGTCATCACCAATCCAAAGCACTATGATAATTCTTCACCAGAACTCCTCATGCTATGATTATTTACTAATGCACACCTTTAGTTTGGTGGATGTAATCTGAAACAAAACAACAACATAACACAAGAATACCATTGACTATGATAAGACGGAATGATGAAAAATCTGAAATATCAAAGTAAATTATAATATTAACATGAAATTGTTACAATCTCACCCATGAGGTACTTCAAGTGTTATTGACTTCACTTGCCTTTCACCAAGACTATGGGAGAAACTTTACAATAACACCTCTTAATGGCTTCTTCAACACACCTTTAATCGATGGCTTCCTTCACACACTTCATACAATATTTCTCACTACTTCCTTCTATGTTAAATGAGGGGGTGGCCTCTCTATTTATAGAACTTCCGAGCTTATCCATCTTATCTCTAAGATAGGATAAGAAATCCACTCGACGAATCATATTCCATACCTTAACTCTTATCTCATACATGTAAGCTTATCTTTTAAGATAAGATAAACCTTATCATTTTACATGGGTTCCACATTTTTAGACTTTTTACAAATAAAATACTCAAAATATTTATGACCTCACTCCTTGTCCTTATTACTAATATAATATTTCTAATTCCTAATCATGTAGACCCTACTTCTTTAATTACCCAAACTTTGACATTTTAACATTACCGGACCACTTACGACAAATATTTACTTTTTACAACATTCCTATTGTACTTTGACTGTTACCGTACTCCACATTATCGGCACCGTACTGACGGCGCCGTTATCTTCTATTAGACGCTACTACTAATTATACTTAACAACATCCTATTCCTAATACATACATTAATGAAATAGAAATTACGGAGGAAAATTTTAGTGTCGACATCTTCCCCCTTCCTAGCTTCTACTCCGTCCTCGGAGTAGACTTATTCTGGTGCTTGGAAAATCTTCAACTTGTCGTGGTTGACCCATTCCATAATGGGAGTGCCATCAAATTCCTCCAAATCGGTATGTACCATTTTCATGCACAAACTGCTATTTTTGTAGGGCCCCATCCATTTTGGAAGAAATTTTCTCTGCCTTCTTTTTTTGTATCGGAATCATATACTAGAACCAAATCATTCACATGAAATAGAGACCACCGGATCTTTTGATCAAAGTATTCCTTCTCGCTTCATTTTCTTCTTATAGCTTGTATCCTTAGCTATTTCCCTCATTTCCTCTAACAAATGAAGATGTACCAACCTTTCTTTTCTTGAATCACTTTCATCCATTCTTTCATTTTTCATTACTCGATTGTGGGAATATCAAACTCAATAGGAACAATGGATCAATGCCATAAGCCAACCGAAATGGGGAGTATCCTGTGACTTTGATGTTGCCCTATATGCCCACAATGCTTTTGCATGAATCCTTTTATCCCACTTATGTACCGCAAGGCATCTTTTGCTAGAATTTGACACAACACAAAATTTGTTCGTTCCACTTGTCCATTTGTGCTTGGCTTGTATGTTGTTGCCTTCCTGTGCTTAATAGAAAACTTATTGACTAGGGCTTCTACCACCTCATTAATGAAGTGGCTTCCTTGATCTGTTACAATTTCTAATGGACAACCAAATCTGGTGACAATGCGTTCATATATGAACCTTACCACTTCATCCATGGAAGCTGTTTTCAATGGCCTAGCTTCAACCCACTTGGTCAAATAATCTGTGGCAACTACAATATACTTATTTTGGCGTGAGGTAGTTGGAAGTGGACCTACAATGTCTATTCCCCACTTTTCAAAGGGACCAAGTGGAAGAATAGGGCATAATGGAGCTGATGAAGTCTTACGGTTACCATGTGTTTGACAAATATCACATGTCTTACAATAATTATAACAATCTTTAAAAAGAGTAGGCTAGTGATAACCTGCATCCAAGATCCTTCTTGCTGTAAGTTGTCCAAAAGCTTCATGCGCCTTATTTCTGGTTCATAAGTAACATCCTTCTTCAAGAATCCCAGGTTAGTGGTCATGCAATCTTTGAGAAATTCTTGATGAACCTTCTATAGTAAACCACATGGCCTAAAAATGATCTCAACTTACTTCTATTCATAGGAAATGGTAAATCTTTGATTTTTGAAACTTTATCAAGATCAGTACCAATACCATCTCTGGATACAACATGCCCTAACAAAATGCCTTTAGAACATCCAAAGACACACTTTGTAGGGTTTAGTGAGGCTTGTGCTTCATCTAACCTTTGAAATGTTGTCTCCATTTGGTGCAGGTGGTCAACCTTGCTCCCATAGATGCAAAAATCATCCGAAATACTCGATGAAGGTCCCAATGTAGGGTTCGAACACCCTATTCATCAAAGCTGGAATGTTGCTGGAGCATTACACAACCCAAAAGGCATAACTCTATAAGCAAATGTTCCCCAAGGAGTGGTGAATGTGGTCTTCAACTGATCTTTCTCTGCTATACGAACTTGGTTGTAGCTGCTATATCCATCAGCAAAACTATAGCACTCCTGGCCAGCTACTTCGTCCAAGATCTGATCTGAAAATGGAAGAGGGTAATGATCCTTCTTTGTTGCCTTATTGAGCTTCCTTCGAAAGAGCTGGAGGTAGGATTCCTTCTCACTCTCCATCACAGCATCACCAATCTTTATTTGTTGGAGACGATCATCAACTTCTTCTTCAGATAATTTTATGGGGTCATGAGTTGGTGTGACTGGAAGGATATCCATGACTGAAACATCAACCTCACTTTCTTCATCTTCAATGTCCACTTCACTGGTACTAGAGTAATCAGAGGATGTCCAATCATCAGTTTCATCACTTGAATCCATAGGTTCTGTTTTATGATGTCGAGGGATCACGTTTATCTTCACCCTCTCTCTACCACGTCCAAGTGTCATGAAGCCTTCATTCCAGTAGTTTCTTGCATGAACTCTCCTTAGCCATGGTCTTCCCAGCAGCATTGGGTACGCAACAGTACCATTTTTCATCACCTGAAAGTCTACCACACATACAACACCCATAACAGATATTGCCACATTTGAAACTACACCTTCTGGTTTAGTTTTTCCTTTATTTAATGACCTTAACATAAGTGTTGAAGGGCGATCAATTTTTAAACCCAACATATTCATTACAGACTCGGTCATTACATTAACTACAACACCTCCATCAACTAAGACATCATGAATTGAAATACCATTACATAATACCTCAGCTTGTGGAGCATAGGGATCTCGCCTCTGCCTCCAAAATAGGGACCTCAACCTCCTTTCTTCGTCAAGCATTGAGTCCACTTCGCAGCTCCCGCCTCTTCTCCAAAGACATAGCCAAGAGTTGACCATATGTAATATTTGCAGGCCTTTTGGACAGATCTTCCAAGATGGAGTATGGTCCTTGCCCCTGTGAAATCGAGAAAATCCCGCACACCCAAGTTTCTTCTCCTATGTTTCTTACTAGTTTCTCCTTTCATCTTCTTAGGATCATTTCCATCTTGATTATCTTTTTCTTTCTTTCTTTTTGTTACAAACACATCTACTTCATTATTTATGCTCTTATCTACTACATCAAAAGAATTCACAGGTGCTTTTCCTTTATCATTATCTCCTTTACCAGATGTAGAAGCTCTATCTGGACAATTATACTTATAATGACCCTTTTTATAACAACCATAACATACAACTTTAGAAATATTTCTTTTTGGACCTCTATCTCCTCCCTGAGAACTAAATTCTTTTCCTTGAAGAAGATTAATAGTTAACTGACCCATATTTTTGAGCAGATCTTCATACTCAGTAGATGTACTAGGAGAAATATTTGTGCTCACCGGGAGTGGTTGTGGATTCTGGACCAAAGGTGCTGGTGTAGGCTCTACTTTAGCAACAATTTCTTTGGGCTCCTCTTCCATGATTTCTTCTTACCTTCTTGCAATCTCCTTTGCTTGTTCAATGGTAGCTGGGTGGTCATACTTCACTCATTGTCTGATCTTTGGCTTCATCCCAAGAATGAAGTGCTTACATAGGAGATTATCCACGCCGTTCATCAACCCATCCGCTAATCCTTCCTTCCGGATCTGGGCATCGAGCTTCCTCCTTAGCTCTAGAACATGAGCATGATAATCCCTTATCTTCTCCTTCTCTCCTTGGGATAGCTTTGTGATCTCGATCATGAGATCTGCATATTTCATTGTTCACCAAATTCTTCAAGAAAACTTTCGCTTAATAAATCCCATGAATTTTTCACATTATCACCTAGTGTTTCAAACCACCTAAGTGCTTTGAACCATCCAAAAAGGTAGGAAAAATTCAGTCCATTGTTCCCCTTCTTATGAGGCCATTACAAATACAAGATCGTTTAAACTCTTGAATGAAAGAAGAAGCATCTTCATTAGATTGAGCTAAAAAAATAGGAATCTTTCCCATTTTCAAAAGTAACCACCGTGAAATACCAACCCACAAGTACAATCAACAAGACTTATGTGCACCAATAATTGGAATCACTATACTAGAAAGTGACTTTACACCTTTTACAAAGAAAATAGAAATGACCACGATAAAATATGGTAAAACTTGACTTATGCGGTAAAAACGACTTTCTTGTGGTAAACACTATTCATGATAAAAAGTGAAGTTACTGCGGTAAATACTATTCACGGTAAAAAGTGAAGTTACTGCAGTAAATATTATTCACGGTAAAAAGTGACTTTACTGTGGTAAATACTATTCCCAGCAAAAATGACTTTACCATGGTAACTACTATTCATGGCAAAAATGACTTTACCATGGTAACTACTATGCACAGTAAAAACAAGGTTACCCTCCAATTGATTTTTGACTAAGTGGGAATATCTCTCCAGAAAATCCACCAACGAGGAATGGTCCCGGCAACGGAACCAAAATGTCATCACCAATCCGGCACTATGATAATTCTTCACCGGAACTCCTCGTGCTATGATTATTTACTAATGCACAACCTTTAGTTTGGTGGATGTAATCTGGAAACAAAACAACAACATAACACAAGAATACCATTGACTATGATAAGACGGAATGATGAAAAATCTGAAATATCAAAGTAAATTATAATATTAACATGAAATTGTTACAATCTCACCCATGAGGTACTTCAAGTGTTATTGACTTCACTTGCCTTTCACCAAGACTATGGGAGAAACTTTACAATTACACCTCTTAATGGCTTCTTCAACACACCTTTGACTGATGGCTTCCTTCACACACTTCATACAATATTTCTCACTACTTCCTTTTATGTTAAATGAGGGGGGTGGCCTCTCTATTTATAGAACTTCCAGGCTTATCCATCTTATCTCTAAGATAGGATAAGAAATCCACTCTGACGAATCATATTCCATACCTTAACTCTTATCTGTACATGTAAGCTTATCTTTTAAGATAAGATAAACCTTATCATTTTACATGGGTTCCACATTTTTAGACTTTTTACAATATTTATGACCTCACTCCTTGTCCTTATTACTAATATAATATTTCTAATTCCTAATCATGTAGACCCTACTTCTCTAATTACCCAAACTTTGACATTTTAACATTACCTGGACCACTTACGACAAATATTTATTTTTACAACATTCCTATTGTACTTTGACCACATTACCGTACTCCACATTATTGGCGGCACCGTCTTGACGGCGCCGTTATCTTCTATCGACGCTACTACTAATTATACTTAACAACATCCTATTCCTAATACATACATTAATGAAATAGAAATTACGGAGGAAAATTTTAGTGTCGTGAGAACCCATCAAGACCGGGAGATTTATCTCCCCCAAATGAAATACCACCTCTCGAACTTCTTCCTTAGAGATGGGATTCATTAACCTTGAAGCATCCCTTTCGTTTAGAACTTTGGGGATATTCCTCAACAATTCATTTTGTTCCAAACTGTTGTCTTCCTCCTCTTGGGATAAAAGGTTCTTGAAATATGAAACCCCTTCCTCTCTTATCCTATCTATATCTGAGATATTCTCCCCAGAGGGAAGAGTCAACTATTTAATTTTGTTTGAGTTCCTTCTAATTGTAGTGGATAGATGGTTTTTTTATAAAATTTTTGTCCCTTCTTTGAGCCATTTGACTCTAGATTTCTGCCTCCAGAAGATTTCTTCCATCTTGAGGATATGGTCAAGTTTAGCCAATCCTTCCTTTTCCTTTTCAAGTAAGGGTTCAGACACTCCTTCATTATTTCTTCATGGACAACTTCTAACTCTGCAGAAAGGTTTCTTTTTGTGAAACAAGTTTCCAAAGGTCTGCTTGTTCCATTTTTTTATTCTTCCTTGACAATCTTCATTTTTCTCATTAACTGAAATCTCTTGCTTCCATTCACTTTTGAATTCCACCAAATTTTTAAATTCTCTTCAAAAGATGGATCTAAGAACCACATGAATTCCATCTTAAAAGGAATCCCTTTAGGCTTATCATCTGAATTCACAATCAGACTGATAGGGGAGTGATCCGAGCCAGGGTTCAAAAGGATATCAGAATGGAAAAGATAATTTTCCAACCCCCAATTAGAATAAATCAAGAATCTATCCAATCTTTCCAAAATCACTTCCTGCCCAACCCTTTTGTTATTCCAAGTGAAACCCCCATACTTTGGTTCCACATCAATTAGACCAAGATCCCCACAAAAGGATCTAAAATCTCTCACACTGGGAGGGAGGAATTTTTCCCACCCTTTTTCTCCTTAAGACTCATAATTGCATTGAAATCTCCTCCTAAAACCAATTTTCTCTCCTCATTTTTTAAAATATTATTCAAGGCATTCCAACATTCTTTTTTTCCTCAAACAAATTTGGACCATAAACATTGACAAGAACAAAGCTTTGATTGGTAATAGAATCACAACAATCAAGAACAATGAACCACTTACATTTGAAGATCGGGAAGCACTGGAATCTATTTAGAGCCCATGTAATTACGAGAACTCCCACACTTCCATCGGCCTCCATAACTACTGTCTGACATATATACCAGATATTTTTCATGATTTGAATGCCCTCATCTCTAGATAGTTTGGATTCTTGAATCAGAAGGAAATCCGGGTTCTCTAAATCTCTCGGGCGTCGACCAGGATGCCTTTTGTCGGGTGTTCAAACCCTTGACATTCCAACTCACAACCTTCATTGATTACCCGTGGAAGGAGAAATCCTTCTGCCAGCTAAAAAATCCTCTAAGGTGCTTTGACTACCTATGTCAATATTCAACTTGGCTTCAAGTTGAGTTTTGAGAGCATTGGATTTTCTCCCAATTGATTTGGCTAACCCCATGTCCAGGACCAATTTTGAGTTAGTAGAAGCCAATCTTTCTGATTTTCTAACCGGAGTAACCATGATATTCTTATTGAATTCTAGCTCCTTCATCGAGCCACTGAGCGTCAAACCATCCACCCCAGGGAGCCTCATTTTCTTTGTTTGCAACTAACTTTGAAGCCTTTCTTGCATCTGTTTTATGTGTATCTAGAGGAAAATCTTTGGGAGATTCTTTGTTAGAGCATTTGAAAGCTTCCATAAGAATTTCCAAATCTTCCTTATCCAGAGGGTAATCCTGAAGCACCTCTTTCTCTTGTTCGATGCGAAAATATTTTTTTCAAAACCCCAATACAACCCCGGTGGTCCATATTTGTGTCCTTCTTTAGGACTATCTTGATTTCTTTTTGAGGAGAAGACTTATTCGGGAACCAACTTCTGAGGTAGTCCCATTGTCCTGAAGGACTTCCACTTCCTTATCCTCTACTTCTCCAGACTTAAGCAAGGCCACAACCTCCTTATCCTCCTTATTTCGACCTTCCTTTGGCTGAGTGATCTTCTTTGTATTATTCAATTTCTTCTTACCCAGGGACGGGCATGAACTAATTTTATGACCAATTTCTCTACAATTGAAACATCTGAAGGGAAGACACTCATAATCCACTGGCTGAAACCATACCCCCATCGGAGTATTGAGCCTAATTGCTTGGATCAGTGGTTTAGAAATGTCAATATTAATACAAATTCTAGCATAGGAGGAGAAGGTCACAATTTTCATTTCTTTACCTAGACCAATGGGTTCTCCGAGTGCCTTCACAATTTCTCTGAGTGATTCCCTTCCCCAAAATTCGGGGGGAGTTTGTACAACCTTACCCAAAGAGGGATCTTCTTAACCAATTCTTCCTCAAGATTAAAGAGGGGCGACCATGGTCTGAGATACAGTCCTGTTTTTTTAAAAAACCATGGACCACCAAAGAAAATCTTGTCCCTCTCCTCAATTGTTCCAAAGCAAACCTAAAAAAATCCCTTGGATAGGAATCTTATCCCAGGCTTATCTTGGCATTTCCAATTCCTATCAACCCAACTCCAAAGTTCATCCTTTGAGGGCCAAACACCAATGAATTTACAGATAAGTGCTTTATTGCCCAAGTAATCACAAATTTCCTCAAGAGCAGAGGATCCTACTTCAATATTTTTCATAGAATTAGAGACCTTAACTTCCAATTCCCCAAGGAGAACGAAACCAAAGACTTGGTCTCCTCCCCCAAAATTCTTGTTTATCTTTTCCATTACTGTCATCGAGAGGTAACTCGATTCTATTAGCTTCGACGAATTTTGGAAATAACTAGCATTCATCATCTAGATCTGGATTCTGAAAGCCCGAATCCACTTTACCATTTTCTGGGACCTTACTCTTCGATTTAGAGGTATGATTTTGCTTGCCCAGTGGAATCACATTCACCCCTATCCTAGGGTCTCTATCCCATGTGGATCCCTCCCCCATAAGGCCTTTCCTCCACCACTTCCTTTGGTTGAAACCCTTGAATCTGGGTTCAACATAGTCTTGGCCTTCGATTCCAACAACTTCACCAAAATTTCCTTTCTCCGAAGCCCTTCCTTCACACTTGTCCTCATTTTCACATATTTTTGCTATGTGAACCTCCTTTTTGTGTAATTAGGGCACCCTCTCGCCATTTTTTATTTTTCCAAATGGAAATAACATTTCATCACCAATAGAGTTAATAAATATTCATATCTTACTTTAGTTCACTGAACTAAAGCTTTTCAAGTGTTATGCACAAGCCTTGTCATTGAAAGTCATGGAAAAACAGATGATGAAAGTTAAGTTACCTTGAAATTCATGACACCAACTTTATAATGATAAAGAACATTAGTGCAATTTTTCTAGCAACATATATTAGATGGGCAGAGCATCACCTTCCTCTCCTTGAAGCCCTTTATTTTTATTAATAACCTATAAATATACGAGTTCATCAAGGATCATACTACTCGAAGATGGATATCGATTCTAACCATCAAAACTATAAAATTTGACTTTATAATCTTGATGTTACCTACACTATATTGTAGTGGTTTCTAATATTAGAGCTTATATGCACAAAACTATCAACATTATCATGAGAAATCAAATATGTTGGAACTTGTCTTGTTTCTAATGCTTTGGAAATCTTCCATTTTAAGCTTTCTTCATTACCCTAAAAGTTGTCACTCATCAATATTAGAGCTATATTGACATGAAAGTGCTTTATAATGAGTGAAACCTATATTTAAATTGACTTCTCTAGTTCATCATGTCACCACCTTTGGCTAGTAAAAAAATTAAACATTGAAATAATCTTGTAAAAATATAAATTTAGATAGATTTAAAAATTGATATAGAAAAATTAAGAATTTTAGAAAGTATCACCCTAAATTTATATACGTATTAGGTGAGCTACGAACACACATCTAGCATTAGAGAAGATCACTGATAAGGTTTGCATGTGAAAAGCTTCACAATTTTCTATTTGAATGTGGTCTACACCAATTATAAATAACAATTCAAGTATTTCAATTCGCTTAACCAATTCCTCTTGCATAGCTAATTCGTGAGCTTTATATCTTTAAAGAAAGGCCTTATGAAACATTTTCCCTCTAGAATTAGTAAATAAATAATAGTTTTTCATAGTTGGAGATCAAATTATTCTATTGTTATTGTTCTTGAAAAACCTATCCATACTCCCTCTAAGTGACTATCAAATATTTTTGGCATCTTATTAATAAAATCATAGATGTCTTCATAGGAAGGAGCATATCATTCATTTCTCTTGAGGCATCAACATCTATCCTTTGTAAAAATGAGTACAAGGTTGTGCATCTAAATGAAACAAAAGGTAGGAATGTCTCGTGCAATAAATGTTTATGCCTTGTGGCGTATTTCAAATATCTTGGAATCTTCTCTGGAATACAATGTTAATTTATTAGTTTAAAATCTATATCATTTGTGTAATTTATGATATACTCAATGGAGGTGTAAAGAGATCACTTTATAAGTAGCCAAAGATTGGAATCTTTCCAACCGCCACCCATTATAGCAAAATGGACCTTTATCTTCGAGAGGAACATAATTTCTTAGTTTGTGTTTTTAAAGATTGACTAGATCATTAAACAAAACACTTTGTTAATTTCTCAAGGTTGGATAACATCATTGACCAATAGATTATAATTAAGCATGAGTCAAATAAAAAATGGGTTTTGGAAAGACAAGCATGGTCAAACATTTTTTTAAATTTTATTATTTACTTAGCTGAAATAAATGCTTATAATTGCATGTTAAAAATGTCATGGGTCAAATAAAAACAGTTTTGGAAAGAAAAACATGGTTAAACATTTGAAAAAAATGTTATTATTTACTTAACTAAAAGAAATCCTTATAATTTCCTGTTAAAAAAAAGTATGACAATATATTTTTAGTTTTCCTTTCTCTCAAAGTGCACCAATGTTCTACATGCTCTTGTTCACTTTAATGCTCTAGTTCGGGTATGATGCTTTTCCTTGTATATTAAAATAACGATATTTTATGATTTTACATTGTTTATTCAATCAAAGAATTCAATCTTGAAGATATTTACATTTGACTTCAATTATCTCATTTTCTCTATACTTTTTAAATAAAAAGTAAAAAAATGCCCCTAGGAAAAAAAAGATAGCCAAGCAAAAATACTCTCATCCATAACCCTATTGATATAGAGGACTACTAATTCAGAGCATCAAGGCCTAATTACATTAGGAATATAGGGAACCTATTCTAGTATGTTGATCTTATGTAATTGAGTGCTTTACTTGAGTAGGTGAAGGTGAAAGTGAACAAGCGTGTCAAAGTGAAGTCTAAGTGTATAGGTACGGTAAATAAAGTGAAATTTGTTGTCTTCAAGTTTAATAAGGCATATTGTTATGTGTCATACAATTACAATAGGAATATGAATGAAGATTAGAGAGAAAGTAAGCTAGTTTTGATAAGATACTAAATTGGTTATGTTGTTGAGCTCTTTTGGGAGCTAGAGCTAGGATTTAGCTAGTCTAGCTAAGATATAGAGGAATAATTCGAATCATCGAAGGAGAAATACCTTGAAAACATGTAACCAATGTAGATAATAAATAATAAAGATATGGAGTAGTGTTGTAGGTAGAATTTTGCTTGAAATTTGTATACATAATTGTCTTTGTTAAGACTGTATAATGTAACCCATGTTCTCGGCAGAGAGCTAGAAGGTGGAAAAACATCATAGCAAGGATTTTGGGGATGTATAAAAGCTTGAATAATTAAGCAAGGTAAATGGAGTGTTCTCAAATTTTTATAGCTCTTGAAACTTTGGAATTTTCTTTGTAGCTTGAATTATGTGCTCACGGGCCCTAACTAGGGAAAAACATAACTAAAAAATAAAACCATCAAATTTTGATGAAAATTTTGGAGCATCTTTGTTTTGGAAAGGACTAGAGGTTTTTGAAATTTTAGGTTTCAATTTGCACGTGTGCCAAAGATATGCTAGGTTTTGCGGTACAAGACAAACCTGTACATGTACAAAAGAGATGGGATACACACATGTTCAAATCATGGAGTCAAGCAACCAAATTTGGTAGACATCATGTTGGAAGCATTCTGGAGGTGGATCTATCAACTCCTAGGTGATATCATTGAGATAAGTGTCGATGTCATGAGTAGGATGATAATTATGCCTAATTTCCAAGATAAGTTACAAAGGAAGTACAAATTTATACAAAGGAACATATAGTGAAATTTGGGCATATTTAAGGACCCCATAAAGGGTCTGAAAATCATATATTTCCTTGGTTAGTTTTCTTAGTAAAATTGGAGATCTAATTCATTTTTGTGCCTAGAGGGCTACAAGCCAACAAGGGCTTAAATGAGATTGTAGTTGAACTGAAATATTATGACTGTGGAATGATTCTAAACATCTTGTTTTGAGTTAGATGTGATGTTATAAGAGTCTTAGAAGTGACTCACAGCCTATATCAAGTTTTGGACACATTGATCCTAGTGACCTAATTGGACAAAACAAGGCAAGTAGGAGTACTCCAAGGAAAAGTTGATTAAGAAGATATAAGGCTGAAAGATTAATGCTTAAAGAAGGTTGAAGGAACATATTAGGGAGTGAATATGATTATTTAGGAAATTAGAACTCCATCACAAGTTATGAAAGCACCCTCCTCATTCATTCTACACCTATAAAATGGTCTATTGACTTAATAGATTGTAAGGGAAAAGTTGATAGCTAACTTTGTAAATGTGAGTATGTCAATGTACATGGAATGTGTGTGCTTTGGAGATACTCATAGTAGAGGATAATGTTAAAGAAAAACTGATAAAGGTAAGTACTCAAACCTAAGAGTGCATGGTGGTGGTAAGTGTCCATCAACTAGCCAAACCAAGAAATAGAAGAGTTGTACATAGGTGATGAAATGAGGTATATCCTTGCACCCTTTTGGTATCGAGAATGGAGAATTTGATTAGAATATATGTATATTTTAGAGATTTTTAAGCATTTGTGATTGATTGATATTTTGAAAGTGATTATGTCAAAGCATGGAAAAAAGCAGAGAAGCCATCGTTACGGGGTATCATGAATTTGATCCAAAGGAGTGATGAGGAAGATGGATAACATGATGAATGCAATTAGTGATCTAGGCATACGAATGAACAAAATGGAAGCAATGTATTCATGTATGGAAATGATAGCTGATAAAGATGATGGTTAGAAGCACAGAGTCATTATTGGTAAGAAAAGTCCTTCTACATCAACAAGTCAAAGCTCAAGAGTCGATCAGAGGAGAAGCCTATTCGGACTAGATACAAGACAAAAGGTAAGTGTTGTCAAGTTATGATTGATAATGACAACACCGATAATATTTTTTAGAGGAAATGGTTAACAAATTGAGTTTGTAGAGGTTAGTTCATCCTATACATTATAAAATAGCACGTGTTCGAAGAACCATCAAATTATTTTAAATGAGTAATTCCTTTTAAAATTGGGAGTTTACATGATGAATTCTTGTGTGATGTGATTCCTATGGATGTATGTAATTTACTCCTAGGTAGACCATGGCAGTATGATAGAAGGGTAGTTTATAATGGAAGATTGAACAAGTGTTTTCTAACCAAGGATGGAATAGAACATGTGTTGGTACATTTGATGGGTCGGGATGCACATACTGAAAGGAGGAACATGGTGTTTAATATAAATGAGTTTGTGGAGAAATCTAAGAGTCGGTGCAGGTGTTCATGAGGGAGCCATTGAAGAAAGAAGCAAAGGTGAGTGTGTCCTTGAAAGGAAAAGATGAAGATGAGGTTGATAGAAGAATGCAACAGTCAGAGTCCAATGAAGTGGAAAAAGAGACACAAGTCAAGGTTGATGAACAAACCCAAATGATGTTGTGGAAGAACATGATGTTCTTGAAGAGAGAGAGTGATGACCAAACAGGTCAATTAAGTCACACAAGTAAAGGTTTCGACAACAAATTATAGAAGAGTGATGATGGGGAAATATGGAATAATATCTTTGAATACCTTATGCATGGTCATGAAGGAAAATAAAGTGAGGAGACACAGGAAGATGTCATAAGAGGGATAACAAAGTGATGTCTCTTGAAGACCAAGGAAGAAAAGATGAAGGACATTCGAGTCTTTGTGCAAAGACAAAAACAAGAAGATTAAAGATCAACAAAAGAAAATGAGGAAGAATTCGGAGAGATGGGTGATGATGTTCAAGGAGAAAAACATGTCTTTGGTGAAGACACTATGAAGGATGAAGAACAATATGAAAAGATGGAAAGAAAAGGATTGCAAACAAGCCCGAAAGAGACTAAATGTGGCAAACAAGTGAAGAACATGCATGGAGCAGAAGGAGAAGGAAGTGGAGCTTTGATTTTTAAATCTAATTACATTTTGGCATGTGTAAATGTAGGTTGTAGGTATCATTTGTCAAGGATAGTCATGAATGGACCAAGAACAAGAGGTACTAGTGAAGGAGGGAAGTGAAATGTTCTTAGAGCTCTCTAAAATTCTAGAAACACCCTCTTGAGAGATTGAACTATACAAGTTGTAGACTAGGTACAATCAGAATACAATGGAATTAAGGATGAGAGAATATTTGAAACAAATCGCCTCATAGATAATAACATAGAGCCAAGAAGCAAGGAGTAAACTTGAAGAATAATTTTAGTTTACATGGTTGTTGATGAATCAAAACATGGTGTTAAGAAGCATGAGACCGTACATAAAACCAGGGGAGTAGTAAGGAAATCCTATCACAAGTAAAGAAACAAATGGAGAATCAAACTAATTATCTAGCACAACATGGAGGTATAGGTGATATTGCTTATGAACATATTTTCAAGTTTCAAGAGGGAATCTGATGAGTAGACAAAGAATGAAGACTAGAAACCAAGATTGCACTTCAATTATGCATGAAAATGAGAGAAACAAACAATTTGATGTTAAGAAGAACATTGGAACATCATTTAAAGAGAATACATGTAGAGAAAGTAAGAGGTTATATGTGAAGCAAGCCAAGCATGTAGCAAGTCTACAATAGTTAAAAAAGGAAAAAAGTCTAAGTTGAAACCAAGATACGCGTATAAGTAGGTAGAATATGATTATATATATTACAATGCTTTAAAATGTTGATACAGTTTCTTGGAGCAACAAGTTGTGGAAAAATAGTATATTGAAGGTGATAATCTCATTAAGTAGGCTAAGACCAACTCAAGGAAAGAGTATAATGAAACATGAGATAGGTGTTGAGAATGGTGTGGAAAAATCCAAGACAAATTTGATAATTGTCAAAGAACAAATAGTGGAGAAGTAGACAATAACCCCATATGAGGATATGAAGCATATGGAACAAATCAAACCAAGAAAACTTAGATGGAAATTCATGAAGGTATAATGGAGTTCATGCAAAGTCAAGAAATGATGATTATCTACATTCATAGGAGAGGTCAAGAAGGAGACCATTCAATACAAGAATAATAAATGTAGAGTATAGTCTAAGAAGGAAGAGATGAAATACAAAAATGAACCAAAGAAAATAAGAAACAAATAATGATAGTCAACTACAAAGGCCAAGAAGGTTATGTAAACAAATATGTAACATATAATAGTGAAGAGAAGAATGGTCGATTCACGGTGGCATGAGGAAACAACTAGGAAGACATATAAGCTCTCGGAGGATGCAAAGGAGTTGGATGCTAGTATTGAAGACTTCTACTTCACTAACAAAGTGAAAAAGGCTGATCAAGAAGAAAAATGTGAACTAAAAAGGAATTGGGTGATAGAGCAAGTTAAGAAAGCACTTAAGCCTATTGTTTGTATGCCTAATATTGTCCTAAGTGCTATGGATGTAGGAAAACATGGAAAGTGTAGGGTAGAGTTAAGATGCATGCATGGTGAAGGAGATTGGACAAGAAAAAGAGACAAGCAAGAAGATAAAGAATATAAGGTTCAAAGTGGTGGACGGGAGGAAGATAACATCAACAATCCAAGGAAAAAAACAAGGAGCATAATAAGAAAGCTGGAAGACAAGAAAGAAGGAGACATCTATAATGCATTTGAACAAGAGCTCAAATTTCACTCACTGGGTAACCCGATGCAAGAGCATCAAGAACTTAGAACATTAGTAATATAAGGAACCTATTTTAGTATGTTGATCTTATATAATTGAGTGCTTTACTTGAGTAGGTGAAGGTGAAAGTGAACAAGCTTGTCAATGTGAAGTCTAGGTGTATAGGTAAATATAAAGAAAGTTAAATTTGTTGTCTTCAAGCTTAATAAGGCATATTGTTGTTTGTCATAAAGTTACAATAGGAATATTAAGAGGATGAGAGAGAAAGTAATTTGGTTTTGATAAGATACTAAGTTTTCTTATGTTGTTGAGCTATTTTTGGGAGCTAGAGCTAGGATTTAGCTGGTCTAGTGAAGATATAGAGGAATAATTTGAATGATGAGAAGGAGAGAGACCTTGAAAACATGTAACCAATGCAAATAATAAATAATAAAGATATGGAGTAGTGTTGCAGGAAGAATTCTACATGAAATTTGTATACATAATTGTCTTTGTAAGATTGTATAATGTAACCTCTTTTAAGTTTGAGAGCTAGAAGGTGGACAAATATCATAGCAAGGATTTTGGGGATTTGTAAAAGCTTGGATAGTTGAAGCAAGGTAAATGGAGTGTTCTCAAAATTTTATAGCTCTTGAAACTTTGAAATTTGTTTTACATCTTGAATTATGTGCTAACGAGCCCTAACTAGGGCAATACATACCTAAAATTTTAACCATCAAATTTTGATGAAACTTTTGGAGCATCTCTGTTTCGGAAAGGACTAGAGGTTTGTGAAATCTCAGGTTTCAATTTGCATGTGTGCCAAAGATATGATAGGTTTTGCAGTACATATTATACAGGTACATGAGAGAGAGAGAGGAGGTGCATGCATGGTCAAATGATGGATTAAAGCTACCAAATTTGGAAGACATATGGTTGGAAGAATTCTAGAGGTGGATCTATCAACTTCCAGGTGATATCATTGAGATAAGTGTCTGCTGTCATGAGTAGGAGGCTAATTAGGCATAATTTTCATGATAAGTTACAAGAAGTGCAAATTTATACAAAGGAAAATATAGGGAAATTTGGGCATATTTAAGGACCCTATAAAGGGTCTGAAAATCATCTATTTGCTTGGTTAGTTGTCTCAACAAATTAGAGATCCAACTCAATTTTTGTGCCTAGAGGGCTACAAGCTAACAAAATCTTAAATGAGATTATAGTAGAACTAAAAGAATATGATTGTGGAATGAGTCTAAAGATCTTGTTTTGAGTTAGATGTGATGTTCTAAGAGTCTTAGAAGTGAATCAGGGCCTATATCAAGTTTTGGGCACATTGGTCCTAGTGACCTAATTGGAAAAAGAAAGGCAAGTAGGAGTACTCCAAGGTAAAGTTGATTAAGAAGATATAAGGTTGAAAGATTAATGCTTAAAGAAGGTTGAGGGAACATATTAGGGAGTGAATATGATGATTCAGGAGTTGAGAACTCTGTCACAAGTTACACAAGTACCCTCCTTCATGTTGCACCTATAAAATGGTCTATTGACTTATGAGATTGTAAGGGAAAAGTTGATAGCTAACTTTGTGAATGTGAGTATGTCAATGTATAGGGAATGTGTGTGCCTTGGAGATCCTCATAGTAGGGGATAATGTTGAAGAAACAATGATAAAGGTAATTACTCAAACCCAAGAGTGCATGGTGGAGGTAAGTGTCCATAAAATAGCCAAACCAATACATAAAAGAGTTGTACATAGGTGATGAAATGAGGTATATGCCTTGCACCCTTTTGTTATCGTGAGCAGAGAATCTGATTGGAATAAATGTATATTTTAGATATTTTAAAGTATTTTTCATTGATTGATAGTTTGAAAGTGATTGTGTCAAAGATGGTATAAATAGAGAAGTCATCATTCCAGGGGTATCATGAATTTCATCTAGGAAGGAGTGATGAGGAAGATGCATAACATGATGAATGAAATTAGTGATCTAGGCATAAGAATGAAAAAATGGAAGTAATTTATTACAGTATGGAAAGGATAGTTGATAAAAATGATGGTTAGAAGCATAAAGATTCATTATTGGTAAGAAAAGTCCTACATTAACAAGTCAAAGCTCAGGAGCCGCCTACGGGATAATCCTATTCAGACTACATGCAAGACAAAATATAAGTGTTGTCAAGTTGTGATTTATAATGACATAAATGATACTATTTTTAAAGAGGAAATGGTTAACAAATTGGGTCTAAAGAGGTTATTTCATCCTACACCTTATAAAGTAGCATGGGTTCAAAAAAACCATCAAATTCTTGTAAATGAGCAATGTATAGTTCCTTTAAAAATTGGGAGTTTACATGATGATGTTGTTATCCAATTTTACGCACATGGAAAAATTGGAAAACAAGGCCTTATTACTATCAAATCATGACATTGGTCCCATGGACCCACTTCTGGTCATCAGTGTCAAATCGGAAATAAAGAGATGAGTCATCAGAGGAGTTCGTGCCTTGTCCTAATTTGGTCATAACTCATATCACAAGCCTTAGACGAGTTCATGAGTAGGAAATGTAAGTTCAGTAACCGAGTTTGGCTTGTCATAAAGGAATCTCGATAGAAGCGGAGGATGTTTCGATGGTTGGCTCATTGAGGCAGAGAAATGATGAGCTCGACTCGGTTTAATTCAACATGGAAAGATCGATGCTTCCTCATTGGAATATGAACTCAATTTTAATGACTCGACGGAGACAATAGCATAAATGACCGAGCCCGGTCTTGATAAGATAACCCACAAAGAGAAATCATGTCGAGTTCGCGGTGAGTCATAGTTAAAGGAATGAGTCGACCACCATACATAGAGGTCGATATGATGTTGCTCGCAATGAGACCAATGGAGCTCAAGCTTGGACTAATAAAACACAATGCATAGAGTTGGATAAAATGTGAGAAACGAGATGAAAGTGGAGGTAACACGCCTACTCCACTAGCTTGCAGCTTCATCTATAACCACCATATCGAACCCATGGGCTAGGCGCTGGAATAACTTCCAGCCATTACTAGAAACAGTAGTGAACACAATCTCAGCCTCATTCGCAAAACTTGCCTCAAGATTTGATCGAGCTTCTTCCATGGAAGTGACTTTCCAAAGTGAAAAGGTGAGACAACTCAACTAAAACTTTATCTCGTTCTTCTACTACAACGGCAAGAAGATTTACAACCGATCATGGTACGTGGTCGCATGCAACCAGAACATCAGGATCAACACCAACGGTTCCTTGGGATCACCCTGTGGCAGCTGTCACAATTAACTCTCTCTGGAGGCGATTGATTTCTGAGATAAAGCTTACTTCTCTACCCTGTAGCTGCTGCGTATAGCCAATTAGGCACGATCATGGCAAGAGAACAATATTTCCACGCAAGGGAAATGACGTGATGTCAAGCCGTTGAAAAGATCCCGCGCTACTGGTGGGAATAGTGGAGAAATCAGGTCAAATTGCCAAGTGAAGACAATATGATGGCTATCCGTCATGAAAATCCCGCGAATGGGAAACATTTCACTATCTTGCCAAGTTTGCGCGGTGAAGTTGAGGCCGGGGCCCGTGGATTGATGTGGCCAAGCCGTTATGCGGGAATTCGGAGCTGGTATGCCAAATGGGAAATATTAAGATGGCATTCCAAGCTGTTCACTCCGTGTAGGGGAGATTCAGGCAAACACTGCCAAATGGGAAATATTAAGATGGCATTCCAAGCTGTTCACTCCGCGTAGGGGAGATTCAGGAAAACACTGCCAAATGGGAAATATTAAGATGGCAAACCATGATCAGAATTCCACACGGGCCGTGTAAACAGGATCGGAGCACGTTGTGCGAGTCACACGGAAGGTAAGTCGGAGAACGTGGGAATGAGGCAGTTGAAGTTGGACGTGGTGGTCTAGCCTGGCCAAAATCGAGTATGACACGGTTCTACGCTCAAAGCTCCACACATTTTGCTTACCACGCATAACGTCCCTGTAAACCCATCTACATATCTTCAACTATTGCAGACCTGCATTTATAGGAATATGATTTCACAAGAAAGAGATGCCTTCTCATGGAATACCATAATTGCAGCTTACAGAAGACACGGGTTTCCTCACGAAGCGTTGATACTGTTCCTCACGAAGCAGCAGATGTCCTGATGTCGACCGATCGGCTTAGCCTTTGCAAAGATACTTCTCCCAGCTCCCGATCAGTTCACCTTTGCCAGCATACTTATCCCAGCTCCCATTCAGTTCACCTTTGCCAGCATACTTCTCCCAACTATGATTCATGCTTTGAGCATTCGGTGGTCACGAGACAGATCAACCACAGGAAAGGCATGTGTAGTATAGTAGAAGCCTTTCTTTCGAGCATTTAAACAAGTAGTTGCAAGAAACAAATATTCACTGCCGTGTACGATGGATTGGAGTCACGCTATTCAAGGCTTCATAAAATTTTCCCGAGTCAGGAGATGGAAGTTTATTACGGTGCAGAATGAAACGATTCATATTGCTCAGCATGTTTTCTCCTAGAAACAAATTGAATGTGAAGGTCAACTCTGAAATACAGTCGGTCATTTTGCATGCTACAACTTTGTCACTTGTAAATGGTCTCTTTGAGAAACTCGAGGGCGACGATATTTATACCCTTCCATTATGTACGTCCAATCGACAATAAAAATATTCTTTTACCAGTTTTCGAGAGAAACTTGTTTTTTTAAATGGATGATTATACTTTGTAGTTTCAAGCTGATTTTATCTAGCTTATTTCTATTAGCTTTGATCCACGACTAAGGAAGAATTCATATGGTTGTTACCTATACATTTTTCCAAGGTCCTCTTGGCTGCCCATTGTTCAATGTATTTTTTGAAGGGCTTATTTTATGTGTTGCATTGTAACATAAAGGATCTTTTTAGTTTCGAAAATGAGTATATTGTGTAGCTCACACCTACCTATGCCATACTAAGATCCCAATAGTGGCATAATTGTTGATTGGAGCCGAGATTGCCGATGCCACCGCCAAAATACCGAAGGGTTCTTTGACCAAAAATCGGTCTCGAGGGTGTCTATAGACATGTTATGGGCATGAGCCCGGTCATCATCATGGCAGCATTAGGTCTTATTTGATAATGGCATTTTCTCATCGTTTGGAAGGTACAAATTGTGCTTATTATGGCAAAGCCAAAACATTCTTACTACAAGTGTTATATGATAAGGAAGAACCGTGAGCATTGTGGTAAAACCATTCTTTTTAGAAATATTGGGTTAAGCTCGGTATTCAAGTGAGTTTGAGCCCAGGAAAGGTAAGATCGTTTGCTGGATGAAGAGCTCGGTGACTTCGCAGGGAGCTCGTGGTGATGTTTCATGAAGTTTGAACGTGGAATGCATAAATGGCCTCGAGTTAACCAGAGGAAAATGATAAGAATCGAGTTTGATAGCTCACTATTCGAAGGACTCAATGCAAAAGAGCACGAATTACCAAAGCAAGGAAAGAGATAGTGTGGGGTTCAAAATCGATTACAACACCGAGTTAGAGGATTGAAGCTCACCGAGTTGAGATTTGTGCAGAGACTCTATCCACATGGACCCCCTCCTCTTTAAGTCAAACGGGTCAACTGGGGTCCCGACATTATGTTAATTAAATTAATATTTTTATTTAAATATTTTAATAATAATATTTATTATTATTATTTAAATATTCTTTTAATTAATTAAGAAGACTAGGTCATCAGGCAATTAATGACCCATGATGGAACCTTCTCAGGTAGTTCAACTAACTACAATAAATACATCATGGGCCTTCAATTTAGGAATGTAATTATGACCTTTCCTCTTCTTTCTCACATATTCTTCTATAAATGTAAGTTGGAAGCTCATTTCAAAGGGTTCCAACAGTTCAGACAAGTTGGATAGTTAGATATCTTAGGTGAGTGTATACTTTTCAAGAATCCTCTCTCTTCTGCAAGTTGTTCTTGTGTGTTGAGAGAACTTTCAAGCCTCCTCTTCAAGACTGTAATGGCAACTATTGCCTCTTCTGAATGTATGATGCATTGTGCATGTTATTGAAGCAATAAAAGTGTGTGTTTTGTGACTAATCTCGGTCCTTTCATCCTTCTATGATTCTTTGTGCCTTTCTCGTACTTACAGTACACTGTGCGCAAGTTTAAGTTCTATTGCGAGTTCTTAGAGTTCTCAGTGCTTATCGAGTGGTGGAGTATTGCATGCAGTTGAGTTGTGGTGTCCATTCACCCTTCTTGAGTTCATCCTTCTTCACTAGGAAACTGGTATACTTCTCGGTCTGATAAGGTTTAACAAAGGGAATGCGTGTCTCTTAGTTTGTGGTATCCTGTACCCTCTCTAAGTTGCAGTAGGTGAAGTTGACCTGTGGTGCACACACCCTCTTCAAATTAACCCTTCCTGAGTCTGGAAACACCCTTTATTTGGTGCATCACCATCCCTAGTATAGTTTCATTTCTGTAAATCTCTTTCCCTAAAACCCCATGAAAATGTTAGCATAGGACTAGATAATCATTTTTGTTACACTAGGAGTAGTACAACACTTAGTTTAGGAAGAGGAAGCCGGCCTTCTCCGGAGGTTCACCTCGAGCCCAAGTCCCACAGCTTGAGAGGTGATCCCATGTGTCCCAATCACACCGAACGTCCTATTCACATCCTGGCCATTCGGAGGGTGCAGTGATTTGGTGACAACAGATGTCTAGTGTGATGTAATGCCTATGGATGTATGCCATTTATTCCTAGGCGAACATGGTAGTATGATAGAAGGGTAGTTTATAATGGAAGATTGAACAAGTGTTTTCTAACAAAAGATGAAATAGAGAATGTGTTGGTACCTTTAATGGGTCGGGATGTAGGTCTTGAAAGGAGGATCATGATGTTTGGTATAAAGGAGGAGAAAGGTAATATTCAGTGCATGTGTTCATGAGGGAACCATTGAACAAAAAAGAAAAGGTGAATATATCCTTGAAAGGGAAAGATGAAGATAAGGTTGATAGAAGAATGCATTAGTTAGAGTCCAATGAAGTGGAAAAAGAGACACTAGTGAATGTTGAAGAACAAGCCCAAATGAGGTTGTGGAAGAACATGATGTTATTGAAGAGAGAGAGTGATGACCAAACATGTCAATTAAGTCATAAAAGTAAAGGTGACAGAAACAAATTACAGAAGAGTGATGATGCGGAAATATGGAATGAGATGTTTGAAGACCTTATGCAAGGTCATAAAGAAAAATAAAGTGAGGAGACAAAAAAATATTTCATAAGAGGCATAACAACAAGAAGGTATCTTGAAGAATAAGGAAGAGCAGATGAAGGACAATCAGTCCTTGTGTAAAGACAAAAACAAGAAGAATACAGATCAATACAAGTAAACGAGGAAGAATTTAAAGATATGGGTGATGATGTTCAAGGAGAACAATAGGTTCTTGGTGAATACACTATGAAGGATGAAGAATAGTAGGAAAATATGGAGAGACGAGGCTTACAAACAAGCCTAGAAGTTACTATACGTGACAAAGAAGTGAAGAACATGTATGGAGCATCCAGAGAAGGAAGTGGGCTCGATTTTTGAATCTAATTAGGTTTTGGCATGTGTGAATGCAAGTTTCAAGGATAATTTATCAATTATGGTCATGAATGGACTAAGCAAAAGAGGAACTAGTAAAGGAGGGAACAATGAAATGTTCTTGGATCTCTCTAAAAGTCTAGAAACACCCTCTTGAGAGACCGAAATATACAAGTTGCAGACTAGGTACAATAAGAATATAATGGACTTAAGGATGAGAGAATAGTTGAAACAAATCACCTCATAGAGAATAACATAGAGCCAAGAAGCAAGAAGTAAACTTGAGAACAAATTATAGTTTACATGGTTATTGATGAATCAAAACAAGGTGTTAAATAACATGTGAATATACATAAAAACCAGGAGCAACAAGGAAATCCTATCACAAGCAAAGAAACAAATGGAGAATCAAACTAAGTATCTAACACAACATGGAGGTATAGGTGATATTTCTTATGAACATATTTTCATGTTTCAAGAGAGAATCATGATGAGTAGACCAAGAATAAGGACTAGAAACCAATATTTCACTTCAATTATGTATGAAAATGAGAGAAACAAAAATTTGATGTTAAGAAGAAAATTTGAATATGTTATCACCAATTTTGATCACATGAAAATTGTCAAAAACAATTAAATAATTAAAAATTAGAAAATTTTGAAAAGTATTACTTTGCGTGGTTCATTGGACTCCTTGCGATCGTCTTATTTTTGTGATCGTTTCGGTCTTCGTTTCATGATTTTCGGGCAAGAACTCTTCCCGCCAGGCTATAAAACGCATTAAAATACATTAAAATAATTAATTAATATTTAATTAATTAATTGCTCCTTGTTTGATTAAATTAATCACTTAAGGGGTATTTAATTAAATAAATATAAATGAAGGTTCATCCGACAAGTTTTAGTGCCGGGGAAGTTAGCTTTTGTTTCCAACTGCCGGGTTGGCATCCCAAACCCGGATTTCCACTTTCTTGGCAATTTCCTTCAAATTTCCCGCACGTGGGTTTTCCTCTGCCAATTGCCAAATCATGGATTGGCAAACGGGCATAAAATTCCCCAATTTCCCACATGGGGAAATTGGACGGGATCTTAACCCATTTTTCCATTCTTGTTGGCAATTGCCCGTTACTTTTCCCATTTCCCCTGGCACTTAAGCCACTACCCGAGATGAGAGGAAGTTGAATAAATCCTCGTAACTTCCTCCATCAAACCCGGTGGAAAAAGTCAGGGAAGCTTCTTTTTCTTCAGAAAGATATAATATTTTGTTTGACATTATGCAAGAGAAACCCACGCCATTGTGAGCAAAGGAAATTAATCACAGCAGAAAGACTTAAGGCAAATACATGCGCATTGGTTGAAGGAAAAGGACAACAAATTCTTTTGAATGTTAAAGGAAATAACAAAGCCAAAGAGCCGCACCAGGGAAATGAGGATTTCACAACCAAATAAGAAAACAGTTCCACGTTTCAGCACCTTTGCAAGAAGGAGGGGACAGTTTAAAAATCCCACGCACCCATTAAACAAGTTCCCACGCATACATAGCCATGCCTGCATTGATCTTTAGTTAGAATTCCAACGCAGCCAAGGAGGACAGTTTTCCATGTGCTGAGAAGAAATTCCACGCACCCATCTAACCAAGGAGGAATACCACGCATCTGAAGGCAAGAGACAAGTTCCAGAGGAGAAAGGAGGCGCACACACACCAAAATCAAATAAAGAATATAATAAAAATTCTTTTCCACACAGCTATTAGAGATAAGAACAGTTTTTAAAAAGCTACGCATTCATCAAAGGAGGCACCCAGCTGGAAGAAAGAACAAGTTTTTAATATAAAAAAAGGGGAAAGAGTTCCATGTGCCAGATTGGAGGAGTTTTTAATAAAAAAGATTTAAAATCTCCTTGCTGCGCATAGAGAAAGAAGGTTTTAAAACACAGAAATAAAGATTATTTCTCACGCCTTGGGAGAAAAGCACATAGCTAGAGGCAAAATACATCAAAACAAAAGCCACGCCCAAGCACAGGAAGTTCCCACGCCTGGAAAAGAGATAGGAACAGTTTTCAAATAAAGATCTCAATATTCCTTTACACTCATTGATCAAAGGAGGCGCACAACCCAAACAAAGTTCCCACGCACCTGGAGGAAGAAGGGGACAGCTAAAGACAATAAAGTTTCCACGCCTTAGCCAAGGAAGAGGAATTAATTATTTAGCCAGAGTGGAAGACTACACACGTGCCAGGGAGAAGATTAAAAATAGTTCAAATGCAGTTCAGGAATATCTCCAACGTCGGCCAGGGAAGAGAGGAAACTCCATTCACGCAAAATATTAAAATCGGGAGATTTTAATTGTTATTGTCAGAGTTAGAATTCGAGCTTGGTCTCGATTTGTTTTTATTGACATATTAAAAGTTTGTAATTCGAGACAATTATTATTATTATTATTTTTAAAATAATAATAATAATAATAATATTATAACGGAAATATTTTTCTTGCATTGACGGGGTGTTGGAGACTGAGACCCGGCCCCGTTTGCATTGTCTGGCGTGCCTGAGTCACTGCTTTTTGTTAAATTCATAATGGCCGAAAGATCCAAATCTGCAGGGAGATCGAGGAAGCCAGTGGAAAAATATAATAAATCTACCCTGAAATATGAATTCCAAGGAATTATTCCTCCCAGCTCCATTAAGTCGGCGTATGACAACATCACCGATACAAATCTGGGTCATATCAACGTGCAACAATTTTGCGAGCGAGTGAAAACTGAAGGCAAGACCATTTTCTCTGATAGGCTTTACCACAGTGGCCTACCTCAAGCAGCAACATTCCCTGTCTCGGTGCAGTGTCCGGAATTGGTGATTGCTTGTGCAGAGCATTACGATCCTGAGAGACGAGGAATTTATAAAGACAACCGCGAACCTTTCCTCTTAATCACACCTGAACACATTGAGGAGTTGCTCGGGATACCTGATTTTCCTGAGAATGCAGATATCACTCGCCAGTCTGCGTAAGATTTCTGGGATGAGGAACCCCTAAGATGGAGCAAAATGGTTAACAATAATTGGCTGGTAACCAAGAGACCTTGGATTGACAGGCTCCCAAAGAACTGCATGCACGCATTGAGTTCGTGGAAGAGATTGGAGACATGATCACTCTCCTAAGTCAAGTTTTTGGTTTACCTTCTGCAAGGGTCTTCCACCCATGGATGTACCAGTTTATCTGTATCATCCTAGCCAAGAAGGAGTTTGTGGACTGGGCCACCATCATCAACAACACCATTCACAAGCAATTGATAGAAGTCAAAATGACTGGATGCTTCTACATGACCTCATATCTGACCTATGCAATAGCACGAAGAAAGCTATTTTCGGGACTTGAAACAAGAGGAATCTTGGGGTCATCAAACAACGTTTTTCACTATTACCCTCAGCTCAGCTTCAAAAATAGTTCTCACCATTTTAGAAGAGTCAACGATGCATTCACCTTCCGCGTAATCCGGAACTTGAATCGAAATACCGAGGAAAGGTTTTCCAAAGAAGCCATGAGTGTCATTTCTCAATGGGGAACCTGGTTTATACAATTTTCATCTTTTTCCTACATCCGCGTGAGTGGCTTTGCTGGGACCCCGTGGAAACTTCCCAAGTACGTCAGTGATAGGTGGGCGTTAATGGAGCTGGCGCGACAATTGTTCCAAGTTCACTGCTTGCTTAGTGACAAGCACCGCCCAGGAATTCATTTCCCGATCCAAATCGGGGAATACCAATGCCCAAACTTATTCAGTGCACAACTAATGGAAAAGGAGTTTGCTCTCATAACCATCCATCCATATGTGAAGAGAGCCCAGTTCGATATCAATGGTTATATGCAAACGATTATGGGAGCGAAGTATCAACATAATCCTACCATGGAGGATTTCTGGGCCGCTTGCTCGGATGAACATGAGGTAAGGAGACGGGAGTACTCTCGCCTAACACTTGCTCAGATCAAGGCTTTCCACATCCGGAGTCCTCCCGATTCATTCATAACCGATGATGAGGATGTCGTTGATCCCTCGTACGATGCCATTGCCTTCACACCATTACCTCGAATCGACTGGACCAAAAGAGATGAATTTTCTCTCGATGGCAAGAACCAACCAATTATCGAAAGAAGCATATCTTGGTATGATAAGGAACTTGCCAAATTTCAATCAATTCCGAATCCCGTTTCAGAATCACAAAAATTGCCTATATCAGGACACCTCCATTCGACCAAGGTTTCTTCTCGATCAACTTTGTTACCATCCGATCATACATGACATACAAGAAAAGAATGGTTGTCGAAATCCACTTCGCCGAGCAACGTGTCACAAAGAGAGAGATTCAGAGATCCAAACCCTGAAGAAGGAAAGGAGCGTGTGTCTGAATTTTCTACCTCGAGTAGAGATTCTTCCACTCACATCATTAATAACACTCATACGCTGGTAGCAAATGATCCTCAGCCATGCTTCGAACAAACACCCACTCAAGTGCAAGTAATTCAAATATCAAATACTTCGGAGCACGTAGTTCATGAAGGGATTTCCCAAAATCTCCCAAATGATCAGGAAGTGGACATTGAGGTTGTGTCTCCTCAAATCGAGGCCATTGATAGGATTCAAGAAGGATCTCATGATGTCAGGGATAATGAGGATATTGATTCAAGCTCCAGGATTCTATATGCCGAGATAGTAAATGAAACTCCTTCTTGGGTTGATTCTGAAGTGAAGAAAAGGAAGAGAGTTGTCAAGCCAATCGACATTGATTTTGATGCCCTTTTCAAACTATCGAATGACGCCATTCCTAAGAAGCCCAAGGTACTTTCTCGAATAATGGTGGATAATGATGGAAACAAGTTTGCAGACCTTGCCATTCCACGAGTGGATAAAGAGCGTAATGCTATGACGCCAGCCGACTATGAAGTTTCCAGACTAGGACTTGGGAGATCCACGTTAGAAAGTGACATGGTGATGGCTCGAGATTCAATTGATATCGTGCTAAAAAGATTGGAGAAATACAAGTCCCAAAATTCTCGCCAAGGCTGAAAAGAGTCAATTGGTGGAGTATGTTCAGCATTTGATAAATCCCATATCATCCACCTTCCCAGTACCTGATGCGGTGGCTGCCCCAGATGAAGAGACTCTTAATTTGTCAAAGGAAATAAACACGTTGGGCCATGTCACTAAAACTTGGCTTTCGGAGATTCTCGTTTTGGGCCAGGGAGTGATCAAGACTGCAGTTAAGCTTCATGAAGATATCAGTGTATATCTAGATCCAATTCTTTCTTTCAAAGAAACTTTTGTTTCTACGATATCAAATTTGGATGAGATATTGCCCAGTCTGTAGGAGATGACAAGTATGGAATCTTCAATGTTGGCTATTGAAGGGATTCTCGAATTTGAACATCGAGGGACACGTTTCCTCTGGTGTCTACATCTCAAATTGAGAAAGACGCTTCTTGTGGATTCTATGATCCATTATGACAACATGTGCAATGAAGTTTTCGCTTCACTTTCCTCGATCCAGGATTTCATAGCTGAGATTCCTTGCAACCTAGTAAATGAGCATAATCAAAGGTGTTCATCGGAGCAGGTGGAAGAACAATTCTCACGATTGTTCAAAGACATGTACACTCCTGCCAACAATTTCTCGTCGGTTTCCATGGAACGGTGTATCAAATTGAAGAACTTGTTTGAGAATGCTCAGTCTAAAATTGTTAATTTTAATGATATGCCAAGTAGAATTCTTGAATTGCAGGTATTTTGTGAGGCTATTCTTCGGCCAAGTGAACCTCCAGAAGAGGAAAAGATGTTTGAAACTTTGGGAAGGTTTAGATCCTTTCAATTATCAAAAGCAGCAGATCCTAATTTCACCGCGCGTGTAGAAGTTGATTTTCTTGATATCTAGCGAATTGGGAGAGTCCATTTCTCATACGTTTGAGATAGGCGGACCCCGTTTCAATGGATAAGGCACTGGTTATTATTGTATATTTTTTTAAAGGTGTTGTTATTTGGGAAACATTGGATATTTTAAGTAATTTCTATTTTTGGGTTGTATTTAATAAAGTTGGTTAGAAAAAGTCAAAGGTCACTTAAGTGCCTTATTTAATGATCATATTAAACCCTAACTACTTTGTAACCAACTTTTGGGTTATAAAAGGAAGTGAGGGGCTCATTTGTAAGGGTGACTTTGAGAGAGGAGAAGAAGATACTTTTGTGCAAGCTTTGTTTCAAGAAGAAACTTTGTGTTCTTTGTGAAAAACATTTTGGAGTTAATAGAATAATAATTTTGTGTCTCATTCATTGTCTCTAGTAACATTTGGTGTTCTTATGTTCATTAGATGTTAGGTGTTTGAATCTTGCATGCAAACATTATCTTTGATCTTATTGTCAACATTAGTAATCAGTTTTTCTAGTTCACAGTGATCAAGCTCTGACTATCTACTTGCTCATGTGTGTTCCCTTTTGCATGTTCTTGTTTGGCTGACTCAAACTCTGTTTTATTTGTGTTGGTTATTCATCTTTCCTCTTCATGCAATATTAGGCTCTGTTTTTACCTAACTCTTGCATGTTCTTTCAGTTCATTCCATTCCACTCCTTTCCTTCTTTCTATTCCATTTCCTTCATTCACTTTTCTTCCATTGATGTTCCAAACCCCCCCATACAATTTTGAATGTACAGATGTAAATACAGTTTTGGTTTTCAATAAAGGCAGCCTCACCTTCATTGAGGAGGGACTTCATTCCCACACTGTTGCATGTCATTTGCATGCGTGCAAATCCATATGCTAACAGAATATCACCAAAGAGCATACATATAGAGAAAGTAATAGGTTGTATGTGAAGCAAGCCAAGTATGTAAGAATTCTACAACATTAAAGAAGACAAAAGTTTAAGTCATGCAACCAAGATATGCATATAAGTAGGTTGAATATGATTCTATATATTACAATGCTTCAAAATGTTGATACAATTTATTAGAGCAACAAGTTGTGGCAATATAGTAAATCGAAGGTGATAATCTCATTAAGTAGGTGAAGAACATATAAAGGAAAAAGTGTAGTGAAACTTGAGATAGGTGTGGAAAATTCCAAGAAGACTTTGATGATTGACAAAGAAAAAATAGTGGAGAAGAAGACATTTAACCCTATACAAGGATATGAATCATATCGAACAAATCAGACCAAGAAAACTCAGATGGATAGTCATGAAGGTCTAATGGAGTTCATGAAAAGTCAAGAAATGATGACTATCTATAGTCATAAGAGAGGCCAGAAAGAGACCAATCGATATAAGAACAAGAAATGCAGAGTATAGTTCAAAATGGAAGAGATGAAATGAAAAATTGAACCAAAGAAGATAAGAAACAAAGAATGCTATTGCACTACAAAGGCCAAGAAGGTTATGTAAACAAATATGTTCCATATAACAGTGAAGAAGAGAAGAATGGTCATTATAGTGGCACAAGGAAAAACTAGGAAGACATATAAGCTCTCATAGGATGCATAGGAGTTGGATGTTAGTATTGAATAATTCTACTTCAATAACAAAGTGAAATAGGATGATCAAGAAGCCAAATGTGAACTTAAAAGGAATTGGGTGATAGAGCAAGTTAAGAAAGAACTTGAGCCTATTTTTGTATCCTTAATATTGTCCTAAGTGCTATGGTTGTAGGAAAACATGGAAAGTGCAGGGGATAGTTAAGATGCATGGTGAAGAATCTTGATCAAGAACAAGAGACAAAAAATAAGATAAAGTGTAGGAAGAAGGAGGATATAAGGTTCAAAGTGGTGGCTAGGAGGAAGAACACATAAAAATCCAAGGAAAAAAATCAAGGAGCATAACAAGACACTAGAAGACAAGAAAGAAGGAGACATCTACAATGCATTTGAGCAAGAGCCTAAATTTTACCCACTGGTAACGTGATGCAAGAACATCAAGACCTAAGAACATCAGAATATAGGGAACCTATTCTAGTATGTTGATTTTATGTAATTGAGTGCTTTACTTTAGTAGGTGAAGGTGAAAGTCAACAAGCTTGTCAAAGTGAAGTCTAGGTATATAGTAAAGGTAAAGACAATGAAATTTGTTGTCTTCAAGCCTAATAAGGCATATTTTTTTGTGTCATAGATTTATAATAGGGATATGAATGAGGATGAGAGAGAAAGTAAGGTGGTTTTGATAAGATACTAAGTTTGGTTATGTTGTTGAGCTATTTTTCTGAGCTAGAGCTAGAGCTAGGATTTAACTAGTCTAGTTAAGATATAGAGGAATAATTTGAATGATCAGAAGGAAAAAAACCTTGAAAACATGTAACTAATGTAGATAATAAATAATAAAGATATGGACTAGATTTGTAGTTAGAATTTTGCATGAAATTTTTATACATTATTGTCTTTGTTAAGACCGTATAATGTAATCCTGTTTTGGCCAAGAGCTAGAAGGTTGATAGATATCATAGCAAGGATTTTACGGATATGTAAAAGCTTGATAGATGAAGGAAAGTAAATGGAGTTTTCTCAAATTTTTATAGCTCTTAAAAATTTGAAATTTTTTGCGTGGCTTGAATAATGTGCTCATGTGCCCTTACTAGGACAAGAAATAACTAAAAATTTAACAATCAAATTTTGATTAAATTTTTGGAGCATCTATGTTTTGGAAAGGACTAGAGCTCGTGAAATCTAAGGTTTCAATTCGCACGTGTGCCAAAGATATGCTAGGTTTTGCAGTATAGATTGTACAAGTACATGAGAGATAGAAGGAGGTGCATACATGGTCAAATCATGGATTCAAGATACCAAATTCGGTAGACATCATGTTAGAAGCATTCTAGAGGTGGATCCATTACCTCATGTGTGATATGATTGAGATAAGTGTCTGCTGCCATGAGTAGCAGGCTAATTAGGCCTAATTTGCATGACAAGTTACAAAGGAAGTACAAATTTATACAAAGGAACATATAGTGAAATTTGGGCATATTTAAGGACCCCATAAAGGGTCTAAAATCATCTTTTTTTGGTTAGTTGTATCAGTAAAATTGGATATCCAACTCAATTTTTGTGCCTAGAGGGCTACAAGCCAACAAAAGCTTAAATGAGATTATAGTAGAACTAAAAGAATATGATTGTGGAATGAGTCTAAAAATCTTGTTTTGAGTTATATGTGATGTTCTAAGAGTCTTAGAAGTGACTCAGACCTATATCAAGTTTTGTGCACATTGATCCTAGTGACCTTATTGAACAAAGTAAAGCAAGTAGGAGTATTCCAAGGTAAAGTGGATTAAAGATATAAGGTTGGAAGATTAATGCTTAAAGAAGGTTGAGGGAACATATTAGGGAGTGAATATGATGATTGAGGAGCTGAGAACTCTATCATAAGTTACACAAGTACCCTCCTTCATGCCGCACCTATTAAATGGTCTATTGACTTACACGAGTGTAAGGGAAAAGTTCATAGCTAACTTTGTAAATGTGAGTATGTCAATGTACAAGGAATGTGTGTGCCTTGGAGATCCTCATAGTAGGGGATAATGTTGAAGAAACACTGATAAAGGTAATTACTCAAACCCAAGAGTGCATGGTGGAGGTAAGTGTCCATAAAATAGCTAGACCAAGACATAAAAGAGTTGTACATGGGTGATGAAATGAGGTATATCCATTGCACCCTTTTGTTATTAGAGCAGATAGTCTAATTGGAATAAATGTATATTTTAGATATTTTAAAGTATTTTTCATTGATTGATAGTTTGAAAGTGATTGTGTCAGCATGGTAAAAACAGAGAAGCCATCATTGCATAGGTATCATGAATTTTATCTAGGAAGGAGTGATGAGGAAGATGCATAACATGATGAATGAAATTAGTGATATAGGCATAAGAAAGACAAAAATAGAAGAAATTTATTAAGGTAATGAAAGGATAGCTGATAAATATGATGGTCAAAAGTATAGAGAGTCATTATTGGTAAGAAAAGTCCTTCTACATCAACAAGTCAAAGCTTAGGAGCTAGTCTCGCAAGAGAATCCTATTCAGGACTAGATGCAAGATAAGAGGTAAGTGTTGTCAAGTTGTGATTGATGATAATACTATTTAAGAGGAAATTTTTAACAAATTGGGTTTGAAGAGGTTGGTTCACCCTACAACTTATAAAGTAGCATGAGTTCAGAAGAACCATCAAATTCTTGTAAATGAACAATGTATAGTTCTTTTAAAAATTGGGAGTTTACATGATGAAGTCTTGTGTGATGTGATGCCTATGGATGTATGTCATTTAATCCTAGGTAGACCATGGAAATATGATAGAAGGGTAGTTTATAATGGAAGATTGAACTGTGTTTTCTAATAAAGGATGGAATAGAGCATGTGTTGGTACCTTTGATGGGTAATGATGTAGGTACTTAAAGGAGGAACATGGTGTTCGGTATAAAGGAGTTTGTGGAGAAAGCTAAGAGTGAAGTGCACGTGTTTACGAGGGAGCCAATGAAAAAAGAAGAAAAGGTGAGTGTGTCCTTGAAAGGGAAAGATGAAGATAAGGTTGATAGAAGAATGCATCGAGAGTCCAATGAAGTGGACAAAGAGACACTAGTCAAGGTTAAATAACAAGGCCAAATGAGGTTTTGGAAGAGCATGATGTTCTTGAAGAGAGAGAGAGTGATGACCAACTAAGTCAATTAAGTCCCAAAAGTAAAGGTGACAACAAGAAATTATAGAAGAGTGTGATGAGGAAATATGGAATGAGATCTTTTAAGAGCTTATGCAAGGTCACAAAGAAAAATAAAGTGATGAGACACAGGAAGATGTCATGAGAGAGATAGCTACAAGAATGTCTCTATAAGACCAAGGAAGAGAAGATGAAGGACAATTAGTCTTTGTGCAAAAACAAAAAACAAGAAGGATACAAATCAATAAAATAAAATGAGGAAGAATTCAAAGAGATGGGTGATGATTTTCAAGGAGAACAACATGTTCTTGGTGAAGACGCTATGGAGGATGAAGACCAATATAAAAATATGGAGAGACAAGGATTACAAACAAGCCTAGAAGAGACTAAACGTGGCAAACAAGTGAAGAAAATGCATGGAGAATCTGGAGAAGGAAGTGGAGCCATGATTTTTGAATCTAATTACGTTTTGGCATGTGTGAATGCAAGTTTCAGGATCATTTATCAAGGACGGTCATGAATGGACCAAGAAAAAGAGGAACTAGTGAAGGAGGGAACAATGAAATGTTCTTGGATCTCTCTAAAAGTCTAAAAACACCCTCTCGAGAGACTGAAATATACAAGTTGCAGACTAGGTACAATCAGAATATAATGGACTTAAGGATGAGAGAATATTTGAAACAAATTACCTCATAGATCATAGCACAGAGCCAAGAAGCAAGGAGTAAACTTGAAGACGAATTGTAGTTTACATGGTTATTGATGAATCAAAATAGGGAGGTATAGGTGATATTGCTTATGAACATATTTTCAAGTTTCAAGAGGGAATCAAGTTGAGTAGACAAAGAATAAGGACTAGAAACCAAGATTTCACTTCAATTATGTATGAAAATGAGAGAAAAAAACAATTTTATGTTAAGAAGAACATTAAAATATCAGTCAAAGAGCGTAATATAGATAAAGTAAGAGGTTTTATGTGAAGCAATCCAAGTATGTAGCAAATCTACAACAATTAAAGAAGACAAAAAATCTAAGTTACAACCAAGATATGCATATAAAGCGGTTGAATATGATTCTATATATTACAATGCTTCAAAATGTTGATACAGTTTCTTGGAGCAACAGTTTTGGAAAGATAGTAAATTGAAGGTGATAATTTCATTATGTAGGCTAAGACCAACTCAAGGAGAAAGTATAATGAAACCCGAGATAGGTGTTGAGAATGGTGTGGCAAAGTTCAAGACAAATTTGATAATTGACAAAGAACAAATAGTGGAGAAGAAGACATTTAACCACATACAAGGATATGAAGCATATGGAACAATTCAAACCAAGAAAACTCGGATGGATAATCATGAAGGTATAATAGAGTTCATACAAAGTCAAGAAATGATGACTATCTACAATCATATGAAATGTCGTGAAGGAGACAAATCAATACAAGAACAAGAAATGCAGAGTATAGTCCAAGATGAAAGAGATGAAATGCAAAAATGAACCAAAGAATGCTCTTGAACTACAAAGGCCAAGAAAGTTAAGTAAACATAGATGTTCCATATAACAATGAAGAGAAGAATGGTCAATTACATTGGCATGAGGAAACAACTAGGAAGGCATATAATATATTAGAGGATGCAAAGGAGTTTGGTGTTATTATTGAAGACTTGTACTTCAATAACACAAAGTGAAATAGGCTGATTAAGAAGCCAAATGTTTACTTAAAAGGAATTGGGTGATAGAGCAAGTTAAGAAAGCACTTGAGCCTATTGATTGTATGTATAATACTATCTTAAGTGTTATGGTTGCTGGAAAACATGGAAAGTGTAGGGAAGAGTTAAGATGCATGATGAAGGAGCTTGAACAAGAACAAGAGACAATGATGAAGATAAAGTGTAGGAACAAGAAGAATATAAGGTTTGTTGGGCCATGAATTGACTAAGTCCCGTGGTAGAAGAAGATCGTGTGCGTGCAAGGTAAGTGAGTAGAAAGGTGCTCAAGGAAATGCATGTGGGATAAGAGGTTGGTGCGTGGAAGCGAGAAAGGGTTTGGGAACTTAGCCGCATTTCAAAGGTGGTATCGCAGAGAAACACGTGATGGCCCAAGTAGGTGTAATGAATGAATAACGTGACAACCTGGAGCCTTGGAGGTCAAGAAAGGAATATTCTAAATAGGGAATATTCTCGGGAGGATCGTTATAGTTAGTGGAGACCCTTGCAAGTTGGCATAACTCTCGATCATGGAGGACCACACTTCTACTTGGCATGCGATCTGCTCATGGGTGAAACTATGGTGGTGAATATAGATTCTATTTAACAGAGTGCTTGGTTACAAATAAGAAAAAAAAGAGAGGAGAGGTAATGAAGTGCTGCAAGAATGCTAAAATTTGTTAGAGGATGTAGTTATTAATGCTAGGTGATGTTGGGAAGAATGTTGTTAAGCGTATATGTATGCGCTTGGGTCTAAAACAAATGCAAGAATGGGAAAACATAGCTAGGATTTCTGTTTTGAATAGTTTTATAGGGATGAAATGATATTCCTTAATGTATATGGTCCGAGATGACCCTTTTTGATGTAATGTGCTACAGTAAATGTTTATAAATCAATATACAATGTGTTATTCTCGGATATCCTTGTTTACGTGTATAAACCCTTGTGTTATTCGGAGACGGTTTTTCATCATATTTAGCTTCTTTATGCTTATTACAATGTTTATTTCCATTTATGATGCATATGTGCACAGATCTAGTGTACGTACTTTCTATTTTTGAGTGAATGTATATATTTATGTTCCTATAAGCCATCCTCCATTAATGGCGAAAAATTCTCACAAAGCTCACATAAACGAGGGGCTTGGTGCCTTGCATGCCTCAAGTGAGCACCCAATGCATACTGGGTGATAGGCCGACGTGCTTGGGGTAGAAAGAGGGTATATGAAAAAATGACTACATTTTGGTTCCATTGCCGGGACCTCTTTTGAATTTGTGAGAATGATGTGTAATGACAAAGCACTTAACCTTGACAACGTCGAAGAGTGGATCAAAAGCATAGTGGATCAAAAGCATAGAGGTAGCATAGAGAATTTACGCTAGACCTAATTTTGATGCACGTAAATGGGTAGAGGATCACTTGTATCATGATTTGTATGATACCTTCTTCGTTGTTTCTCGGTAGAGTTACATGAATGACTGTCAAAAGATATGCATCAAAGTCAAGTTGGTATTACAGCACCTTGTGTATGGACCCAAGAAGAGTTTCAAAGGCTACATGGTGCTTATCTGACCTGGACTCGTCTTTGGGATCAATGGTGGGGTAGGGTATTGACTAGCTATACTCTAGAATACACGATCTCTATGTATTCTTATCCAGAAGTTGCTGAGTTTGAGTTCTTGAGGGAGCCAAGAGGATTGTTCTTATGGGATATACCTTTAGGCGTCAAGATCTTGATAATCACTTTGAGTTTGGAAGCATTTCCTATGGCTGGATAAACTCCCACAAGGTGCGAGGCATAGAAGCTAGAGTGGTGAAAGATGGTAGAACTTGCGGCTGAAATGGAGAGAGAGAGGAAAGATATATCAAGTATAATGAAGCTCGAGAGAGGAAGTTGGCAAGATAATGTGAAGTTGTAGGAGAAATGAACTTATGGAGGAAGATGTTGTGGAAAGGATTCAAGGTTTGCGTGGAAGGCGTCGAATTTGAGCGATCATGCTACTCCATCTTGGCAAGCGCAAGAGAGAGACCCCCTCATCTTCTTGTGGGATCTCGCTTTGGAGAAAGGATAGCCGTAGGCCCACATCTAAGCACACCTGGTCACCAAACCTTGGCGCTTAACTTTCAAAATATGGAGATAAGTATTATTAACTCCGTTAGTCTTGGCATTGGTGGTCGAGCGACACCTAGGAGATATAATTTTTCATTCGGTACATCTATGGCCGCACAATCATTCCTTGTGTTCAGAGGTATCTTATTTGGTACAACATTTGGGCAAGGTGTGGGTACAAGTTTGAGCACCACATCTGGAAGTGGTTCAACTTCAAAGACTATGGGCACACAGGTTTAGTGTGATGGTGGGTTCGTAGGGGCATAACTACATCGTGTCCTTTACCTATGACAGAGGAGGATCTAGAGGGATATGAGCTAGTGGATCTAGTGGTGCTGGTGGTGGAGGAAATACAAGAGAAGGTCAAGGTTTTGGATATGGTGGAAAAGGGCCTCAACAAAATCAACAAGTGTTTTTGAGATGTCTTTGCTTTTTCTAGATTACAAGGGTGTGGAAGATGTTGCAGAGCATGTCCACAAATTCAAGTTGCTATGGCGCATGAAGGGCATCACTACCCCATAGAGGAAGACAAGTACGTTTGTAATTACGATGTAAGGGCACACACATAGCTGGTACATGAAGTATGATCCATACCGAGATGATGGTGGATTACATCGTGCTTTGCATGATGTGTTTTTGGAAGAGTTTCACATTCCTGAGTTTGGATAGAAGAACATTAACATGTTGAAAGAGATTCAATAAGGAATGGCATAGAGTGTGCACGAGTATGTCACACATTTCAAACTCTCCTATCTAAGTTGTCTTATGACATTCATCCTTCACAACATGCTCAGTGGTTTTTCAGAGGACTGATCACACCATTCAAGAGGGCACTTTCACATAAGACCTTTACAGATCCACACGAGGCCTTGAGGCTACCTTGCATGCTGAAAATGTTGAGAGCATTGATATTGAGCTAGCCCATTCCTTGAAGCCTAGATTTCTGCCATGACAAAATAGCCGGAATAATTGTTTGCAAACTCATCTCATGAGACTCATAGTGGTTTATGGTGCATGGATTGTGAAGTAGAGGGACACACAAAGGATAGTTTCCCACAAAGATCGGTGTGTGCCATGTCGGTGGATTGTGAGATTTTCCATGGAGATCATGATGCAAGTAGGTTCCCGTTATTGCAACATGCAACTGTAAGAATTTATCTTGTTATTGCAAGATTTGCACCTCTACTACTCATGACACAAAGGATTGACCAGATCCATGATGCCATTAATATTGGATCGTGTCGACCAATGTTACAAGAGTTCCAAGGATGAGGGCCGTCATTATGAAGGGCACACAGATGGAGGAGGTCAAGGTAGAGGATTTTGAGGTGGGTTCTGAGGCCATGGAAACCACGGAGGAGGAGGAAGTGAATTTCCTCATAGAACCTATTATAATTGTGGATCTACAGAGCATTACAAGCGCGAGTGTCCAAAATTGTTGTAATGCTCATGGTGTGGAAAGAAGCACAAGTATGAAGAGTGCCCAGAGTTATATGAACACATGAGCTAGAACCAGAAGAAGGACAGGGGCGTGGGGATGGTGAGCATGAAGTGCACAGATCCACAAAGTGGATGCCTAGGTTGGCACATAACCTTGAACTAGAACCTATCCTGGTGACCACAGAGCCGAGGCGATGCATGAGGGAGATTCCAAAGCAAAGGCCTCTCATCACTAGAGAAGAGGTATTACATGGGAAATATCCGAACTCGACTCATCAAAAGGAGGTCTACTAAGAGACCATGGAGGTGATTAGGAGTCTTCAAGGGGAGATTCAATGTTTGAAGGATAAATCATGGAAGTTAGAGTAAAAGAAAAGTGATGAGGTCCCTCATATGGATATAGATGAGGATAGAGAAGTATGTAAGATGTTGCGACAATATAATATCATCCCCCTATTAGGAGAGTGGCTGAGAGGAAAAGTACCAAACGCTGAAGGTGAGAATGAGAGGCATGTATTGCATGCTAATATTCTGCCTCACAGTATTGACTATGACAAAGAGATCACATTGAACGCAATTGTTGATGGATGGATCTTGAGTAATATTATGATTGACACGGGTGTAGAAGTAAATGTTCTCACTTTGGATGCATGAAATCAAATGGGAAGGCCCCCATTGCAGCCATATTCAAATGTGTTGTATATGGAAAATAGAATAAAGGATATGCCTGTCAGTGTGTTAAAGGATGCGTGTATAACTATCCAAGGGGTGAAATTAATTAGAGACTTTGAAGTATTGACACTTTTGAGGTGGATAAATTTCCAAATACATACTTGGGTGCCACTAGTGCTATAAGAACAATGTTGACTTTTACTTTAACAAGGGATACATAAGTTTTGAGAACAATGAGGAGTGCATCATCATTCTCGTTGATGGATGGGAAGTCAACACCCTATACAGAGCCTTTGGGAGAAGAAGACTTGGATAGGATCTATGTTCGCACTATTAGAGACTCCGAAGTTGTGCATCCATCAAAGGAAGGTGTCATTCATTGGGATGACGCTACATATATAAGTGATACAACTAATATGGCATGTGATAAATGGGTGCATGAGACCTATGAGTTGGTGGGAAGACAAATGAGGGGCTCCATGACTAGAGTTGCTAGGGCACACTTGATTAGGTGCTGCGAGGAAGATAGTTGCCAAATTATATCGGGAAGGTAACCCGATGTTGTCTTGAGATTAATGGAAGTTCATGGAATTGTCAGATTGAAAGGAAAAACATGCTAACTTATAATTTGGGGACAACAACGTGTTGGTTGGCGCCACGTAAAGACAATATACTAGAGTGGCGTGAAGTGAGAATCACATTCTTTGTTCGATTTATTCGAGTAACACACCCTCTACTATACACAACTATAATGGGAAGGATTCCTCCTCATTCTATGTCTAGGAATGTGAGAGAGCTTGGATGGTAGTCTCGAAAGCCTTGCCGCCATCACTATGGGTGCATAAGATTTATTCCACCTTGTAGGGTCAGCACACATGTGTGGTACATTTATTTAGAGCTGCACCGTTATATAGGAATTGTTAGGAGTCAAGGTTAACCTTATTCAAAATTTTGATTATCGAAGTACTAAGCCATTGGTGAATGAGGTGTTGTAGGTTGTTAAGTGCATAACTATGGGAGATAGTGCCACGATGGAGGATAGAATACTAAAGTTTTGGGAGATCTTAGTTTAGAGGCATGCTTTGCGAGGAAGAATTAGAGGAGGTATAACTTGAGTGTGCCTACATAGAGAAAGAGAAAGGGACATTGGTCTACTTGATAGATGATGAAGAGATGGAGAACTTGGATGCCAACCATACCGAGGGTACAAGTGAGGTTATGGATAGTGATGATGAGCAAGCACGTGCCTACCATAATCCATCAAGATAAAGAAATTTAAAATTAGTACGGAGGTGAAACCAAAAGAAGCTATCATTGGGGACTACTTTGATGCACCAAAAGATCTCAAAGGTCATTGAGATTCTATGGCATTTTCGTGATTTATTTCCGTGTGGGTATCATGAGCTTAAAGGAGTTCACTCCTCACTAAGTGAAATGAAGATCAAGCTAAAGGAGGGTGCGCACCCGATTTGGAAGAGACCTTATAGGATGAATCTGAATATGTGCATCAAGGACAAGGAAGAGATTGAAAAGATGATTACATCTGGTATGATAGAAGCCAATGAAGAATTTGATTGGGTAAGCGCGATGGTCATAAGTATTAAGAAGGATGGGAGGACACAGATTTGTGTTGACTATATATATTTGAATGTGGTGTGTCATTGATCGCTTTCCCAACCCCGTTCACCGAGGAGATCCTAGATGGAGTAGTCGAGCAAAAGATCTATTCGTTTACAGATGGGTTTTGGGATATCATCGTGTTTGTATTGCCAAGGAAGAACAATAGAAGACAAATTTTACCATAGATTGGGGAAGCTTTGGATATACTATTGTTGGGCCCCTAAAATATTGGCCAAGTATAAGAAGGCGCGTGGGCATGCATGACCGATTTGAAGACAAGTGTGCAAGGAGAAAAGTGTGCAAGGTAGAGAAAAGGTTTTGAGACTTAGCCATATTTGGCGTATCAGATAGAACATGAGAAAAGTGTGACCTGACTGCGCATGCGGAATGGATAAGGTGCCAACCTGACATCTTGGTGCCCACAGAAGGAATATACCTTGCGATGGAAGATTCTAGAAGGCCATCATTGCAAAGAGTGGAGAGCTTGAGCCTGAAGAAGCATGCTCCCATGGAGGACCACCTTGGACACTTGGAAACGGATCTACAACTCCCGTGAAGGCTTAAAGATGTTGAGAAAGGCTATAAATACAAGCACCCACCGAGGAAAATATATAGAAAGAAAAAGAGGCGAAGCCATGCAGAATACTTGTGAGATATCCATAGGTTGGTTTAGACGATATGTAGGAATACATTGTACTAAGGAGATGGGTTTTGAACATTTTTCTTTGTATTGTGAAGGTCCTAAATCCAGTTCGATGCATGATATTGATCTCGCATTATTAGATGAATCTGTGATTTCTTGAGTTATTGTAATATGGTTATCAACATGCTTAATATGAATATATGTTTGGTTCTCAGCTCTACTACATGGTTATACGTATATTTCACATGAGTAGGTGTAAACCCTTGTGCATTTATTTTTGTTATGATTTATATCTATTTTCTATAATAATTTTCTTATATGAATGAACACATCAATTTAGAAGCCATTCGAGCTCTAAGATGAATGTATGGTTCCTTTCCAATCTGTTCACTTAAGTTTCTATCGCAAGTAATGCATTCTCACACAACTCACATAAAGGAGGGACTCGGCACCCGCGCATGCCTCGGGTGAGTGCCTAGCACTGTTGGGTGATAGGTCGATGTGCATGGGGTTTCCTTTTTCTTTGGGAAGGGATTAAAAATGACTACATCTTGGTTCTGATGCCGGACCTATTTTCAAAGTTATTGTGAGAAATGACATACATTTTTTTCTTTGTGATGTGTAATGACAGAACACATGACTTTAGAAAGTGTCGAAACATGGTTCAGAGAATGAAGGATGAGTTTTCTCAAAGATTCAACACTGAGGCCGAGTTTAGTAGGTGTGGATGGGTAGAAGAGAACCTATGCAATGAGTCAGTATGAGACATTATTTTGCTTTGCTTCCCGGTAGAGCTATATGAAGGGCTCTTAACATTCACATCTAGATCAAGCTGGTTTTGTAGATCGTGTGTGTGGACCCAAGATGACTATTATAGGTTGCAAGATGTAGATCTGACGTGGACACATGCTATTGATCACTGGTAGAAGAGGGTTCTGACTAGTTATACTTTGGAATACGCCATTTCGACATATTATTTCCCGAGAGATTGTTGAGTTCAAGTTTCGAGGGATCCTAGAGGATCATTTTTACATGCTATTCCACTGGCTATGAAGATCTTGGTCGTTACTTTGGGTTTAGAAGTATTCCCCATGGTTAGCTAAGCTCTCTGAGCATTGGGAAAGGAAGCTAGGGTAGAGGAAGATGGAGGAAGTTATGGCTGAAAAGGAAAGGGAGGAGAGACAACTCAAGTATAATGAAGCTTGTGAAAGCGAGATGACTAGACAATGTGAGGTAGCAAGTGTGATGGATCTATGGAGGTAGATGTTACGAGAGGGTGTTGAAATTCACGTGGAGGACTTGAATCCACGAGCATTCTATGCTACCCCATCTTGGAAAGTGCATAAGAGAATCCCCTTTAACTTTTGATGAGATTTTTCCGTGTGGAGAAAGAAGAGCCATCGGTCGCATCCGAACCCACCCGATGAATGACCCCGAAGCTTGGTTTTTAGATCAAGGGAAGAGTATTGTTAACCCAATTGGTATTAGTGGAAGTGACCGATCTGTACCTAGGAGATATAATTTCTCATTTGGGACTTCTATGGCTAGCACATACCATTCCAGTGTTTGGAGGAATTTTTGGGCAAAGTACGAGATACACAAGCCTTTGGTCTCACGTCTGGGAGTGGCATGGGGTACACTATTAGTAGCGGACATTATCACGTACCATCGACATGCAATTTAGTGGGATGTTAGGAACCCTTGTCGTGACCACTTTGTAAGACTCCGGTGGATCCAAAGAATCTGGTGGGTCCGGAGGAACAGAACCCAGTGGATTCGGTGGATTTGACGGTCGAGGAATAAGACCCAAAGTGGATCTCGGTGGAGGGAACAATGAAGGAAACATCGGAGGAAACCAAGGCTCGGCTTGGGAGGACAAGGACCCCAACCACCAACAAGTTATTTTTGAAATGTCTTTGCACTTACTAGACTATAAGGGTATTAAAGATGCTGCAAAGCATGTGCACAAGTGCGAGTTACTATGGCGTGCGAAAGGATCATTAGCCGGAGCGTATGAAGGCAAGCCGCTTTATAACTACATTCTAAGGGCAAACACATAGTTGTTATAGGAAGTATGGCCCCCATCAAATGGTGGTGGATTATACAACATTGAAAAATTATTTCCTCATAGAGTTTCATATTCCGAGTTCGAGCGGGGAAGAGCATCAACGCCTTGAAGGAGATCCAAAGAGGGAATGGTAGAGAGTGTGTGGGAGTATGATGCATGGTTTAAAAATCTCATGTCCAAATTGTCATATGACATCCACCCCTCACAACATACTCAATGGTTTTTTGGAGGGTTGATCACTCCATTTAGGAGGGCATTGTCACATAAAATGTTCACTGACCCGCGCAAGGCTTTAGAGGCTTCCTTACGTGCTGAAGCTATTGGGAGTGTAGATCGGTGTTAGTCCATTTTGGAGGCCCAAATCACTACAATGGCCAAAAATTGGAGAATCTCTATGCAAAATCAACACATGAGGTCCATAATGGGCTATGGTGTACAAACTATGAAGTGGAGGGTCATGCAAAGGATAGTTTCCCTCGGAAGTCGGTGCACGCTATGGCAGTAAACTATGAGATCTGCCATAGGGATCATGATTCAAGTAGATGCCCTCTACTCCAATGCACAATCTGCAAGAATGTTTCTTGCTACTGCAAGATATGCACCTCTACAACCTATGACACCAAGGACTCGAACTTGATTGATAAGATCCATGATGCTATTGATCCGGTTTGCACCAAACTATCCTTATTGGTGGTTCTAAAGATGATGACCAATGTTATGAAGGGTGCGTAGATGGAGGGGCACGTTGAAGAGGTTTTTACGGAGGAGTTTGTGGTCGCAGTAATCGCAATAGACAGAGAAGTGAGTTCCCATGGGGAACATGTTATAATTATGGATCTACAAAGCATTATAAACATGAGTGTTTTGATTTACTACAATGCTCATGGTGCAAGAAGAAGCACAAGTACAAAGAGTTTCTGAAACTCTATGAGCATATGAACTAGCAGCACCAGAAAGATAAGGGTGCTGCTATGGTGAGTGTTAAAAAGGCCAATTCACAATGGATGCCAAGAGTGACGTATAAGTTAGAACTAGAACCCGTGCATGTGACAACGCGTGCGAGAGACCAGTGCATGCCGAGGGAGATGCCAAGACCAAGGAAATTAGTTTCTAGAGAGGAGGTGCTATATGAAAAGTACTTGGACCGTGCCCATCGTAAAGAAGTATACCAGAGACTATGGACGTGATTCGAGTTTACAAGGGGAGATACAATGTCTCAAGGAGCAATCGAGGTAGGTAGGGCAGTAGAAGGATAACGAGGTTCCAAGAAGTGACCTGGATGAGGTCAAAGAAGTATGTAAAATGTTAAGGCAAGAGAATATTATTCCCTTTCTGGGAGAATGGATAAGGGAGAAGGTACCATGTGCTAGAGTGGAGCGTGAGAGACAAGTTTTGCATGTAAACCTTTCTCCACAGAGCCTTGATTATGAAAAAGAGATTACTCTAATGCGGTTGTTGATGGATGACTTCTGAGCAATATCCTCATCGACATGGGAGCATAAGTGAATGTTCTTACCTTAGATTCTTGACATCAGATGGGAAGGCCCGCATTGCATCCATCTTCAAATGTGTTGTATATGGAAAAAAAGAATAAGGTAATTCCCATTGGAGTCTTGAAGGATGCAATTATCACCATTCAGGGGGCCAAGTTCACTGGGGATTTCAAAGTCTTGGCACTCGATGAGGCGTATAAATTTTCAACATTTCTTGGGCACCCATGGTGTTAGAAGAATAATGCTTGACATAAGGTTTAACAAAGAATATATCAGTTTTAAAACAAGGAAGAATGGGTGGTCATCCCTTTGTGAGATGGGAAGTCAACACCCTACACATAACCATTGGGAAAAGAAGTCCTTGAAAGAATCTACGTGCGCTCCATCAGAGATCTTGAGGTAATTCACCCCACAGAGGGGTCATCCAGTTCAAGATGCTCGGTCAGTGAGTGATACCACTAATGTGGCATGTGACAATTGGGTGCACAAGACCTATGAGTTAATTGGGTTACAATTAAAAGAAATGGTAACAAGGGTGAAAAAGGCGCGCTCAATCAAGTGCCTAGGAGGAAAGAAGCTGCCTAGTTGGAAAGAAGGCACTGATGATCTGTTACAACTATAAATTTCTGCCTTAGCAAGTAATTTCTAAACTTCTTTACAACAAAAATGATAGCTAGAGCCTCTTTTTTCACATACAGATAATTTACCTCAAGATCGCTTGCTCATTTGTTTTCTCCCAAAGTAAACTAGATGATCATTCCCATTTTCATCATTTTGGTTTAGAGTACTTCCTAGTGTTACATCCGAAGCATCGGTATACACAATGAATGGCTTGCTCTAGTTTGGATTCTTTAAATCGGTGAAGACACCAAAGCCTCCTTCGATTGTTCAAAAGCTTCATACGACTTCTTTCCCGGTTCATAAGTAACATCCTTCTTTAAGAATCGGGTTAGTGGTCAGGCAATCTTTGAGAAATTCTTGATGAACCTTCTATAGTAACTCACATGGCTTTAAAATGATCTCAACTTACTTCTATTCATAGGAAATGGTAACTTTTTGATTTTTGAAACTTTATCGGGATCAATACCAATATGATCTTTGGATACAACATACCCTAACAAAACACCTTTAGAACATCAAAAACACACTTAGTAGGGTTTAGTGAGGTTTGTGCTTCATCTAACATTTGAAATGCTTTCTCCATCTGGTGCAGGTGGTCCATCTTGCTCCCATAGATGAAAAAATCATCCAGAAATACTCTAATGAAGTTCCCAATGTAGGGTTCAAACACCCTATTCATTAAATGCTTGGAAAGTTCTGGAGCATTACACAACCCAAAAGGCATAACTCTATAAGCAAATGTTCCCCAAGGAGTGGTGAATGTGGTCTTCATTTGATCTTTCTCCGCTATATGAACTTGGTTGTATCCACTATATCCATTAGCAAAACTATAGCACTCTTGGCCAGCTACTTCATCCAAGATTTGATCTGAGAATGGAAGAGGGTAATGATCCTTCTTTGTTACCTTGTTGAGCTTCCTATAATCAACACAAATGCGTAGCTTCCCATTCTTTTTTATTGAGATCACAATGGGAGAAACCCATTCTGAATTCTCCATAGCAAATATGAATCCTGCATCAAGTAACTTATCTATTTCTTCTTTTACAATCTTGGAAAAATTAGGATTCATTCTATATGACATTTGCTTTATGGGCTTAGCACAATCTACTAGCTCAATAGAATGTTCTACCCAACTTACTTGACAGATTTCCTTGTAATCAAAAGTGAATAGGTGTATGTACCTTCAAAAGAGATGGAGGTAGGATTCTTTCTCACTCTCCATCACAACATCACCAATCTTTATTTTTGGAGATGATCATCAATTTATTCTTCAAATAATTTTATGGGTTCATGAGTCGATGTGACTGGAAGGATATCCATGACTGAAACATCAACCTCACTTTCTTCATCTCCTGTGTCCACTTCACTGGTACTAGAGTAATTATAGGATGTTCGGTCATCGGTTTCATCACTTGAATCCACGAGGTTTTGCCTTATGATGCCGAGGATCACATTTATCTTCATCCTCTCTCTGCCCACGTCCAAGTGTCATGAAGCCTTCATTCCAAAGTAGTTTCTCGCATGAACTCTCCTTAGCCATGGCCTTCCCAACAACATTGGGTACACAACAGATACCATTTTTCATCACTTAAAATTCTACCACACATACAATACCCATAACATATATTGCCTCATTTGAAACAACACCTTCTCGGTTTAGTTTTTCCTTATTTAATGACCTTAACATACGTGTTGAGGGGCGATCAATTTTAAACCCAACATATTCATTACTGCACTCGGTCATTATATTAATTGCAACACCTCCATCAACTAAGACATCATGAATTGAAATACCATTACATAATACCTCAGCTTGTGGAGCATAGGGATCCGCCTCTGCCTCCAAAACAGGGACCTCAACCTCCTTCCTTTGTCAAGCATTGAGTCCACTTCGCAGCTCCTGCCTCTTCTAAGAAGACATAGCCAAGATTTGACCATATGTAATATTTGCAGGCCTTTTGGACAGATCTTCTAAGATGGAGCATGGTCCTTTTCCCGTGAAATCGTAGAAAATCATGCACACCCAACTTTCTTCTCCTATGTTTTTACTAGTTTCTCCTTTCATCTTCTTAGGATCATTTCCATCTTGGTTATCTTTTTCTTTCTTTCTTTTTTATTACAAACACATCTGCTTCATTATTTATGCTCCTATCTACTACATCAAAAGAATTCACAGTGCTTTTCCTTTATCATTATCTCTTGTACCAGATGTGTAGAAGCTCTATCTGACAATTATACTTATAATGAGCCTTTTATGACAACCATAACATACAACTTCAGAGGATATTTATTTTGGACCTCTATCTCCTCCCTGAGAACTAAATTCTTTTCCTTGAAGAAGATTAATAGTTAACTGGCCCATCTTCCTAAGCAGATCTTCATACTCAGTAGATGTACTAGGAGAAATATTTGTGCTCACCGAGAGTGGTTTTAGATTCTGGACCAAAGGTGTTGGTGTAGGCTCTACCTTAGCAACAATTTCTTTGGGCTCTTCTTCCATGCTTTCTTCTTGCCTTCTTGCAATCTCCTTTGCTTGTTCAAGGATCGCTGTATGGTCATAATTCACTTATTGTCTGATCTCTGGCTTCATCCCAAGAATGAAGTGCTTACATAGGAGATTATCCATGCCATTCATCAACCCATCCACCGATCCTTCCTTCCGAACTGGGCATCGAGCTTCCTCCTTAGCTCTAGAACACGATCATGATAATCCCTTATCTTCTATTTCTCTCCTTGGGATAGCTTTGTGATATTGATCATGAGATCTCGCATATTTCTTTTTGTTCACCAAATTCTTTAAGAAAACTTTCGATTAATAAATCCCATGAGTTTTTCACATTATCATCTAGTGTTTTAAACCACCTAAGGGCTAAACCATCCAAAAAGGTAGGAAAAAATTTAGTCCATTGTTCCCTTCTTATGAGGCCATTACAAATGTAAGATCATTTAAATTCTTGAATGAAAGAGGAAGCATCTTCATTAGATTGGGCTGAAAAATAGGAATCTTTCCCATTTTCAAAAGTAACCACAGTGAAATACCAACCCACAAGTACAATCAACAAGACTTATGTGCACAAATAATGGAATCACTATAATAGAAAGTGACTTTACACAATTCTACAAAGAAAATAGGAATGACCACGGTAAACTATGGTAAAACTTGACTTACTGTGGTAAAAACTAACTTTACTGTGGTAAACACTATTCATGGTAAAAAGTGAAGTTACTGTGGTAAATACTATTCATGGTAAAAAGTAAAGTTACTGTGGTAAATACTATTCATGGTAAAAGTGACTTTACCATGGTAACTACTATGCATAGTAAAAACAAGGTTACCCTCCAAATGATTTTTGACTAAGTGGGAATATCTCTCTAGAAAATCCACCAACGAGGAATGGTCCCAGCAACGGAACCAAAATGTCATCACCAATCCGGCACTATGATAATTCTCCACTGGAACTCCTCGTGCTATGATTATTTACTAATGCACAACTTTTAGTTTGGTGGATGTAATCTGGAAACACAACAACAAACATAACACAAGAATACCATAGACTATGATACGAAGGAATGATGACAAATATGAAATATAAGTGTAAATTATAATATCAACATGAAATTGTTACAATCTCACCCATGAAATACTTCAAGTGTTACCAACTCCACTTGCCTTCCAACAATAACTATGGGAGAAACTTCACAATTACACCTCTTAATGGCTTCTTTAACACACTTTCTAAATGATGGCTTCCTTCACACACTTACTCATACAATATTTCTCACTACTTCCTTGTATGCTAAATGAGGGGGCTGGCCTCTCTATTTATAGAAATTTTGGGCTTATCCACCTTATCTCTAAGATAGGATAAGAAATTTGCTCACGATGAATCATATTCCATACCTTAACTCTTATCTTTACATGTAGGCTTATCCTTTAGGATAAGATAAAACTTATCATTTCAGTTGGGTTCCACATTTTTAGACTTTTTACAAATAAAATACACAAAATATTTATGACCTCACCGCTTGTCCTTATTACTAATATAATATTTCTAATTCCTAATCATGTAGACCCTACTTCTCTACTTACCCTAACTTTGACATTTTAACATTCTTTGCACCACTTACGACAAATATTTACTTTTACCACAACATTTCTATTGTACTTTGACTGTTACCGTACTATACATTATTGGCGGCATCATACCGGCAGTGCCATTATCTTCTATCGGATGCTACTACTAATTATACTTAACAACATCCTATTCCTAATACATACATTAATGAAATAGAAATTACGGAGGAAAATTTTAGTGTTGACGAGAACCTCCTGAGTGGCGTGAGGTAAGAATCACGCCCTCTATAAGGTTTTGAAGAAGCAACACACCCACGGCTATACAAGACTACCATGGGAAACAAACCTGCTTCATTTCATATTCAAGCATGCGAGGAAGCTTGGATGGGAAGCGTGGAAGCATTACCACCTTTGTTGTGGGTACATAAGTTGTATTCCACCTTATAAGGCTATGCGTGTGCATGGTATGTTCATTCAGAGATGCATCATCAAATAGGTAATTGGAAAGAGTTGGTGGCTGTCCTTATTCAAGCATTTGAGTAAAGAATCACCAAACCATCGGTGGATAAGGAGTTGCAAACAATCAATCGACTTACAAAGGGGAGATAGTGCCATGACGAGGATAGACTATGGGAATTACTAGAAAATCCTGATGTGGAGACATGCCTCTATGAGGAAGAGTCAATGGAAGTACATTTTGAGCGTGCTCATGTGGAAAAAAAAAGGGAAATTGGTCTATGTCATGACATGACGGGAAGAGTTGGAGACGTTGGATGCTTTGATCATTTAGAGGGTACATGCGAGGTTATTAACAATGCTTGATGAGCAAGAACACACGTACCATGAGCCCTTAAAGACAAAGAAGGTTAACATTGGGACGGAGGCCAAACCTAAGGAGGATATCATTGGTGACTATTGGTCGAAAAGGGGTTTTCAAAGATCATTGATCTATTACATGAATTCTAGTATTTGTTCCCTCATGGGTACCATGAACTCAAAGGCATCCACCATTCCTCGAGAGAAATTAAGATCAAGTTAAAAGAAGGTGCGTGGCTGATTTGGAAGAGACCTTATCGAATGAGTCCGAATTTACGCGTATGTTAAGAAAGAAATAGAAAAATGATAGCGTTAGGTATCATTGAGGTAGTTAAAGAGTCGAACGGATAATCCCAATGGTCATCAACGTAAATAAGGATGGGAGGATCGTGGTCTATGTGGACTACCAGACCCTAATGCAAAGATGTGTAATTGATTCTTTCCCTACCCCATTTCCTAAAGAAATCTTAGAGGAGTGCCCGGGCGCAAAGCCTACTCCTTCACGATGGGTTCTCGGGTACCACTAGGTATGGATTGCAAAGGAAGTCCAGAGAAAGATAACTTTCACCACCGAATGGGGAAGTTTTGCCTACACAGTCATGCCTTTTGGGTTAAAAATGTGCCTAATGTGTTCTTGCACATCAGTAGTGCAAGCCTTCTAGGACTTCATCCACAAATTTATTTAGGTATATTTGGATGATCGGATTGTATATGGTCTCATCAATCACCATTGTGATAACTTGAGACTAATGTTTGAAAGGTGTCAACAGTTGAGGATATCCCTCAACATTAAGAAGTGTGTCTTTACTACCCCATTTGGAACCTTATTACGATATATCATATGCAAAGAAGGGTTACTAGTGGATCCCGTCAAAGTTGCAATCATTGTGGGTTTGGGGGAGCCTACTAGAAAAAGCATCATGCGTGGATTCCTTGGACACACGAGATATTATAGGAAGTTCATTAAGGGGTATGTCAAAATCATCGTGCCCTTAGAAGAATTGTTGAAACATAAAAGTGCCTTTCATTGGGGAGAGGTGCAACAAAAGACATTTGACACTTTAAAGGAAAGACTCGTAATGGTACCCATATTACGTTTCCCTTCTTGGGATATGCCTTTCCATGTGCACGTGGTTGCCTCGGAGACAACAATGGGGCGATTACTAGCACAACTGGCAAAGGAATTGTCGATCATCCCTTAAGCTTTGCAAGCAAGAAATTGACACCAAAGCAGAGGAAAATTACATAACTAATGAGCGTGAAGCATTTTCAATGATCTGTGTGATGTATAAGATTAGGTAGTATCTTCTCGAAACACCCTTCATATTCTACACGATCATATGGCATTACAATACTTAGTCAACAAACCCATTCTGCAAGGGTGCATATGTTGTTGGGTCCTCCTATTTCAGGAATTTGAATTTACAAAGGTGGTGATAAATCTAGGAAAGAATAATTTAGGGTTTGATCACTTGCAAAGGATTGATTTGGAAGAGGACATGCAAAGCATTGAGGAGACCATGCCAGATGCACAACTATTTAGATTATGGTGTGTGCCCTCAGACTTGGAAGATATCACAATGTTCTTAAAGACAAGTGTGGTGCCATAAGGGATGAGGGTTGTGGAGAGAAAGTAGTTGGATATATGCACCACACCCTACATGCTTATTAGTGGATATCTATACAAATTAGGCCGTGATGAGGTTTTGTGCTAATGCGTGTTAGAACATGAGCACATTGCAATTATGGAAGAAGTGCATGGTGGGATCACAAGAGGACACTATGCGGGAAATGCAACCACGCGGAAGATTCTGCTCATAGGGATTTGGTGGGAATCCATTTACCAAGATTGTATTGAGTTTTGTAAGGCTTGTGACCATTGCCAACACCTTGGAAAACCTAGAAAGAGGGATGAAATTCCCTTACGACCAATAGCAGTAGCGGAACCATTTGAGAAATGGGCTATCGAATTTGTAGGACCAATCTCACTAGTGGTGCGAAGGACTGGTTCGTGGTATATCATCACTTACACTGATTATTTAACACGATGGGTAGAGGCAACACCTACAAAGGATTGCACCATGGTGACAATTTGTTAGATTCTTATGGGAAAATATAATCAGCAGATATGGTTGCCCTTTAAGTTTAACAAGTGATAGGGGTACACACTTCCTCAATGAAATAATTAGGATCCTATTGGTAGAATTTATGGTGGCCCATCATAAGACTACCCCATATCACCCTCAAGCAAATGGGACTGTTGAGGCATTTAACAAAATACTAAGTCATATGTTAACTAAGATCTGTGACGTCGATATGGGATTGGGATGATAAGGTATCAGTTGTCCTATGGGCATACATGACAACCTATAAAAGGTTGAACAAGGCCACACCATTTTAATTGATGTTCAATGCACGGAGGTTGTTTTACCAGTTTAATTCATGTTACCTTTGTTGCATATAACATGCGCAGGAGGTTTAGCCAATGAGCAAGCACTGGAAGAAATAATTGATAAATTAATGCAGTTGGACGAAAGGTGATCACTTGCTAGGTGGAGTCAAAAGATAGAAAAATCAAGACAAAAAGCATGACATGATTATCATATCAAGAACAAGAAGTTTGAGGTTGGGCAGTTGGTGTTATTGTATGATTCTAAGTATCTACACCATCCTGGGAAGTTGAAAGTCCATTGGTTGGGACCTTACCTCATATCATACATTCTTGATTCGTACTTGCCGATTCTGACATGAAGTTCTAGATGGGACAAGATTACCAAGTCACTTCAATGGGAGTAGGTTGAAGCCCTACTATAAATAAGTCTTCTTAGTGTTTGTAAATAAGGCCGTGTTTCCAGTTAGTTTAGGTTTCCCTTTATGTAATTTCCTTTTTGTGTTTCCCTTTCTTGTCATTTGTTCTGTTGTTTGTTTTGCACCTTGGGCACTGGTAACCAAATTACTTTTTGAAGGTTGTGTATGCATAGAGGACCGCACATTTGTTTTAGTGTGGGGTGGAGTGATGCGAAGTATGGACCTGTAATACAAGTGTGTGTTGGTAGTAGAAGTTGTGAGAATGGCCCAGTTAAAGAACTAAAGGCACGTAAGGGTAATAGGTGCGCAAAATAAGAGATGAATGTAAATGGTTTGTGTTAAGAAAGCCTTGAAGAAACCACATACATAAAAAAGGAAGAGCGCAGGAACAACATGAGGTAGGCGAGGGAAAAAATAGGAAAAGGACAGAAGAAGTGCCTTCAGTGCTAGGAACGCGCGTGTAAGAGGTTTCAGTCGGGTTGATTTTTGTGTGCCAGAAGGTTGTAATGGGGTTTGCGTGCAAGTTGTGGTGCGTGGGACAAAGCGCTCAAGATTGGCTTAGTGGAAAAAGTTGCATTTAAGGTCGAAGTACGGTGGTAGGTGAGAGAGCATTTAATGTTGGGAAAAGAGAAAAACTATAAATAAAAGGTCAACCACTTCGTTATTTGCATTGTGTTTATGAAGAAAAGAAAGCTCTCGCGAACTAGGGCATCTAAAGCAAGATCTTTGTGTCGAAGGAATTATTTGAGAGATCTGAAGTGCATAGCTAGGGTAAAATCACAAACTAGTAGGAAAGGAGTACACGGGCGTGGAGAAGTTGAGTAAGCAAGTGCCTTGTCTTGTGGAAGGGTTTTTCTAGTTAGGGTTTGGCAACTAGGGCACGAAATTAGGAGTTTTTACAAAGATCGAGCTTGGGGCTGGATAGAGTGGTAGAGTAGAGAAAGGAAAATATGATTGAAGTGATAACATAACTAGAAGAATGACACAAAAGAAAGTAACCATCTCATCAAATAAGTAGAAGGGCAAGGGTAAGGAGAAGCAAACGGTTTCTAACACAAGCACATATGAAGAATGGTATGCAAAATGTAGTACCCAGACGGGGTGTTTCTCGAAGAGAATGGTAATCAAACCTAAGAAAGATGAGTGTGTGACTATAATCACCACACCAACAAGAGAGTACCCAACCAATAAGAGAGTTCCGAAAGGGATGCCCATTTACAATGACGAGGTAAAGGTTAAGCTTTGGAGAAGGCAGTATTGTTGCAACTCTATGAACTGCCATACTTCGGAAAACCTGAGCACCTCTACCAATGGATAATGACACGCATTCACGAATACCACTTTTATTTCATGGGGCACAAGATGCACATAACCCCACTAATTTCCAAGTTCACGGGCCTTATCTATGAAGGGAACAACATTGATGATGACATAAGCGACAAAGATACCATCAAGGAAACAATTTGCTGCATTTGACTATAAGAAAGGATCGTGATACTTTGACATCGCTAAGATCCAAGACCCCATGATGAGGATGGCTACATGCTTGGTAACAAATCTCAATGATCAGGAGAGATGGACTCAAGTAAACAAGGCATGGCTGAACGTGTGCCATAAAATATCTGAAGGGACCATCTACAACTTGTCTACTTTCATCGTGGATGAAATCATCAGTAGCATGTAAGAAGGTGAGAAGATACTATTTGGAAATGTTCTCCTCACAATTGTCTTCTCAGAAATTAGAGTGCCCGATGGGCCATAAAGGTTTGTTTGGGAGTACCTAGAAGAGGATCCTCGCCTCGCAAGTGGTTCACAAAATATACTTGTGAAACAATGATAGCCACTCATAAGGAACATTTAGAGAAATGGTACAAGCACATGAGGGATGCGTTCGGGTGGAATGGAGGATTCCAGAAAATCTACCTATGCTCGTAAAAGGAGAAGTAGAATTCGCCATATATCAACACTTCGCATTTGTAGATTTAAGTTGACAGATGAAAATATAGGCCCCCAGGTGTAAGCTTCCTTTCTCCTTCACCACACAATATTTCCAAGCAGGGGTGAACAGGTTTAAAGAGGCCAAAAGACTAAGGTTCAACCTTAGTGAAGTAGATCAAGACCATAGAGAGCTATGCAGAAAGTTGGTTTACCCTAAGAAGCACGCATACGTGGAGAGATATGTCTCCCACAGGTACAGATGATGAAACCAGTAACTTTACCAATCACTGGAAGGGCTGTAGCAAGAATATATCTTCACATCAGGCCAAAATTTGAGAAGGGCACGTACTTAGAAAATGATGTATCCATCCCTGAGGACCCCACAGGTAGAAATAATCCCATGCCAAAGAAGAGGGAAAGAGAAGAGGTGCAGAAAGCACCAAGTGTTCAAGATACGCAAGTGGTAAGCATGCCGCAGAGACAAGCGTTAATCCCATTACTTACATGCAGAGGAAGAAGTCCCTAGTGAAGGAAAATACTCTAGAGGAAGAGAAGTTCCAAAGAATGAAGAACCCTCTACCTAAGAGAAGTCACCGAGAGAGGAGGAGAAGGAAGCAAAATCTCCCGGTAGGAAGAAGTAGAAAGTAACGTGAAAAAAATGACTCGGAGGACACAAAGAGCTTGGAGGCCTATATAGGTGTGAGAGACGATGATGAGGAGGATAAACCAGAAGGCAAGGAGCATCCAATCTATGAGGTTCATGACTCGGAGGAGGAAGGAGAGGAAGAATAAAATGAATACGTCTTTTCCAGGAGGGAGGATAACAAGGAAGAAGAAGATACTCAGGACAGGGGGATAAGTGAGGAAGTTACAAAAGAACAAAGGACCCCAAGCCTCACTAAGGAATAGATAAATGAGGCCTTGGAGCAGGAAGTAGCCACAATAATTGAAGACCTAGTAGAACATGAGATGACACACAACACGGACCTAGTGATGAAGGAAACAAAGGAGGAAAGCATAGAAAAGGAATATGGTAGCATGGGAGGGGATCCTAGTTTAACTGTGAGATTTCCTAAGGCCACGCACATAGGGAGAAGAAGCACAAAGACTTCACAGGTTTAGAGGATGGGCTATATTGATGATCCAAATAAGGTGTTACGTGCTCATTTTTAAAGCACCATGCCAACGGAGCAACTCTTGGCTATGACATCATTTGATGAGGAAGGTGCATACCCTCGGACAAGGAAAATGCTTTCTTGGGAATTTGAGTCCCACATCAATGAACGCGAATTATAAGTAAGCCAAGGGGAATTAATGAAGGTACTAGCATCAAACAGTGACAACCCCTTGGTAAATGCTCAATGGATAATAGACAAAAAAATCTATAATGCACCGAAAAAGGTTTTGGTGGAAGTGGAAGCTAGACTCTTGGGAGAAACGACAAAGTGAAGTTCCTAGAAGCAGAGTTGGAGAAGAAGGAAGAGGAGCTGGAGAAAATAACAAAGGAGTTAAAACATGAGGAACTGGTCAACACTCAGCTAAGGTGTGAATTAAAAGAAGAGAAATCAAGGGTGCACGAAGTATAAAAGAAAGAAAAGATGATCACAAATTCCATTTTCTTAAAGCATCCAGATCTAATGCCACCTACGCAAAAGTATGGATCTTCCCCGGAGTGTCTAGAGGACTTGACTCACGACCTCACAATGGAAAGACTACCACCGGCCTTAGAGTATATAGAGGTGGCATCGGCGCGTGCAAAGAAAAGGAGGACAAGATGAAGGTTATGGCCATTGTGGCCCAATATAAGAAAGTCCTTGTGGATGTGAAAGCCATCACCCAAGTCGTTGAGGCCACCTATGATAACTGCACCGATAGAGATAGAGTGGTGAGCATTTTAGTCGCCACCCATGAAGCGGAGCTCAAGGAATTCCAGGAGAAAAATAAGGGGAATAGAGCGGAGCGTGACAAAATTCTAGCTAAGGTTGAGAAAAATTCAAAGGCTATTGAGACCTTGTGGGGCTCAATTAAGAACCGGCTGAAGGAGTTATATCCCCAAATCACTCGAAGGATGGACGTGCTCGAGGATTTGGGAAAACAATGGAGGGGATCGTGGAAATAATGAATACCCAAGGAGAAGGGCTAAGCTTTGAAGAGGTGAGCGCCTTAGTCAATGACCTTTGTCACTAGGCATAGAGCAAGGTCAATACCTAGAATAAGTTGGAGGCCAACTTAATGAAAGATTTCCCTCTCCTCTTGTAGAAATAATCATTGTTCCTCATTCTTTCTTTCTTCCCCAAGATTCTTCATTCCTTTATTCTTTCCCCAAACCATTCAAGAATGGTCATTATTTATTCTTTGAGAAAATGTTCCCATGGACAGAGAACATTTGTAGTGTGGGGTAATGTTAGGCCCCTAAAATATTGGCCAAGTACAAGAAGGTGTGTGGGTGCGCAAGGCCGATTTGAAGACGGGTGCGTAAGGAGAAAAGTGCGCAAGGCAGAGAGCAAAGGTTTTGGGACTTAGCCATATTTGGCATATCAAACAAAACATGAGAAAAGCGTGACCCAACTGCGCATGCGAATGGATAAGGTGCTATCCTGACAGCTTGGTGCCCATGAAAGGAATATACCTTGCGATGGAAGATTCTAGAAGACCATCATTGCAAAGAGTGGAGATCTCGAGACTCAAGAAGCATGCTCCCATGGAGGACCACTTTGGACACTTGGAAATAGATCTATAACTCTTGCAAAGGCCTGAAAATGTTGAGAAGGGCTATAAATACAAACACCGCCAGAGGAAAAGATATAGAAAGAAAAAGAGGTGAAGCCATGCATGAATATTGTGAGAGCTCCATAGGTTGGGTTTAGAGGATTTGTAGGAATACATTGTACTAAGGGGATGGGTTTTGAACATTTTTCTTTGACCTTGAAGGGCCTAAATCCAGCTTCGATGCATGATATTTATCTCGCATTATCGATGAATCTGTGTGTAGACACTCAAATTAGGTCACACTCCCCTTTTGTCCCCCGACATATAAGTACCCTTTATTACATTTACCTAGCCATGACCCCCTTCACCCCACTAATATTAATTTAATTAAATTAATGCATTATCTTTACTATATTTTTTTATTTAAATAATATCTACACGTACACCACTTAGACACCTCACCAAGCTAACTCAACCTAAGACCTATTCTTAGCAAGTTCCCATAACTAACTAAGACTTACCCAAACCCTAAAAATCAATGCCTACATTCCCTCTAACCACATTCCCGCATGCTCACAAGAAGTTTTGAGTCTAATCCGCAGGATAACAATACAAGATCCAAGAAAATCGGAGGATCTCCTAAGTTTAGTAAACCTAGGAAATCCTGCCTTGACTAACGCCGCTTACCCCGACCATCACCGGTTAAGCCGGACTGCCGTTGGTTACCCCTTTTAACCCAAAACAACCTTATTCTCAAGGTTGGAACTTGGAAGTTGGAACTTAGAAGTTGGAAGCAATAAATTTTATGAGCAAGAGTACATCTCAGAGAGATAACACATCTTCGAGAGAGCCAATTCTAGAAAAAATCCACATCTAAGGAAGGAGATTGAGCATCTTCTCCCGCACAACCATCCCAGCCACAATCTGATCTATCCAAGCAAAGAGGAGTGTGCATGCAGCCCATGTAGAATCTTTTCTTCAGTTGGTGATCACTTGCAGCCTTCAAACCCATCATCAGTGCCTCCATCCTTCACACACAGACCTTCAGGAATGAAATCCAAGTAAGTATAATGTCATACTTCTCTGGTTTATTTCATTTCATCATTATTTTATCACCCATTATTTATCTTGCTCCCTATTGACCTCCTCCAACATTTTCACCTCCATAGACTCATTAAAACCTCGTAAAAGCCTACTCCAGTCACCCAATACCTCGTCCTAACCAACCAAAATCCTTTGTGCAATCACAAAGGAGACCAAAACCCTATTCTGTGACATTTCCAGATCTCACAGTAACTGCACCGGTTATACCTAACCGCCGTCAGTCACCCCTGACCGACACCGGTCTCTGTGTTTTCCCACACAACCTTAAACAGAGACCTACCCACTTAATTTTACCTCACTCTCACTCACCTGTAACCTACCCGAGACCTTTATCAGACTGCGCAGTAACCCAAAACCAATCATTTGACCTTTGGATTCTATTCTAGCTTAGCTTGTTAGATTAGATCTATTTTCTTATTGTGTTTTAAATTGAGATACCTAAATCATTTTAAAATAAAAATAGGATTTACTTTATTAACAACATTAATTTTTTTAAACGGTGGATCGACAACCATCTAGGAAGTATCATGCTTCCCGAGATCTAGCTCACGCTAGCGCGCTTCATTGCCCATATTGTTTAATTCCTTATGGTGGTCTTGTTTTCATTACAGGTAGTTCCTCCTAGCCAAAAGGAAGCTCTCACGATCAGTTGTGGATTTGAAAGTCATATGTGCGCAACAACCCATCAACCGACATTTGAATAGGTATTCCTCTTATGCCCGTTACCCTATCTGTTTAAATCCAACACTTCAAAGAAACAATCTAAGAAAAAGGGTGAAACATTTTGGCACACTTGGTGGGACCCATCTGGGGTTCCTTGCATTTCATTCATTCCTAGGAAACAATTGTGTGTTTGTTTCCCTTCTAAAAGCATACAAACTAATTTCCTTCATTGGTAATCCACATCTCCTTTCTATTTGCTCTAAAGGAAACTTTTCTTTTGGTGTAATTAAAAGAATCATTTCTTCATGTTTTCTCGTATCATTGTAGTGAAAGAGCATCCCTCTTCCTCGTCATCTTATTGTGTCATCCAATTTCACATTTTCAATTTGGGTTTAAAAACAATTGCATTCCATTCTCGATTTATTGCATTAGCTCATATTAATTGAGAGCAACCTATATGCTTTGAGGTCATGACCAAATGATGGTTGACAAACGAATCATAGAAAATAACTTCTATCCTTTTCTCTTTCTCCGAGTCATACCAAACCACACAAAAATTCAAAATACATACATTGTTAAACAACATCTTACCTGGAAGAAGTTGTAGGTGATCACACGATCCCGACACAATGGGCACCCGACTTCTGCTATGTTTGAGTCATACTTGAGTGAAGCCCGCCCCCACCATAACATACCCGAAACCTCACCCTTTAGATATCCTTATTTATAGGAAGCCATCCTCACCAAAAACTCTATTTCACAATTCATGTGTTAGTCCCTAAATAGCATAAGATAAACAAACATAATAGAAAGGTCACTCCTAGGATCGTATTTTCTTAGTGTTTCGCTTGGCTTGTGTTTTGAGGTGAAAGATCACGTTCATAATTTTTTTGTTCATCCTTACACACTCCTCATCATAGTTGGTGTATTATGGCTTCACCCGAGTGTGCCTAGGCCATATCATCATCGTTTCAGAATTTGGGTCGATTCCACGTCGATTTTAATTCACAACCACTTTCTTTCATCATCTGCTTTCAATTTCACAATGAACCGTCATCGGTTACCTCGACCGCCATCATCTGTTAATCCCAATCGACATCGCCTGGTCCTTTTGCTAACCTACTCAAAAGGACAGTTTCACTTCACTTTTTTCCACTTTCCACAGTCTCTGTCATTGTCTTTTTCCCATTGACATTTTACACATCTTCAGATTTAGCATACCTATCAGATTTTACCTTTTGCCTCATTGTTTACTCATTTTTCATCTTCTACAACGACTGCAATCATGTTACCCCCGATCAAATCAGTTTTCCCTAACCGGCTTGGTTAGCCTATTTCACATTCCACCCACCATTTTTACTCATCCATTCTTTATCACCGAGTTAACCCGTTCTGCTATTCTTTGTATCATTTACAGAGAAGAAGCGGCCTTACTGATCAATATTGGTTCACATGGTGCTAACTCAAGACAGCGAACGCCCTCGTGTTCCATGCCGCATGCTAACCACTCCCACCTAGTCCTTCACCTCCTTCTATTTTATCACCAAAGAATGGATCACATCCACCTACTACTATTGCTATCGGAGATGAGGAGTTCATACGAATCCTTGACTAGAACCCCGCCGCCTTGCAATTTTACCTCTCCCACTCGTCCACTCAAGATTCCTCGGGTCGGTTGATTTATGACATGCCCATATCTATCTCCCATACTCTTGCACCCACTTCCATATCGGCCCCATCTCGGCTCTGTCTTTGCTCGCATCCGCCTTAACCCCAATCGTTTCACGATTAGGTTCTATACCCGCCATGACTATCGCATATGTTATCTCTATGGCACCCATTATATCTACCATACCCTTGACGACTACCCCAAACACAGCCTCATCCACCCCTAATGTCTCATACATACCTGTAGCTACATTCCCATCTCCAATGTCGGTGACTCCTACCCCATTTCAGAACATGGTTCTTTCCATTCCACAATCATTATCCCCTATTGCCACTAGGGTTACCACGACCCTTCCACCCCCATATACATACTACCAACAACCGCCTGTTTCATCTATTATTCATTAAAATCGCACGTACCCCTACTTCATTGCCTTCTTCTCCACCACCTTACATGGTAGCCCCATACACTGGAATGCCACCCCCATTATATGCCCAAAACCAACCTCCTCACGCTATAGGAGGCATCCAATCATCACAACCCACCAATGACCTAATTAAATTGATGTTGGACAAGATGCGAACCTTTGGAGGCATCGGTTTCCGGCTCTCGCAACACTCTCACCTATGACGAGATTTGCAACAAGCCTATTCACCCATCCATTCCTATCCGTTCATACCCTGTGCATTGGGAAATGCCTAAATTCAACTGCTTCAATAGCAAGGAAGACCCACAACAACATTTGCGCTTGTTCAAACACGGGTGTTATCTGATCGCGCATGATGATGCCCTGATTTTGAATTTTTTTCCATTTCCCTCACTGGACCAACATTAGATTGATATAGTGGGTTACTCAAACACTCTATATTCTCATTCAATCAGGTAGCCCAAGTTTTCTTAGATCATTTATCTATCAATATCGCCAAGAAGGTTACCATGACCGATCTATATTCCACAGTCGTCAAGAGAGGATGAATCTATCGCAGATTTTGTCGCCACTTCTTTGCATAGCCTAATCAATCAACTTACTTTCTAACTGCCATAAACCCGAACTCATCGAGCTCTTCACATGAGCTTGTGCCAGACATATCTCCTTGACCTTGTAGGTCCAAACTTTCTGAACATTTGATGAGGCATTCACTATGGCACAAAAGTTAGAGATTCGGGCCATCGAAGAGAAGAAAATCCAATTACGAAATAAGAATTTGGCATTCAAGTCAAATGAAACCTCTTCTTCTTCCAAACCACTAACCAATTATTCAAAGGCTAAGGGTACTACTAACGTAGTGGTACTCAAGGCCAGCCCAGCTCATCCGTCTAATTAGGCTACACCCTCATCTAATCTATCACTTGTCCAGGATTTTCGATTCAGACAAGAGCAACGAAAATATACCCCAATTGGGAACCTTACTCTTGTCTTAGAAAATATTATCAAAGCAAGAGCCATCACCCTTCCACCCATAAAACCACACACTGGTTTTGACCCTACTCACCCCATGCCCGCATGGTATAAAGAGCATGATTTCTGTAACTATCACCGAGTGAAGGGTCATAGTGACGGCAACTACATCACTTTTAAGAATATTGTCCAAGAAATGCTCGAGAAAGGTGAGTTAACTGTGGATAATCCCAATGCCACCCCCAACCAAAATCTACAAATCTTCAAAAAACCATTTCCCAATCATGCCCCTTCATCCAATCAAACCGGTGAGACATCCACTCATGATACCCATACCCGTGAGGTTCACGCAATCTTTAACGAGGTACTGTTGCCTCTCAATTACCTCACATCCCTTCCATAGAGGAAATCCTATCCCGAAATCCTCCTTCCACATCCAAACCAACCTCCACCGTTCCTTCACCAACAAAGGAACACCTTTCTTCTCCTTCATCACCAACGGAGGAGTCTTCCACTAACATCGAGCCCCTCTCACCCCTAGCTTCACCACTTAGAGAGCCTTTTCCTACTGTACCACCTCCACCCATAAAGGAGCTCCCATTACCTCCTCCACCCATAGAGGAGCACCCACTACCTCCTCCACCCGTAGAGGAGCACCCATTACCTCATCCACCTAAAGAGGAGCACCTATCTGTTCCCCAAATTATAGAGGATCTCTCATCATCTCCTCCACCCATCATAGACCCAATGGAGATACCTTTGCCTCTTGGCAAGCATTCTCCATCAGCTACCCAACATCTAACAGACCTACTTTCAACTCTCTTACCCATGAAAGCTGAAGCTGGCCAATTCCTCATCTTTAAGATGCATTTTACATGAATTCCCATTAGGTCCTCACCAACTCCACCCACGAGACGTGCTTTGTTCTTGCGTTTGGCCAATCACTTAGATTATGTGGATAGGGCTTTATTATGGGGTGCCTCTTACTCCCTGTCTCAACACAAATGCAGAGATCCCTCGATGAAACCTCCAATATCTACCCAAACACATTTCCACCCATCAAACCAAATACAACTACTACTATCGCAACCCCTTCCATGATACCCGTTAGCACTCACACCACACCCTTACCCATAACCCGACCTACATCTAAACCCAAACCCACACCCACAACATTTGCCTCCACTAAACCTATTACCACTTTAGGGGTCACCCCAACCACCAACCTTACTTATCCACCTATTAAAATGGATTTAGCTACATCCTCCAATGTCAAAACCACACCTACTCCAACACCCAAACCAAAGAAACAAACTCCTTGACCTCATACCCCTACCGCACCAATCACGCCCACACTTGTCCCGTCTGCCTTAAAAACTCAACTGTCCAACATGGTCAAGCACCCTTCACCCATCCATAAACCAATAACACAACAACCCATTCCTTCCTCACATACCTCTAACCTACCTAGGCACACAACATGCCTTATACCCTCACCGCATTCTCTTTAATACCAATACCTCCAATACCTTCAATTTGTTGGTTCACTACCCACTACACTTCAGTCATTGTCCCTCACACCCCAAGCACGACTGCGTCATCTACCTTCATAGCACCCCCGTTATCCCCATGGGTAACTCGCCCTCTTCCTCCATCTAATTTTCCTTCTAGACCTCATACACCCACATCACCTTTACCCAAGAAGGTGCAACCTAAAACTAAAACCCCACTACCCCACAACAAGGTAGTCAAAAAAACCCCACACCCTCCTACCCATCCATCTACTGTACCCCTATCCAAATGAACCCGACCGATACCTCAAACCACATCGGAACCTAAACCCATAGCTCGACCCGTTCCTACTCTTCTAAAAACAATTCACCGACAACCAACCACACCTACACCCAAACCCACATTCACTTCTCATTGTGATCCACTAGCGAGGTCCTATGCAAAATTTTTTAACCAACCTCCTCAAGACTTCATTATCACATTACTGCCACTCCGACCTTACGACCCCCTCAAACCCAAGCCCAAAGGGTTTGATGATACTAAAATCTATGCATGCCATCATGTACTAGGGCATGATGTGGAGAACTACAAGGCCTTGAAAACCGTCCTTATCCAATTGTGTCCACTAGAAACCAACTTTGACAATGACGACCTTCTCAATGAGGATCCTGCTTCACCTACACCCATTCCCACATTGCCCACTCAACAACCACAACCTCCACCCTCACACTCCTAGAACCACACACAAAATTTGAAATTAACATGGTTCACATCAGAGAACTTGCCACACCACCACCCAAATGTCGTTGCGCCCAACTGACCTCATAGGGATTTTCTCCTCCAGTAGGTTTTTTCCCTTCATGTCGTTATACCACTCACCCTACACCTTCTCCATTTTCTAACTTCCCTCAAATCAACATGGTACACGTCACTACACATGCGCAGAAGGGTAAAGAAAAGGCAGTTGACCCACCAACCAATCCTATACCCAACATACCATCTACACCCATACCTAAGATAACTATTCGCGGCCCCACATACCCCATTTCTAATGGCATCACACATTGCACCATGCTCAAACAACTACACCAATCTCCCCTAAAAATGTCCTTATATGAACTCATCCAAACATCAGAATCCCATCGTCAACCCCTCATGGAGGTTCTTCAATCTATTGAGGTTTTACCCAACAACCCTACACCCGTAGCCTCCATTATCACACCCCATCATGTGGCCTCTCTCACCAAATTACCACCTTCATCCTCACCTCACCTTGTTCACCAAGTGACCTCCCTTAGCTTCTCAAAGGAGGAGATCGCGCCATACCAAAATGATGACCCGGACCCAGCCCTCTTCATCTCTGTCCACATTGATGACATACGGTTATGCCGTGTGATGATTGATGGAGGCGCTAGCATTAACATCATTTCATCCCATGAATTTTCTCAAATGTGCATACCTTACAATAGCATGCATAAACATCTGGATCATGTTACGTTCATTCAATGACGTTATCACCTCCACACTAGGCACTGTCATCCTTCACATTCGCATGGGCCTCTACACTATTCTAGAATTGTTTGATGTTTTAGAGGGGGAATTCCAATATAACTTGTTGCTTGGTAGAACTTGACTCCATGTCATGGGTTGCATTCTTTCCACTTTGCATTGTTGTGTGAAATTTGAACATGTGGGACACACTTATACCATTCCAAATGACCCATCACCTTTCAAAACATGCAAAATGCTTTATCGACCCAATGATGTGCTCATACCTGTCAAGCCGTCTACCTCTGCAACCACTACCGCTTCACCTACACCTCCACCTACCAGTACAGCCACTGCTTTCACCGCACATACCTCCTCTATTCCTACCACTGCTATAACCTCCACGACTAACCCATTAGCTTCCCAATCCATTAACTCCACCTCCGCATCGACCTCCGACACATCATCCATACCAGCTACCTACATACCAACCATTGATCCCTTAGAAGGTGTTTTTCAACGCCTCACTCTAGGGGAGTACCGCCTATATAGTGTCAACACATTCCTTACTCCGCACGAGTATGGAAGCCTTCACCAACACCCTCGCTATGATCACCGTATAGGAGAACACCTCCTTTATGGTCCTCCTCATCTTCGTACTAGTCTCACCTATGGGGGACTTGATACTACCACTTACACACCTGAACCACCATCACAACCCCGCCCATTTTCCACTGACTTCCAATCACTTACCAATCACCATTTCGCCCACACCTTCCTACACCACTATGCGTGGAAGGGTTTTGGTTTTGGATTTTACGAGCAAGGCCGCCATACCATTATTCCATGTACCACCCACAAACATAATGATCGTAGTGGTATTGGCTTCCCCGAACCTCCTACCAAACAAGCCCGCATTGAACTCATTGCAGACCCTAGCCCTTCTCCACCTTCATCACCACCCTCACCGATGGAGTCGATGGATCCTAAATCTATCCCTCCTAACTTTATTTTTTTCATAAACACCATTTCCTTGGGGCCTTTGACTTATCAACGCGAAGGCAAGGCCCCTTCCACTCTCCCATTCCTATATCCTAAGATGATTGACGATGACACACCTACCATTAACGTTGTTCAATGTCAGGATGATGAATCCATACTCACCTACCTTGGTGCAGAAGACTCATATATTCATCAATCGTTACCCTCTGAGACACAAACCATGTTGAATGAATCGACTATTGAGATCAACATTCATACTTAGGATGACCCACACATCCTAAAGATCAGACAATCTTTAGATGCTACTGAATAGGAAGCCATCACTTCTTTTCTCTGAGATCATAACCACGCTTTTGCTTGGTCTTATGCAGACATGCCTGGTATTGACCCCACCATAGTGGTCCATAATATCGTAACCATTCCCGATGTCAAACCTATCAAATAAAAGCTGAGGAAAATGCACCCTCGCATTACTCTTCTTGTCAAAGAAGAAATTTAGTGCCTTCTTTCTGTTTCCTTCATCTTACCCATTGATTATCCTCATTGGATTTATAACATTGTCCCTGATTACTAAAGCAACAGGGGGACTCCGCATTTACATGGACTTCCATGACCTCAACCTCACCTACCCGAAAGATGAATTTCCCTTACCCGGTATTGATCAACTGGTTGACCTCACCGCTGGTCACGAGATGCTCTCACTCATGGATGGTTTCTTAGGTTATAACCAAATTTTGCTTGCCCCTAAGATCAGCACAAGACCACATTCATTACCCCTTGGGAACCTTTTGCTATTGAGTCATGCCTTTTGGCCTTAAAAACGTTGGTGCTACATATCAGTGTGCTATGAATTACATCTTCCATGATATCATGCATCACATATTGGAAGATTATGTGGATGATCTCTTGGCCAAATCTAAACATCGCTTTGAGCACCTCGCCATCCTCGAAACCATCTTTGACCACCTCATTAAATATTACGTCCACCTTCAACCTAAAAAGTGCGTCTTTGCGGTTCTCTTAGGAAAGCTCCTGGGATTTATTGTTTCCCTCTATGGTATAGAAGTTGACCCTACTAAATTCAAGGCCATTTTAGAAATGCCTCCGCCCACTAACCTTAAACAACTCGTATCCTGCAAGGTAAATTGTAGTCCATTCGCCGTTTCATTTCACAATTATCTGATCGGTGTCAACCATTTCATCATCTACTTAGGAAGGATGTCTCCTTTAAATGGGATGATGATTGTCACAAAGCTTTTGAGGCCCTAAAAAATACCTTCTCCAGCCACCCGTACTCATTCCACCTAAAGACGATCAACCTTTTTACCTATACATATCAGCTACCGATCATTCCTTGGGAGCCATGCTCGCTCATCGCGATGAACAACACAGAGAGCAAGTGGTTTATTACATAAGCCATACTCTTTTGGACTATGAAACCCGAGACAACCAACCAAAAATATTTGTTTAGCCTTAGTTTTCATTGCCACCAAACTCCGCCATTACCTACTCAACCACAAAACCTATGTTGTGACCAACACCGATCCTTTACACTTCATGTATGCCAAACCTTATCAAAATCAGCATGCCACACGATGGCTTATGATTTTAGCTGATCTTGACCTCGAATTCATTCACCAAAAGTCCATTAAGGGCCAGGATATCACCGACCAACTGGCTGACGCACCTATTACCGGGACCAACCCTCTAATTTTTACTTTCTGATGAATCCATTACTACCCTTTCCCTGGACGAACCCCCTTACCAAATGACACTTTGTTCTTCAACGGTTCCAAGTGTCAGCATGGGGGTGGGGCTGGTGTTATCCTCGTTCCTCTAGATGGAGAACCCATGCCTTTGTCTTTCAAACTAGACTTTGAATGCACCAACAATATTGCCGAGTATGAAGCACTCGTACTAGGTCTCCAGGCTGCATATGCCCTAGATGTCAAATCAATCCACATCTTTGGTGATTCATAATTGGTTGTAAACCAAGTCAATGGTATGTACCAATGTTATAACGAGATAATTCAAAAGTATAAACATCATGTAGACATACTTTTGACCACCTTTGATTGTTACACCCTTCAAACCATCCCACGTTCAACCAACAAATTTGTAGATACCATGGCCTGCTTAGCTTCCCAAATACCCACTTCCCCTGTCGATTCCAAAATATTTGTCACCGTACAACACCTCCATTCACCTTCTTATTTACCTCATGATGTTTACTCAATCGGAAATGACACCCCTGACCCGAGTGACCTTTGGTATAAACAATACTCTGACTACCTTTCCCTCTCCATCTTACCTTTGATCTCACCCGTAACAAACAACGCACCTTCCTTAAAAAGGTCTCCCATTTCGTTATCCTGGGGACTCCTCTATAAGTGTGGCTTTGATGGTATTCTCTTACGATGCCTCACAAGTTCTGAAATTCCTTATACCATTAAGGAGGTTCATGATGGCATATGTGGAAGTCACTTTAGTGGGCTTACTGTTGCCAAGTGTATTCTTCTCCTAGGCTATTACTTGGCTAACCCTTAACCATGATTGTTGTGAGTATGTCAAATCTTTGTGTGAAATGTCAAAGAATATTCCAATCTTCATCATACACCCAGTCATGCCTTATAGGTTGCTCGTGACCTTTGGCCCTTCTCTCAATGGGGTTTGGATCTTGTCGAAGAAATCAATCCTCATTTTTTCCAACGCCATCAATGGATCTTAACTGCTACCGAATACTACACAAAATGGGTGGAAGCCATACCACTCATCTCCATGAAAGTCGAGAAAATATGTGAGTTCATTAACCATCACATCATTTTCCGCTTTGGTGTCCTCATCACCTCATCACCGATAATGGAAAACAATTCAAAAACAAAACACCGCAAAATTTTGCAACGCCTTTGGCATTCACTTAGTTTCTCATCACCTTATTACCCACAAACCAACAAATGCCGAATCCACTAACAAAACCCTCAACAAAAATATCATGAAAGTGGTTGACAATCTTTGGGAGGGATTGGCATACACACATTCCTTTTTCCCTATGGGCATACCACACTAGTATTTGCACTTCCACTGTGGCCACACCCTTTTTCTTTGGTCTACGGGAGAGAGGTTGTTCGCCTCTCGAAGTCCGATCCCCTCACTTCGGGTTTCTCTCTAGGACATGCTTACTGATGATGACTTTCATCAGACTACTTAGCACAACTAGAGTTATTAGATGAACGTCGTCTTAATGCTCTAGATCACCTTCAAGTTTACCAACAATGTATCAAACGTGCTTATGACAAACATGTTCATGAACGAACCTTCTAAGTCGGTGACCTTGTCTTGAAAGAAAATCAACACGTAACCAAAGTAAAAAAAAGTAAACGGGAAAATTCGCTCCTAATTGGCTTAGACCATACATCGTAACTCATACCTATGGATCAAGTGCTTATCGTTTGTCCTCACTTGAGGGTAAACCCGAACTTGAACCCCTTAACACATTACATCTTTGGCCATTCTATTATTGACTCATTATCCTACCTCACCCTTTATATCTTTACAGGCTCGTCCCTTGAGCTCCATCCACTCCATACACCTCCCTAACGATTAAACAAGAATCATGTGAGTACCCGTCACTTGTTATCTTCTCTTGAATATGTGTACCATGGCACTGCACATATCATGATTCTCATGGATACTTTTCGTCTACCTTTAGATGAGATCCCATGGTCGTTCCCCCTACCTTTTGAACAAGATTCCTATCCTTCACCTTGGTCTTGTCCATGATTTCAAAGACCTCCAATGGGACCAAACTCCTTGAGTAAAACTTCTAATAAAAAGATGACTCCCTCAAAAACATCTTCCTCTCAACCAAATTGCTCTATAAATAGACTGCTCCCTCAAAGGACAGCTATGTGAAGCTTTAAAAAAAAAAGAAAAAAATGAGAGAAACCGAAGCTTCCCGCATCGATCAGCTTCACGAAGACCTCAAGGAGTACCATATTATTTATCCCATATAGAATTCCCACATCGATCAATCTATCTCAACAACAAAAATTTTAGTCGTGGACTTACCCATTGTGACCTCGGACCTCTTACCTAAAAGACCTGTCACTCAAAATATATAAAATTAACTACCTTTCACCCACCTTACCATTTCCACTCTCATTTCTTAAATCACCTCAAGGGACATCTTGGACTTTTGACATTTGGTGATCCTATGACTACTTTCATCATAGAACAATTAATCGTGCAATGCCTATTGAGTCTTGTGTTCATCACCCCTCCAAGTGATCTACTCGGTCGATTTGACCCAATCAGTGACTTTATCACCCTCTTCTTATCTTTTAACCATATTTGTTTACATTTTGATTACCTTATACAGGACATGGTCCTCGACGCTTACCTTTGGGGTAGCCCTCCCCTTTCGCCATAATTGCCTTCACCTGCAACATTTTACCTATAATCTACCCACACCTATTAAACCTAAACCCACAAAATTCCCAAAATCCTACCAACTCATTCTCATATTCTTCCCTAGATCATGGGAGAACTACATCGGTATGAGGTCCCTTTTCGTCGGGACTATGTAGGCAACACTCCGAGGGCATGGGGCCCTTGGAGGTTAGCTCGGCCATTTCTCTACCCTAAACAATTAATCAACCATGCCTAACTCACCATTTATCCCACATTTCACTTAGTTCCCCTTTTCTAACAAAATTGGAAATTAAGCCACATACATAACAAGTTGCTTCCCATTTTATACATTTATTACACCTACCATCTCTCTATCATCACTATGCATAGATTATACAACATTTCACATATGACCCATAGTATCATTCATTGCAAACCATAATGAATCATGCCTAAATGAACCTGACTCATCAAAGCCTAAACCAACCTGACTCAACCATGCCTATAACCTGACTCGATCCATGCCTATAACCTAACTCAATCCATGCCTATAACCTGACTTGATCTATACCTATAACCTAACTTGATCCATGCCTATAACCTGACTCGATCCATGCCTAAACCAACTTGAATCCATCATGCCTAACTCACCTAATTTCCATCCATATCAAAGTAACAAATCCATATCTCATCTAACACAAGCCATAAACCAATATCTCATAAACATATTAACACATCACAAAATACCATGAATCTCATCGTATAAATCAATAAATGTGTATCTCAAAATACATTCCTATCTCATCATGGCCATCATCTCAAAAATGTCAGCACGCAGGCCAATATATAATACAAAATTTCATCAGCACGCATGTCGGTCTCATATATACACAAAGAATGAATGAATCAATACAAAAATATTCAGCACGCAGGCCGGTATATGCTCACAATATACAACAATCACTCGTGCATCCTCACTATCTTTGGCATGCAAGCCGGTATGTGATAAAAAATATGACTATCTTTGGCACATAGGCTGCATATATATCACAAATAATCACTAATATACATCAAAATCAGGTGGCCGCATATCAGACATCTTGTCGGATGTCCTCCATCTCTCGTGTCACCTGCACCCTTGGCCTCATGTGTCCTTGATGGCACATCACCTAGCTCTGGTCACCATGCACTAGTGGCCTCTCCCTGATCAGGCCTCGGAGCTCACTACCCTCCTATGCTCTCCACACTATGTGTGTGGGATCTCGTCCTCTCACTAGACACTTCTGTGTCCTGTACTCTCTATAAGAGAGGAAGTATATCCCGACTACCATGAGATGATCCTGATAGTATCGTGCCTCACCTAGGGCATCCTGTAGCCTAGATATAGGCATGGTCTATGGTGGTCCCATAGGTCTCGGCCCTTGTATCTGCCCTGCGCCAGCCTGTGAACTAGGACCAACTCCCTGCACCTATGGTGGTGCCCCTACCCCGTGCCTCGTGGTTATGCCCCCTGTCCCCGTGCTCGTATCCGGGCTTGTAAGACCCTAATCTCGTGCCTAGGTTGTGGCCAAATGAGCCTGTAATCCTGCCACCTTTTTGAGCCTATAAGGATGCCACCTGACCGTCTCTGTCTCCATCTCCTCCATCTCCTCCACCCTATCCCTCTGCCATCTGGGCTTACTGAGGCCCAGCCACCAGTACTCATAGCTCCGCTACCTCGCCTCGACCCCTCCAGGTTGTGTCACGTAGTATACTTATCTACATTATCGCATCACTACTTGGCCTGTAGGGCATCTCTCTGCACTATCACGGTAGCTAAATCTGGCTGCCTTGGTCTAGGTGGTATGGCTCGTAACTGAGCCGTCCACCACTGCCTATACCTATCTATGCATCTGGCATCATCAATCTGTTGATCCAATGGTTGTTCCTCCTCTCTTGTAGGCACTGTAGGCTATGGTAGAGGGAGAGGCCTCTCCATGTCATCTCTTTGATACTATGGGAAGGGCGGAGGAATATCCTTTATAAGCCCGAATGTCGTCGGAACCTATCTACAAGGATCATCTTAACCTCCCCGGCACGATGACCTTTATCCACCTCTCTAGCTGGAGCTTAGCTAGCTCCTCATGCATGTGCCTATATGAGGGGAATCCCACATATTGGCTTCGAGATAATGTCCACTCCGGATAACCCCTCCAACAACTTCCAAAAATAGGCCACATCATATGTCACCTTATCCGACCTTTGCTCTCTCGCAACCGGCACCCATCTCCTATATCCCAACTGCACACATCTCAATGGGAATGCATCTTCTCAGGGCATCCCTATAGGTCAAACATAGACTATGTGCTCATAGGCCTAGCAGTGTAGTATAAATGTACAACATAGGCTAAACCTGCGTAGCCACCCATATGCCCACAACTCTTTGTATAGCTGCACCAAGAATGTTGGTGCCCAGGCGAAGCGTGTCTCATGCACCATCATATCGTGGAGCACCCCCATCAATGATTAAGGAAAGCATCCACCCTCTGCATCAGGCAGTGCATAGCAGTACATTGCCTCCATCAACAAAAATACTAGCCTCGTCTCATCTGGACGGGCTAGGTACATCTCGTCATAGCTCAAACTGGTGCTATAGAATCTCAACTCTGCCACCCCCTCGCCAAATATGGTCTTGATCAGCTCCTCTGAGGCCTTGGAGGAGATATAGTACACCTGGTCCCCAATATGGGTAACCTTAGAATCCAGAACACATCCTCTAGAGTGATAGTCATCTCACCCGTCGGAAGGTGGAATGTGTTGGTAGTGGAGTCCCATCTATCGATGAGCATGACCATCAAACTAGGCTACCAAACAACATGTTGGTAGCACCGAATACCACTCAAGCCCACTGCCTCCACGTGTTGCAGCTCCAATGGGCTCACTAGGCCATGCAATGTCACCAATAGTGGTGGAACTCTGTCTCGCATGTGTAACTACGATTGACCCTACATCTAATCCAAAGCACAACATTAATCTACCTTTACCATGACCTTATTCATCACTTATCATTACCCACCACCCTATTTTTACCTTACCCATCTCAACCACCTAACCTACATCATTTTTTGGACCCTTTTGCCTAAAATCCTGACCGGTGCCGGTTCATCCTAACCGACTCAGTCACCCTTAAACCAGCATCGGTCACCTATTTGGTGACCGATACTAGTTCAACTTGATGACCACGGTTACCATGTAACCAGCATCGGTCACCTGTTAGGTGACCGATCCCAGTTCTACCCGACTGACGTTGGCCCAACTTGACCGACGCCGGTCACTATCGCGAAAAAATCCGCGACTTCCCAAACCCCCTTTTTCTAAACCCTCCCACCTATCCCTAAAACCCCACCTACAATGACTTACACTACCCCAAAACCCCTACCCACCCCACCTATCCAATTTACTACCCTCCCCTCCTCTTTTTTGGCCCGTTATTCCCCCCACACCTGATTTAACTTTTTTTCCACCCACAAAATACAAACACCCACAAAACCCTACAAATACCAATTATTACACCATCTACTCTATCTAATTAACATTAAAGAGTTAGGCGCTTACCTCGTTCATGTTGTCACCATCTCGGTGGCATGTCTGGCCACTATGCCGGTGGTCCACCCGAGCCCTCTCTAGCCTCTGCCATCACCGAATATCTACCCACACACTCCAACCAATCGAATCCCTCATGAAGATCTTGTGGACCCGCTACTCACCAACCCAACCACCGTCAACTCACACTGCCAGCTCACTGTCCCGTTTCCTCCAGATGCTTTTCTCACTTTTCTCTCTTTTTTGTCCTTTCTTCACTTCGTAATTCACAAATGAATAATAAAAATGTGGATTTTTTGTTTTTATCCTAGACCCGACCTAACCATCGTTGGTTCCCTAGACCGACATTGGTCTCGTGCCCTACCTAACCATCGCCGGTTTTCCTATACCGACGTCGGTTATCCATGACCACCATCGGTCACCCTTACCTACACATTGCCCCTACTTTTCCATTTTACCCAACCCTTTACCTTGCTCCTTCACCCCATCCACCCTTTACCCAACCCATAACCTTACCTTTCCTGACCTCATCCTTTACTACCTCCATTTGTCCTCCTTTGGGGACTCATTATTTTACCCCTACCTTGGCCTTACCCGTGATGTGACCTAGATATTTAGACTGGACCATTGTTAGTGACCTTTGACCTCATATGTTCGCTATACCTTGCCTTGCAGACATCAAGTTATTACTGTGTTGATTGGTCTAATGACCTTACCTAGCCTATTTACGTGACTTTTTATCCTGACCTTACCTTTGGTGTACCGGAACATACCTAACCGTTCCTGCACCTAGCCTACATTGTGTTTCTTGACCTTATCCTATACCTTGGATACCAGATTCACTTCAACCTTGTTTGGATAAACCTATCGACCTTAGACGATGTAGAGTTTTCTGCTCTTGGCCGGTAATTTCTTTGTAGTGTATACGTGTGCGTGCGTTTGACTGCTACTACCTTTGACCCTGACCCATTACCTAGATAACCTAAGTAGACCTATCACCCCTTTTTTCCCTGTCCCATTTGCCTTTTCTTCACATTTACCTTTTATCAAACCACTCACCACTTCAGCCCTCTTTCGTCGCCGGTTCTGGTTTGAGGGGATCACCTTCACCGTCACATGGGGCAACCACATCTTATTTTTGTTAGCGTCGCTTCCCAATATAAGATATGCAAAAAAGGGGCAAAATGTAGACACTAAAATTAGGTCACACTCCCCTTTTGTCCCCTGAAATATAAGCACCCTTTATTACATTTACCTAGCCATGACCCCCTTCACCCCACTAATATTAATTAAATTAAATTAATGCATTATCCTTACTATATTTTTTTATTTAAATAATATCTACACATACAGTTCACTTAGACACCTCACCAAGCCAACTCAACCTAAGACCTATTCTTAGCAAGTTCCCATAACTAACTAAGACTTACCCAAACCCTAAAAATCAATGCCTACATTCCCTCTAACCACATTCCCGCATGCTCACAAGAAGTTTTGAGTCTTCTGTGGGATAACGAAATGAGATCCAAGAAAATCAGGAGGATCTCCCTAATTTTAGTAAACCTAGGAAATCCTGCCTTGACCGACGTCGGTTACCCCTAACCATTGTCGGTTAAGCTGGACCACCGTCGGTTACCCCTTTTAACCCAAAACAACCTTATTCTCAAGGTTGGAACTTGGAAGTTAGAACTTAGAAGTTGGAAGCAAGAAATGTGACGAGCAAGAGTACATCTCAAAGAGATAACGCATCTTCAAAGAGCCAATTCCGGTGAAAATCCACATTCAAGGAAGGAGATTGAGCATCTTTTCTGCATAGCCATCCCAAACCACGATCCGATCTATCCAAGTAAAGAGGAGTGTGCATGCAGCCCATGTAGAAACTTTTGTTCGAGTTGGTGATCACTTGCACCTTCAAAACCATCGTCAATGCCTCCATCCTTCACACACGGACCTTCAGAATGAAATCCAAGTAAGTATAATGTCATACTTCTCTAGTTTATTTCATTTCAACATTATTTTATCACCCATTGTTTATCTTTCTCCCTATTGACCTCCAACGCGTTTTCACCTCCATAGACTCATTAAAACCTCGTAAAAGCCTACTCCAGTCACCCAATACCTCATCCTAACCAACCAAAATCCTTTGTGTAATCACAAAGGAGACCAAAACCCTGTTCTATGACATTTCCAGATCTCACAGTAACTGGCACGGTTATACCTAACCGCCGTCGGTCACCCCTGACCGACACTTGGTCTCTGTGTTTTCCCACACAACCTTAAACAGAGACCTACCCACTTAATTTTACCTCACCCTCACTCACCTATGACCTACCCGAGACCTTTATCAGACCTGCAAAACCCAGAACCAATCATTTGACCTTTGGATTCTATTCTAGCTTAGCCTGTTAGATTAGATCTATTTTCTTATTGTGTTTTTAAGTGAGATACCTAAATCATTTTAAAATAAGAATAAGATTTAATTTGTTTACAACATTAATTTGTTTGAAATAAAGGGGTGATAACCATCTAGGAAGTATCATACTTCTCGAGATCTAGCTCACACGCTAGGCGGTTCACTTTGCCCATATTGTTTAATTCCTTCGGTGGTCTTGTTTTCATTACGGTGTAGTTCCTCCTAGCCAAAAGGAAGTTGTCACGATTAGTCAGTGGACTCGTGAAGTCATACACACGCAACAACCCATCCACCGACATTTGAGCAGTATTCCTCCTACGCCTATTACCCTATCTATTTCATCAACACTTTAAAGAAACAATCTAAGAAAAAGGTGAAACACTTGTGATTGCACTGAGTTATTGTAATATGGTTATCAACATGCTTAATATGAATATATGTGTGTTTCCAGTTCTACTACATCGTTATATGTATATTTCATATGAGTGGGTGTAAACCCCTGTGCATTTATTTTCTATTATGATTCAGATCTATGTTCTGTAATGATTTTCTTATATCAATGAACACATCGGTCTAGAAGTGTTAGGAGCTCTAAGATGAATGTATGGTTCCTTTCCAATCTGTTCACTTAAGTTTCTATCGCAAATAATGCATTCTCACACAACTCACATAAAGGAGGGAATCGACGCCCACGCATGCCTCGAGTGAGTGCCCAACACCCGTTAGGTGATACGCTGGTGTGTATGGGATTTCCTTGTTCTTTGGGAAGGGTTTAAAAATGACTACATTATGCCCTTTGGGCTTATGAATGCACCTGTTGTGTTTTCATGCATTGTAGGGCAGAATTTCCAAGATTTCATTTATAATTTTCTTTAAGTCTACCTAGATGACTAGACGGTTTACAGACTAGTAAAGGACCACTTTATTACAACTTTGAGGTTGATGCTTGAGAGGTGTAACTAGCTAAGTATCTCCCTTAACATCAAGAAATGTGTCTTTGCTACTCCATTTGGCACTTTGTTAGGTCATATCATATGAAAAGAGGGCTTATTGGTAGATCTTGCCAAGATTTCCATTATTTTGGGGTTGGAGGAGCCTACCAATCAAATTCATGCATGAATTTCTAGGAGATATGGGGTACTACCGAAAATTCATTAAGGGCTATGCCAAGATTGCTACACCAATGGAGGAGTTGTTGAAGCATAAAGGGAGATTTCATTAGGATGAGGTGCAACATATAGCTTTTAACACGTTGAAGGAAAAAATCACTACCGTGCCCATCTTACACTTTCCTTCTTAGGATAAGCCATTCCATGTACATGTTGATGTTTTGGGTATGGTGATAGGAGTAGTCTAAGCACAACCTGGTAAGGGGATTATTGATCATCGCTTATGTTTTACTAGTAGGAAGTTGACTCAGGCTGAAAAAACTATACCACAACAGAGAGCAAGGCATTGTCAATGATCTAAGCCCTACAAAAATTTAGGCAGTATTTGCTAGCAACTCCTTTTATTTTCTACATGGACCACATGACATTAAAGTACTTGGTGAACAATTCCATTTTGCAAGGGCGCATATTCCATTGGATACTATTATTTGAGGAGTTTGGGTTTACGGTCGTAGTGAAACCAGGAAAAGTAAATTGAGACATGATCATTTGTCAAGGATTACTTCAGGTGAGGATGCACAGAGCATTGAAGATACATTACCCCATGCACGGTTGTTCAAGATGCAACATACACCCTTTGACTTGGAAGATATTACTTTATTCCTATGAACAAGTTTGGCACTAGAGGGGATGAAGGCATTGGAAAATAAGGATTTAGCCATACGCGTCATGCCCTATATGTTAATTGGTGGATACATGTACATGTTAAGTCGGGATGAGGTTTTGCACCGGTGTATCTTTGGAGCATGAGCACACCTGCAATCATAAAGGAAGCACATGGTGGAATTGTAGGAGGACACTATGCGGGGAATGTGACCACGTGTAAGATTATTTTAGTTGACCTTTAGTGGGAAATTTTTACAAGGATTGTATTCAGTATTGCAAGGCCTGTGACCATTGCTAGTGCCTTGGTAAACTAGGAAAAAGAGATGAAATGCCATTAAGGCCTATCGCCAGTGCAGAGTTGTTTGAGAAATGGGCGATTGAATTTGTAGGCCCTATTTTACCTTTCATGCGAAGGACAGGGTTCATGATACATCATCACTTACACGATTATCTTACTCGGTGGGAAGAGGCGACACCTACTAAGGATTGCACAAAGGGCAACGATAACTAGATGTTTATGGGAGAACATCATTAACAGATATGGGTGCCCACCGAGGTTAACAAGTGATAGGGAATGCATTTCCTAAATGAATTAGTTAGGATCTTGTTGGCATAGTTCATGGTGGCCCATCACAAGACTACCCCTTATCACCCATAGGCTAATGGGACTATGCCGAAGCATTTAACAAAATCTTGAGCCACACGTTGACCAAGATTTGTGATGTTGGTAGATAAGACTGGGATGATAAAGTTTCTTCCATGTTATGGTCATATCAGACTACTTATAAAAGACTAAACAAGGCCACACCTTTTTAATTGGTGTTTGGTGCGTAAGGCTGTGTTACCTGTTGAATTCATGTTACCATCACTGTGTATTACGTGTACAAGAGGTTTAGCTAATGAACAAGCACTTGAGGAAAGGATTGACAAGTTAATGTAGTTGGATGAAAGACATATAATAACACGATGGATTTAGAAAATGGAAAAAGCCAAGAAGAAGGCATGACGTGATAGACACATCAAAAATAATTAGTTTGAGGTTGGGAAGATGGTTCTTTTGTATGATTCAATGTTTCGCACCATTATGGGAAGCTCAAAGTCCATTGGTTTGGGGCCATACATTATATCGTATATACTTGATTTCAACGCTTGCTAGTTACAAACGTTGGATGGAACACGATTGCTATGTTGTTTCAATGGGAGTAGGCTAAAGCCCTACGAAAATAATTCTTCCTTGTGTTTACAAATAAGGCAGTGTTGTCAGTTAGCTTAGGATTTCCCTTAATGCATTTTCGCTTTCATGTGTTTCCCTTAGTCGTTGCTTTGCTTTGTCCTTTGGGTTTTTTTTTTGTGGGCATGCTTGTGTGTCATTATCCACTTAATATCTCCAAGGGTTGTTATGCGTAGAGGACCACACATCTATTTAATGTGGGGTGGAATGTAATGGAGAAATTCAGAGAAGGATGCGGTAAGAAGCAAGTGCTGGGAGCAATGTTGGTTGGTGGCCCAGGTTGTAAAGTCAAAGGCACGTAGGATGGAGAAAAATGCATAGCAGAAGTGTTCATGGTGGAAGAATGGTGTCAAAAATATTAATAAAAACCACATACGGTGAGGAAAAGCATAGGAGGAACATGATGTAGGTGAAGGAAAGAACTTGGTAAGGACGCAGAGGTTGACATACTTAGCATGGGGTGTGTGCACAAGTAATTCTATGGTCAAAGAATTTTTGTGTGCCAAAAGGTTGCATGGGAGTTTTGCGTAGGTTTTCACGAGGAGGAAAAGTGCTCGACAAAACACGTAGAAGGATAACGGTGGAAAAAGCCAACTTTAATGCATTTGTATCTTTGGTAGGTAGAATTAGATTTTGTGCGAGAAAAAGAAAAAGATATAAATAGAAGTTGAGGGATGAGTTATTATTTTACCTTGAGTATTGGTTATTGAAGAGATCTCACGAGACTAGGGCATCCTTGTGAAGAAAATTTGCCAAGCTTTGCGTGCGTAGAGGAAGATTCAACGAGATTGATCACGTGAACCGAGTGGAAAGGGAGTATAGGGGCATGAGTAGAGAATTTGTTTAGAGGATTCCCATGGGTATTACGTCGTCTTGTGGAAGGAAGGTTTTTCAAGTTAGGGTTTATAAAGCTAGGGCACAAGATTTGGAGGAATTTTCACAGTAGAGAGCCATGAGATTGAGCAAATATGGGGCAAGAAGAAAAGAAGAAGCTACCGAACTCAACGAGGAAATGACACCAAGGAGGGGAGAGAACACTTCACCAAAGAAGGGAAAAGGAAAGGGAAAAGGAAAACCTTCTGTTTCAACCGGTTTTAATGAAGAGTGGTGCACATAAATGCGACCCGGATGACGTGTTGTTAGGGAATGAATGGGTGTCTCATATGCACAAGATGGCCATGAGTGAATACAACTATTAGATGAGCACCACTGAGAAGTAAATGGCATTAGATTTGGTTCACGCAGCGGAAAGGAGGACACTGGATGGAAAGCCCATGAATGACGATGAGGTGAAAACCAAGATGGAGAAGGATGAATTCTTGCACTCTACGAGTTTCCCTATTTAGGCAAGCCCGAAAGGTTATACCAATGGTTGATGTCGCGTGTCCATGAGGAATATTTTTATTTTGTAGGAAGAAGAATGTGCTTGACCACTCAATGCATCTCCAAGTACACTGACATTATCTACAAAGGAGAATTGTTGGATGATGACTTGTGTGACAAGGAGGCCATCAAGAAGACAGTTGTAACATATGAGTACAAGAAGGGTTCATGCTATTTTGATATCTCTATGATCATCGACCCTGTCATGAGGATGGTTGTGCACTTGGTCACAAAGTTGAATGGGAAAGAGAGGTGGACATAGGTAAACAAGAGTTGGTTGAACGTTTTCTGCAAGATCTCGGAGGGAACAATCTACAACCTTTTAGCCTTTATTACAGAGGAGATCATAGATGCTGCATATGACCAGGAAAAAATCATGTATGGTAATGTCTTTCTAACCATTGTGTTTTCAACTATTGGAATGCCCAATGGGCCAGATAAATATTTTTGGGAGCACTCGGATGAGGATCCCTCCCCGCTAAGAGATTTGAGGCCTACACTTGTGATACAATGACTTTTGTACATAAGGTGTTCTTAGAGAAGTGGTATAAGCGAATGCGTGATGTGTTTGGAGCGGAATGGAGAATACCTTAACAGCTTCCAACATAGGTGGATGGAGAAGATGAGTTCACTTTGTATACCAACACTTCTCTATCAACATGTATAATTTGAATGACACACAAGAGTCCTTGGTGTAAATTACCCTTCTCCTTCATAGCACAAGACTTTAAAAGCGCGATCGATAGGTTTAAAGAAGTGAAGAAACTTAGATTTTATCAAAGTGTAGTAGATTAGGATTACCACGAGTTGTGTCGAACACCTTGGTGTATCCCAAGAAACACAGTTATGTAGAGAATTATGTCTCTTATAATGTACATATGTTGAAATTGGTAACATTTCCTATTACAGGGAGGATGACAACGAGGGTGTATGTACATCTAAGGCCCAGATTTGAGAAGAGTGTGTATGTTGAGGATGATGTATCTATCCCAGAGGACCCCACCAGGGAGAAAGAAGACAATGTTGAACAAGAGAGAGTGAGAGAAAACTCCTACGAAAAGGCACCGAGTGTGCATACGGTTCATATTATAGGAGCACGTGAATCCGACATGGGCACGAGAACCTACACAAGGAGGAATAATTCTCCAGTTAAGGAGAAGGTACCCAAGAAAGAAGAGTCCCCGTATTAGAGTAGTTGTTAGTAAAGAAGAAGCAAAGGGGAGCACAAGGTTTGTACTCAGAGGAGATGGAGAGTGTGGAAGGCCATGATACTGAGGAAGAAAATGAGGAGCACGAGGAAGTTCAAAATCCTCCTATGTACAATGTACACAAGTCTAATGAAGAAAGGGATGAAGAGAAGAATGAGTATGAGGAGGGAACCCATAAAAAAGGAGGAAGTGAGGAAGTAAACATGCATGCTCAGAAGACCCCGACCCCGACTAGAGAATAGATAAATGACACAATAGAGAAGGAGGTGGTGGGTATTATACAACAATTAGTGGAGTACGAGGTGGAGCGTTGTACTAAAGAATTACTAAAAGAAACAGAAGGAAGCATGAGATTTGGGAAAGAGTATGAAAGCATGGGTAGAGATCCCATCCCGGCAGGTAAGTATCCCCATGACAACGCACACAACTAGAAATGGCGTAATAGCAGCACAGGAACACACCATGACTTACATTAATGATCCAAACAAGGTACTGCATGCATGCTTCCAAAGCACAGTGCCCACAGACCAAATCCTATGTTGGTCATCTTTTGATGAAGAGAGTGCATACCCACGCACAAGGAAAATGCTATCCTAGGATTTTTAGTCCCACGTTAATGAGCCCAAGTTTGAGGTTAACAAGGATGCAATGATGGAGACACCAGATGCCAAGAGAGTAAACCCTTTTGTGAATGCCCAACAACTGTTGGATGAATAATTTTACAACGTGTTCAAAAAATTGTTGGTGGAGGTAGAAGAAAGAATATTCGATAGAAATGATAGAATAAGATTCTTGGAGGATCAGGTTGAGAAGAAGAATGAGGAGATCATTGAGAGGGAAAAGGAGATAAAATAGAAAGAATTGATCAATGCACGCTTAAGGCAAGGCATGAGATGAGGGATAAAAAGGTGAAGGTGCCCAAAGTCTATAAGAAGGTAGAGGTTATTAAAAATGACATTATCTTAAAGCACTCGGACTGACCCTTCCCGAGTAGAAGTACGAGCCGACCATGTATTTCTCGGAAGAATTGACGTGCATATTCACCATGGAGAGGAAAATACTTTCATTAGAGTCAATAGAAGAGGTAATGTCAAAGCTAGAAGGAAGAAGAAAAATTGAATATTGGGGAGAAAGTAACTTGATACTCCGAGCTTCTTGCCTTAGTGAAGACCACGTCAAAAATGCCTGAATTTATGTATGATAATTGTGGTGACAGAGATAGAGTAGCAAGCATATTGGTTTCTACCCATGAGGCGGATCTGAAGGAGTTTTAAGAGAAAACAAGGGCAATAGGGTGGAGTGAGATAAGATCTTGGAAGAAGTCGAGAAGAAATCAAAGGTGATCGAAACCTTGAGGGTTTCGATTAAAAATAAACTGAAGGAATTGTACCCCTAAGTCACTCGTAGGATGGATGCACTAGGCGACCTTAGCAAGCAGATGGAAAACATTGTAGATACGTTGAAGGCTAACGAAGATGAGCTAATTTTTGACGAAGTTAGCATGTTGGTGGGTGATTTAATTCAATAAGCGTAAGGTGAGGTAGATGCTTGGGATAAAATTGAAGCATCTGTGAAGAGATACTTCCCACTCCTCATGCAGCAGTAGCATGATCCTTCTATTCTTCCATTCTTTATTCAATTGCAAATTAATTTAATTATCCTATTATTTATTATTTGGTGAAAGATCAAGTTGTTTGCGAGGATGGATAACACATGTAGTGTGGGGTAATATTGGTCCCTGAATTGACTAAGTCCCAAGGTAGAAGAAGAGTGCACGTGCGCAAGGAAAGTGAGTAGAAAGGCGCTCAAGAAAAGGCGCATGAGAGAAGAGGTTATCATGCGTAAGTAGGAAATGGTTTGGGAACTTAGCTACATTTCAAATGTAGTATTGCAAGAAAAAAACACAAAGGGCCAAGTAGGCATGATGAATGGATAAGGTTCCACTGGGAGCCTTGGAGGTCAAGAAAAGAATATTCCACATAGGGAATATTCCTAAGAGGATAATTAGAGTTAGTGGAGACCCTTGCAATCTGACATAGCTCTCTATCATGGAGGACCACACTTCCACTTGGCATGTGATCTAATCATATCAAGAATGCTAAGAGTTGGTGGAGGTTGTTGTTCTTAGTGTTAGGGGATGTTGGAAAGAATGTTGTTAATTGTATATGTGCTCGGTCCAAACAAGGGCTATAATGGAAAAACATAGCTAGGATTTGTGTTCGAATAGTTTTGTAGGGATGGAATGATATTACTTGATGTATAAGGTATGAGATGACCCTTTTTGGTGTAACATGCTCTCAGTAAATGTTTATAAACCAACATATAATGGGTTATTATGGATATCCTTATTTATGGGTATAAACCCTTGCGTTATTTAGGTTGTTTTGGATCGATCTAGCTTCTTTATGCTTGCTACAATGTTTATTTCCATTGATGGTGCATCTCAGTGCCTAGATTTGTTATCTGTACTTTCTATTTTTGAGTGAATGCATACATTTCGGTTCCTACAACACATCCTCCACTAATAGCAGAACATTCTCACGAAGCTCACATAAAGGAGGGGCTTGACAACTTACGCGCCTTAAGTGAGTGCCCAATGCATCTTGGGTGATAGGCTGTGTGCTTGGGGTAGAAAGAGGGTATATGAAAAATGAATACAAGGTTCAAAGTGGTGGTGGGAGTAAGAGCACATTTACAATCCAAGGAAAAAATCAAGGAGCATAACAAGAAACTAGAAGACAAGAAAGAAGGAGACATCTACAATGAATTTGAGAAAGAGCTCAAATTTTACCCACCTCGTAACTTTGATGATAGATAATCAAGACCTTAGAACATCGGGAATATCTTGTTAGAATTTGCGAGAGAGAGAATAAACCGAATAAATGTGTAAAGAATGATTGAAGAGAAAACCGGAATACACACACGTACAAAATGGGTTGTGTGTTTGGGTATTTATTATGCAAAGATGGTTACAAAATTAGTTAGCGGTTACAACCGCATAACCATAAAAAAATTATAAAAGGGGAAGTCTTATTCATTTATTCCTACACCCCCTCTTAAGACTTACCCAATGCCAAATTTTCTCTAAAACTTCAGTTATATAGGTTCAAAATGGATGACGGGGTCTCTATGTCAAGCCACATCAATAATCTAAGGTCTTTGATCGACAACTAGTAGAAATGAAAGCTGCAATTGAGGACGAAGATGCCAAAGCTATCCTATTAAATAGTCTCTGTCTTCAAAATATAGTTATGTAGTTTTTACCCTCAGTCAAATTCAATCTCAATCTTTAGATGATATGATAACAACTCTTCTAGCTGAGGAAAAATGAACTACAGAGGATGCAAAAGGTCATTCCCAACAAGAAAGTGCATTCTATTCTAGAACTAGAAAATATCATAGAAGATCAGATAAGTCGAGAGATTGAATGTCATTATTGTAAGAAAAGAGGTCACATAGCATGGGATTGTCGTGTTCAAGCCAATGATGTGCTCAAGGGTAAAGTCATATCAAATATAGCCAATATAGCCATGGTTGAAGACCCACCAGATGCGTAAAGGTAGTAGAGGACAAAGTGACGAATACACACTATAAAGATGCTCTAAACTTTGAAGGAAAGAAAGGATACGAGGGTAGATGAAGCTCGGTATGGATGGTTTTCCAATAATTCGGGAGATTTGTGATTCGAGAGTTCAAGGAGGTGGAATCCGAGAACTCGGGAATTCAGCTCGGGAGCTACACCTTTATGAAGGTCATGAAGCAACTTGATGGAGCCCTATCCTATCATAGCATTGCTTTCGCTCCAAATAATTTATTTAGAGTATCCCAAATTTCCTTCGATGATTTGTCTAGGTCTACATGATGAAGTTCAGAGTCATAGAGAGCAAGGCCAATAATAGCTTTCACTCTATCATCTCTTCTTTGCCATTCTAACAATTTCGATGCATCAGTAGGTGTTGTCTCTGTCCCATTTACAATGCCCCACAAATTTGTATTCATAAGTTACATTTGCACTCTCCATGTATGAAAATTTAGACTAGAATATTTTTCTATGGGCATTTCCATTTTAATAAAATAGAATAAATACAACTGCATATATTGGCAATGAATAAATAAAATAAAATAAAATACCAAGCATACGATTACGCCCTACTAAGACTGATAGTCAGTTTTTGCTTCTGCGTCTTTCCAGCCTTATGTCTGTGAAAAATGTTTGTGCCCTAGCAATTCGTGACTGTAATAATGCACCATATTAGCACAAATCGCGACTGTAAAAATGTCTAAAATCATAATTTTTCGTGGCTATTAAAATCTGACTATTTGTGCTCGAAAATGCTGTTATTTTCCTGAAAAATGTGCCATTCGCGACTGTATTTTTGTGCTCAAAAATACTGTTAATTTCCTGAAAAACGTGCCATTCGCAACTGCATTCGCGACTATATTTTCGTGACTTTTTTTTCTAAAAATGTGAGTGTATTCTTCTGATTCGCGACTGTACAACGTGATTTTTCGTGCCCTAATGGTGTGCCCTTGATTTCTGACTGTGCAACAAATCTTCACGAACAAGACTGTTTACTTCGACCCTCAAAAATCTTCTCGTGATTTCTTTCAAAAATGAAAATGTCTTCCTTCTTCAGCGTGCCCTAATGGGACTCACGAAAATATCTTTCTTCCTCCCTCTCTTTGCTTGCCCCATGCTCTGATACCACTGTTAGAATTTGCGAGAGAGAGAGAATAAACCGAATAAATGTGTAAAGAATGATTGAAGAGAAAACCGGAATACACACTGTACAAATGGGTTGTGTGTCCGGGTATTTATTATGCAAAGACGGTTACAAAATTAGTTAGCGGTTACAACCGCATAACCATACAAAACAATTATAAAAGGGGAAGTCTTATTCATTTATTCCTACATATAGGGAACCTATTATAGTATGTTGATCTTATGTAATTTAGTTCTTTACTTCATTAGGTGAAGGTGAAAGTGAACAAGCTTGTCAAAGTGAAGTCTACGTGTATAGGTATAGGTAAAGAAACTAATTTTTTTCTTCAATCTTAATAAGGCATATTGTTGTGTGTCATAAATTTACAATAGGAATATGAATGAGGATGAGAGAGAAAGTAAGTTGGTTTTGATATGATACTAAGTTTGGTTATGTTGTTGAGCTCTTTTTGGGAGCTAGAGCTAGGATTTAGCTAGTATAGAAAATATATAGAGGAAGAATTCAAATGATCGAAGGAGAGAGACCTTGAAAAAATGTAAGCAATGCAGATAATAAATAATGAAGATATGGAGTAGTGTTGCATGTAGAATTTTACATTAAATTTGTATACATAATTGTCTTTGTTAAGACTATATAATGTAACCTTTATTCTGCCGAGAGCTAGAAGGTGGACATAAATCATAACAAGGATTTTGTGGATTCGTAAAAGCTTTGATAGTTGAAGGAAGGTAAATGGAGTGTTTTCAAATTTTTATAGCTCTTGAACCTGTGAGATTTGTCCTATACCTTGAATTATGTGCTCACAGCCCTAACTATGGAAAGAAATAACTAAAATTTTAAACATAAAATTTTGATGAAACTTTTCGATCATCCATGTTTTGGAAAGGAATGGAGGTCTGTGAAATATAAGATTTCACCCGCACGTGTGCCAAAGATATGCTAGGTTTTCCAAGACAAACTTTATAGGTACAAGGGAGAGAGAAGGAGGTGAATGCATGGTCAAATCATGGAGTCAAGATACCAAATTTGGTAGACATCATGTTGGATGCATTCCGGACATGGATCTATCAACTCCCATGTGATATCATTGAGATAAGTGTCTTCTCACATTTGTGAGTAAGAGGCTAATTAGGCCTAATTTGAATGATAAGTTACAACGGAAATACAAATTTATACAAAGGAACATATAATGAAATTTGGGTATTTTTAAGGACCCCAAAAAGGGTCTCAAATTCATATATTTTCTTAGTTAGTTGTCTCACAATGAATTGGAGATCCAACTCACTTTTTTCCCTAGAAGGCTACAAGCCAACAAGGGCTTAAATGATATTTTAGTTGAAATAAAATATTATGACTATGGAATGAAACATATTGTTTTGAGCTAGATGTGATGTTGTAATAGTATTAGAAGTTACTCGGGGGCTATATCAAGTTTTGGGCACATTGATCCTAGTGACCTTATTAGACAAAGAAAGGCAAGTAGGAGTAATCCAAGGTAAATTTGATTAAGAAAATACAAGGATGGAAGATTAATGCTTAAAGAAGGTTGAGGGAACATATTAGGGAGTGAATATTATGATTTGGGAGCTGAGAACTCTCTCACAAGTTATACAAATACCCTCCTTCATGTTTCACCTATAAAAATTCTACTAACTTACAATATTGTAAGGGAATAGTTGATAGCTAACTTTATAAATGTGAGTATATCAATGTACGGGTAATGTGTGTGCCTTGGAGATCCTCATATTAGGGCATAATGTTGAAGAAACACTGATAAATGTAAGTACTCAAACCCAAGAGTGTGTGGAGGTAAGTGTCCATAAACTAGCCAGACAAGACATAAAAGAGTTGCACATGGGTGATGAAATGAGGTATACCCCTTGCACAATTTTAGTATCATAGCGGAGACTACGATTGGAATAGATGTATATTTAAGATATTTTAAAGAATTTTTGATTGATTGATAGTTTGAAAGTGATTTGTTAGCATGAAAAAATAGAGAATCCATCATTACATGGTATCATGAATTTGATCCAAGGAGTGATGAGGAAGATGGATAACATGGTGAATGAAATCAGCGATCTAGGCACAAGAATGAATAAAAAAATTAGTGTGTTTAGGTATGGAAAGGATACCTAATAAAGATGATGGTTAGAAGCATAGAGAGTCATTATTGGTAAGAAATGTCCTTCTACATCAACAACTCAAAACTCATGAGCCATTCTCAGAGGATAATCCTATTCAGGACTAGATACGAGACAAGAGGTAAGTATTGTCAAGTTTTGATTGATAATGGAAGCACTGATAATATTGTTTCATAGGAAATGGTTAACAAATTGGGTTTGAAGAGGTTAGTTTGTCCTACACCTTATAAAGTAGCATGAGTTCAGAAGAACCATCAAATTCTTGTAAATGAGTAATGTATAGTTCCTTTCAAAATTAGGAGTTTACATGATGAAGTCTTGTGTGATGTGATGCCTATGGATGTATGTCATTTACTCTTAGGTAGACCATGACAATATGATAGAAGGGTAGTTTATAATGGAATATTGAACAAGTGTTTTCTAACAAAGGACATAATAGAGCATGTGTTGGTACCTTTGATAGGTCGGGATGCGAAGTACTTGAAAGGAGGAGCATGGTCTTTGGTATAAATGAGTTTTTGGAGAAATATTAGGGTCAGGTACAAGTGTTCATGAGGGAACCATTGAACAAAGAAGCAAAGATGAGTGTCTCCTTGAAAGGGAAAGATGAAGATGAGTTTGAAAAAATAATGCATCAGTTAGAGTCCAATGAAGTGGACAAAGAGACACTAGTCAAGGTTGAAGAACAAGCCCAAATGAGGTTGTGGAAGAACATGATGTTGTTTGAGAGAGAGAGTGATGACCAAGCAGATCAATTAAGTCACAAAAGTAAAGGTGACACTAGAAAATTACAAAGTGACATGATGAGGAAATATGGAATGAGATATTTGAAGACCTTATGTAAGATCATGAAGAAAACGAAAGTGAGGAGACATAATAAGATTTCATAAGAGGGATAACAACAAGAAGGTATCTTTAAGACCAAGGAAGAGAAGATGAAGGAGAGTCAGTCCTTGTGTAAAGAAAAAAACAAGAATAATACACATCGAGAAAATAAAATGAGGAAGAATTCATAGAGATGTATGATGATGTCCATGGAGAACAACATGTTCTTGGTGAAGATAGTATGAAGGATAGGGAACAATATGAAAATATGGAGAGATAAGGTTTAAAAACAAGACTAAAAGAGACTAAACGTGGAAAACAAGTGACGAACATGCATAGAGTAGCCGAAGAAGGAAGTGGAGCTCGATTTTTAATCTAATTACATTTTGGCATGTGTGAATGCAATTTGTAGGGATCATTTTTCAAGGATGGTCATGAATGGACCAAAAATAAGAGGAAACAGTGAAGGAGGGAACAATGAAATGTTCTTGGATCTCTCTAAAAGTCTGAAAACACCCTCTCGAGAGACCGAAATATACAAGTTGCAGAATGCACAGTGCATCGAATATAATGGACTTATGGATGAGAGAAGATTTTAAATAAATAGCCTCATGGAGAATATCACATAGCCAATAAGAAAGGATTAAACTTGAAGAATACTTCTATTTACATGGTTATTGATGAATCAAAATAGAGTGTTAAAAAGCATAAGACTGCTTCATAAAACTAGGGAGCAACAAGGAAATCCTATAACAAGCAAAGAAACAAATGGATAATCAAACTAAGTATCTATCACAACATGTAGATATAGGTGATATTCCTTATGAAAATACTTTCATATTTTAAGAGGGAATCGGCCTATGAACACAAAGAATGAGGACTAGAAACCAAATTTGCACTTCAATTGTGTATGAAAATGAGAGAAACAAGCAATTTTCTGTTAAAAATAACATTAGAACATCGCTTAAAGAACATACACATAGAGAAAGTAAGAGGTTGTATGTGAAGCAAGTCATGCATGTAGCAAGTCTACATAAGTTAAATAAGATAAAAAGTCTAAGTTGTAACCAAGATATGCATATAAGCGAGTTGAAATATTACAATTCTTTAAAATGTTGATACGGTTTCTTGGAGCAATAGGTTGTGGTAAGATAGTATATTCAAGGTGATAATCTCATTAAGTAGACTAATACCATGTTAAGGAAAAACTATAATGATACTTGATATATGTGTTGAGAATGGTATGACAAAGTAGAAGGCAAATTTGACAATTGACAAAGAAAAAAAGTGGAGAAGAAGAAATTTAACCCCATATAAAGATATGAATCATATGGAACAAATCAGACCAAGAAAACTCGGATGGACAAGTCATGAAGGTCTAATGGAATTCATGAAAAGTTAAGAAATGATGACTATCTACAAATCATAGGAGAGGTCAAAAAGGAGACAAATCAATACAAGAACAAGAAATGCAGAGTATAGTCCAAGATGGAAGAGATGAAATGAAAAAGGAACCAAAGAAGATAAGAAACAAAGAATGCTAGTGAACTACAAAGGCCAAGGAGGTTATGTAAACAAAGATGTTCCATATAACAATGAAGAGAAGAATGATTAGTTACAGTGACATGATGAAACAACTAGGAAGGAATATAAGCTATCGAGAGGATGCAATGAGGTTGGATGTTAGTATTGAAGACTTATACTTCAATAACAAAGTGAAACATGCTTATCAAGAAGCCAAATGTGAACTTAATAGGAATTGGGTGATAAAGAAAGTTATGAAAGCATTTGAGCCTATTGTTTGTATGATTAATACTTTCCTAAGTGCTATGGTTGTAGGAAAATATGGGAAGTACCGAGCGAGTTAAGATGCATGATGAAGGATCTTGAACAATAACAATAGACAAACAATAAGATAAAGTGTAGGAAGAAGGAGAATACAAGGTTCAAAGTGGTGGGGGTGGAAAAGCACATCGACAATCCCGGAAAAAGCAAGGAGAATAACAAAAAATGAAAGAAAAGAAAGAAGGAGACATCTATAATGCATTTGAGGAAGAGATCAAATTTTACCCACCTAGGTAACCTAATGCAAGAGCATCAAGACCTTAGAACATCAAGAATATACGGAACATAATCTAGTATGTTGATCTTATGTACTTGAGTGCTTTACTTGAGTAGGTGAAGGTGAAAGTGAACAAGTTTGTTAAAGTGAAATCTAGGTGTATAGATAAAGGTAAAGAAATTGAAACTTGTTATCTTCAAGATTAATAAGGCATATTGTTGTGTGTCATAAGTTTACAATAGGAATATGAATGAGGATGAGAGAGAAATTAAGTTGATTTTGAGAAGATACTAAGTTTGGTTATGTTGTTGAGCTCTTTTTGGGAGTTAGAGCTAGGATTTAGCTAGTCTAATGAAGATATAAAGGAATAATTTGAATAATCATAAGGAGAAATACCTTGAAAACATGCAACCAATGCAAATAATAAATAATAAAGATATGGAGTAGTGTTGCGGGTAGAATTTTGCATGAAATTTGTATACACAATTGTCTTTGTTAAGACAGTATAATGTAACCCCTGTTCTGGATGAGAGCTAGAAGGTGGACAGACATCATAGAAAGTATTTTGGGGATCTTTAAAATCTTGAATAGTTGAAGGAAGGTAAATGGAGTGTTCTAAAAAAAAATAGCTCTTGAAACTTTGAAATTTGTCCTGTAGCTTGAATTATGTGCTCACGTGCCCTAACTAGGGTAAGACATAACTTAAATTTAACCATAAAATTTTGATAAAACTTTTAGAGCATCTTTTTTTAGAAAGGACTAGAGGTTTGTGAAATGTTAGGTTTCAATTTGCACATGTGCCAAAGATATGCTAGGTTTTGCGTAAGATGATCTGTATAAGTACATGAGAGAGAGAAGGATGTACATACATGGTCAAATCATGAAGTCAAGCTACCAAATTTGGTAGACACATCATTTTGGAAGCATAACAAAGGTGGATATATCAAATCCCAGTGAGATCATTGAGATAAGTGTCTGTTGTCATGAGTAGGAGGCTAATTAAGCCTAATTTGCATGATAAATTATAAAGGAAGTAAAAATTTATACAAAGGAACATATAGTGAAATTTGGGAATATTTAAAGACCCCATAAAGGGTATTAAAATCATATATTTTCTTGGTTAGTTGTCTCAATCAAATTGGAGATCCAACTCAGTTTTTGTGCCTAGAAGGCTACAAGCCAAAAGGGCTTAAATGAGATTGTAGTTGAACTAAAAGAGTGACTATGGAATGAGTCTAAACATCTTGTTTTGAGTTAGATGTGATGTTATCTTAGAAGTGACTCGGGGCACATGTCAAATTTTGGGCACATTGATCCTAGTGACCTTATTGGACAAAGCAAAGCAAATATGATTATTCCAAGGTAAGGTTGATTAAGAAGATATAAGGCTGGAAGATTGATGTTTAAAGAAGGTTGAGGGAACATATTAGGGAGTGAATATTATGATTCGTAAGTGAGAACTCGGTCACAAGTTACACAAGTACCCTCCTCCTTCATGTTGCACCTATAAAATGGTCTATTGAATTATAGGATTGTAAAGGAAAGGTTGATAGCTAACTTTGTAAATGTGAGTATGTCAATGCACATGGAATGTGTGTGCCTTGGAGATTCTCATAGCACAGGATATTGTTGAAGAAACACCGATAAAGGTAAATACTCAAATATAAGAGTGCATGGTGGAGGTAAGTGTCCATAAACTAGCCGACAAGACATAGAAGAGTTGTACATAGGTGATGAAATGAGGTATATCCGTTGCACCAACTTCACATAAAATACTCATACATATCATTGTATTGAGACTGTTTTATCAAAATTTAATCTTTACGCAAATACCATACATCTAAACATAATGTTGGAGATTGTTTGTTTGATGCCTTTTTTGTTTTGCTACATTTTTGATATACCTCCATTGAAATAAGAGTTGACATTATAAACCAATTTATAGCTTGCTCACATAAAGGGGAATCTTGGTGCATTGGAATCTATTGCACTAGAATGAGATTCAAAGACTTTTGAAACTTTACATGGAATACATGATCCCCAAATCTATTTTCATCGAATGAAATTGTCCTTAGTTACTAGTGACCATGAAGAGGAACCCAAATTATGGGGTGACATTTTTGCATAAAATGGCTATCTAAGTGGCCTGATTTATCAATATGGGTATGGTCACTACTAAGTCAAATAATTATCTCTAATTTAATGCATCATCCCATACCCTACGACATTGTATTTTTTTTAGAAAAGGGTAAATTTGGGGGTCTTGAAAGGACACACATCCTTTTATAATAGGCCCTAAAATAAAGATACAATAATGAAGTAGAATAGTGAAAAGCCCATACGAGAAAGGAAAAATGGCCATGGAGACACTAACCAAACGAAGAAATAAAAAAGAACCAAAAGTGAGTACAAGGAGAAGCTGATGCTACCACGGATGCAACAACAAATACTAACCACTGAGAAGAAAATAAACTGATTAACTAAAATGTGGATTCAATAGTTAATCTAATCCAGAACAACATATAAATACAGTAAATAAATGCAGTAAACTAATAAAGTGGAAATGTAAAAACCTAGAGTACAAGGAGAGTTAGCAAGAACTCATTATAGGAGTTCACTAGACTATGTTACGTAGTGACTAGAGAAATAGTAAACATGAACGAACATGTAGAGGATCCGTAAAGGATAGATCAAAGATATTTAGGAGGCCCGGAGTGCTTATGGGCATCCTAGTCTATGCGAAAGGTCTGGAACTAAATTTCATAGGTTCTGTAAGTGATCTAAAACCTTCCTTGTTTGACCCATCAAGTTTTCTGTAATACGCCAAGTGTCACTGATAATCCAAGATGAAGAAAATACCTATAAGACCCCAAAACAAACATCAAACCCTAAAAAATTCATATGAAGGGTTTAGACTGTCCTCAACGCCATAATGGTGGACTTACTAATCGAGCATTGCACTACATCTCAGACTCGATGTAGTTTTATGTGCAAGTGTGTGCAATCATGCCCTAAGTGATTTTGTGCCAATCACACTTTGTGAAAGTAGAGAGCAATAACTATGTGTAGAAAATGTTATAGAATGATGGATGAAATAGAATAAACTTCCCTCCTATGCTTTTGTGATGTAGATGAACCAAATGTGCCTTGTGATGGATCTAGATGGATTAAAATGAGCTCTAGATGGCTTATATGGATGCAAATCTAGGTGGATGATAATAGTGATTAGTGTTTGGTCCCTCATATGGACTCATAGCTTTATATTTATATGGTTCTCTTGATCTAATTTTTTTAATAAACCACGAAATGGCTAACCACCAAAAAGATATGAAGTTGAAATGGCTAGAAAATGCCCCAAAAATGGTAGGAAAGTGTAAAAGGATCAAGACACCCCAATCGGGACTAGGCACCGATGGGTGCCTTAGTACTATCCTGGCACCCTAGTGAAGGCTAAAATGATGGAAAGTATAAAAAAAAAAAAAAGCTCGGGCATATATGTGGCAAAGGTAAAAATTACAACATAAAGTAAAAATGACCAAAGGACAGGGGTTAATTAGTTCTTTCTTCTCTAAAAAACCATATGAATAGTAATATGAGATCGGGACTAAATAATGTATAAAGTGCATGATTTTGTGTCTACGTAAACAACCACACCCGCAACTTCCAAAGGAAGAAGATGCAACAACGAGGAAGAACAAGGAGGGAAAGAAGAAATGCACCTAGAAGCAAGCTACAAGATCAAATGAAGATGTGACAAGAAACACCCGAAAATTAGTGCTTACCCTTCTTTCCCTTCTTCAAATGTACTACCACCCACTTTTCATGAGAAATCACCTTAGAATCAAGAAGTTTTGATTTAGATAAGTCCAAGGTGGCGGAGATCTCAGTAACTCCTATCTAAAGGATGGAGTCCATCCTTATGTGAGTAAGAGTGGTTGGATTCATGAGGGATTTTTATCCCTAAAGTAGGTATTTCCAAAGAGGGAGGATTATATGTTGACTACCCCCTCCTTAGCTATAGTAGAGCCCGATTTTACTTGCAGTTGATAGAGTTGCATCTCCTATTTTTAGATATTCCGAGTTAGTATCATCTTCGTCCTCCGTATATGATGGGCTCCATCGTTTGGGAATAGATCCTTTTCTTTAGATATTAGGCCTTATTATGAGGAAAAGAAGCCTAGAGGTGTCTTAGAGTCCTAAAGTTCGTGCATATGAAAGTTGTATTTTGATAATCAAAAGACTAGATGTGCATAGTGTCTCCCATCTTGAGTGTCATTTTATCTAATAGTCCTTTACTCGAGATCCAATTCTATGCAACTCTTGACAAAATTATGAAATCCACTCTAAATTATTTTGCTATCCACTTTGATGAAATGCCATAGAAGATTCCCTATATCCTTCGAAGAAAAGAAAAAGTGAAGGGGAAGATTAGGCAATCTCATCCAAATTGGAACACGAAATATGGAAAAGGAATTCGGTCAAATTGAGGGAATTATGGGGTAGTGAAAAGGCTTTCCGATCTCCAAAACCAAAGACCCTCTTCAATAACCATAAGATAATCCTTGGGATCATTAAAGTATACAATGAAGAAACCTTCAAAATATATGAAGTATTTACAATTTTACATCCATGAGGAGTGAATCCATTGGACCAGAGCATTAGTCGATGGCCAAGAACCATTAAATCTGCATATAAGGGCCTTAGATTTCAACTCTTGTAAAAAATGCAAAGATTCTTCATTGTTGATCTCAAAAGTAGGGGATTCAAGAGCTTGTTTCATAATGTAGGCGGGGTGAGGAGGAGATGGTGAAGCTTTTGAGGGAGCGACATTTTTAAAAAGGGCCTCTTTGAAAGATGGAGAGCAACGCTCTTTGGCTCCACCCAATAGTAGTCTTGTCATAAAAATCGTGGAATCTCTACCAATGCAGTAAGAAATGAGAAGGGAATCATCCTTCAGGGGGTTGCCAACAAAAACTAGATCTATGAGACCTACCCTGCAAGTCAATTTATGGGAAAGAATTAATTTAAGGTCCTTCCCATGAGCTTTCCATTGAGTTGAATATAAAGGGTATTTCCACCCAAAGTGCGAACAAAAACTTGGAGTAAGTCTGTATCATTTTCGAGTGATTTTATCATTACTTGGGTATTATTCTTGGCTAATCTCGAGCCAACCACCGCGAAGACACAACAATTCCAGAGATCTTGTCATCTTGAACCTAGTCTATTGTAGTTCCACCTTAGCCGTAACTATAACCTAGCCACTTTTGGTAGAACCACCACAAGCCGAGCCAAGAGAGGGATTCTCATCTCTCGACGCCACCGATACATCACCAAGAACACAACGTGCGCACCTATAGGGTAATAACCTCCATCGACAACGCGAGGAGACATGGCCGCATCAATGAATCCAAGGAAAACATGGTTAGAAATGTCGCCAACCATGTAAATCCCAACCATGCGGTAACCACCACCAGAATGATCATGAAGACGGACGCCGCGCCCCACTGCAACACGCTACCCAGGGGGAAAAACTTCATCGCTGCCGCTGAAAAAATAGGGTTAGGGTTCGTCGAGGAGTCATCATTTTAGTTGGCTAAACCCTTCTATATTATATTTTATTCCATGATTCAAACCCCCTTTCGGTCATTATGAACCACTACTTTGGAAAAAATGAAAACTATACTATAAACCATTCCTCACGATCAATTATCTTTCTCTTCCATATCTAGTGAGAGTTATTGGATTGATATAATAAATGAAGTTGACAAATTAGGCATGTCCCATTTACGAGACACCAATGAAGTTTACATCAGGTAACTTGTTTAGTTCTATTTGTCTAATTTCTAACAATACATTTGATTTATAATGTTTTTGTTGTTATGCTTCACAATCGTTTTACAACCCTTATCTTCGTGGATGTGAGAAATCAAAGATTGCGTCTCTAATTGGCTTCACCATAATTATTTAGAAAACATCCTGGCATTGCAAACCGGGAAGGGATTGTAATAAACATGGTCATGGCATACCATCCTCACACAACAGAAGAAGATGAATTTTCTTAACAATGGTTGTCTATAATATTTTCAATACAAAAATACAATTGTGGTAGTTAACTTGTTGCATATTTTGAAAATCTATGCTAATCATCCAATTCCTCTACGTAATGTATAACATGATCCACTTTCAACAAGTGTAAGGTAAATTTCATTATCAAGTCTTGACTGAAAATATTTCTCTTCCTCACATAGTCTTTCCCCCTACTATACATGATATGCATTCATTTGTAACTACACATATAAGCCTTCGAAAAATGAAAAAATCAATTAGAGAAACCTCGTTGTGCTTGACAGAAAATAAACAAGAAAAAAACCAAAATTTAGAGAAAAAATGCATTTCCTAAACCATTAAAAATTTCTTTGAATTATTATATGAAATCCATACGGAAAATAAACAAAATAATTGCCTCCTCTCTTCACCATGTAAAGTACACAATCCGTGAATGTGGACATTGCACAATGTTATTTTCATGATACATCTCCTTGTTTAACTCTCGAGAAAAAGATACACTAGCTAATGAATGTTGGATTCACAAGCATATCCATTTGGATTTTAATATGATAAAATTTACCGAATCTACAAAACAAAAATTCATTTATTTCTAGTCAAATTCCACCCCAAAAATGTCAATATGTCATCCTTGTTTTTATTTTGTAACTAGTTATGCATTTCCAAATTATGCATCCCCTGAACATATTTCCATTATTGTTCTTCCGCATGTATCAATGCTCACTAACCTCGAAGAAGGGTTAGTTTATCTTGGGATTGCATTTACACAAAATATACATCAATCCTACAAACATTCTTAGTTTTTCTTGAAAGTAGAAATCATAAATGTAACAAAAATATCAATATTGTGCAAACCGTATTTCCCAATATGTTGTTCTTTCAAAAACAAAAACAATTTCCATTGCACTTAAACATCACCTTAAATATAAAAACCCTTATACATCAAGCAACGTGCCTATTGACATAACCATGATAACAATTAAATAATTATGCAAAACCACACTCTACCAAATGCAAAATGTAAAACTTTACCATGGATGAATACACTTCCTTGCATTAGACCCTCAGATTTCTCAAAACACGAGATGAAGAAAGCCTATTTATCCCCTTGATAGTGATTCTTCAAATGATGAAAGTGGAGACAATATTGTATGTGACACGTTGATCCATTCATTTAACAATCCCGTAACCATACATGCTCTTCAAGATAAAATAATAGAAGTTGCTCATGTTGAAGGTTTTAAACCACTTGGTATCTTCCAAGATAAATATTATGAAGAAATGAATTTTCGCACATTGTTTTTAGGTGAAACTCGACCACCAATAACCTTGAAAATATTTTCATATAAAAAAGTAGCACAATGGGAGTTAATCAATTCGGACCATAGATTTTCTTATTGCATTACTAATATTTTCTTCAAAGCAATGAAAATATTGGTTCAACAAGTTAGTCCAAGTGGGTGTGTATTAGGAAATGACAACTAAAAGACCAAACATCTACTACAAAATATGTCAAATATAAAGCCAACTCGAAATGCTTTTGAAATATGATATTAGCTACATTGATTTTAAAAAAAATTGAATCTCGCTAGACTATTTTCAACAAACACGAAGAACGTGTTCAATATGATTAACCAATTGGGAGCTCCAACTTTTTTTGCAACATTGTCTTGCAAGGGACATTGTTCATGCAACCACTTACTATAGACCTTATAAAGCTTTACATACATTATCAATAGTCTTTTCCCTTTGACAAGCCACAATTTCCTGATTTACTTGATGTCATATTTCTTGTGAAAAATGACCTAGTAACATACACACGTTACTACAAACATAGATTAAATGCATTGAAGTGACTACTTTGTGTAGACAAAACCTTCTTTGGAGAGATAATGGACTACTTTTGGGTTATTGAGTTCTAAAAAGAGGCAATGCACATAGTCATTGATTAATGTGGATTAAAAAAGCACCTTTCAAAAGAGACAATGACAATCTACAGATTGAGAACTTTGTAGAAAAATACATAACATGTAACACTAAACGTTTCCGTTTACACATCTTAAAATTACATCAACATCATCATATAAAGAGTTGCAAAAAAGAAACATAAAACAAAGTGTTAATATAATTTCCCTCTTCCGCCAATGAAAAAACAAAAATCCTTGAACCTTGTGAAGATCCTGACCCAATTGCTATTACAAATGCTAATAGTATTTTCTCATCTCTTGAAAGAAACCATTATGAAAGCTCAATTTGATTTGAAAAATTCCTCAAAGAAGTAGATATGGATGAGACCAAATACATCCTTTACAACTAAACAACACTAAAATAACCTACATTATTCTTGAAAAGAAAACCAAGTCGGACATGCAATAATAGATTCTAAAAGAAATGTCACTCATCTAGAAAGTAAACAAAAATACACAATTTGTGCTTAATGCATATGCCGCTATGACTTATTGTTCTTCTTACATGACTGAAATTGATTGATCAATGAAAAAGCATTCACAAGAATTCGATTAGAACATAAGACATTACATATAGATGCTATAGAAATGCTCCAAAATCTTGGAAATGTGATGCTTAATATGCAACAAATGTCTGCACAACTATCTTGTCACATAATATTGTCTATTCCATTGAACACCACTTGCGAAAGTGTATTTTCATAAACACTTCCAATCATGAAAATCACACATTCATTTTGAAATGTACTACACTACTAGAGCAAGAACCTGATAATTCTACAAACATTATGTGTCAATATATTATAGATCACTATGTTATGCACCAATACTCCATATAATTGATCTACCTTGTCGAGTCCAGTATCTTCCTTCAATAAAGATGGAAAAAGATGCACCCATGTAGAAAACCTCATGTCATTCAATTTGTTAATTACAACAAACATTTTGACAGTGAAAACCACTACCAAGAAAAACTAATGCTTTATGTTCCTTTCAAAGACAGTGAAGAGTCTATTAAAATTGGTTTCTCTACATGGAAAAATGCATATGCATTCCATCAAGAAACCATACATAACAATGAATCCAAATTTTTATATGCCATCAATAAAAAATGGGGTGACATGCAAATAACACTTCATGAATTACAAGTTGATATAAAATTTGTTACTTTACATTCTTTCCATCATGACAAAGAAATAGAAACACATGAAAAATATAACATATAAGTTGACCTTCCCCTGAAAAAACCAAAAATGACCACACATCCAAAGCTGCAATGTTTTCAGATTGGTAGAAATCCTTGTAACGAAGACAATGCCACCTTTTACCAAAATATGCGATTGTTAAATGCAAAACAACAAGCTATTGTACATGACATTACATATAGAAGCACCTTAAAAGGATGTGATCTTATCCTAACTATTTTAGGTTATGCCTCTCAACCAAGGTAAGAGAACCTATTTTGTAACCTCTGTTATTGAAGAATGCTAGTAAATCCTTCTTTTGCACAAATTTTATAGAGAAGACCTTGGGAAAATATGATCAACACACCAAATCTGACTCTCACGAGTTGTCACTTCCAGATTATGGAGATATTTTCAATACAAGGCAAAGGTTACTAAAGACATTAAGAAATCCTAATTGTTTTGCATATTTTTGCAAGTAGATTTTGTTCCTTTGTTGATACATAGGAAAATAGGGGTAGTTTAGGGTGGATCAATGGTTTTTAAATGATTTTGGTGGGAGATGAAGTAGGATAAAGTTGATTATACCAGATCTTTGGAGGGACTTCACAATAATGAACAACTTCACAATGAAAGCTTCAAAATAGTCAAGACGTTCCTTCAACCAAAAGGTGTGCTTCAATGGAGGCCCAGATCAACATGTTTTCACATAATCTTTGAGACTCCAACATGAAGGCTCAATTGGAAGACTCAATTAAACACTAAAGTTTCTGATTAATCACGCCTAAGGTACACCCAAAGACTTACAGACAATCTTTATCAACAAATGATAGTGAATTGATTTTAAATTTGTTTATCTCATCCAAGATGAAGGCTCTTCTTGAAATGAAATTGTAAATACCATTAGACTATCATAGGGATGAGATCCTGTGTGATTTCACAAAAATTTCAGTGTAAGATTGCAATAGGAATGAAAGAAACTATTTGTAGACATTCTAAAATAAAGCAGACACAAAATTGCTAGAGATTAGACACAAATTAATTCCAAAATTGCTTAGATTCATCAGCAGGGGAAAGCTTCCAGAGAAATCTCAGTGCTTGTCAATGGCTATACATCTACAACCAACTTGACATGACATAAAATCTAACACAAAAGAAAATAACAGGTAATCTCGGCTTTGGTCTCTCGGGAAGACGACTTTCTCAAATTTTTTCTCAAGAATTCATACTCCGACCATTTGTAAGAGTATTCTCATTGCATTTATACATTTTTGCCCACTCAATTTCCCCCAAAAGAGAATAATATTCAAGGGACCTTTGTTTGTTTCCAATTTGTTTCAGATAACGACGCTTTTAACAAATTCAGATCCAAATCTACCAGTGGACCAATTGTGAACTGATCACATTTCTTGGGCCCTCGACTAATGACTAGGATGTCATGCCACAACTTTTCGGGAGTCCTTTTAATCATTCTGATTCTGTCATGTGAGAAATCCCCCTTTTAATCATTTTTCGAGAGCCTCTACATAGCTGGACTTGATAGGTCATCCCTTTTTTCTCTCGAGGCAACGCCTTTTTCACCTTTTGCTTCCACTTTCATCATTTCATCCTTTTCCCTCCTTTTCCTCTGTAAAATTTTACTCTGCAACTTTTGGATCTGGCATTTTGCATTTTTGCATGAGCCCAAGCAAAAATCCACTTCAAAAGTACTTCATATTTACAAATTGAGCTCCCAAATTGATTCAATTGAACTTTGCAGACCAAAACGACACAAATTTGCCAAAAAATTGATGAAGAATGATGCAAAAATGCATCTCCAAACATCTTGGAGCTTCAATGGTGGAAAAATCAAATGAAATGCACATAGCTACCATTGATCTTGCCTTTCAACTTTTAATCTGAGCCCTCCACATGGAAAAATGTGATTGGAAACAAGCCTAGGAGCACTTTTTGACATTTTATAACTTTTGGAAAAAAGTAAAATTTTGACATTTTTCTCCACCCCTCCGCCCTTAGAAAATGGGCTTGACACGTGTCCCAATGTGGGTCCCAAAGGAACCATGACTCGATTATGCTATTTTACCTCATTTTTGGAAAAAGGAAAATTTTCCAAATTTTCCCCGCTCTCGCCCTTCCACCTTTAGCTTCTGATGTGGGTCCCAACGGACCTACACTTCATTTTTTCACTTTATACTTATTTTCCAAAAAGGAAAAAGTTCCACATTTTCCCCATGGGCCCGCACCTCCATTTTTGACTATTCAATGCTGGCATTACTTTCTTCGGGCCACTTCAACTTACAATTTTATCCCTTTTTACAAAAGGTAAAAAAACCTTAAATAACCCCAAAGCTCTCATTTCTCCATTTCCCCACTTGCTACGTGTCTCAATGGTGCACATTTTGAGATGGTCCCAAAAAGTAGAGACCCCAAAAAGTGCGGCTCAACACGTGTCTCATTCCGGTAGAGTCTATTAAAAATTTGAAGGTTCAACGGAGGTGCCATGTGTCTAAGGTCCGAGATAGTCTCTTTCGGCGGTTTGAAAAGTCCAAGTAAAAAGGCAGAGTGAGCGAAGCCTCCAAGTGTCCTCCTGATGCTTCTTCAAAATAAAACTCAAGGGCCATCCCCAAACATGCACGGTCCCTCCACGTGGACAAGTTTTGGGTTGAAGTGAGCCATAGAGTTTTTAGAGTGCCCCACCAAGCTGCATCCAACCAAAAAGGGCCACGTTTCCACTGATGCAGAGATGTAAATTTGACGGGGAAAACTCACCCATCAAACCGTAAAAATGTAGGAAAACCACCATTTGAGCCCGGAGATGAATTTTTCTTCAAGGACAGAGAATTTGGAGATGTTATAAGTTTCAAACATGATCCTCCAAGCTACATCCAATCTTGTTTCCTCAGGTATTTGGGACAAAAATGACAGGGACAACAATACGTGACTGCGGAAAATGGAAAGAAAGGAGCAACCCGAGTTTTACGCCCAATTTACAGACTCCTTCAGATGGATAGAGAAACAAAAACAAATTTTGGACCTTTAAGTGATCCTCGACCAAGGAAGGGACTGATCATGGCAACCAAATGGAGGATAGAGTCTTCAAGCACCAACACGGGAGATAAAAAATGACAGAGGCCGCAAACTGAGGGAATTTCAATGACAAATGGGGGAGACTAATTTGAGCACCAACATCGGCTCCGACTCGGGGATGGGCACTCCCTGTGAGTGCCACAAGAACAAATAGCAGACCAAGTGCCAAAAAGACCATTGGGCAATGGAGTCAAAGAATAAGCTTGTAGAGCAGAACAACCATAACCATCCTCCAAAAATGAACCGAGAAACCAACAAAACCAGGTCACCCAGGACCAAAACAAACAAAAACACAAAAGTAGAATGAAAACAAAGAACTATACACTATACAATGGAGAGCATCCTGATTCAAAGAAAACAATCAAGGAAAAACTTCAAGTGCCTAGCCATTCTGGATATGACCATGCTAAGCAGTTTTGATATGTTTTTAACAACTTGGTCATATGATTGCCTCTCTTTTCCATCCAAGTCGCTATCTGACCACATTTCTTCAGCTTATCCTTTGTGCCTAGGTCAAGTTTTCTAACATCTTTCGAGGCTGCATCAAACATCAAAGTCTCAGAAAATCATCCTGCTCATGATACCTACATTGATCAATTTCATATTCCTTGAAAGCAACATAACTCATAGAGTTATCAATATCAATATCTGCATGCAATACTTCATAAGAAGCATTGTTGGGGTCCTCAATAAGATATAACATCTTCTTTTCACCAGGTAACTTCACAAGGTTTCCCTCAATTGGTATGGTGGCATAAGACATGTCCATCTGAACATTTCCACCAACACTTGCAGCCCACTTTCTTGATAACAACATGCCCCATTTGGCAGGGCAATCAACAAACAACAACATCAAGTTTCAAGTTCTTACCCGATAAGTTGCAAGTTGTACCACCAAACCTTTTACACATCCTACAATAGGCACCTCTCTAGAATCCATTGTAGTACACTTGCCATAAGTTGTTGTCACTTTAATGTTCAATTCATTCATGACTTCCAGAGGCATAACATTGCATGATGCTCTAGAATCAAACATACAATTGTGCAACAGTCTGTCTTTAATAATCAATGTTGTAAAAAATGGATCAACATTTAATTGAGACTCAACCAAAGATGTTCCCAAGTAAACTTCAGGTGGTTCACCTGGTTCCTCCAGTACTTGGGGTTTTTTCAACTCTGAAATGGTAGGAGGAGTCTCAACATTTCTACCTTGGGTGACTTTTTCTTCTCTAAACCCCAAATATTCAAATGCTTTGTTCCTATGCTCAGGGATTCTAAGCAATTCAACAATAGGAACAAAATCTTGATCTGACTCAAGATTTGGGCTATGTCACAAGGAACATATTTGGGTAATGCAGTGTTAGGAGGGAGGTTTACAAATTCATCTGATGGCATAGGATTTTTTATAGTCTAAGCATAGGGAGGGACACAAGTTCTACTTGAGACAACAAGGCCTTTGCCAGATGTATCTTTCTTTGGAGTCTCTTTTGGGATACTGGTAAGCACTGGAATTTTTGGTTTGGCCTGAGGCCCTACCCTTTAGCAACCCTACTCCTAGTATTATATTATTTTTCATGGCCAACCACAACATTCATTAACAACTACCTATCCTCCTCAGAAGGTATCCCTCCATCATACTTCTCAATCATTAGAGCTCTTAGGTACTCAAAATCATTATTAGGAAGTTCAAAATCTTGCACCATATCAATTTCAAAAGTATGAGTGGGAGGAAGAGGTAATACCCGGTGAATGCAATCCCAGAAATCTTTAGCAGTTCTAGCACTCATCAGCTCAGTTGAGGTTGCTCCTTACTGTGAACTCATAGAGGAATCCACCATGCATGCATCATCATCAGTGTTATCATCATCATCAGCTTCTTCAACTTTCTGATCTACTTCACATGGAGGTGGGGTAAGAAGCATTTTCACACCAATCCATTTGATTTGTCTCTTCAACAACAAACAACTCTGGCATTTAGAGGATCAGGCACTACTCTATTCTCCCTAGCTTGGGGTTGTCTAGCTCCCATGGGTCCTTTACCTCATCATTTGACCTCTGATCATTCCTAGGATGATTTCCAAATCTGTCATGATTTTGTGCCTTTTTTGACCTTGTGAACTCTGCCCAATTCCTTTCTCTTCCCGGCTAGTTTGTAAGAGATTTCTTTGACAACCCCTGCCAAAGTTTTAACAACCTCCTCAAGATCCACACTCTTTCTTGCTTGAGGTTTTTCTGGGTTTATCAGTTTAACACCCTCCCTCTTAGGAGGTTTTCCAATGGCCTTAATGTTGTTCTCAATTTGTAGAGCCATAGTAAAGGCCTGCCTCAAAGTGCTAGGGTTTTTATCCCTCAAATAGTATGCAACCTTCTTGTCAAATGCATCAACATACTTTATAAGACAAGATTCATCACATGGCCTCAAATTCACAGGAAATCTTCTCAATGTCTTATTGAATCTTGTATTAAAATCATGCACTGATTCATTAGGATTATTTTTAATATTCTCAAATTCTGACAAAAGAAACCTAGGGTCTGTTTTGTCACCATACTACAATCTAAATGCATTCTTCATTTCAGTCCAAGAATCAATAGAGTTATCAGGCAAAGATTTATACCAATCCCTTGCATCCTCTTCTAATGTATGAATAAATAATTTAATGTATACATCTTCAAACTCTATTTCAAATCCTCCATCATATTGACAAAGAGTTTCAAGTGTTGATCACCAGTTATTGCATTATTTCCTTGAAACTTAGGCAATATGTTTCTTACATCCTATGGCACAACATTTGGATAGCCACCATACCTCTAAAACTGATGGGACCAAAAGTATTAATGAAAATGGAGGTCTGGGTGGAGGCTTGAGCCATATTATTCTAAGGAGGTGATCTTACAGGAGAAACAAAGTGATGAGGAGTGAGGGGTCTATGTGGTACAGGATACAATTTTCAGAATGACTATCCCCTAATGGCTCTTTTTCACGGCAGACACTATCAGATTTGGAAAATACAGGGGTAGAATGAGATGCAAATATTTCAAATACAAAAGAAGGCCCCTCTCTAGATGGAGAATTTGGATTTACAAAGAGACTACCTGATTCAGAAGCAGTTGAGGAAGTATTGCAATCTTCAATCATGTGCCAATCAATTTCACCAATGGAGATCTCTTTTCTTGATGCTTGATCTCCAACAACCTTCCAAATTCTTCCTCCTTCTGAATTAGACTTTCCAAACTCTGGAAACAACCTTCTACTAGGGTCCACGTGGTGAAGAAATATCTTCTTCCTTCCAACTTTGCAGAGATTAATGACAAATCTTACTTGATATATGTTAAGACACTAGTATTTATTAAGAATTTAAATAACACGGAGTCGCCACTAAGGATTTTCACCTTAGTTTGTGAAAATGCACTATGAAAGACCTATCAAATGTCTATCAATACTAAATTCATGCAAAGCTTACAAGATCTTCTCTTCTTCTACCCAAATTTATCAATAATGATACAAAATTTAGTGCAATAACTATATAAGCTAGAAATATTACACTCAGAACTTACAACTTTGAACAATTCTTATAGATCTGAATAGATAATGATGTTTTAAAAATGTATTTGTACTTTAAAATCTGTAAAAAGAAACATTACCGTGGTGGGTACATACACCTTTTCAAATTGTTTCAAATACCCCGAGCAAAGAGTCCCAAATGAAATGAATGGAACCAAAAATCATTTGTTCAAATAAATTGAATGCTATCAAAATGGATGCCCTGCAAATAAAATCAACAAATCATCAACAAATATAACCTGGCAACATGTAAATCAACTTCCCGAAATGGCACCGAAGTTCTGGTTGATGGTATAAATGCTCAAATCAAATTCCTGCAAATGGATCAAATTTCTAAGTCCTGGAAAATGGTCGCTTTAAGTGTGTTAGTACCCATTTAATCTCCTTCAAAGGCCAAACAACATCATGGATTTGACAAGACACTCAGAGGTAGATAGATGATTATGTATGTCATTTTAGCCTAGGGGGAAGAAATCTATCTGAATTTTTAGCACTCAGGCTTTGAAGAAGTGGGTAGCACCTTAAAAGGATGTGATCTTATCCTAACTATTTTAGGTTGTGCCTTTCAACCAAGGTAAGAGAACCTATTTTGTAACCTCTGTTATTGAAGAATGTTGGTAAATCCTTCTTTTGCACAAATTTTATAGAGAAGACCTTGGGAAAATATGATCAACACACCAAATCTAACTCTCACGAGTTGTCACTTCTAGATTATGGAGATATTTTCAATACAAGGCAAAGGTTACTAAAGACATTAAGAAATCCTGATTGTTCTGCATATTTTTGCAAGTAGATTTTGTTCCTTTGTTGATACACAGGGAAAACAGGGGTAGTTCAGGGTGGATCAATGGTTTTTAAATGATTTTGGTGGGAGATGAAGCAGATAAAGTTGATTATACCAGATCTTTGGAGGGACTTCACAATAATGAACAACTTCACAATGAAAAGCTTTAGAATAGTCAAGACGTTCCTTCAACTAGAAGGTGTGCTTCAATGGAGGCCCAGATCAACACGTTTTCACATAATCTTTGAGACTCCAACACGAAGGCTTGAATTGGAAGACTCAATTAAACACTAAAGTTTCTGATTAATCATGCCTAAGGTACACCTGAAGACTTACAGACAATCTTTATCAACAAATGACAATGAATTGATTTTAAATTTGTTTATCTCATCCAAGATGAAGGCTCTTCTTGAAATGAAATTGTAAATACCATTAGACTATCATAGGGATGAGATCTTGTGTGATTTCACAAAAATTTAGTATAAGATTGCAATAGGAATGAAAGAAACTATTTGTAGACATTCTAAAAATAAAGCAGACACAAAATTGCTAGAGATTAGACACAAATTAATTCCAAAATTGCTTAGATTCATCAACAGGGGAAAGCTTCCAGAGAAATCTCAGTGCTTTTCAATGGCTATACATCTACAACCAACTTGACACACAAAAATCTAACACAGAAAAGAAAATAACAGGTAATCTCGGCTTTGGTCTCTCTCAGGGAAGAAGAGACTTTCTCAAAATTTTCTCAAGAATTCATACTCTAACCATTTACAAGAGTATTCTCATTGCATTTATACATTTTTTCCCACTCAATTTTCCCCCCCAAAAGAGAAGAATATTTGAGGGACCTTTTCTTGTTTCCAATTTGTTTCAGATGACACTTAACAAATTCAGATCCAAAATCTGCCAGGTGGACCAATTGTGAACTGATCACATTTCTTGGGCCCTCGACTAATGACTAGGATGTCATGCCACAACTTTTCGGGAGTCCCTTTAATCATTATGATTCTTTCATGTGAGAAATCCCCTTTTTAATCATTTTTCGAGCCTCTGCATAGCTGGACTTGACAGGTCATCCCTTTTTGCTCTCTCTCGAGGCAACGCCTTTTTCACCTTTTGCACCTGCACTTTCATCATTTCATCCTTTTTCCCTCCTTTTCCTCTGAAATTTTACTCTCTACTTCTGGATCTGGCATTTTGCATTTTTACATGAGCCCGAGCAAAAATCCACTTCAAAAGTACTTCAGATTTACAAATTGAGCTCCCAAATTGATTCAATTGAACTTTGCAAACCAAAACGACACAAATTTGCCAAAAATTTGATGAAGAATGATGCAAAAATGCATCTCCAAACATCCTAGAGCTTCAATGGTGGAAAAATCAAATGAAATGCACAGCTACCATTGATCTTTCCTTTCAAATTTTAATCTGAGCCCTCCACATGGCAAAATGTGATTGGAAACGGGCCTGGGAGCACTTTTTGACATTTTATAACTTTTGGAAAAAGTAAAATTTTGACATTTTTCTCCGCCCCTCCGCCCTCAAAAATGGGCTTGACACGTGTCCCAATGTGGGTCCCAGAGGAACCATGGCTCGATTATGCTATTTTACCTCATTTTTGGAAAAGGAAAATTTTCCAAATTTTCCCCGCAGCTCCGCCCTTCCACCTTTAGCTTCTGATGTGGGTCCCAGCGGACTTGCGCTTCATTTTTTCACTTTATACTTATTTTCCAAAAAGGAAAAAGTTCCACATTTTCCCCATGGCCCACATTCAACTATTCAACGCTGCATTACTTTCTATCAGGCCGCGCTCAACTTACAATTTTATCCCTTTTTACAAAAGGCAAAAAACCTTAAATAACCCTAAGCTCCGTTTCTCCATTTCCCTGCCTGCTACGTGTCTCAATGGCATTTTGAGATGGTCCCAAAAAGTAGAGACCCCAAAAAAGCACGGGCTCAACACATGTCTCAGTTTGGAAGAGTCTGTAAAAAATTTAAAGGTTCAGCGGAAGGCACCATGTGTCTAAGGTCCGAGACAGTCTCTTTTGGTCGTTGAAAAGTCCAAGCAAAAGGTAGAGTGAGCGGAAGCCTCCAAGTGTCCTCCTGGTGCTTCTTCAAAATAAAACTCAAGGGTCCATCCCCAAACATGCGTAGTCCCTCCACATGGACAAGTTTTGGGTTGAAGAGAGCCATAGAGTTTTTATAGTGCCACCGAGCCACATCTAACCAAAAAGGGCCACGTTTCCACTGATGCAGAGATGTAATTTTGACAGGGAAAACACACCCATCAAACCGTAAAAATGCAGGAAAACCACCATTTGAGCCCGGAGATGAATTTTTCTTCAAGGACAAAGAATTTATAGATGTTATAAGTTTCAAAATGTTCCTCCAAGCTACATCCAATCTTGTTTCCTCAGGTATTTGGGACAAAAATGATAGGGACAATAATACATGACTACGGAAAATGGAAAGAAAGGAGCAACCTAATTTTTACGTCCAATTTACAGACTTCTTCAGATGGAGAGAGAAACAAAAACAAATTCTGGACTTTTAAGTGATCCTCGACCAAGGAAGGGACTGATCATGGCAACCAAATGGTGGACAAAGTCTTCAAGCACCAACACGGGAAGGTAAAAAACGTGACAGAGGCCACAAACTGAGGAAATTCAATGAAAAATGGGGTGAGACTAATTTTCATAGCTAAAATGATGTTTTAAACATTTTATGCATTTACAATAATTCAATCAATAACAATCCTTTAAAAACAAAAGGTTTAATATTGACATTAACTCCGGTTAGGTTGCTTATAATATTGGTGGAATGACACTTCATTATGCTTTTCTACGCTACTTTAATTGATCTAATGTCCTTTCACTAAACGGAGAACGCTTAGATGCATTAGAAAAACACTATGAACAGCTTCAACTTTCCCTAATAGACGAGGTTTCCTTAGGTGGAGGACAGCTTCTATACTTTGTTAACATGTGTATAAGAGAAATGAAACATATGTCAACTACGAGTTTTGGAAATATTGACATGATTTTTTTGGTGATTTCTACCAAGAACACCTTGTTAATGATTAACTAGTATTTGATGCCTCAAAAATTGCCACAAAACTATTACCATATGATTCTTGAAACAAAAATGAAACCTTTTGAATCGACCGAGCCTATGCACCAAAAATATGAACACTTTGAGTATGTGCTAAATACTATCTCGTGATCTTTGGTTCACACACTATCTATGATATCACTTATTTAAACCTAACATGTTATCCTCCTGCACCAAATAACCCTACATTTCCATATCTTTTCTACAAGAACTTCAATGTCGAAAACCATAACAACAAAATGATATCTTTTTACTTACACTGGTGATGAAATTTTCCTTTAGCATGTTATCCTCCTACACTGAATAATTCTACATTTCCATATATTTTCTACAAGAAGTTTTATGTCGAAAACCATAATAACAAAATTGTGTTGCTTGCACTTGGTGATAAAATTGTCCTCTACTCACTTGATGAAGAAGAAACATCTCATAGTGAAACACATACCTAATAAAAAACAATAGAACTACCCAAAAAAATGAACTAAAGCAAGGTATGGATGTTGAACTCTTTGATGGAAACTATGACATTTAAGATTGCCTAGTGAATGGATCTCGATAGAATTTTCAAAGCCTACATACCAACTCCAAATCTAGACTTGGTATGGATTCAATTCAATTCTATAAACATTGATCATCGAAAAATTTCAAAGTATGCACATGTGTATACAAATGAAATTTCACCTACATGGGTTCCCATTACTCATATATGCAAACCCCTTCATAAAAAAAAAAATACAAAACTCCAATTACGATTCATAAGAAATTCCTTGTTTAACTATGTTTTAGGCGTATAATTCACAGAGCACAAGAAATAACAATAATCTTGAATTTATCCCTCATGGAGTTACAGACCATGGTCTAATATATACAACTCTCTCTAACATCAAAAGTGTGGCCAATATGCATTTACTATATCCTCTTACACAAAAAGACTTGACATAAAAAAAAATGTTGCGAAATGGTGCAAAAGAATGTAGATTAAAAATGCAAACTATAACATGAATTCTCCAAAGATTGATTTCTCTTCTTCAATATTTTTCTCTTTCTTGAACACATGAATTCTTCATGTTAACAAAAATGATTTTATTCATGACCATGATTTAATGCTATCTCAAATAATTCATTTACAAGAAACTCTAATTCATTCTCTTACCACAAATGACTTATCCTAGGATACCATCGTCTATTTTCTCACCATTTCCATGGTGTTATGATATGTACAAAACACAATATACCCTTTCTACAAACACTTTCTTTCCATGACACAAATGTCAAAGTGATTTCTGTAAATATTATTATACGTGGACAACTTTTAATGGTCATAAATCTATATGCATCTCCAACAACCTTCAAAAACATCCAAAATGAAAGCCACCGGATAATAAAATTTAAGAATAATTCATGATAAAGTGATGATAGTAATCATCCCAAAATATCTAACTGCTTAGTAAGTCATTTGGTAGTCACTAGATAAACAAATCGAGAACAATTCATGATTGAGTGATGATAACAATCGCCCAAAATCCTATTACGCAAGGATTTGTGTTAAAATTGATCTATCCAAGCCTTTAGTTTAGGCTATGAGGATTAATACACCTATGGGAGTTTGGTTTCAACCGATTGACTATGAATGCTTGTTGTTCAGATGTTTCAAATGCAGGGATATTAGTCACAAAATGAATAAATGCCCCTTGAAAGGAAAAGGGTTGGAGAAGAGGCCTCAGGAAAAGGAGGCCCCTAAAGAGAATTAGAGAGCTAAGGGGAGGGGGATGTAACTATGGTTAAAAAGGAGGAAAATTTTAAGAGGGAGTCTCCAAGGGGAAGAGAAGTTTCTCTGGCTAAGACCAGGGAGGGGTTTTCCTTGAATTAAACAATGTGGAGGCTTCTCTAAAGATTGACAAGGAAAAAGGGGATGAGGAGATTATTTTTGATCAAGGAAAGGAGATGTCTCAAGATCACCCATTGGAGTAAGAGGATTTGGAAATTTTGATGGAAGATTTTAATTGCTCTCGTAGCGGGGGAAAGAAGACTTCTCTATGATTAACTAAAATGTGGATATTATTCTAAGTTAATCTTCAATATTAAGAACAATAGTGAACAATGATTACTCTTTATATTCAATACTTTACTATGATTATGAAGAAATTATTTTGTATACTTTTGATGTTTTATCTTGTTGATTCTATTGCATAAATGGCTTGAATAAGATTGTTGATGAGCATTAACTTCATTTCTAGAAAGAATTATATGTTGAGTGGTCACAAGAAAGCACATGACTTAATTCATGAAGGAGCGCAAGACTCTATTTGACATGCTAGAGAATTAATCTCATCTGCTTAATATGGGTCTCAAATAGAGCCTCCAGATCATCCAGGTCACCAGTCTAGCTTCTTCAGAACTTGGGAAACTCACGTGTACATCAGATAGCTCTCTAAGTCACACTTGGAACACTACACCTTGAACATGAATCATCACCATTAATTCAGCAGCTGATCAAGCAAAACAAGGAGGAAATATGACCAATATTTGGAGACACATCTTGAATTCATTTCTCAACAATCATTAAAGATTTGGAGAATCTTCTAGAGGTGATTGACTCCTTCATGGAGTCAATCATGGATTTTATCTTCAGTTGTCGATAATATTTAAAGTTCAATCACTTTATGAACTAATCCTGCCATTAATGTATTTCTAAAAATAGCATTAAGTTTATTTAGTTAGAACATTTAATAAGTTAAAGAATTAGTCATTGGAGTAACTAGATCTCCTAGAGAGACTCGAACTTATTTGGTATAAAAGAGATGATGTAATTAGACTTAGGATTTCAATATTTTTATTCATATAACAATTTTCCAATTCAATAAAGATATTAGATTATGAGGAAAGTTTTTTGTGTGAATTTCAGTTTAAAATCGTAATCAAGGATAGGAGCAAGGGCCACTCCTACCCAATGAAAAGGGGATTCATAATTATTTACTTTTCTTCGTGATTCTTTATGAGTTGCAAAATTTATATTCATTATTTCAAATGAAATTTAGTTTCCATATAAATTTAGTGATTTTGTAGATCAAATTTTAATTTAAGTATTTAATTTCAAGCATTTCATTTTGTAATCATGATCAGTTCATTATTTTATAGATTTTATTATTAACCCGTGTGTTGAGCCTATGTTCCTACTATTCCCTTGGTTACAAAAAACCATAGAAACTGCCATGGATTGACAGAATAACTTAATTAAAGTATGAGAATTGATGACACTCATCACTTTTTGGCACCATTTCTGGGGAATCAAGGTGTTATCAAAGGTTAAGGTGCTAGCTAGAGGTACTACTTATTTTTCTAGTAAGTTTCCATTCGGAAAGATCATTTCCATAACTCTTTATTTTACAAAGATCAGAATGACCTTGGAGTGACAATGAGAATCCTATGAGTTTGAGTATGTGGAACACACAAATTAAGTTCAGTATGATAGGATTGTATGTTTAGACCTAGAGACCATAGAGGTAGATTCATTAGACTAAATCCTCAAAACTCCATCAAGATCAGCCTGTTGGACAACTTAATGGCCAAGGAATAATGGCTGATGAAGTACATAATCCCAATGGTGCTAAAATGGGGGAATCCTCCAATTGGAAGAACATTTACCTACCCTATTGAATTATATCCTAATGAGGATGCTCCTATGAAAAATATATCCCCATCAATTCTTCCAACTTTTAGGGATTAGTTTTAGAGGACCCTGATCAGTTCCTTTTTAAGTTTAAAGTTTTATGCCAAATGTATGACTACACTTCTAATAACCAAAATCTTAAACTATTTCCCTCTACTCTGAAAGATGCAGCTATGAGGTGGTTTATGGGTTTAGGCCCAAATACCATTCATAACTGGGAAGAAATGGAACAAGCCTTCCTGGACAAGTACCAAGATTACTGTAGAGTGAGGAATAGGAAAGAAGAGCTCTTCCAAATTCAACAAAAGGAATATGAAAGTGTAGAAGACTATTTGGATCGGTTCCTTTTCCTACATAGAAGGTGTGGAACTAATTTGGATATTAACCTACTTAAAACTTTATTTCTGAAGGGATTGGATGAAGACACAAAAGAGGCATTCAACTTAATGGGAAAGGGAGATATGAACAAGTTATAGTTCATGGATATAATCAATCTCTATCAAAATTACTCAAGAACTCGCCCCAATTTAAGGAAGAAAAAAGGAAAAATGGCTAATGGGGATCTATCCAAATTAAGAGAAGAAATTTTAAACCTAAAATTATCTCTTAATTCAACTCAACACTACTATGGATAGAGAAAAGGATAGAAACACAGAGCCCTTGTTCATTTACTACCCAAGATGTAGAGCTAAACATGGACTTAAATACTATCCTTTGGATAAGATAGAGATTTAACTTCTCTATGAACTTAAGCATGCCACATATCAATGTGGACTACTTCCCTTGCTAAAGAATAATTTAAAAAAAAGAAACTAAGAGGAGGCTGAGTTGAACTATATGGCTCAAGAGGTAAGGAGGACAATTTCAAGCCAACCAAAATCAGCCCTATATCCCAAGATCACAATGGAATCCAAACCAATGGAATGCACCATGGCCATACCCACCACCTTGGGTTCAACAAGCCCCACAAGAATGGATCCCATAATATGCCCCAAAACTTATTATCAACAACCTTGGGCTCCACCTCAAAAATTCCACCATATATACAACAATACCAAGAATAGTGGAATGCACCTCAAGGGTCTTGAAAACAATATTATAATCAAAGGATATCACAAGGTTAACAAAGCCTATTAACTGGACCTAGTAATGCTTCCCAACTTGAACTACCTACCCAACCATAGATACATGCACAAACTGTGGCCAATCCTAAGAATGTAAGGTAGGGAAATCTAGCATATATATTAGAAATAGAGAAGAACCACACAGTGAATTCATTGGATAGAAAGAAAATAATGATATGTTTAGGAAAGGTTACATCAAAATATTCCACTCCTATTCTTGAGGATATTCCTGAAGAACCAGAGAAAATGCAACCTAGTACAGTTGAATAAACTCATCAACCAAGCATTAAATTTCCTTTCCCTACTAGGATCTCTAAGAAACAAAATACTATAGCTCTTGAAAAGCCAGAGTCAGAACTAATCCAAGGATTGAGGAGGCTAAGTATTGGCATTCCCTTATGCAAGCTCTTAAAGATATCCCTAAATTAAATAAAACAATTAAAGAGCTTTGTTTCAAGACTCCAGTAGAAGGAAGAATCAACCCAAGACCATTCACGTTGATGGGAAACTTGTTAGCATTTTAGAAGGAAATAATCCTCCTCCAAAGTATGGAGATCCTGGGAGTCCCATTGTAACATTTTGTATAGGGAATTTTCAGATTCCTAACATCCTTATTGATTTAGGAGCTTCCATAAACATCATGACCACAGACACTTTTTTCCACATTGGCACTCCTTGAACCACAGTCCACACATATAGTCTTTCAAATGGAAGACCAGTTAGTGAATAAACCCAAGGGAATAATAGAGGATGTTATTTTACAATTGAATCTTGGGACTATGTGGTAGAATTCATGATAATCAAAACAAAAATAGAAAAATTGGCTACCCCATAATCTTGGGACACCCTTGGTTAGCTACAGTTGCTGCCCTTATCTACTATAGAGACAGGAAACATGGTCATCACTAATGGTCAAGATTTAAAGAAATTGTCATTATACCCTATAACCAAACCATTTTCTACAGACAACAAACAATGGTCTAAGGATGACTCTGATGATTCTGAAGATATCATCTCCTCTCTTTCCATGGTAGTAATTCAAGAACACTTAGATCAGATTCAATGTGACTACCATGACACTATCATTGTACATATCCTAGTCCTTGCCTTTGAGTCTTGTCTGTGAGGTTTAGTTCAAATCCTGCTCTTAAATCATGCACTAAATATTTTTCTAGTCCTATGCTACAACTTACTGAGATAAAGGATGATTTCATTGATGAGGATAAAATTCCTATTACTTTTCATTTCACAAAGAACATAGATCTGAAAAAGTATATCTTCCAAAACATAAACTCTTTACACCTATTGCTACAACATAGGTGTCCATAAAACACACTTTTGAGAAATTATCCTATGATAAATTCAATTCATCTTGATACAAAACAATTACATTCTTTATGGAAAGACATTGACAATAAACAGTTGGTTAACTAATCAAGAGGAAAATACATTGTTCAAACTTCTCTACTCTCACCCCAATCCTTTATTAAGAGGATAGTGATATGAAAGGTATATATCCTAGTATCTAGTACCCACCATATTTACACCATTGAATCAAGACCAGCTAAGAACCTCAAAGAATGATAAACCCAACTCTTAGAGACATTGTGAAAACTAAGATTGAAAATATTTTGAATGTAGGATTTATGTACCCAATCTCAGACAGTCAGTGGGTTTCCCTTTGGAAATAGTCCCAAAAAGAATGGAAAATGGAGAGTTTGCATGGACTATAGAGAATTGAACAAAGCCACTCATAGGGATTACTTTCCATTGCCTTTTATTGATCAAGTCTTAGATAATTTTTCTGGTAAAAGGTACTTTTCATTTCTTGATGGATTTAGTGGATACAATCATATAACATTGGCTCCTTTACCAAGATAAGACAATTTTCACCTCTCCTTGGGGGACATTTTCTTATAGAGTGCTACCTTTTGGGTTATGTAATGCCCCTACCACTTTCCAAAGAGCCATGTTGGATCTTTTCTAATCTCACCCATGATTGTGTAGAAATCTACATGGATGATTTTATGGTCTATGGGGAAACATTTCAAGAGGCAATCAATAATCTAAATAAATTTCTTTCTCACTGAAAAACATCATCTATCCCTCGAATCATGAGAAATGTTTATTTATGATGGAATAAGGTATAGTATTAGGTCATCATGTTTCAATTGAGGGAATTAAGGTTGACCTAATAAGGTGAACATCATTGTAAAATTACCATCACCCACCAATAAAAATGAGGTAAGAAGTTTTCTTTGTCATGTTGGTTACTACCGTAGGTTCATATCATATTTTAGCAAAATTGCTTCTCCATTGTTTTCTCTTCTAACTAAGGATTCTAAGTTTGAATGGACATAAGCATGCCAATGAGCTTTTGATGCAATTAAGGAAAAAATGATCAGTACACCGGTGTTGAGAGGTCCTAATTGGGAGTTTCCCTTCCACATCTAAATAAATTCCTCAAATGAAGCAGTAGGTGTTGTCCTAGGACAACAAGAGGAGGGAAAACCCATGCATACAATTTACTATATTAGTAAAAATTTCCCCTACTGAGAGAAATTATACAACAACTGAGAAGGAATTCCTGGTTGTGGTATATGCAAATCAACAAGTTTAGACATTATATTACAGGATATGAATTGATTGTACATACTAACCACTCTTCCATTAAATACCTAATGAATAAACCTTTAGTTCATGGTAGGATTGTTAGGTGGTTATTGCTACTGTAGAGTTCAATATTAAAATCATTGACAAACCAGGGAAGTCCAATGTTGTAGCTGAATTTCTTTCCAGGCTTACCACTTTAGAAGAAGATGAACAAGTCAATGATGAATTTCTAGATGAGAATTTGTTTGCACTTTCTACTACCTCTCCTTGGTATGCAGACATGGATAATTACTTAGCCACAAGGAAGTTTCCAAAAAATTTTTCACACCAAAGAAAAAGAAGCAATTGATTAAATAGATTGTAATGTATACTTGGTTAAATGGAATCCTTTTTAAATGTGGGCTGATCATGTCTTACTGTAGTGTGTAGCTGAAAATGAAGTGTTTGACATACTTAGAGCATGCCATGATGAACCATCGGGAGGACACTATTCAGTGCAAAGAACCATCCAAAAAATTCTTGAGCTGGTTATTATTGGCCTTCCTTGTTTAAGGATGTCAAGAAGTATGTATGGAGGTGTGATCAATGCCATAGAATGGGGAAACCAACATTTACATCAGAAATTCCCCTCCAACCACAAATTTCCTAGAACCATTTGAAAAATGGGGACTCGATTTCATTGGGCCATTTGACCCAACCTCCCAAGGTAAGGAATACATATTGGTTTGTACTGATTATGTTACTAAATGGGTTGAAGTGCAGGCACTGCCACATGCAAAAGATGAGAAGATTGAATATTTTCTCTCTGAACAAATCTTTCAAAGATTTGGAGCACCGAGATCAATTGTGTCAGACCAAGGGCCATAATTCATGTCAAGAGTAATCAATCTTTTATGGAGACATATATCAGTTGAGGCACAAGAATTCATCCCCTATCACCCACAATCAAATGGACAAGTCAATTTAACCAACAGAGAGTTGGAGAACATACTCACAAAGACTATAGACATCTCAAGGAAAAATTGGGCTCAGAAACTACTTGAAGCAGTGTGGGCTTACAACACCACATGGAAGACAACAACAGGGTTTACACCATATGAACTAGTCTATGGAAAGAAACCAATATTTCCCATAGAGTTTGAAATCCAAACATTAAAAACAACATCTAAGGTGGGCATTGAATTGAAAGCACATTATAGAAAGAATTGTTCAATTAAATGAACTGGATGAGATCAGGCTTCAAACATTACACCATACTAAATCATCCAACAACAAAGGAAAATTTGGCATGACAAATAGATAAAGCCAAGGAAATTTCAAAAGGAGACTTGGCCTTGCTATTTGATTCAAATTATAAAGACTTCAAAGGAAAACTACAAATGAGATGGATGGGCCCATATCAAATTGTAGAAGTGTTCAACAATGGGACAATTTAATTGGTTCCAATTGATGGTGAAAGGAAGGTAATGTTAGTTAATGGGAAGAATGAGGCTGTACCATAAACCAACATCTCGAGAAGAGTTTCAAAGAGAAATTCAAGAAGATTCAGATCTTAATTGTGTAGGCAAAGTCTCTTTTCCTATCACAATTTAACATGAGCAACCATTTGCTAAAAATAAGAGGGATGGTTAAAAACCAGAAATGGTGATCATCTCCCTCTGGGGTATTGGTTGAAAACCAAAATGGTGGCCAATACTTCATGAAAAAAAAAAAAAAAAAAAAAAGAATAAAATAATAAAGTAGAGGATTGAAAACCAACAATGGTGGTCTTCTCTCTTAAATATGATCAAAAAAAAAAAAGGGAATACCATGTATGCATGGGAGCATGACATCATTATGAAAGATGACGAGATGTGAAAAAGTTCAAATTTGAAATGGTGGTAGATATTGACAAGCTTTAATGTCAAGGTATGCACAATTGATTACTTCTAAAGTAGGAGAGATTTAAATTTAAAGTTTAATTTTTGCCATCTTGTTTATTAATTGCCCATTTTTTCCAACTCACTTCACACACTCCCAAAATCTGCATCAAATCCACAACCCATTAAATACCATCATGTTCACACATGTCCCAAGTACTCCCCTCATCACCTCAGGATTTTAGCACCACTTTCAAATTTGATTATATACCCTGCATGTTAAGTTTGTTCAAAATTTTATTTCCAACTTAGTCACTCTCAATCCTGCCATCAGTTTCTTATGCTATCACCCTGAGACTCCTGCATTTCAAGTTTTGTGCCTTTTTGTATTTTATTAACTTTCTCAAATCTAGCATGGGGCCCAAAATACGACATGAACCCACCAGTTTTGTTGATCTCTTGGTAGACACAAGGTCAGTGGAGGTCTTTGAGAAGGTGGGATGGTTAGATTTTTGTTGGCATATGAAGAGTTCAACATCCCAATGATGAAGAATTTGCATAGAAACATGGAAGAGGGATACTCCACTTATAAATGGTAAGGAAATTCCTTTCTCTCCCACTATAATCAGTCAATTGTCTTGGTGTACCTAATGATGGGTTAGCTATTAGTGAAAGGACAATGTATCATGAGCTAATCAAGAGATTTGCAGTAGGGAAGAAAGAAAAATTATAGTTAGTAGTTGATAGTAAGGGAAAGGAAAAAGGGATTAAGAGATTGAGTATACTGAACCTTGGGCTAGAGTGGCCAAGTGGTTAATTAGGTATTTCACATGTGAAGGCCAAGTATGAAATTGTGTTAGGTCCAATCTTAAGAATGCTCATTCATTTGCATGACATGGAAAATCCAAACCCCATTATAAGGTCAATTTTCCCCAATTCCTTTATGAGGCCATTTGTGTTGCCATGGAAAATTTTTTTGGGGGCTTTCATATCTCAAATTTTAGGTTTAATTCACTTAATTTGCAAACACAAATTTTTGAAAAAGAGGCATGGAACAAAGAAGTGGCTAAAATTCCAAAAATCATACTCCATGAAACTTGAGAATGTTGTGGAAACACACTCCATCCACACTTCTAGTAGACCTAGGAAATGACTCCGTACCTCTCGGCCTACCCCTGTCATCCATGAAACCCCAATTGATAATCCATTGTCACAAGAAGAACAAGAGGTAACCAAAATTATGCAAACATTGGTTCAAACTCCGCCCGAGTCTCCACATAAACCAATTTCTCCATCTGTTCCTGAAGAGGCATTAATCAAAGATAAGGGTAAGGCACCAATGGAAGAAGGAGAACTAGTTCTCCACCAGACCCTAATACTATTTTACCCCAAGTTCTCTCCTTATCTAAGGTACAGTTTGAGCTACAATAGCTCAAGAGAAAATTGGCCAACTATAGTCACTTTTGGAAGCTAAGGATGTTAGTTTCTCCCAACAGCTATCTTCCAAGGAACAAAAGATTCAAGAGCTGCAAGAAATGGTAGCCCACCATGAGGAAGCCACTCTCTAAATACAACATGGGATTTAGAAGCAAAAGAGAAACAGATACAATTACTGGAGGCTACCAATTTGGAGCTGAACACATCACTCACTCAGTTACAGGAAAGAAAAAAAGAACAAGAACAAACCTTTCCTCAGATTATTGTGTTGAAAGGTATGGCTAAATGGATGGAGGAGTGTTATAGGCTCAGAGGAGTGGAGGAAGAAAATAAAAATTTAAAGGAAGAAAATGAATTGTTGAAAACAAAATGTGGTCATAATCAGTTGAGGCTTTATGATCAAGTACTCTCTTGTAGAACCCCTTCCAAATTTTATGCCCTATTTTTAAAGGAACAATTTTTCAAATGGAAATAACTAGAGCCAGGGAAATGTTGGATATTGAATTTGAGATGACCATCAATTTGTAGGGGCATATACTACTACCAATGATATTGAGAAAAATATGCTATGTGAGTTTTATGTCCATAAGTTTCTGCTTCTAGAGCAGATTGAAATCCCAATCAATTTATATGTGGGGAAGTTCAGTTGAGCATTTATTTCAACCCTCAGGCATCAGGGTGAGTGGCAGGGATCAAAGAGAAATATTTGTGCAGGAAGATCCAACATTGGCCTCCTCATGAGGCATGATTTACCAGCTCCCCTCAGGTTTTTCAACAGTTTTATTCACAGGTGTATTGTCTACATCTAGTAGATAGGTACACAGATATTCTTCAAAATTGTGTCAAAAATTTTAGAGAACAAGTGATACCCACCTTCAATGTCAATTTTCTTGCCTCCCAAGTCTGATATCAGTTGCTTTGCAGATCCATACAAAAGGAAGGAGGTTGTTTCACCAACAAACCTCTGGTGGTCCTTAAAATGAGAAAAGGATATTTGTAAGATCATTTTGGGCCTCAAAGAATAGTGGATTGGAATGAGATACAAACCCCCTCTATTCTTACACCAGTACCATATTGGAATTCAACCAATGACCAATCGAGAGGACAAATATATGACATGGAGGAAGAATTTTGTTGATCATTTTGGTTTTTCTAATACATCTACAGATGAAACTTGGCAAACATTTTCCAATGAGTATAATTGTTCTAGGATAGTTGAGCAACTTAATAGGTAGTAGGAGGACTGCTAAATCCTTAGTCTGGGGGAGTGATGAACCCCATTTTTTATGTTTAAACCTTTTTAAATATGTTTAAGACCTTTCAAACTCATACCATTTTTATATCATGATACACGATGAAAATGATTACTCTTTATATTTAATACTTTACTATGATTATGAAGAAATTATTGTGTATACTTGTGATGTTTTTATCTTGTTGATTATGTTGCATAAATGGCTTGAATAAGATTTTTTATGAACATTAACTTCATTTTTAAAAGAAGTATATGTTGAGTTGTCACAGAAAGTGCATGAATTAATTCATGAAGTGGCACATGACTCTATTTGATGTGTTAGCACAGGAATCTCATCCGCTTAACAGGGGTCTCAAAGCAGTGCATCCAAATCATCCAAGTCACCAGTCCAGATTCTTTGAAACTTGGGGAAACTATATCTAAAGTCACACTTGGAAACACTATGCTCTAAACAAAAATCATCGCCATTAATTCAGCAAACATTCAAGCCATAAGAGGATGAAATATGACCAACAATTGGAGACTCATCTTCAGTTCAGTTCTCTTCAATCAGTTAATGATTTGAAGAATCTCTAGAGGTGATTGACTCCTTCCAAGGAGTCAATCATGAATTCTCTCTTCAGTTGTTGAGAATATTTCAAGTTCAAACACTTTATGAACTTCCCTTTCATTAAAGTATCTCCCAAATAGGAACTTTCCACTTCAGTTAGCATTTAATTAAATAGACTTAGTTATTATAATAACTAGTTCTATCTTAAAAGAACTAGAACATATTTGGTATAAAAGAGATCATGTAATCAAATTTAGTGTTTCGATTTTCCATTTTTTTCAATTAAGCAGTAACGAAGCATTTTTAATTCAATAAAGATAACAGATTCAGGGTAAATTTTTCTATTTAAATTCAAGTGTTAAACCTGATCGAAGGATAGGAGTAAGGGCCACTCCTAACAAACAAAAATGGATTTTACATTTATTTCTTTTCAATCTTCGTGAATGCATTAGTTGTTCCAACATATATTTCATTATCTCAAAGTACTTGTGTTTTCATAGTTAGTAATCCTTCCATTCTCGAATTTCATTTTAAATTTTACTTTTAAGCATTTTATTTGTAATCATGATTATTTGACCAATTTCTTAGTTTTTGTTACTAAAATATGTACTACTAAATCTTTCCTACTGCTTTCCTTTGTTGCAAAACAAATGTGGTGGACACCACCCCGGATTGACAGAATGATATGATTAAAAATGCGAGCATCAACGACACTTGTCAATGATGCCTTAGGACGGTGTCGTAGAAAATAACATGTAAACAAAACACATGAACGATCACACATGATGAACGTTCCTCCTTTTCCCTCCAACTTCCAATAATAAACAATTAAAATTATTATTATGTTAAAAGTTAATGAATGACAATAAACTAGGACATTTATTATCAAAACTCTATTGAATATAATTATATCTATTTTACTTGTTTATAATAATATTTGTTTTTAAAACCTAAGAATAATTTTAAAAAGAATAATAGAAAAAAATAATATGGACCCCAAAGATGTCCATGGTCATTCTTGAGGGTTTTGGAGGGCCTTTTCAGCCCCCACACCAAAAATAATATTTTAATAATAAAAAATATATTAACAATATTTACAATATAATTTAAGGCTAAAACTTATAAGTTCAATTTAAACTCTTACTCAGAAAACTTAATTTACTTAAAAGTGTATGTTCAATTTAAAATCTTAATCAAAAAACTTAATTTATTTATGAAATAAATAAATAAGACTAAACTTGGGTAAAAGGATACATTTGCCAATTATTGGCTCTCAACCCAAGCCTTAAAACCTACAATATTCAAAGAACATGAATATTAAGATTCATAACAGTATAGAATAAACCTTGAATATGCATCACTATGAAAAATATACTGGTGAAGTATTTTATTTAGGATCCATATAAAGTATACAAACTTATTTGATCCCGAAAGAGGTCCATTCCATTTGAAGAACTCAAGGATTCCTAGCCTACAACATGGAAAACAACAAACAAAACACATAAAAAAGTAATAAAAATATTAGACTCATCAAACCCTTTCATAGCATCGACCAACATTTATTAAAGAAAATAAATTATATTTTTAAAAATGATCACATTTTCTTCTCCAACCCCATACATACTTTCCTCACCCACCCCATTTCTCCCTTTCCCTCTAACCTCAAACATCCACCCCATTCCTCCCTTTCCCTACGACCTGCAACCCACAACCTCCAAATCCACCCCTTTCTCCTTTTCCCTTTGACCTCAACATCCACCCTCGTTCCTCCTTTTCCCTCCAACTTCCAATAATAAACAATTAAAATTATTATTATGTTAAAAGTTAATGAATGAGAATAAATTAGGACATTTATTATTAAAATTCTATTGAATATGAATATATCTATTTTACTTATTTATAATAATGTTGGTTTTTAAAACCCAAGAATAATTTGAAAAATAATAATAGAAAAAAATAACTTGGACCCCAAAGATGTCCATGGTCATCCTCGAGGGTTTGGAGGGCCTTTTTAGCCCCACACCAGAAATAATATTTTAACAATAAAAAATATATTAACAATATTTACAATATAATTTAAAGCTAAAAATTGTAAGTTCAATATTAAACTCTTACTCAAAAAACTTAATTTACTTAAAATTGTATGTTTAATTTAAAATCTTAATCGTAGAAAACTTAATTTATTTATGAAATAAATAAATAAGACTAAACTTGGGTAAAAGGATACATTTGCCAATTATTGGCTCTCAACCCAAGCCTTAAAACCCGCAAAATTCAAAGAACATGAATAGTAAGATTCATTACAATATAGAATAAACCTTGAGTATGCATCACTATGAAAAATATATTGGTGAAGTATTTTATTTAGGATCCATATAAAGTATACAAACTTATTTGATCTTGAAAAGGTCCATTCCATTTGAATAACTCAAGGATTCCCAGCCTGCATCATGGAAAACAACAGACGAAACAAATAAAATATTAATAGAAAAATATGCAAAATATCATGTAGAAAAAGATAAACACAAGATTGTGAAACCCTTTCCTACCATCGACCAACATTTATTAACAAAAATCCCAAAATCAATCAAATATGTCTAACAGATCGGTTCTGATGCCCACATCATATGCCATGCCCTGGAATTAAAGAGAATAATTGGATCAAAACCATGAATACTGGTTGGGAAGCTCCCAGTATTGTTGTTATTCCTTGAAATGTGTAAGGTCTTTGTATGATGATTATTGTTACCCCGTATTAAATATGGATAGGAGTAGATAATGTGACAGTTCACAAATCTTATGAATAAAATATGCATGTTTTTTTTGTTGTAAATGTTTTTCATTTAGGGTTAAATGACAACGTATGTTATTATTCCATAGTGCATTTCCTTGATAGGAAAAGTTTTCTATCACCAAGAAGAAATATGCTCATAAAGATATGCCATGCCTTCGAGACACCTAATGTAAATTAGTTCTAGTTTCAAGAAAAAAACTACGAGAAATATTGAAGGTGAAATCACTTAATTTGTAACATTTTCAAGTTGTCAAAGTTCTCTATAGATAAGTAGTATGTCTCATGTTTGTTTGCTGAATCACTTTTTCCTAGATATGTGGATATGGGACAAAAGATACAACTGGAAAACTTGTTGGATTATTCAAGGGCTGCAAATGTGGATAATTAGAGAGCCCTCTAGATATATACCTAGAAGAGTCAAATGAATAGGAACCATATTGCTCTGTGGGTGACTTTGATGGGTTACAATATTTCTTATCATCCATGCTAAATCAATATTTAAATTTTAATATATGCTTACTCAGAAATTATGATTTATTACACATTCCAAAACATAGTTAGATATGTAGGCGTGATATTTATATAACTATGTGCTTACTACATCAAAAGAGTAAAAATGTTGAAAACGATCTACATTCCAAACCATACAGAGGGTCTGGTACCTAGTTGTAGAGAAACCCGAAAGCTTATGGGAATCCCTAAATTCAAATACTAGTATGTATATGGAGATTTGACGTGTTATTAGAGTTAAACTAGAGCCCCAAAATAAAATGCAGCTCGTAGTCTAGCTCTAAATACCATGTTAAAATTCTATGAACACCCAAGATGTTGTGTTATCCTACCACCAAGCATATTGGATCTTTGTAGGTTTCAAAATGTGGATTGTTGTAATATATTATATTATTTTTGTTAAGTTTCATTTCCCGAAATACAAAAACAAAACAAAATAGTAACAAGAAAGTAAAAGATACTTGACTGATCATATTAGGAATTAATAATAAATAAAGCTCATAATTCTTAATATGTTGCATTAAATTATCATTGGTCAATTCATGTCCATGAACAATATGGAAAGATAAGGATATTCTTAAGAACAATCATTAAGGATAAGAGTGAGCAAGCATATGGATATACATAAGGGTATGATCCTAATCCGATCATAGAATGGTATAAAGATCAAGATATTTATTTGTCTATTGTGAAGAAATATAAATGTATACTAATCCTTTATTTTAAAGTGAATTAATTACTTGTAGATTGCAAATCCACTTAGTTGCGAAGTAGAGATAGAATGTATATTCCTTCCACAAAATTTGAAGTAAATGACCACTAAAGGAAAGCTAGTGTTTATTTTTAATGGGGAGCAATATGCTTTCATTTCAATCTTTTAATTTTTTTATGATGCTCGCAAGGCGAGATAATGTGTCCACATGAATTCTATCATTATTATGATGAAGAGGCATACATAAAGACTAGTTGGGAAATAGATGAATTGGATCTCATGTTCCAAAACAAGAAAACCTAAAGAGAAAAGTGAAGGAAAACATTGGAAAGGGATTGTGAAAAATGTAGAAAATGGATTCGTGATGGAGATGGAGATGGACGTTGTAAAGGCTATACTAAGTTTGTCCATAATACCCTACAACAAGCTTGGGCTCAACATAAATTTTCTCTGGGGCTGTGGTTAATTTTTAGTGGACAAAGTAAGATCGTTGGATTTTACATTTATAACATTATCAACCATTTCATGAATTAGTGGGCTTGTATACCTCTTAGGGTGTTCCTACTTATGGAATGCAAAATAGATTTTTGAGCAGAGTGAAATGGAGGTGGTTTTGAGGAATTTGGGTAGGGTAATTGAGATTGCATTCCACCATGGCTAGTGGGTGGTGGAGATATGAGCTAAACATTATCATATAGAATCCAAGAAACAATAAGATTGGCATTTCAAGGTTATACCAATTTTGTCCATAATACCTATGCAACGAGCACGAGCTTGGCACATAGATTTGGTGGGAGTTATGGTTAATTTACAAGGATATTAAGATCCTTGGATTTTTCATCTATAAGTTATAATACTTTCATGACTTAGTGGGGTTGTAAACCTCTTATCTTCAGGGTTGTGGGTGTGCCTACTTATGGACTCGTGAAAATATTTTTGAGAAGAGTGAAATGGAGGTGGTTTTGAGGAGTTTGGGCAGCGGGCAATTGAGATTGGATTCTTCCATGATTGGTGGGTAGTGGGGATATAGGATAAAAATATCAGCAAATAAAATCTTGTAAAGCATAATATTGACATTATATAGAATAACATGTTCCAAAAAAAACAAGAAAAAGCAAGGCTTACCCGTTGAATAAAAAATAAAACCAAACAACATATATTTTTAGATCCCCATATTTATTTATCCCTATCCCCCAACCGCATAACACAAATTATTGTGAAATTGATCAATACACATAATGAGTTAAAGGTTGTTGTTACTCCCTACCATATTTCATAGATGAGATCCCCGATTTATATAATGATTTGAAGGTTGTTGCTCACACATATTTTGTGGGATTGTGTTATGTGTTGTGGGTTGATTTTCTAAACTTGTTATGTGATTCTAAAACAGTGTCTCTAGGTTACTTTGATTTGGGTATTATAGAATATGGTATAGTCAAATTTCAAAATGATGAGTGTTAACACATAGAAATACATTTTACAAAGCAAGTATAAAACTCACAAAATTTCTACCATCGAATCGAGAAAATAAACATACATTTGACAATATGTTCTACGGAAATCATGTGATTAGTGAAACCGTGTTCAATGAAAAGTTGCAAAAGCCATGGATTTGGGGTAAGAATCTCTAAAGAAACCCCAAAGGCTTTTGACAATATGATCAATGGACCATGTGATAAGAAATGAGCAAGGTTTTCTTCTTTGCATACATTAATTTGAAATAAACATGCAAACTAAGCAAATGAAGTTAACCTCTATTCTTTGAAAGCTTGAAATAATGAACCTAAGAGGATCTAAGCATTCAGTTTATGTGTTAAGAGAAAGAGATCTCCCCATTAATGGCTTCAAGGCCAATGGATCTTCCCTTTTACTCCATGTTAATACTATGAAATACAAAATCAAATGCTTTTAGCTCAAATGGAAGAAGATGAAATATAATCTAAAGCCTAAACAAATTGCTATGATCTATGCTAGGAAGAAGAGAGAATTCTTAGGAAATGAGGGAGGGGGTATATCCCTATTTATAGTTTTTGGTTTGGAAGAAAAGGGAGATTTGGGTGCATGTGGGACAAAGGCTAAAGTCCAAAAAGCACTTTTAGCAAGTCAAAGTGTGATTTGACTATGTTTAGGGTATTTAAGCTAGGTTAGACTAATTAATCTCTCTTAGAGAGTAATTAGGGTTCTGGAAGGGTTTATGAAGGGCTTAATCAATCTAACAAAGTGGATTGATCTTTCAGGGAGCTAATAGAAGCAAGCTAGAAGAGAATAAGAAGCTAATGTAGTTAGAACGAGGCTATAACAACCTATTTAAATGGTTTATAAGAGGAAAAACAACCAAAAGGGTGTTGTAGGAAGGGAGTTAGATAGGTCTAACTGGCGGTGTGCCGTCAATTTGCAAAGGGAAGAAGCGTTAGTGCACTATTAGAAATAATAGTGTATTGATCAAACTACAGGTGTCTACAAAACAATTTAGAAATAGAAAACCAAGATTAACAAGAGGTTTGTCCTAAAACTTGATATAATGTTATTTCAAAAAATAAAGCCTACTTTCATATGCACATACCTCACAAAACATTATTAGGCAAACCGAAAAGTTAAAAAAATAAAAGAAATTGGAAAATTTGTTGTGCACCTTTTCACCTACCCTAAAGAGGGCGAGAAAGGAATAACTTCCATTGCTCACCCATTTCTTCCACAGTACGACTGCTCTGCTCCTTGAACTATTTTCTCCCTAAAAACAACCCAAAACATAAAGACAACATACAAATACATACCCTAAAAACCATGCAAAACACATAAATAATGACCCCAAATAAATAAAAACTAGGTAAAACACATAAACAAGGAGGAAAAAAATCAAATAACATGGCCATGCAACAAAAAAAAAAAATATATGAGAGACACAAAAACAAAAATATATCACAATCATAAAATAAAAAAATGCATCATAGGCACAAAATTGCAGAGCACCAAAAATTAGGGAAAAAATGTAAAATAAAGTGCAATCACCTCGACAAGGAAATAAGTACAATCACATACACTTAAACCAACAACGCTTAAGATAGTTGCACAAATATTTTGTTATCAAGATGAAGCCCCAAATGTTTTGATAAACGACAAGGGTGAAGAATGATGCCCCAAGAAGGTCTATTATGTAAGGGGAAAGATGGAGGACACTTTCGTCTATGAAAAAGTAATGTGTACAATGAAAATAGTACCAGAGAATCGAGAGTACCCAGTACATACAAAGTAAGCAACATAGTTTGTGTAGGTGATTGAAGATTTTGGTGATGGGCAAGTCGTTTTTTCAAACAATTTAAAATGTCAAAGGCAAGATCTGGGATGAGTGTCATGCAATGGCACATGATTTCAGCCGTAGATGATCGGTTTAACCAATTTGAGCCATTTTTGATGTATTTCAATATTTTTTAAAAATATATTTTTGTGAATTTCTTTTTCTTTTTCTAGGTTTTGATCGGTCGGAAGAATTTCAAAAGATCAAAGATCTTCTAAAAATAAGTGCATAGGCGAACGAGAAGGCGAGGTTGCAAAGAGCCAAGATATACACCCACAAGAAGAAAGACTTGGGTCGAGAATAATTTATTTAAAATAAATTAGTAAATAATTATCACGACGGGGGAAAATAGAGGAAAAGCGGGAAAAAGGCACCAAAGGTTCGTAAATTATCTTAGTGCGATGGAGAAGGGACCGTTGGATGGCACGAAGTGCCCTAGCAAGTGAAAATCGGTAAAAATAATTATTTTAATATAAAAATAATTATCACAAAGCAGAGAAGAAGGGTAGAATGATCAAGGTGGAGAAAACATGCCCTAGGGGCATCGTGATGGGTTAATATACCCACCTGGGGTCGGTAAAACAATTATGACCAATTCATTTCTACTAGAGCTTTTGTAAATTTTTACCATGAGTGAAAGTGATAGCCCTGGAGTGAGATGGCGAGGATACTGAGGAGGACGAGACGCGCGGATCACATCCGGGTGTATATGCGGGACCCAGTAGATGGACCTTTCATGAGTGGCCTAATCTACCCCTATTAATTACACATTTATTACATTTTTAGGGTTTTCTAAGGTAGGTAGGATGAAATTTGATGCATGCGCATGGGCGTATGCGTTGGTTTGATGGGTATGGACATTCACATGTGTCAAAATAGACATGGATGCACACGCACATCCATTTATGGGAGGTAGGGATGCATACGTGTACCTGTTTGGAAGAAGCAGGTACGCACATGCATATCTGTTGGAAGAGGAGGGTACGCACACATGTACTCATAGATAAAGTTAGAGGAGGCGTGTATGCATCGACTAGGTTTTGAACGGTTATGCGCATGAGTGTGTGTCGAAGCAGGTGCATAGGCATCATACTGGGTGTGTATACGTCTGTATGGCTAGTGCCAAAAGGAGAAGAAGGGGGTTACACGTGTATGCATTCGGAAGGGCACGTATGCGTCATTTATGGCGCGTAAGCACCCATAGAGGCGCGTATGCACTAGAATGTAGGGGAAACGACAACCGCTAGAAAATAGCCAAGTATAGAAGAATATAGGTGAGATTAGTTCAGAAGAAAAGAATAATTAGTAAGTTAGATGCATTAAAAGAATTATTTTTCCTTAGAAAAATATATAGAAATAGGTAAGTGCCTAACACTTGCATTGATTTTGTAGCATATGTTACCCATTATTCGACTCTCGAGCGCTACTGACGGTTAGCATGTGATAGAGGCATAGTTTAACAATGATGATAGAGAAACTCGGAGAGCCTTTTACATGTGACAGGATTGTCTCATGTGGTGGAGATGCCATAGATTACATTAGACCATGGCCTTTTGATAGCCATAGCAAAGCAATGGCACAGTGAGAGTCAGTGCTTTCGCCTCCCGACCGGGAGATTACCATTACCTTGGAGGATGTATGGCGCATCATGTGAGTCTTGATTCAGGATAGCTTATTGAGACTACGAGCCGCTGGACCGATATTCAACAACATATCATACATTTGTTCGGTGTCCCTACTATACCACGGCATGGGATGTCCATCAGATTATCCCGATGTATAGATGATCTAGAGTTAGACCGAGTAGTGGTCTATATGATGGCTTTTGTCAGTGGAGTTCTACTCCCTAACAAGACTGGTGCTTCATTTCTACTTGGACTCCTGGGAGTGATTCTTAGTTTGGTGGAGGGACATACCTACTGCTAGGGTCAGTGCATATTAACACATCTATACTGGGACCTCCATTTGATTACTTACTACCGTCAGAAGACGGTAGGACCTACTCACCTATTACAGATTTGGGTGTGGGACCACATTGCTATTGGTTACCCCTTAGGTGTTCTGAGAGTTCGGGCTCCCGACGAGCCTTCTACAATGGGTTGGGTCCCGACAGGGACAATGTGTGACCATTTATGGGAGTTACATACCACTACAGTGCAAGTTGGATGAGCTACGACATGCTTCCATTGTATGGAGGCCTTATAGACATTTCCAGTGGCTAGAGGATGGTTTAGAGCTCAACACTGCTACCATTGAGCATTTTATCTTGGGAAGCCATAGCTATATGCAAGAGCTATACATAGTAGATCGATGTTAGAGGTAGTTTGGCCTTACCTATGATGTTCTTGGGCCAGACAGATGGTATGCTCATAGAGCCAGAGAGCATTTTGATATGGGTCCATAGATTTCCCATGACAAAGCTCTGGCGAGTTTTTTACAGGTGGCACCTACTATTTGGGTGCCATTGAGATAGATTAGAGATTCGGGCACTATGCTGGAGTATGGGCCATGGTACCACAATGTGCTCCCATGTTGTTTGAGCATTCCCATAGCGGTGTATGATGTCGGCATGAGACCTCCTCCAGTGGGCCCTCCTAGCAATGGAGAGGGTAGAGCTGATAGTGATGATGACGATGATGAGGGTGGGCTCGATGCGCACCAGCATGTTAGAGGTAGGGGATAGGGTCCCATACCATAGCAGCCATAGGGATAGGGTCCTAAGCCTAGGCTAAGACATGTATACATGGCCATGGATATAGAGTTTCCCCCAGTGGGCATTCCAGCGGGGATATATACCCCTCTTCAGCAGGTACTTCCAGAGAAAGGGCCCAAAATTTGATATTCCGTAGAGTAGCACCGCTTAGTGGGCGGCCGAGTTGCTCTTCCAGCATGAGTTCTGACGTAGCCATTGCTATACTGCGGTTACATGTGGCTAGTGAGATAGATGCACCGAGGAGCACAGTGCATGAGCCCCCACAATAGATCGAGATCGAGACATTCACTCAGGTGTAGATTTTGACCACTGAGAGAGATCAGGCTAAAGCATAGGCCACCATAGTAGTGATAGTGCTTCATGGCAGAGTTAGATGTGAGAGATGGCCGTACAAGGTGCTCAGATATTAAACCTCCTACACCAGTCCTAGACTCAGGTGTGGATGGTTGTTGCCCAGAGGGACCATGCACAAGCACATTCACAAGGCTATTTTACACAGAGGGATCAGGCACGAGCCTAGGTGTAGGTTATTACAACATATAGGGATCAAGAGGCTGCTTGCTTTGAGGTAGGCTCACACCGATATAGGCAGGGTGACAGTGAGTGCGATACCGTCCTACGCTTATCTCTTGCTTCTAGAGATGCATATTTGATACGAGATGCCATGAGATCTGGCGGAGAGGCCTTGTATTATAGGACTGCCTACTTCAGGGTAGTTCTAGTAGATCAACAAGTAGTCTCATTCCAACAGTCAGAGGCTAGCAGGACAGGATCCATGTAATGGAGATCGGGGCATTCAAGTGAGATTAGTTAGGCATCTTATACCAGAGCAGCCAACTGGATAGGGGCCATCTATATAATTTTGTGGTACTCTAGTGCGGTCCATCACACCACCATTATTTTGTCAACCGGTGATATATTTGGGAGCCCTGGTGAGGGCGAGAGCTGTGGTTGAGCTCTACATTCTTTTTGTTGTATAGATATCTTGTATACATGCCTCTTATGAAGGCTAATTTTGATGTATAGTTGTGTATACCATTATTTTTATGATGCCTCGTGATGAAGACTCAATTCTTTTTTATGCATGCCCCTTTTTGATGGCATATTGTATCAATGATGTATTATTTTGAGTACTCGATCTGGATAGTTATACATATATATATATATGGACATTTTGATGTATTATTTTATGAAGGATTTATGATGTATGATTGTTCTCTTGTTTATGTATGTGGCATACCTTAGATTTAGAAATGTGTATATTTTCGCTTTCATATTTGATGATGTATCCGTAGATAACACCACATGTTTTGGATTCATGAGTTGTTTCGAGTTTTAATGCTAGCACTTGGGATGATACTAGATGATATTTATGTGGGGGGATAGATTTATGATTATGCGCAACCCCTCTTGCCCCCATTGATGATATGATACGTGATGATTAGCTTAGCATACATGCATGATGTAATACTTAGCTTTTTCGTATATATATATATATATATATATATATATATATATATATATATATATGAATGATATTAGAAATGTGAATGATGAAAATGATGAAATGATAGATGATAGATGTGATAACAAACAACTATGAAAAAAACACAAGTAAAAGTTAACAACACTAAACAAATATATACATACAACAAACTACTACTAAACAAACACATGAAAAAGCTAACAAGAGATTAAAAATGAGATCTATTCTAAGCAAGTAAAATGAACTTTAAAAGATGCACCTAACAAATAAAGAAGCCTACAATAATTGTTTACAAGCACGAGATTTCTTAAATGTATGTAATGCATTACATAATTTAAATCAAACGAGATTCGAAATCAGATAAGCAAATGATCCATTTAAAGAACCAACAATTCAACAGACTAAGTACACCAAAACTATACAAACCAACAACTAAAAGTAATTAAAGCACTAATTTGTTTTTGTGGGACAACATTGACATATTTTCTAATGTTTTTGGGTTTATTTAAAAAGATAAGTTTTTGTAGCTACGTTTTTACATTGTTGTCTAGGTGTTCCTAGGATAACGTTGTGAGATGAATGTAGCTTTATCCCTAAAAAGGAAAATTTTCAGATGTTTAGATTTTTTGTGTATCATTTTCCGAATGTTTTTGTATTTTCCAAGGTCATGTTTTGAAATAAATGTACAAGAACAAAGAAGCGTGGATGCCCCCAGCGTGATGTGGGAATATACAAAAGGCAGAATGCCATGCGTGTAATGTGTGAGAAGATGGCAACGATACTTTCATGCTCAACATTAGATGGGAGTATACAAAGGTGATGTCCTCCATGCAGATATAAGAGCAAACAAACTAGATCATGGCAAGGCAAAGGTGGTCCTAGTAGGGTTCCTAGACCTAGCAGAAAAAGTCGTATCTAAAAAGTGGTAACGATTACCCTGCCTTCCGTAAGAGTGACTTGTGTCCTGGTGAATCTTCCTTGAGTGCCAAAACTAGTTTTCACTCAAAGACATGCCCACTGTGCTACAATTACATGGTTTTCACATGAGGACGACCTACTTTTTCTTTACTATTTTCTCAATTTTCCATTTTTGCTTGTTTTTTCTTTGTTTTCCAATTTTTAGTTCTTATTTGATATTCTTGTCATGCTTAAGCATAGAACCACTTCAAGTGCATGGCGTTCATGGGTTCCAGAAGCTCTTCACCATCTGAATATGTAAGTTTGTAGGCTCCTAATCCATATTTTGCAATTACAACATAAGGACCTAACCAGTTAGCCTCGAACTTTCCTTTATTTTCTGTCTTTGACGGTGTTCTTCTGATTTTCTTTGAGAACTAGATCTCCTACATCAAATTATTGATGAATGATGTGTTTTTTATATCCTCTGGACACTCTTTTCTGATAGACTTTTAGGTGATTGAGTGCTCTAATACGCCTTTCATCTAATAGTTCTAACTCACATTAGGCGAGCAACTCTGTAGTCTTCATCTTTATCAAGATAGTCTCTAAGAGATATTCTCAAGGAGGGAAGCTCCACTTCCAAAGGTATGATGGCTTCAATGCCATAGACAAGTGAATAAGGGGTCGCACCAGTAGGAGTGCGGATGGAAGTACGATAGGCCCAGAGGGCGGGATGTATCTGCAGATGCCAATTACGGCCAATTTTACTGACCATTTTCTCCATAATCTGTACAAGGGTCTTATTGGTGGCTTCTACCTATCCATTACCTTGAGGGTAATAAGGGGTAGACCACTTAAGTTGGATATGGAAGCGTTGACACAATGTTTTAACTGTTTTATTTTTGAAGGATTTACCATTATTAGTGACAATGGCCCAGTGGATCCCGTAATGACATATGAGATGATTCATGATGAATTTAGAAATCTATGCTGCTTTGGTGACATAGGCAAGAGGGACAACCTCTACCCATTTGGTAAATTATTTGGTGCCAGTGATGATGTGAGTATGACCGTATGATGAAGAAGGATGGTGCTTCCCTATGAGATCCAGGCCCCATTTAGAGAGTGGCCAAGGCGTTGCAATAGGCTGTAAGTCTTGTGTTGGCACATGTATTAAATTTCCATATTTCTGGCATAGTTCACAGTTCTTTATGAAGTTGCAATAATCAAATTCCATGGTAGGCCAATAATAGCCTACTCTCAATGGATTTTTAGCTAAGACCATGCCACTAGTATGTGCTCCACAAATACCACTATGTACTTCCTTAATTGCGTGGATAAAATCAGCAACATCCAAACAGTGAAGTAGATTTTTGTCGTAGCCACGATGATAAAGGGTGCCTCCTAGGAGGGTATAACAGGCTATGCAAAAAATAAGGGCTTTCTTTTCGAAATGGGTGATGTTAGGGGAAGAGTGCCATCTTGTAGGTATTTGAAGATAGGGTCGTCATAAGGGGGATAAAGGACCAACAACTTCACATGTGAAGCATGATTCGACATATCGTATGCAGTACTCCGTAAATGTTCCATGAAGAAAGGTATCTTGCTTTCTTTAGGTGCTATACGTAAGAGAGACCCAATAGTAGCCATAGCATCCGCGGATCTATTATGTGACCTTGGTTTTTGTTCAAATATTACTTGTGTGAAATATTCCTTCAAAGTTTCCACCATTTTCTTATACGGAATAAGCTTCTCATATTTAACCTTGTATTGATCACTAACCTATTTTATGATAAGTTAAGAGTCCCCAATGACTCGCAGTTATCTGATGTTCCATGTAATAGCTAGCTTGAGGCCAGCGATGAGTGCTTCGTATTCTGCAATGTTATTTGTACATGGGAATCCCAATCGGAATGCTCATGGTATGACATCACCTGTTGGAGTGATGAGCACCACTCCTACTCTAGATCCATGAAAGGTAAAAGATCCATTAAAATGAACCTACCATTCTATGGATTCTTCAATATACATCATAGATGCATCTGGTAAATCTAAGCATAAAGGTTCCATTCTTGGGAGAGGAGCTTCTACCAACTAATCAGCTAGTACCTATCCTTTTAAAGACTTCTAATTCACAAACTCGATATCAAATTCACTCAGGAGAATGATCCAATTAGCCATTCGACCTGTGAGGGCAGGTTTGGATAAAAGTTACTTGAGAGGGTCAACTTTGGATAGGAGCTTGGTTTTATTATTTAAGAGATAGTGGCAAAGCTTTTGAAATGTGAAAACAACCGCTAAGCAGGCCTTTTCTATTTGGGGATAATTCAACTCGTATACGATCAAGGTGTGGCTAAGATAGTAATCTACTCTCTCTTTAAGGGCTAAGTCATATTGGGCAAGTAATGCACCAATGGCAAACTGGGTAGCAGAAATGTATAAGAGGAGAGGTTCACCAGGGGTAGGTGGCATTAGTACAAGCGGGCTGGAAAAGTACTGTTTGAGTATTAAAAGGCTTTCTGATAGTCAGATCCCCAATTGAATGTGACATCTTTCATGAGAAAATGAGTAAAGGGGTGGCACTTATCCGTAAATTGTGAAATAAAGTGATAGATTGCCTGAATCTTTCCTTATAGACTCCTTAGTTGCTTGAGAGTGGTAGGTAGTGGAATTTTTGTGATAGTCGTAACCTTTGCAGGATCCACTTCAATCCCTCTTTGTGAGATAATGAACCCTAGGAGTTTTCCTGATAAAACACCAAAGACACATTTCTTAGGGTTCAAACGAACCTTATAGTCACATTGACAACCTTTGAAAGATATGCCTCAATAGTTTAGGGTATTCTTTTCTAATTTTGGATTTTGCTAAGATATCATCAACATAATCCTCCATGATGTCATTTATCATATCATGGAAAATAATTGTCATGGCCCACCGATAAGTATCCCTAGTGTTTGTAAGCTCGAAGGGCATGACTTTGTAGCAAAATGTTCCCCAAGGGGTGATGAATGCTATCTTATGTTGATCTTCTTCCGCAATTTATATCTGGTTATAACCTGAAAAACCATCCATTAAGGACAACATTTCATAACTAGTTGTTGAATCGACTATCATGTCGATGTTAGGTAGGGGAAAATCATCTTTTGGACATGCTTTGTTGATGTCATGGAAATCCATGCAGATCCTTATGCCAACAGGTTTTTTCTGTACTGGGACTATGTTAGAGATCCATTCTAAATAGTCAATAGGTTTAATGAAATCAATAGCTAACAACTTTTCTAATTCTTCTTTGACCAAGAGTGCTACCTTAGGATGCATCTTTCTCAACTTTTGTTTGATTGGTTTGGCATCTGGGTGCATAACGAGGTTGTGCACAACTAGCTCCGAATCCAAACCAGACATATCTCAGTATATGTCCACGTGAATATGTCCACATATTATTTTAAGAGCTCTAAAAATTCTTTTGTTCCGGAGCCGAGAGTGAAGCTCCCAATTTGAATATTCTAGGTTGCTCTTACCGAGCCAATGTTAACGTTGATTGTTTCCTCAATAAGAATTTTAGACACATCATCCATCCTCATTGGATCGGGGGCGAACAAGAAGATCAACCTCCTATGGTAGTTCATGATCATCTTTGAATGGATAAATCACTTCATCTTTAGACTCTTCATTTTGTTTATCTATGAGTTTATCAAAGAGTCTGTCACTATGGCATTTCCATTGATCCTTCTTGCTTGGTTTCTCAGAAGTAGGTGTACTTTTATTTACAGCCTTCTTATTCAACCATCCACACATCTCTGCTTCTTCCCTGAAGTAGGAGTAGGTGTCTAGTTGAATCTTAAATCCTTTCTTGTGGTCTCCATCCAAAATAAAGTCCCTGAGTCCCATGAACTCTGTGAATGCCTCATCATTTTCAAAGAAATCCAAGGGTACGTGAAGTTGTTGATCCCAATCTATAAGTTTAGGATATACAAGGGCTACTAGATATTTATCTAGGGAGATGGATTCAGATAAGGTAAGGACCGATGAATCTGGGAATAGGTTCATGGAGGTAAGATCCTCGTAAAGGCTACATTGGGAATCTACGCCAATATCGAATGCTCGATGAAACGTCCTCACATTTAGAAGAGGTGGCGTCATTCTCAAAAGGTAGAGCATCATGGGGCCTTATTCTAAGGCCATGTTTATCAGTTTTAAAACGAGGGATAGGGATAGGCTCCAACCGGCCTTGTGCATTAACGTCACATCCAAACCCATTATATCCCATGAAAAACATCATGCAGGGACCTTTGATGTACTAAGGTGCTTGATTTCATGAAGCCATGGTGCCTTCTAGCACTCGATGGTAGGGTCTTATAACATTTTCTCCTTATATAGGAGGCCACTATCGACATAGTTTTCCAAAGGTTTAGGACATTACTTGCGGGTGCTCTTGAAATGAAAATAAGGCTTACCCCTTGTCCTGGGGGATACTGATAAGTCTGATATCAACAGAGCCTGCTCAAGAGTGAATGGCTTACTTGGGCCATATTTTGTTGATGTTGCCTCCCATGAAGTAAATGGATTGACCAATGCAGGAAAATATTGATTGAAAGACGTGAGAGACTCTAAATCTATTCAGCTTTTTGTAGCCTCTGTCAGTAGAGGGACAACAACATCCATAGAAGGACATTCATAAGTGGCACGAGAAAACCGTGCACCGCCTACAATGTGTGAAAGGTTCTGGGTCACCCAAAATGGTAACCACCTTGCCCTTCATGACATAACTTGATGCACTGATGAAAATTTGATGGAATAGCTTGCATGGCATGGATCCATGGGCGTCCCAAGAGCATGTTGTATGAAGGTCCAAATCAAGGACATGAAACATTGTGTCATGACATGTTGGTCCTACCTCCATGGGGACCACTATAGTCCTTGCTGTTGACTCTCTTTCTTCATTGTCATATGTTGTGATTGTGATAGTTTTAGCACCCAGCTCTATTTCTGAATGGCCTAGCTGCTTTACCAACTTCAAGGTGCAAATATTCAGACCAAATCCCCCATCTACAAGTACTCTTTTGATTTTGCGACGGGTAACCACCACTTTGAGATACAATGGCAAGTTATGCTCTAGGTTGTTATGCGGGATTGTAGTATGATCAAAAGTAATATGATCGTTGGTGTTTAAGCGTGCAATCATGGCTTGAAGGTTCATGGATCTACCTTTGTGGAAACCCTTGAATTTTGCAAAGTTTTGTATAGTATGTTCTTATGGGCATTATAGATATTGAGGAGATCAAGAATAGATATCTTAGCGGTGTTTTCTCCAATGATCTATTAAGTTATATTGACTTTCCTAAGGGGTAGGCACGAGGATCTCGATATGATTAGGTGGGCACGTCTTGTCCCAACCGCATAGTTTTTTCTAAAATCCAAATGGTGTTGATATGTTCATTAGATGAGTTAATACATCCAATGAGGGAATCATAAGGACTATCATTTATAGGGTACACATAGGCAGCAATCCTATAATCGTTGGAAGTTTGCCCTTGATCTGTTTTCTTTTTCTTTTTATCTCGCATGGTCAGGAAAAGGTTCCTTGTAAATACCCATTTTTTCATTTGAACTTTTACCGGTCTCAGGGGGAGACTCCACAACAATTATCCCTTCTTCTATGAGGTCTTGGATATAATGGTGTAATCTCAAACATCTATCTGTTTTGTGTCCTTTAACATGGTGGAACTTGCAATATTCATGATCTTTGAACCAAACCGGTTTTGGAGCATCTTCCAGATATGGTACTATTGCAGTTGGATATTATACCATTTTTGCACCATCTAATTGTTTTAGGATGGTAGTTAAGGATTCTATCAAGCATGTGAAAGTATGTTTTGTAGGCGCTTTGGGACGAGGCCTTTGCGAAAGCTTTAAGAGTGGGCCTGTCTGTACGGCTTGGACTCTCTTGGAGTTTGTAATGCCATCACCAACAACATGTTTATTCTTATTGAAGAATTTAGGTTTATCTGTGGATTTGGTTTCATGTTTATTTTTAGTAACGGGTTTAATCGTTCCTTTAGAACGAGCGCTTTCTCAATTTGACCTTTCTCTATGACTTCTTCAAGTATGAGCCACAATGCATTTACAAGTGAAAGGCTATTTCTAAGTTCAAGTTAGGAACGAATATTCTCACTAACTGTTTTTACGGTAAGGCACAAGGAAATCAACTAGCTAAACCACACCATCGTTGTAAAAATCCTACAAATGTCTCATTGGGTTTTAGTTTTGTGTTGCATAGATCGTTCATTGTAATATCACTCTCCATATTATAGGACTAATGCCTTACAAATTTCTCTACTAGCACAGCCATGTTGTAATGGAGCCCTTGGGTATCTTTATAAAACCATTCCAATCCCATGGCTCCTAGGCTACGAGGAAAAATCCGTATCAAAAAATTATCGTTATACGCGACCTCTTGGCAAGCCATGTAAAATCCTTTTATATGATCATAGGATCACTTTTGCACTTATACTTATCGAACTTGAGAATAGTAAAGTGTTTTGGGAAAGGTCTGGTGTAACATGTCCTTATCAAAGGGGTAAGGACATAGTTCTTCATATGAATATTTCTATTTCGCCTACATTTCCCTGTTGTAATGTAGTAAGCGTATCTTTCATAGATTTCAATTCATCTTGAATGAGTTTCTCTTTAGTAGGTGATATTGACCTTTGAGCCTAAGTTGCCTTAAAGGTATAGTCATGTATTTGGATCAAATTGAAAATCGTTAATTTTTTTTTTGTCTTTGTCTTTGCATATGTTTCTTTTTGAAGAACCTAGGTTTGCTAGTTTCTGACTCAACTTCAAGATCTGTTTTTGGAGGATCTCCTCCTCAACCAGGGGTCCTCTTCTTCATCAAATTTTGGAGGAGGGGAAGATTTCTGCTCAGTTCTCACTTTACGTGAAGCCTTAAAGTGAGGTTTCTATGATGGTTCACCTTCGACAACGGCCTTATGTTTCCTAGAAGTGGAAGTTTACCCCACATCAAAAGGATTATCTGTTTCTAAGAAGAATCTTTGCTCTCCTAAGTTAGGGTTAATGACCTTTGTTTCTTCTTCATGCTCATGTGGAATTTTCACTCTTAATGCCAAGACTCTTGCGAGTACTTCATCTTTATTATAATATAGGAGTTCATCAAATCTACTTAGGTCTAACCTTTGTTGTTCTCCCAAAGAGTCTGAATCTTCTCCACTATGATCAATTAACATATTCATATCTTTGACTTGAGAGAGAAGAGCAGTCCTAAATTATGACCACTTTGAATGGGAAGGTGTAGAAATGGTTTTCTCCCATATCTTGCTCATTTGATTTGCCTGCCATTTTTATGATTTTAGGCATCACTAGCGGATGTTTGTATGAAGCTAGTGTAACCCCCAAGTGTATGGTTTTACGTGAGCCGTTCAAGGTGATGTTGGAATTATACTACAGTGTATCCTAGATGTAGTATTATATAGTCATCCTTATCAAGGAACACTCATATGCACACTTAATGTAATGACCACTCAATTTGTTGTTACCAAGTCTATGCCCTAAAAAATAGATAACGACAAGGATGTATCAATATGTAAGTCAAGTTAGAACCCCAACAAGGTCTAAGACAACGACGTGATGTTGTCGCATCCCTTGACAAGGTATACTTAAAACTAGTTTAAATGTTAATGAAAGCCAAACCTTCTAAAAAGTGGAAGTCGCAAATAGATATAGCGTAATAACGTCACCATGATACATTAACCAAGAAAGCAAGGTGTTAGTACCATGAAAACCTTATTATGATATATATAATTCGTTATCGACACTTTTCAAGAAGACTCAGATGACATCAAAACTGAAACCAAGTGATAAGTATAACAAGGAGTTTTTAATCATGTGAGTAGTGTAACAGCGTGCAAAAGGGGACTTATACCATCTTCCCACAAAATGAGAATACGATGTAAGTACCGAGATTGTGCATCTAGGATGCGAACAAAACTATCAGCTCGAGAAGAGACAAAAGATGAACCGAACACACATTGGTGAAGATGATCTTGAAATCAAGATGGACGGACTTTTATAAAAGATACGAAAAGTGTACCTACACACTTTAGAAGTTTAACAACCCACCAGCAAACATGGATGGGCGTAAATAAAAAAAAAAAAAGTGATGAGCACTTTGTCTCGATAAAAACATGTAATGTATGCACCTTTCTCACCCCAAAAATGGGCGGTGAGAATGCAAGGGTATTGATCAAAAGATGGAAACAAACCAATCACCCCTTAGGCGAGCTTCACCTCTTAGAAGACAAGAATAAAACTAAGAAAAAGTGAGATGTAGTTTAGTTTTGTGATGAAAGACACTCAGATCAAACTCACGAGGGTTCTTTTCCTTGTTCGACAAACAAGGTTCGATTCCGATGAGTTGTCACTTTGTGATGGCCTCGACAAAACAAGGACTAGTAAAGTGGGCTCCAAGAACAAATGGCTTTCCTAATAAGTTCTCTCAAGTAGGTGTCACAAAGTTATCCACGAGCGGGGTGATTTACCCAAAAAGTCACAATGACTAGTTTAGGAGTATCTTGGCTTTGCCCCCTTTAAGCACATTGGGTAGTAAATGCTTCCATCATGTACTTTTAATAGGGTCGCGATAGGGAAAACTTGTAACTTTATCTCACAAGTAAAACTAATCAAGTGGGTAAGCGGAGCGCTTCCTGTTTCATCCACGAGGTTACACAACGGTGGACTACTTTAGGGTTCCTGGAACCACCCCCATTGTTGTAGCTTAAGGTGTTATGCCAAAGGTGTTATGTTCCAGTTGAGCGGATAGGGACATACCCTTTTCTGAAACCTATGCAATACAATGTTTTGAATATGGCGTGTTTTTTATCTTGCTTAGCTTAATGTGGTTTCAAGTAGCACACCATTTGGAAACCTATAAGAACACATGTATTAGAAGGTTTGTGTTTTGTTTTTGATGCCTTTCTTTGACAAGCGATAGGTCCTATAGACAACAATTTTTAGTAATTTTTCAATTCGTAGGATGATGTTAAGAAAGAGAGTTTTTCACTTTGCTTTTGATTCCTAAGATCACCAAAAGGTGTGAAGGAAGTGCATACACAACGTGAAAATTCTCACCGAAATCACATGAAAGTTTTACTTCAAATTTTATAAAACAAGTGTTTTTTAACAATCGATATGAGTTTTGTATAAGTTTTTCTGATCTCCAAGATCACCTTGGAAGACACGAGGAGAGAGCATACACACTTCTACAAAGCTAATTCTAAGCCAAGAACAAAAACACTTTAACTATGCAAACTAAAATGTTAAGAAAAAACCCTATTTTTCAAATTGTTAGTCCTAGAAACTGTAGTAATGGATCAAAGAAAAATATTTTGATTGTAAAAATTTTCAATTTTTAATACTGAACACTGCGTGCTATCTACCGACACCAACGCTTCCAAGCAGATAGATACGCGCCTTACTTAACAAGTACGCATGCGAAAAAAAATTAATGAAACCTAATGTTGTAAAACACAGATGCTCGCAACATGACAGAGACGCACCCATATTGACATGGACGCTCAGGTTTTTACGTGTACGCGCCCAAGCCTCAAAACAGAAACTCAGTAAATTTTTTTACATAGTCAGACCATTTACGCCTGCGTGGCAGGAGAGGCGGATATGCGCCCCAGATGATGGAGATGCGTGCGCGTCTGTAGAGAGAGAAATTGTAATTGATGAGGACCCCTTAACATTTACGCACCTAATCGATGGGTATCTGGGGTTTCAACGTGTACGTGCCCCTTGTTTGACACGTCGCACCACCTCGTGAAAAACCCGCAAAACACGGATTTTCAAATTTTCAAGAGCAAACAGGTTAGTTGTTAGTCAAAGTGTCCTATTTCTATATCAAACCCATGAAATGTATATAAATGAAAGTCATTTATCTAGGGTTAGAAATAAAAATGAGGAAATAACAAGTGATTTGAGCAAAAACTTGAAAATGAACTTTGAAAAACCTAAAAGACCTCCATTAATGGAGGGTGGACATAAGTGTCCCATCAAGCATGCCAAATGTGTTCAATGAAAAGTTGTAAAAGCCATGGATTTGGGGTAAGAATCTCTAAAGAAACCCCAAAGGCTTTTGGCAATATGATCAATGGACCATGTGATAAGAAATGAGCAAGATTTTCTTCTTTGCATACATTAATTTGAAATAAACATGCAAACTAAGCAATGAAGTTAACCTCTATTATTTGAAAGCTTGAAATAATGAAGCTAAGAGGATCTAAGCATTCAGTTTATGTGTTAAGACAAAGAGATATCCCCATTAATGGCTTTAAGGCCAATGGATCTTCCCTTTTACTTCATGTTAATACTATGAAATACAAAATCAAATGCTTTTAGCTCAAATGGAGGAAGATGAAATATAAAATAAAGCCTAAACAAATTGCTATAATCTATCCTAGGAAGAAGAGAGAATGCTTAGGAAATAAGGGAGGGGTTTAGCCCTATTTCTAGTTTTTGGTTTGGAAGAAAAGGGAGATTTGGGTGCATGTGGGACAAAGACTAAAGTCCAAAAACCACTTTTAGCAAGTCAAAGTGTGATTTGACTATGTTTAGGGTATTTAAGCTAGGTTAGACTAATTAATCTCTCTTAGAGAGTAATTAGGGTTACGGAAGGGTTTATGAAGGGCTTAATCAATCCATGAAGTGGATTGATCTTTCAGAGCTAATAGAAGCAAGTTAGAAGAGAATAAGAAGCTAATGTAGTTAGAACAAAGCTATAACAGCCTATTTAAATGGTTTATAAGAGGAAAAACAACCAAAAGGGCGTTGTAGGAAGGGAGTTAGATAGGTCTAACCAGCGATGTGCCGTCGATTTGCAAAGGGAAGAAGCGTTAATGCACTATTAGAAACAATAGTGTATTGATCAAACTACAGTGTCTATAGAAACAATTCGAAACAGAAAACCAAGGTTAACAAGAGGTTTGTCCTAAAGCTTTGATATAATGTTCTTTCAAAAAAATAAAGCCTACTTTCATATGCACATACCTCACAAAACATTATTAGGTAGACCAAAAATTAAAAAAAATTGGAAAATTTGTTGCATACCTTTTCAACCTCACCCTAAAGAGTGCGAGAGAAAGGAATAACTTCCATTGCTCACCCATTTCTTCCACGGCTATGACCTGCTCTGCTCCTTGAACTATTTTCTCCTAAAAAAACCCAAAACATAAAGACAACATACAAATACATACGCTAAAAACCATACAAAACACATAAAATAATGACCCCAAATAAACAAAAACCGGGTAAAACACATAAACAAGGAGGAAAAAAAATCAAATAGCATGGCCATGCAAAAAAATGAGAGACACAAAAAAACAAAAACATATCACAATCATAAAATCAAAAATGCATCATAGGCACAAAATTGCGAGCACCGAAAAATTAGGGAAAAAATGTAAAATAAAGTACATCTTTTAGTCTCGGGAAAGAAGTTTATATTGCCTTTTCATCATCTCGCTCCATTACACGCTCCATGCTTTAGTTGTCCACAATTCAATTTATTGATATCCACACTTTGTTTGAAATGAATCCTCTAAATTAAAATATTACCGTTTAGGGGATGATTTTATTGTTTTCTTAAAGGGTTCTCGCTTATATTTTCATAATAAAATCACATTATTCACGTGTCATTTCCAAATTCTCAAATCTTGACTTCTTCAAAAAGAATTTTTGCATAAAAATATAAATGTAGAATATATTTTCTCTACGTATTTTATGTATTCAAATTTTTATTGGTATTGAAATAATATTTGTTAGAGTAGGTATTTACCTTAGCTCATGTTCACCTAGGTACATAATTTACCTTTATTGTATTTATCCTCATCCACTTATGTGTGTGGATATTTATTTTATCTTATTTAGATATTAGGAGATATTATCTAGTTGTTAGGTATAGTTCTTTCCTTGATCTATGGTATTGACTAGATCCTTGATGTCTAGTTCTCTCCTAAATCTATGGTCTTAACTAGTTCTTTGATGGCTAGTTATTTCCTTGATTTATGGCTTGATCTACGACTTTGGTAGTTCTTTAGATTGTTATTCGTTGCCTATATAAGAAAGGCCCATTCTCATTATAATTCATTGAGTTCCATAATAATATATGATATTCTTTGCTCATTTGTTTGCAAAGGTTTGTGTAAATTTATTACGCAAATTACTTTCATCTTATTGATCATGATGTTTGATTAGCATATGTGTTCTTGGCTTGATACGATCTAGTTATCGTTCCTTTTAATATTATTAGCAATCTCATCTGCGTAGTATAATGGAATTACGAAAAAGGATGTAATGAAGAAGAAGTTAAATATAGAGGGGGAAATATTGGTAAGAGTAAGATGGGTAATAAAGTGGGCGATAGAGGCATAACTTAAAAGGGGGGCAATTTTTTGAATTTTTTCTTGAAAAAACAAAAGTGTGTATTAGCATGCAGATTCTTGTCATCATCCGTAATTTTGTTTTTGTCGATAAGTGTTAAACATGTAATTGGACTCTTTTTGTGGCTTGAAAATTTAAAAATATTTAAACCAACATGGAGAGAGAAAAGAGAAAGAGAATCTAGAAGAAACATTATCATTATAATTTCATTCAGCAAAATTTTAGGAAACCTTGAAAAGTATAATTCTAGGTTGTTATAGATGGGAAAGAAATGATGGTTTCTTACAAATGTGGTAGTCAATGAAGAGAAGTCGAAGGTCCTATGTTTTATTTTAAGAAGATGTCGTGACAAAGTTTAGAGTAATGTTTGAAAATTAAGGAAGGTGGAATGTGGTGGTCCTTACGTGAGGAAACCTTGACAATAACAATAAATGTAAGGACATATCTTTCGATGGTTTCAATATCAATAGTGGCCATTTACAATGTTAGACTTTGGGTCTTGTCAATTGTCAAATCCCAAGCCATTTTTAGAGGTAGTTTCTGCTGATTACCTCTTACAATTAGAGGCAAGTAACATCTGATGGGTTGTTAGTACTTCTGCCACGAGCCAATATATCTATCAAATTTGAAGAAAACAAACAAGGTGAGATCATCAATAATACAAAGTTGTTGTAGATGATGTTAATGACTACGACAATTCTACTATTTACAAGTCATGTTTCAACCCATAGATTATTTGTAAGCATAACATTTTGACATGTGTAAAGAAGTATTTTGAGTTACTGATTGATCATTAGGATCCCCAGGAAAGCCCAATAAAACAAGCCATATGAAATTTACATGTTTTTAACATATTTAAGTTGTAATGGCCCATAAGGCAGGTTGCTGTAAGTAAATGGGGGTAGGATTGAAAAGGACCAAGTTCTTATTCATATAGGTGGGCATCAATGCGACACATGAGGGTTTTCCAAACCTTGAGAATGTGAATTGCATTTTGAATCTCATGTAGGAGTTGGTGAAAAGAGACTTACGATTGGTTAAAGCCTTGTTAATGGAAATGTGTGAATAATGTGACGGATGTAGGAAAGTTGTTCCAAATACTTCCCCCATATAAGTGACCCACATACGAAATGGAATGTACCTAATATGAGGTAATTGGCTACGGTCACGAATGAGAATGATATATTTATTATCTAAAATAGGTGTCTTAGTAGTTAACCATGGTAATCAATTTGGGGCCAATGAAACTCATCTCATCAATGAGAATACAATTCACACGTTTGAGGGATTCTAGAAAAGTTGAAAATGTTTGGCCTTCCAATAATTTGATTTCTTTAATGGGTATGCATAGGTAAGCATGTATAGTTAATAGAAAAATGTTGAAGGCCACCACATGATAGTGCAAGTAATAAGAAAAATAAAACTACTCAAAATAAAAATAAGACAATTGTGTCTTCATTAATCGGGATATCAAGCTAAATTTGAAAAAAACTTACACTTTTATTCTTTAACGACAAGTTTAAATATAATATACAATAATTAATAATATATAATCTATAGAAGATGTTTGCAAAGAGAATCCTTTCGAGTTAGCATTTACCATGGTAAATGGTGAAAAACTACTTTAAGGCAACAATTCAAAGGTTGTTAACATAGAGGAAAAGTGTAATGCCCTATGTGGAGGGAAAAATGTATACTCTCCTATTATGTCATAACTTTGAATAAAATAAAGTGACTCCCACTAATTAAATTAATTTTAAAAAAATCATAAGATTAATAAAATTTTCCCAAAAAAATTGCTTAAGGGTTTAAAGAAATCATATTTGGGACCACAATTTCCTAAAAGAAGACAATAAATATACTTCGATAAGCAAAATCACAAACAATTTCTTATCTAAAAAATTGGTTAGATTTTACTATTTTAGACTACGAAACTAAATAACAAGACGAGACACACTTTCATTATAAACCATTTATAATCTACTTGTTGATTAAAAGAAATGATATGTTTCCTATAGTATAAATGATTAGATTTAACACAATAATTTTATATCTTGTATTGCCTACAATAATTTAACATAACATAATATTATAAAAACACTATTACTCGGGAAGATACTTTATTTGAGAGAAGTGCATGCATTTTTGCTTTTTTAAATTTGTTATCACTTGATAACGACTATACAAATGGCAAGACATAGGTTAAGTACACCTTCATAATTACTTTGTTGAGAAATACATAAATTTTTGTGGGGAAGATTTCCATAAAATATAAAACAAAGAAAAAGAATTAATAATTGATAAAAATGGTGTGCTTCCATTTTCACCTCTCTAGATATCCTGAGCTTATATTTTCATTTGCGACTCATCATAGTAGTATATGGAATTGGATATATTCAATATCTCAAAAAAATCAAACAAATCACTAATAAATTTGATAAAAGTAATCATCTCTACAATTTCATTTTGATTGATTTTTTGGATATGAAAGCATCCCTACTATTTATAGGTTTGTTTCCACTTCTTCGAATTTGATGTTCCCTCATTATGAAGATGATTTGATAATTATGAAATTATTTTCCTTGAATCTCAGTTTCTTAAAAAAATTGAAATCATTGAGAACCTGGTTTTCCCCCTCTTAGTGGAAATTAAACTCTCGTAAAATTCCTTTGTCGTTCTAGATTTCAAATTAGTGGAAATCTTCCTATGCGAAAAAATAATTTTAAATTATACAAAAATTACTACCCCAAATTGACATCATTAGGCACTTTGTTGTGACAATGATTAGGCTTCCATGTTTGACGATAAAAATTTCAAAATTTAGCACAATAATAATGCTTTCCTCGACATAGTAAATATATTAACACTACACTCTTTGAACATAGTGTACATGCTTAAATATAACATAAAATTTATCATCTAGTGTAGACACAAAATCACACACTTGGGTACATTTCTAGGTCCTAAAAGCATGCTAGCATTTACATGATTCCTAAGCAAGAAAACTAGTAATTGACAACTCCCTTTAGCCTTTTACTTTATCTTATGTACTTTTATTGGCTTTATACATCTTGCACTCTTGTCAACATTTGATTGTTTTATATTTCTATGGCCTCATAAATTAGCACCCAGCGAAGGACACTAGCGCAAGCACTCCTGTCCTCATGGGCACTCATGTCCTCATGGGTGATCATGTCCTTCTTTACCCCTTTCTTATCCTTTTGGACCCCTTTCACTTCTTAATTACCTTCATCACTTTGGGTCGGCCTTTCAATTGTTAATTACAAAATTCAAACAAGGGAATCATATAAATACATAGTTATGTTTTCAAAATGAGAGACCAAGCACTAAGCATTACTACTTTATCACCTAAGATTGCATCCAAAGGCACAAAGAGCATTTCAAGGTATCCATATAGCACACTCACTCAAGGGACAAGTGCTTCATACTTTTCATACAAAACATAGGAGGGAAGTTTATTCCATTCTATACCACACATTCTATACATTTGTTACATTTTAGATCTAGTCCACCATCATTGTACAACTTCCATAATGACATCCTAAGGAATAATTTTTGTACACATACACACAAGAACTACATAAGTCGAGATGTAGTCTTGCACTCGATCATAAGTTACCTCTTTGTGTGACCCTCGGTGTCGAGTTTGAAACCCCATTCTACATTTTCCTTTTTAGGTTTGATATGGTTTGTGGGTATGTGTAATTGAACTTATTTCTTTCAGAGTTATAAGTACCTTCGGTGATCAAGCAAAGAAGATCAAGAGACAATTAAGAACTAGTAGCAAAACCCTTGTGACATAGAAGAAATCGATCTTGAGCATTTACACACGCCACCAATGCCCAAATCCAAATCGACAGTGCCTAGCCACCTATGTTTTGTTGTGGGTGCCCTTTTCTTGTGTTGTTCTGAGTTCCGTAATTCCCAAGGAGAATTTACAACACTTGTTCATACCTTGTTTTAGTATTTTACTTGACTAGATCACTTCCAAATTATGTGGATATCAGCTAAGTCTTCCTATCTCCCTCTCTTGCTTAGGGTTTCACATTATACATGTTTGTTTGTTTGTGTCTTATTGTATATTAGCACTTATACATCATTATTTATAGTATTTAATCTGTAATTAGATTTAATACAATTTAAATTAAATCATTTGGTGAACCCACTCGCTCAAACCCTACCTTCCTTCTTTTTATGCCCATCACCTGTAGTGGTTGTTTTGGTACCTTTGAGCACATTGAGCTTCCTCCATCTTGTCATAAATCCTCTCAAGAAATGGTTGATTCATCTAGCTCCTTTATTAACTCAAAAAAAGTCCCTCTTGAGAACATTCAAGCTTCTGATAGTGAACACTCATATGATGAGGATACCAATGTTGATCAAGAACAACTAGACAAGCTCGTAAATTTGTCAAATGTTGTGCACCAACCCTCTACATATTTTGCATGTTCTCAATGCTTTGTTTGGTGATAAAAATTCTTGAGATGTTGCTTTTGTCACTCTTTTAGGTTCCTCCTCGACTATCATGGCCTCCACACAACCCCTTAACATTATTACTTTCATTGCTACCACTACCACTCCCCTCATTGCTCATAATACTTCTAATACACAACTTGGTCCTCCTTAGGCACTCATAACCTAGATTCCTTATACAAGGATTTGTAAATTCAAATCTCTCATTTACAATACATGATAATTCACATTTCTCTCCATCTCTTGATTCCTCATTACTCCTTCACACTCCTTTTTCACCCGCCATATCTGCTTACCCACTTCCTCCTAACTTCATTACACCTAATTTTCCCACCTTCATGGTCATGGTGACCCTCAAGAGCATATTTGATCTTTCTATGTGGCATTTCTTAACTATGGAAATGATCATACCTTATTAGATAAACTATTTCCTCAAAGTTTACAATATTACGACATGGATTGGTTCTATGATCTCGCCTATTCACTTGGTAAATTCTTTTACACACTTAGCCGATGCTTTCTTTGCTCACTTGTCTATCAATATCAGCACCAAGATCTCTTATTCACAAATTTTTCAAATCAAACAAGTATCTAATGAGAATATAGTAGACTATGTTTTTCATTATAGGAAAAACCTTGCTAAGATGACTAATGTGCAAGCTGATTCTGAATTACAAGATCATTTTATTCAAAGTCTCTTACTTCCATTTTAAGAGAGTGTTATCTTTGAAACCTCTCCCTCTTTTGATCAATTACTTCATACACTCAAAATGTGTGAAGGAAAAATTTTATCTATGGGAAAATTAAAATACTATAAAAATGATTCATCCTCATCCTATAATTTTTTTCAAGCCAAATATGCATTCAAACCATCCACTTATCCCACCAAAGCAAAGGCCATTGCTAATGTTGTTTCTACACCTAACAAGCTTCAATTGCAACCTCCAAAGTGTACTTTTACAAAATTACCCTACGCACCTCGGTTTCTATTACCACAACTTATTGAAAGTAATCTCATCACTCTTCCACCATCACTCAATCTTGATCCGTTTTTCCCTTATAGACGTAACTATGATGAAAATGCTAGATGTGAATATCATTAATGCATCGGACACTCTGCTGATCGCTGATTTAAACTTAAATATCTTATTCAAGATCTCATTGATAAAAATGTAATCAATATCCATGAGCCATCTAATTCTAAGCCAGTCAATGATAATAAAAAGCTAAAAATCTTTAATGGCCATTTTCCCAAGCATGAATTTAAACAAGATAACGATTCTTCTATCAATCATACATATTGTGATGTGCATTGTCCTTCATCCATTCCTCTTGATTTCCTTGTTGCTAGTGATGATGGACCACCAACAGTCATTACATTCTTAGATCATGATTATCATGCTACATTCTCTTTTGATTCCTTGCATATCAATTCTTCTATTGGTTCTTATACCGTCAATAATACTATGATCTATCCATCAAATCCTACTAATGTATGATCCATTGAACTCCTCTTAGCTATCAAATATCCACTATCTAATATCACATTTCCAGTTCTTAAGTATTTTGGTTATGTCAAGCTTCCCATTATAATTGGGTCATTTACAATGCTGGTAATATTCGCCATTACATATTCAATCAAAGGATATGACATGATCTTAGGTCTCTCTTGGCTCCACATTTCCTAAGCCATCCCATCCATGAATAATTTGTGTCTCAAGTTTATCCACAATAAACAAGTTGTTACTATCAAAGGTATTCCACCATGCACACCATTACCTTGGCCCACTCTTGCTAATATTTATACACCAGTCATAGAATCTAGGCTTCCTATGCCTCTCAAGTATAAATCCACCTCTGCAGATTAGCTCTCTTATTCACTCTCAACCTACATCATGACCTTATCATCCTCATCGGTCCATTATCCCACCTCATTGGCCTAAGTCCCCTACTCAAGTAACCTCTTCTTACAAGTGTTAACCACCTCCTTCACCAAATAGGTATCCTTTACGCATGCACATTTATTATCCTACTCCATTGATCTTAGAGCATTTTTACATTCCTTTTTCTCCTCGAATATCAAGTGGAGGGTCCTCACCCTTCACTATCATCATAAAGTCTTCTATCCCTTACACACTTGGGGGCATCACACTTTCTTCTCCCTTCTAACATTATCGGTTGTCTCTAGTCTCTACTACTACATTTAATATTTCATGCTTCATGTCCAATCTTTCATAGTAATCCTACACTCCTTGATATGCAACTTGCATCATCATTATCAGTGACAAACTCTATTTCCACAATTCATACTCTACTACGGAGGGTCTAATTCTGAAATAATCCTCACATCCACTATAATTCACACTTTGAGATTCATGAAATATCTTATCTAGTATTTACTATCCCACTACACACTCATTTCCCGATGACACACTCTTAAAATATTTGGTAAGATGTGTTCCAAAATAGTTTGGATGTTTTCGAAGGTTGTTGTTGGAGATGCATATACATTGATGACCATTAAAAGTTGTCCATGTAGAATAATATTTGCATAAATCACTTTGACATTTGTGTCATGGAATGAAAGTGTTAGGAGAAATGGTATATTTTTTTGGAACATATCATAACACCATGGACATGGTGAGAAAATAGACAATGGTATCTTGGTATAAAGTCATTTGTGGTAAGAGAATGAATTTGAGTTTCTTGTAAAACAATTATTTGAGATAGTGGTCATAAATAATGTCATCTTTGTGAGCATAAAGACTATATGTGTTAAGTGAAGAAAACAATATTATAGAAGAGAAATCAATGGTGGATAAGTAATGTTGTAGTTAACATTTTGAATCTACAATCATTCATGTCGTTTTTGCAATGATTTTTATGGTGATTTTTTTGTGTAAGAGGATACAATAAATACATATTTGCCACACTTTTGATGTTAGAGAGAGCTATATATATTAGACCATGTCCCGGAACTCCATGAGGGATAAATACAATATTATCCAGGTGTTATTTATTGTGCTCTATGAATTATATGAGCACAACATAATTAAACAAGGAATTGCTTATGAATCGTAATCGACTTTTGTATGTTTTTTATGAAGGGGTATGCATATACAAGTAATGGGAACCCATGCGGTATAACTTCATTTATATACATATGTGCATACTTTGAAATTTGTCGATGGCCAATGTTTATAGAATTGAATTGAATCCATACCAAGTCTAGATCCGATGTTGTTGTGTAGGCTTTGAAAATTCCATCGTGTCTATTCACTAGCCCGTCTTGAATGTCATAATTTCTAGCAAAGATTTCAACAAGCATACCTTTATTTATTTCATTTTTTTGGGTTGTTCCATTATTTTTATTAGGTATGTGTTTTACTATGAGATGCTTCTTCTTCATCAAGTGAGTAGAGGACAATTTTATCACCGGTGCAAGCAACAACATTTTGTTGTTATGGTTTTAGACATCGAAGTTCTTGCAAAAATATATGGAATTGTAGGATTATTTGGTGCGGAGGATAACACATTAGGTTTTACAAAGTGATATTAGAGATCATTTGTGAACTAGTATGGATTTTATTTAGCACAAACACAAAGTGTTCATATTTTTGTTGAATAGGTTTAATAAGTTCAAAAGTTTCATTATTTATTTCCAAAAATCATATAATAATAGTTCTATGGCAATTTTCGTGGTGTCAAATACTAGACAATCATTAACATGTTGTTCTTGGCAGAAATCCCAAAAAAACTCATGTCAATGTTTCCAAAAAAATTTAGTTGGCATGTGTTTTATTTATCGTATACGCCTCTTAACAAAGTATAGTAGCTTTCCTCCAACTAAGGAAACCTCGTCTATTAGGGAAAGTTTTAACTATTCATAGTATTTTCCAATGCATCTAAGTGTTTTCTGTTTAGTGGAATGATCCCGAGATCAAGTGAAAGCTAGTAGAAAATAAGAATGAAGTGTGATGCCACCGACATTATAAGCAACCTTACCTGTGAATGCCAATATTAAACATTTGGTTTTAAAGGATCATTAAAGGATTTTTAATTTCTTTATGTTTTTACATGCAATCCATCTACAATAGCTCTTTATTTTGCATTTAACAATCACATATTTGGGTAAAAGGTGGAATTGTTTTCGATAGAAGTATTTCTACCTATTTGAAAACATTGCAACATTAGATGTGTGGTCTTTTTGGTTTTTTCAGGGGTATTTTAACTTGTATGTCATATTTTTCATGTGTTTCTGTTTCTTTATCATGATGGAAAGAACATAAAGTAACAACTTTTATATCAACTTGTAAGTCATGAAGTGTTATTTACATGTCACCCCATTTTTTATTGATAGCATAGGAAAACTTGGGTTTATTTTTATGTATGGTCTCTTGATGGAAGGTATATGCATTTTTCCATGTAGAGAAACCAATTTTAATAGACTCTTTATTGTCTCTATAAGGAACATAAAGCATTAGTTTTCACATAGAGTGGTTTTCACTGTTGTCATAATGTTTGTTGTAATTAAAAAATTAAATGACATGAGGTTTGCTATGTGGGTGCATCTTTTTCCATATTTGTTGAACGAAGACACAAAATCAGCAAGGTAGATCAGTTCTATGGAGCATGGGTGCATAACGTAGTGATCTATAATAGATTGGCACATAATGTTTGTATAATTATCGTGTTCCTACTCTAGTAGTGTAGGACATTTCAAAATGAAAGTGTGATTTTCATGGGAAGCGAATATGAAAATACGCTTTACGGATGTGTTGTCTAATGGAATAAACTATATTATGTGACATGTTAGTTGTGAAGACATTTGTTGCATATGAAGCATCACATTTCATAGATTTCAAAGCATTTTTATAGCATCAGTATGCATTTTTTGATGTTTTAATCAAATTATTGTGAATGATTTTTCATCGATTGATCAATTTCGAGTCATATAAGGAGAATAATAAGTCGCAACGACATATGCATTAAGCACAAATTGTGCATCTGTGTTTGCATTCTAGAGGAGTGACCATTTTTTTAGAAGCTCTTATTTTGTGCCTTACTTGGTTTTCTTTTCATGAACAATGTAGGTTATTTTAGTGTTGCATGGATGTATTGGGTCTCGTCAATGCCTAGTTCTTTGAGGAATGTTTCAAATGAAATTGAGATTTCATAATGGTTTCTTTCAAGAGATGGGAAAATATATCAACATTTGCAATAACAATTGGGTCAGGATCTTCACAAGGTTCAAGGATTTTGTTTTTTTCATTAGTGGAAGAGGGAAATTGTATCTACACTTTGTATGATGTTTCTTTTTGCAGCTCTTTGTATGATGATGTTGATGTAATTTTGAGATGTGTGGAGGGAATGGTTTAGTGTTACATGTTATGTATTTTTCTACAAAGTTCTCAATTTGTATATTGTCACCATTTGTCTCCATAGACAGGTGCATTTTTAATCCATATTAACCAATGACTATGTGTGTTGTTTCTGTTTTGGAACTCAGTAACCCGAAAGTAGTCCATTATCTCTCGAAAAAAGGTTTTGTCTACACAAAGTAGCCACTTTAATGCATTTAATATTTGTTTGTAGTAACGTGTGCATGTGATCGGGTATTTTTTCAAAAGAATTTTTTCATCATGTAAATTATGCAATTGTGGCTTATCGAAGGGAAAAGACTCATCGATGATTTCTATAAAGCTTTGTAAGGGTTGTAGTAAGTGGTTGCAATAATGTTTTGCACTATAAAATGTGGCAAAAAAAGATGGAGGTCCCAATTTTTGAATCATAACGAACACATTTTTAATGTTTGTTGCAAATAGCCTAGTGAGATTTGATTCTTTTTGAAATTAATGTAACCAATATCATATTTTAAAATATGTTCTAAGTTGGGTTTATATTTGAAATCTTTTGTAGTAATTGTTCGCCCTTTTAGTTGTGCTTTCCTAATACGCACCCATATGGACTAACTAACTTTTTGAACCAATATTTTCATTGCTTTGAAGAAGATATTAGTAATGGGATAAGAAAATCTACGGTCTAAATTTAGTAAATCCCATTGCACTACTTTTTGATATGAAAATATTTGCAAGGTTAATGGATTCAAGTTCACCAAAAACAATGTGGGAAAATTCATTTCTTCGAATATTTATCTTGGAATATATTAAGTGGTTTAAACCCTTTAGCAAGATAAACTTCTATTATTTTATCTTGAAGAGCATTTATGGTTACGAGATTGTTAAATGCATGGATCAAAGTGTCACATGAAATATCGTCTTCAATGTAATCATCTAAAGAATCAATATCAATGGGGATAAATATGTTTTCTTCATCCGTGTTTTGAGAAATCTAAGGGTCTAATGTAAGGAAATGTTCCCATACACGATTAAGTTTTACATTTTACATTTGAGTACAGTGTGGTTTTACATAATTCTTAAGTGTTGTCATGGTGATTTTTATACACACGTTTCTTGACATATGAAAAAGGTTTATTATATTTAAGGTGACATTTAAGCACAATGGAAATTATTTTATTTTTTTAAACAAATTGGGGCAATCCAATTTGCATAATATTGATATTTATTGGTACATTTCTGATTTCTCCTTTCAAGGAAATTGAGGATGTTTGTATGATTGATGTCTAATTTTTGCAAATGCAAGTCCAAGAGAAAATAGCCTTTTTTCGAGGTTAGTGAGAATTGATACATGCGGAAGAACAATAGGCATGGAAATATGTTTAGGGAAACATAATTTGGCAAAGCATAACTATTTACAAAACAAAAATAAGGACGACATATTGACTTTTTTTGGGGTGGAATTTGTCGAGAAGTCAATGAAAAATGTGTTCTTTTTCAGATTTAGTAATTTTTGTCATATTGAAATTGAAATGGAGTTGCTTACAAATCCATCATTCATTAGTTGGTGTGTCTTTTTCTCGATATTTAAACAAGGAGATGTATCATGAAGATTACATTATGCAATATCCACATTCACGCATTGTGCCCTTTATATGGTTAAAAGATGAGGAGGTAATTGTTTTGTTTTTTTTTTGAAGGATTTTAGATCAGAATTCAAAGAAATTGTTAATGGTTTAGGCAATGCATGTTTTTCTCTAAATTTTGGTTTTGTTCATGTTTTTTTTTCCAAGCATAACAAGGTTTCTCTAGTTGATTTTTTCATTTTTCAAAGGCTTCTATGTGAAGGTGCAAATGAATGCATATCATGTGCAGTAGGCGGAAAGATTGTGTGGATAAGAGAACTCTTTTTAGGAAAGGCTTGATAATGAAATTTACCTTGCACTTGTTGAAAGTGGATCATGTTATACTTTACAAAAGGAATTGGATGATCAACATAGATTTCCAAAATATTCAATGGGTTTGGTTTCCACATTGTATTTTTGTATAAAATATTATTGAATGCACCCTAAACTTTACAAAGCAAATTACAAAGCTAAACAAGAAAGCTAACACCATTACCACCTAATTAGCTAGGGCTCTAAGTCTAGGAATGTAACATTAAGATAGAAGCTTAAAAGAATGCCTAATTAGTATGGAAACAATGCAAAAACTAACTAAACATGCCTACTAATATGATCAATTACCTAACATGGGCCTAAATAGACCTAAGGGGAAATCAAATGGTTATGGTTGCTACTCAAACAATGGTGAAATGACCTCTCCAAATGACTTGTTAAGTCACTTTAGATTATTCATCTACTAACCTTGTTGAAGGTTTTAAGCAAGGATTAGACTTGGCTTAGAAATCATATGTATTATATGAGATGTAAATCAAAGCATGGTGTGTAAAATATAAAGGAATGAGGTGCACCATTTTTATAGTTTTCCTTTTGGGAGAAACTTGTATTTGGGAGGATGTGGGAATAAAATCCTAAAATTAGATTAGAATTTCTAATCATGATTAGGCCTTGCTAATCACAATTAGTGAATTACCAAGTGATTAGAGGTGTGGAGCCTTAATCAACCGTTTAAGGTCAACTAGGAGGCTAGGATAAGCTTTTGAAGCTTCTGAGGCATTGTGGAGGTGAATGGGGTGATTTTGAGTGGTTGGAAGAGGGGTTTGAGTCAATACTAGGGCATATTGACCAAATCAAGGGAAAAATAGGCTTAATTAGCTTATAAATGCTAATTGTCTGTTTTAAAGAGGATTTTGTCTTACGATTTATCGTAAAGTGGCATCCTGAATGCGAAAGGGGTTACATAATCAACAACATGGTGTTAATTAGATAATTTGGTAAGGAACATTAGTTAATTAGAGAAAATATATAATTATAATGGATTTGGAAAGAATAAGAGTGATTTGTGTGCGTTTGGCAATAAGATCGCAAAAGTGGGATTTAGGTGTCTACATTTGCCCTTGTTTGAGGTGAAGTAAGTGAATTCTCTTCAAATATAGTAGACAAGTATAAATAAGTAAATTTTTGAAGAAAAATTAGTAGGATGAAAGATGCCCCCTCGAGTGTCAAGTGGTGATAGAAGAATTCAATTGACGATCGAAAATATGTTCAAACTGGATAAAAGAAAATAGGTTAGAACAGGTGAGAAACCCTTAGGTATTGAGAAGGAATAACGAAAGGGATAAACCTGTTAGTGCAAATTAGTAGCACCCCTGGATGTCTTCTCAGATTTCTAGTTTGATAATGGGCATCCAATGTGATTGCACAACATTGAATCTTTTCTGCAAGTGTGGGACTTGTAAAAATGGGAAAAAACTCTCTAGATTAAAGGTTGGTTCCTCTACTCCTCTGATTAGATGTATGCATGAAATTTTGCAGAGGTTCAACTCAAAATCCTACTCTAATTCTGCCAAGGAGACAAGGATAGAAGAGAGAAAATAAGATAAAACTAAACTAACAAGGTGATACACCAAAGGAGTGGTGAACATATATCTCTACAAATTGACAAAAATTATAAAAATGTAACAAACATCATGAAAAAATTGCTAAAAGGTAATGAAGGATCGAAATGAAGAAAACAACACAAGAAAAGGATTAAAAACTCATTCACAGAGCTTGCATTGTCATTTCCATTTTTAAATACGTGCATTACAACAACAAAGAGGTACAAAAATGTTGCACCTAAAAGAGGTCCGATATTCCACAAATCCACTTGCCGGGTGAAGAAGGGAGCCCGAGCTCATAAAAAAATGTCCAACCCTTTACAAATGAGCCAAATCTGGCTTTTAACAATGAAAACCCAAGCTCAGGAAGGAGAAACACGGGAAAAATAAAAGGAATCATTTAACCACTAACCAAATCCATCAAAATAGCATGGGCACCCTTAAAATTTTTGACAATTCGGAGAAGAATGGAAGCCATACTTGCATTAAAAATGGTGGTTGAATGTCGGTTCTTCCCTTTTCCCCATCCCAGCGGTGTTTTCTCATTTTCTCTCACCAAACTCCATTAAAAATCAAAATTGAAGATTTCATCATGTAGAGGACTTCAATAGCTTTCCAATGACACAAAAATCAAGAAAAAATGAGCTCTAGATCGAAAGATATACCCCTCTGAAGATTTAGGGCAAAACAGGGCAAAAATCGGGTCGGTGGGCCGAAACCCAAAATTTTTTCCCTTTTGCAAATTTGGAAAAATTTTCCCAAAAAACTCCACCCCCACCACTCCGATGCCACGTGGCACATTCTTGTTGTTCCACAGGTTCAAACGAACATTTTACACCTTTTTAAATTTTGGAAAATTTTCCAAAATTCCTTTCTTCGCCTACTGTTCCACCACCACATGTCATCCTCTAATTCGCTCGCAAGCCTTTGCCAATTTTCTCCTTTTGCGGGCCCACGGAAAAATCTCTTCTTTACACCCCTTTGGACCCTTTGGCAATTTTTTCCAAATCCCTTCATGCCCCACTTGCTCGTGCCACGTGTCATATCCCTATTCGCCGTAGGGATGTGGCCAAAATTTTCTTCCTCTTTGGAGGGCCTGCGGGCCAATTTTCTCGTTTTGCACCCTTTGATACTTTGTGACGAAAAAACCAAAAATCGCCCCGTGCCCCCGACCTCCACCAGTTCTATGGACACGCATCATATTTCTATTGGTTCGCGAGGCGTCGGGACAAAATTCTTCTTTGCACCCCGCCGAGTCCTTAGAAATTTTTTAAACTTGCCCCCCACCAATCCGACCTCCGACGCCACGTGTTGTCTCATCTTTCATTGTGGCCCATTGGGCCAAGGTTTTTCTTTTGCACCCCTAACCAATCCTTGGTGAAAATTTCTAACTTACCTCTACTCACCGCCGTTCCGCCACCACGTGGCATGTTTTGATTGGTTCACGGACCTTCCTAGGAAAAATTTCCCTCAAAAACTCCGCCGAGCCATAACTTGAGAAAATACAAGGAGTTAGAAGGAAAATTTTACCTTTCTGGAAAGGTGAGGAAATTATCTATCTGATAAAGCCATTTCCAGAAAATTTTGAGTGCCCGAAAAGTGAAAAAAATCAATTGATGCACAAGGAAGGAATGAAAGGAAGTTAGCCAAAAATGAGCAAGGGGCTTATTTTGGATAACAATTTTGGTGACTTAGAGGGTCATCATCTGCTCTTGGATGAATGATCACCACTCAAGCAATCCATTGGGCATGGAGTCATCAACTTAACTCTGTTTGGTACTCTCAACTGATTAGAAAATTACTAGAAGGAAGATTGTGAGAGTAGAACATCACTTGATCTCAAACATGGCACAGTAAAGATGCATCCTTAGGACAACAAAACTTATGTCGAAGCACTTAGGGAAATGTAAAACTAAGCTACAGCAAAAAATTGTGCACAAACACTTAGAGGAATGAAAATCTAAGCTAATATGTACAAGGTGAGGATTTTCCCTTCTAATAACAATGCTTTAGATGGATTCCATTAACTGGAATCTGCAGTTCTTCACCATCCAATGTAGACAATTAGAAGGCATTGTTGTTCTTACATTTTATGACCATGTAGGGGCCACTCCAAATGGCATCAAAATTTGAATGCCTTCCTGGCTTTGCTCGTTCTGCATCCCATTTCAACACTAAATCTCCAACTTGGAAGGTTCTAGCCTTAGCTTTCCTATCAAAGGTTCTCTTGATCAAGGCTTGGTCCTTCTCCATTGTTTGGGCTGCATGTTCTCTAATCTCTTGGAGTTCCATCAATTCTGCATATCTAACCTCCATGGGTTCAAACTCCAACAATTCCAATTGCTTCATGAGTTCCAACATTGGCAACTCAAGTGACATAGGCAAGATTACCTCTCTTCCATAAACAAGTTTGAATAGAGAGTTACATGTGGATCTCTTAGGAGTTATCCTATCAGCCCATAAGGCTGATTTCAGTTTAGTGTGCCAAGTCCTCTTATTTTCATCAAGAGTCCTCATGATGATCTTTAATATGTTCTTATTGGTAGACTCGGCTTGTCCATTACCTTGAGGGTGATAATTTGATGAAGTGCTCAGATAAATCCCATTTTTAATAACCCATTTAGTTACCTTTGATCTTATGAATGCCAATGAATTATCTAATATTATAGTGGCAGGTATGCCAAATCTAGTTATTATCCCCTCATAGAATTCTAGAATGCTAGATTCATTTGCCTCTTTGAGTGCCACCGCTTCACTCCATTTGGTGAAGTAGTATGTTGTTGTTATAATCCACTTGTGTCCTTGGCTTGAGTTTGGGTTAATGACTCCAATGAAATCTAAACCCCATTGCATGAATGACTGGTCAACTGAAATTGGGTGCAATAGGAGGGCTGCTAATCTTTCCTTGCCTATGAAGAATGCACAATTTTTGCACCTCTTGATCCATGCATAACAATCACTAAACACCTTGGGCCAATAATAGTCACCTTCATAATCTTGAGGGTTGTCACTCTTGGAGCAAAATGACCCCACTGATCTACTATGGAACTCTTATAACATTCTATTAATTTGATTTGTCACAATGCATCTCATCAACACTCCATTTATATATTTTTTGAACAAGACGCCATCAATAAGTGCATATGGAATAGCCTAAAATATGAAGTGTCTCCTCTTGGTTTTATTCATCTCTAGAGGGCATAAGCCTATTTGTAAGAAGTACATTATTTCTTGGGTCTAGCAAGGAGTGAGCATATCACCATTCTTTTCTTGAACACTTCTTTGTTCTGGCCGTCTTAACACCAAAACAACATCCTTCTCATTGCTTGCTTCCATTGATTTGCTCAAGACCAGCTGCTCACACAATCCTTTTCCTCGGACCAGCTTGGTGAATTTGATCTCAATGTCATACTCCATGACATGAGTAATCCACCCTACACGTTTTTCATTTAGGTCTTTGTTGAGGAGGAAGTCCTTAACTCCCACATGAGAAACCAGCAGTTGAACCTTATTGTTTGAAACTAGATGCTTAAATTTCTTCAAGCTCCTAATCACTGCAAAAACATGCTTCTCAATGAAAGAATACCTCACCTCATAGTCCTCCAAGCTTTGGCTAAAGAAGGCAATTGGCTGCTTTGCATTTTCTTTGTTGTGCTGTACTAAAATTGTAGAAATTATATCATCAACGCCAAATGCATAAAGGATAAAATCCTTGGAGAAATCTAGGTTAATGAGAGTTGGAGCTTCGAGATAGCCTCCTTGATTGCTTCAAAACTTGCCTTGCCTTCAGCTATCCATTTGAATGTCATACTTTTCTTCAACATCATAGTTATTGGCTTGACAAGGGCTACAAAGTCTAGAACAAACCTTCGAACAAAATTGATTCTTCCCAAGAAAATTTGAAGGGCCTTCTTGTGACTTGGTAATGGCAGTTCTTTTATTGCTTCAACCCTCTATCAATTGCTAATCCCTCTTTGGAAACAATGTGGCCTAGGAGCTTTCCTTCATGAGCTAGGAAAATACATTTTTAGGATTCAAGGATACCCCAAATCTTCTACATCTTTGGAACACTTGTCTCAAATGAAAGAGGTGATTTGATGTACTTTTATAAAATATAGTAATATCATCTAGGTATATCAGCACTATTTTGTTGATCAATCCCTTGAATGCCATATCCATTGCCCTTTGGAAGGTAGCTCTAGGCATTAGACAGCCCAAATGGCATTTTCCTATATGCATAGGTTCCCCATTTGGTGGTGAAGGCTATTTTGAACTGATCATCTTCCTTTACCATGATCTGATTATACCCTGAATAACCATCTAGCAATGAAAACCTCTTAGAGCTAGCAACAACTTGCAAAATTTGCTCCATAGAAGGAAGTGGGTAATGATCCTTGAGGGATGCTCTATTCAAATCTCTAAAGTCTACACACAATCTGATTTCTCCACTCTTCTTTCTAACTAGAACCAAGTTTGTAACCCAGCTTGAATGCTTGATGGGAAATATGATACTTGCTTCTATTAACTTATTTAATTCCTTCTTCATGAGAGGCTCCATGTGTGGATTGACCGGCCTTTGTTTTTGCCTGATGGGTTTAGCACTTGGATCTAATTCAATTGTGTGTTGAGATAGCTTGGGATTGAAACCCCTCAAGTCTTCATAGCTCCAAGAAAATATATCCGGGAACACTTGGCAAAGTTGCATGAACTCATACCTTTCTTGCTTGGTTGCCACTTTACCAATTTGAAGTGATTTTCCTTCTCCAACTGAGATGGGCACTGAATCCTCTCCGTTGACTTGGATGTTTGCTTTCTCCTTCCTAAATTGATCATTAGGATTAAAGATGGACTCCAAAGTGATAAATGGCAGTTTTTTGGTTCTCATCTGTACCACTTGATCACCATACTGTTGTTCTAACTTTTCTTGATTTTTGTCTGAGAACTCAGCTTCTTCTTGCAAGAAATTGATGATTTGTTGGTCACTTTCAAACACTTGCCAACTTACATTATTGTCTAGCACTAATTACCTTACAATCACATGAATTTTTGGTTGCACTTTAGCTTTCTTGATACTCTCCACAACATCAAAGGATGCTCCAACTGCTGTAAGCCTATCAACAGCTTGGTTTTCTTTCCTAGGAATGGAGTTGATACCAAAGCCTTCAAAATCATCAATGAGGTCCCACACCCTTTTTTTATAACACTTGAGGAGATCATTTTTGGTAGCATGTTGTCCTTTAACTTGATTAACAATTAGATCACTGTCACCAAATACTTGTAATTTTTGATACCTCTCTTTCTTGAACAATGCAATCCTTGTATCAAGGCTTCATATTGATAGTGTTGTTAGAACAGCAGGACAAACTGAAATCTAAAAGGCTGGATAATACTTAATGCCTTGAGGTGAAACAAGCATAGCTCCCCCCTATACCTTGTCTACTTCTTGATCCATCAAAGAACAATTGCCATACCTCATTGTCATCTTTATGGTATGGCTTGGTGATGCTAGAAATAGGTTGATTTTCATCATGCATGCAATAAACTCCAAGTTCAGATTATTCTATTTCCTTGTAGGGATCAAAAGCATGTACCTTACTTTCCCATTCATCAAGAGTCAAATCTAGGATGCTTCCAACTTTGGTGTCAACTTCATCTGTGCTTGGATAATCCTCTTGATCAAATGTTGAATAGTTGGCATTGATTGGGCTTGGAGTATGAGACTCAATGTGAAATTTTGCAATAGGTTCAGACCTGATTGTGGCCTTAGTTCCATATCTGTGCGGAACAACATGTGTGACCAATTAGTAGATAAATAGCCTCCAATTCTAGCTGTGAAATCCCTTGACAAACATATGGCAAAAAGTGGTGGCAAATCTATCACTGACACATCTTGCAAAATAGTGACATTGGGGCATGCATGTAAAGTGAGGCTCAAATATTTAACTACCCCCACTATTTTTATTGTTGTCCCATCCAATTTCACCACCCCTTTAGATATGACTTCATATTGGAGGCCCAGCTAATCAGCTATTTTCTTGGGCATCACAAAACTACTTTCCTAGAATCAATCATATAATTGTGTACTAGTTTATCTCCAATGATCAATGAAACATAGAATGGAGGGGGCTTCAAAATTTTACCTTGCTGTCCTCCAAGCTTCCCCTCAGGCTGAGTAGCATTTGTGAGTACCTTCTCTTGCATATGAGCTTGTTAGTTTGAAGTTGACCAATTCTTTATGGCAGCTTGTAGTAGATCCCTTTGGCCTGGAATGGATAGTGATTCCCACATAGATATATTCACATTTGTCTTCTTCATTTGTTCAATGATGTTAAATGGGGATGAAACATCTCTTTGCTACCCCTTAGCCTACACATTCTTTTCTTGTACATGGGTTGCAACAATGCTAGCATCCGAGCTGGTCTAGAAGGTGGCTTGGGTTGTCCTTGCACATTTGGAACTGCATTTTGCTTGCCAACACTTTGTGATATGATGGAAGGTTGTGGATCACCTGGAGCTAATGATTACCCTTAACCAATATTCTTCCTCTTTGACCATGTGTTAGCTACTAAATTCTAAGAAATTACTTGATTCATACCACAAAAACTTCACCTACCAATTCACAAGTGTAGTCTCATTTGGATTTGTATTTTGCTTTGAGGTGTTCCTTGTTATTGGTTTGTTTCTTTAATCACTTCACTCTCTACACCAGTTGTTGTCACCATCAAAGCTTGGTTCAAAGCACCATTGAAGCACATAGATTGGTTGTGAGGTTCATTGCATGGGAAACACCAATCATACTCTTGAGCTATATTATTTTGTACTGGCACTAAGGGCTTTAGAGGTAGATGCAACATTGGGATTATAGGGCTGAAATGGTCTATTGGCAGGAGGCTTCACTTGATTTTGATTTGCAGCTGGATTGGGTGGCCTATTAGGCTAATATGGTTGCCTATTAGGCTAAGTTTGAGACTGATAAGAAGGTCTAAAACTTTGGGCTTGCTGCCTCTTGAGTGTAACCAGCTCATTACCTAAATTTTGTAATTGTTTCATGACTTCTTGAAGTTAATTTGAGGCATTAGAGGATGAAGTAGAAGTTTCATTTGAACTTTGATTTCTAGGAGTGGGAATAGGAGCTAAAGTAGGTGCTTGACTAGTGCTTGGGCTTTCCAAGTTTGGATATAAGAGTATGTGAGGCCTAGGATCCAGTTACTAGCTTGGATCAAATAATTCTTATCCCTAATGGAAAATCTATAAGCTACGGGTATATTTACACCTCTTATGGATTGAATTAACATAGAAATATCAAAATTTAAAGCTTTGAGATAGTATAAGAAAGCACCTTCAGGTTGTTGGCCTTCATCCATTGGGATTCTATCTTAGGTCCTTTGAAATATGAAATTGAAGTCTCGGCTACTCATTGGGAGCTCTCTTGATAGTTGTCGATTGTTTCAATAGAGACAAATTATCTCCCTTTTCTCCAAACTACTCATGGAGGGCTATACACAATGGTTCTAATTTTAGATAGAGCACGCCTAAGAATCTGAACCATTGCAAGGCTTTCCATTTGAATGAAGATGCCAAAGAATTTGACGCAATTTGCATCTCAACAATCTCATGGATTGCACAAACATTAGCAATGTCTTTGACATGATCACCAGAGTGGTCTAATTTTCCCCAGTAAAGTATGGGATGTTCTTCAATGTTGTAATTGGAACTGGGTTTTGTGCATTGAGAGCAAGTTGGCTGCTGCCAGTGAAGTTGACATAAGGGTTGTGTTGTGCCATTCTGATTGGCCTGAGAACCCTTGTTGATTGGGAGAAAGGTCTACCAGGTGTAGGAGTTGATAGAGTTCTATTTGGTGGAGATGGAGACCTTTGAATTATTCTTCCCCTCTCTCTTCTTCCTAGGGATAACTGCAGATACTCAAACAATCCTTCTTCTCTGGCCCTTGACCTTGTTTGGATCCTTATCATGAATCTTCAGACTTGGACTGCTGAAACCAGTTGATTTTTTCTCTTTAGAGTCACCAGATGTGCAAATCAAGGCTCTTTTAAGCAAGAAACTTACAAAAAATACACATCAACTTTGTTGTAATGAAGATGAAGACCTCTAAGGTCCCACCAAAGTGCGTGCCAAACTGTTAGTGCAAATTTCTAGTTTGATAATGGGCATCCAGTGTGATTGCACAACATTGAATCTTTTCCCCAAGTGTGGGACTTAAAGAAATGGGAAAATACTCTCCAGATTAAAGGTTGGTTCCTCTACTCCTCTGATCAAATGTATGCATGAAATTTGTAGATGTTCAACTCAAGATCCTACTCTAATTATGCCAAGGAGACAAGGATAGAAGAGAGAAAATAATATAAAACTAAACTAATAAGGTGATACACCAAAGGAGTGGTGAACATCTATCTCGTAAATTGACACAGATTATAAAAATGCAACAAACATCATGCAAAAATTTCTAAAATGTAATGAAGGATCAGAATGAAGCAAACAACACAAGAAAAGGATTGAAAACTCATTCACAGAGCTTGCATTGTCATTTCCATTTTTAAATATAGTGCATTACAATAGCAAAGAGGTAGAAAACATGTTACGAGTCCTAAAAGAGGTCTGATATTCCACAAATCCACTTGCCATGGTGAAGAAGGGAGCCTGCAGTTCATAAAAAATGTCCAACCCTTTACAAATGAGCCAAATTTGGCTTTTAACAATGAAGATCTGAGCTCAAGAAGGAGAAACATGGGAAAAATGAAAGGAATCATTCAACCACCGACCAAATCCATCAAAATAGCATGAACACCCTTAAAATTTTATTCCCAAGAGTTTCAACCATGCTACGAAGAATGGAAACCATACTTGCATTAAAAATGGTGGTTGAATGCCGATTCTGTCCTTTTCCCCATGCCGATGTGTTTTCTCATTTTCTCCGACCAAACTCCATAAAAAAACAAAATTGAAGATCCCATTATGTAGAGGACTTAAATATATTTCCATTGACACCAAAATCAAGAAAAACTGAGCTCTAGATCGAAATATATGCCCCTCTGAAGATTTAGGGCAAAACAGGGGCAAAAATCGGGTCGGCGGGCCAAAACCCAAAAATTTTCCCCTTTTGCGAAATTGGGAAAAATTTCCCAAAAACTCAACCCCCACTACTCGATGCCACGTGGCACATTCCTATTGGTGCGGGTTCAAACGGACATTTTACACCTTTTTGAATTTTGGAAAATTTTCCAAAATTCCTCCGCTACCCCGCCATTCTGCCGCCACGTGTCATCCTCTAATTCACTCACGGGCCTTCACCAATTTTCTCCTTTTCCGGACCCATGGGAAAAATATCTTGTTTGCACCCCTTTAAACCCTTTGGAAATTTTCACCAAATCCCTCTCGCACCACGCCTATCCGCGCCACGTGTCATATCCCTATTCGCCACAGGGCTGCCGCGCCAAAATTTTCTTCCTCTTTGGCGGGCCTGTGGGCCAATTTTCTCCTTTTGCGCCCTTTGATACTTTGGTGAAAAAACCAAAATTCACCCCATGCCCCTAACCTCTACCGGTTCCATAGACACATGTCATATTTCTATTGGTTCGTGGGGCGTCGGGCCAAAATTCTTCTTTGGGCCCCGCCGAGTCCTTAGAAAATTTTTAAACTTGCCCCCTGCCGTCCAACCTCCGACGCCACGTGTCATCTCCTCATTCACTATGGGCCTTCGGGCCAAGATTTTTCTTTTACACCCCCGACCAATCCTTGGTGAAAATTTCTAACTTACCTCCGCTCCCCACCATTCCGCCACCACGTGGCACGTTTTGATTGGTCCGCGGACCTTCCTAGGGAAAATTTCCCTCAAAAACTCCGTCGAGCCATAACTTGAGAAATACAAGGAGTTAGAAGGAAAATTTTACCTTTCTAGAAAGGTGAGGAAATTCTCTATCTAATGAAGCCATTTCTAGAAAATTTTGAGTGCCTAAAAAGTGAAAAAAATCGACTGAGGCACAAGGAAGGAAGGAATGAAAGGAAGTTAGCCAAAAATGAGCAAGGGGCTTATTTTGGATAACAAAACACTGGTTTTTATTTCCCACTGGGTGAGTTTTTAGAAGAAAAATTAGTAATGGTAATAAATGGTAATGGAGAAGAAATGATTAATGGAGAATATAAGATAAGCCCAATCTTTGCATCTAACCTTTCAATAAGCAACCTGTTTATATCATTTTTCCCCTAGGTCTACATCATTGACCTTTATTTAAAATAAAATAAAAGTGTGATATAGCATGAAAAGATAAATTACTAAAAATTGTTTAAATCAAAAAATATGTAATTCCATGAAACATACATTATGCAATGAAATATGAGAAAGTAAAATGATATTTAGCTCCATGCAACATACATTATACAATGTAATACGAGAAAGTAAACTAGCTAACCTAATAGAGAAACAAGCACAATCACATATACTCAAAAAAACAACATTCAAGACAGTTGTACCAATGTTTTTTTATCAAGTTCTGATTCCCAAATTTTCGTGTTGTAATGACAAGGGTGAAAAATGATGCCCTAAGCAATAACACATGTGAGGGAAAAATAGAGGACACAAGTAGTCCCATGGAAAGCATTCGTGCATTATAACACAATACACCGACAACTCACCGCTGTTGCATGGGAGTACCAACATAATAAGCTGACCCAGTTTGTTAATGGAGGTAGATCATGATGATCTGCATGTCGTTTGAGACAAGAATAAGCAAGAATGCCTAAAATATGGTTTTGTAGAACCAATTTTGATGTTGAGGATAATGCAGGTGATACAGGATTCAGTTGTATGCAAACCATTTAAAAAGGAAAAACCATAAATTTTGGTATATATAAATCTAAAATTAATGTTACCATTGTGTATCTTGCTTCAATACCTTTCCAACACAAAGAAAACGAAGTCGTTTCAAGGTCGGGAGCAAAAGTTATGGCCTACACAATACTAGGTGTGCTTAGGCACTTAGGGGAATGCCTTCGTTGGCCTCCTTTTTAGATTTTTGGGTTTTATTGAGTAGCATGGGCACCTATGTTGACCCTGTTTAGGGGTTTTTAGGCTTGCGTGAGGTAGCATGGGTGCTTGAGAACTTGTGTTGGCCTATTTTTGAGTTTTTTTCGATTTTGTTAGGCAACATGGACACTCGAGCGCCTATGCTAGCCTCATTTTTGAGTTTTTTTGTATTTTTGCATGCAACATGGGCACCTAGGTGCTGTGGCTTTGTCTGCAAGGGCACCTAAGTGCACATGCTCGACTACAAGGGTGTTAGGTTATGGAGATAAATAGCTTCACTGGAGCATGTAATGGAAACTTAATGGAAAGTACAAAGAACCCGTCATTGATCGTGAGCAAGTGGGAACTACAACCCATCATCGGTCAAACAAGACAGACATCGGTTAGAGAAAGTGGGAACCAAAACTCATCATCGGTCGAGTAAGTGGGAATCACAACTTATCATTGATCGGACATAATAGACATCGGTCGAGCAAGTGAGAACCGATCGTGGTTAAGGTTAACCGGTGTCGATTACACTGCGATGATGTTTTAATTAACTCTCGGAATTAAATCTATCTTTAGCATTAAAGTATATTTATTGGATGTAATTGCATGGCTAAGGTGCCCTAAGTTTATATACGCTTATATAAGCATGAAAGCTAGGGTTTAGAAGTGTGATGAATGAAGAAAAGGATCGATTAGATCCTTGATTCTCCGAGAATGAGAGGATGAAGACGAAGAAGAAGAAGAGGAAAAGGAACAGGTTACATGAAGACAGAGACTCCATGGAGAGGAGTTGGATAGAAGGAAATAGTAGGCTACTATATTTCCTTTGTATATTTATTGTCTCATTGTAATGGCTTGCATAGTATGCAAAGCACATAGCGTTTCTTCTTGTAGATCCACATGTTGGTGAGGTCTTGTATTATAGATCATATTGTATTGTTGATCCATGTAGATCTAGTCTTGTATTGTAGATCCATGAGATCATATTGTATTGTTGATCCATGTAGATCTAGATATTGTAGAGGAGGTTGTCTTCATGTTTGCACAGGTTATGCAGTGATGGAGAGACAAACTTAATTCTTGGTGCACAGTCTTAGTTGCACATCTGGTAGACCCATGTGATAGGTCTTGTTTGCATATCCACAAAGAACTTGATCACACTTTAGAGATGCAGCAGTTCTAGTTATGTGAGATCTGTTGGTGGATTTTGGAGGCATGGTTTAGTGTACTCGGGCATATCCAGATTAGAGATCTCGGGACGAGGAGATACTCTTATAGAGATACATGTACTCTTGTGTAGAAGAGTTAGTTTGTAATATCTTGTTATATTATATATACAAGATCTCTATCTTTGGTGGACATAGCCCACATTGGGTGAACCATGATACATGTTTGTTATGTGTGTGTACTTTTGTGTGATTTGGATTATTCTAGTTTATACTTCCACTGTTGTAGATTTTGTGGGTAAATTGTTTGGATCCTGTGTGCATGATTTTGTTTGTTATTAAATCATAGCACTATTCCGTTGTCCCCAAAATCCCATTAAAGGGTACTTGTGCAACACTAAGTGCACTCCTTATCTTCCAGAGGCCATAAATTTTTCTCTCGACCTCGAAACGACTCCGTTGTTTTTGCATTTGAAAGGTATTGAAGTAAACTACGCAACGCCAACATAAATTTTGGGTTTTGATTTTTTACTAATTTTTTTGGGCTTTTGAATTTTTCTCACAAAATTGTTTATTTGGATGTTTTGACTTTTCCGACTAACATATTTGAATGTTTTGGGAGATTTTGAAACATATTTGAATGTTTTTTATTTTCTAGAAGTTTTAGGAAGCTGTGTACAGAAAATAAAGAAATGTGGACACCACTAGCAACAGATGGGATGTACAAGATCAGAACACCACAAGCATTCGTAAGAAAGTGAAGATGTGAAATTACCCCAATGTTAGATGGGAATATTCAAAGGCAAAATATTCTTCTAGAGATTTCTTCACTTTACACCATACTTGATGGGTGTGTCAATGTGCTTTTTTAAGCACGTTTGATTCTGAACTTTAAGATTGTTTTAATTGTTGTGAGATTTAGAGCTCTTGGAATTTTTGATTTGATCCTGATGAAGGAACTGTTTTGGTTTCCTATAAGCCACTACGTGACTTGTCTAATCCCGAGAAGTGGGAGAACAAAGTGGATGAATAAAATTGATGTGAGAAATGACAATGGGTTTTCCAAAATAATTAATATAAGAACAATATGATGGATGTAAAGGATACGGTCCAAGAATTGAAGAGGATGGGATACTGTGAGGTGAGCCATGGGGGCAAGATAAAGGAATACAAGGATGTGGTGCTAATATTGAAGATGAAGGACTTCCTGGTGGCATCCCTAAGATTGAAGATGAGGGGGTTTTAGGACGTACTCCTAGTATAGATGAAGATGGGATACTGGAGGTGAGCCACATACAGATGATATGGGGCTACTTGGATGTGGCCTACATATAGAAGATGATGATGGGCTACTAGGTGGTGATCCAAGGTGAGAAGAAAATGGGCTACCAGAAGGTGAGCCATAAATAGACAATGACGGGAAACTTGGAGGTGCCCTACATATAGAAGTAGACGATGGGCTACCAGGTGGTGACCCAAGGTGGGATTGCGATGGAGGAATCTTGATAGATAAATAATGATGTGAAGAAAATATAAGATCCTCCTAAATGGTCTTAGGATCTTCCTTAGTATTCCAAAAAAAGGAATCAATTTCTTCTTCCCAATATGCAAGCATATCGAAGTCAAGATTAAATCTTTGATTGTGATCCTCTAAGGGAATGCCATCATGTTACCCCATGAATTTCATGATTGTCTCCTCATCTTAAGATTAATTAATTGGTAGGGGTATTTATTCTTTGACCATAGGAGGTTGATTTGATGAATGTGACATGGGAGTCGACTTGGATGATTAATTAGAAGGACTTTAAATTAGAGAGATATTTGACGGAAGAAGGGGTCATTGAGGTAGCGAATAAGGGAGGTCCTATCATCACCAATCCAGCACTATGATAATTCTCCACCGGAAACTCCTCGTGTTATGATTATTTACTAATACACAGCTTTTAGTTTGGTGGATGTAATCTAAAAACACAACAACATACATAACACAAGAATACCATAGACTATGATACGAAGGAATGATGAAAAATATAAAATATAAGTGTAAATTATAATATCAACATGAAATTGTTACAATCTCACCCATGAAGTACTTCAAGTATTACCAATTCCACTTGCCTTCCAACAATAACTATGGGAGAAACTTCACAATTACACCTCTTAATGGCTTCTTTAACACACCTTCTAAATGATGGCTTCCTTCACACACTTACTCATACAATATTTCTCACTACTTCCTTCTATGCTAAATGAGGGGGTGGCCTCTCTATTTATAGAACTTTTAGGCTTATCCACCTTATCTCTAAGATAGGATAAGAAATCTACTCTAACAAATCATATTCCATACCTTAACTCTTATCTTTACATGTAAGCTTATCTTTTAAGATAAGATAAACCTTATCATTTCACATGGGTTCCACATTTTTAGACTTTTTACAAATAAAATACACAAAATATTTATGACCTCACTCCTTGTCCTTATTACCAATATAATATTTCTAATTCCTAATCATGTAGACCCTACTTCTCTACTTACCCTAACTTTGACATTTTAACATTACCGAACCACTTACGAAAAATATTTACTTTTTACCACAACATTCCTATTGTACTTTGACTATTACCATACTATACATTATTGGTGGTGTCATACCGGAAAGCGCCATTATCTTCTATCGACACTACTACTAATTATACTTAACAACATCCTATTCCTAATACATACATTAATGAAATAGAAATTACGAGGAAAATTTTAGTGTCGACATCTTCCCCCTTCCTAGCTTCTACTCCGTCCTCGGAGTAGACTATTTTGGTGCTTGGAAAATCTTTAACTTGTCATGGTTGACCCATTTCATAATGGGAGTGCCATCCAATTCCTCCATTCGATATGTACCATTTTCATGCACAACTGTTATTTTGTAGGGCCCCATCCATTTGGAAGAAATTTTCTCTACCTTCTTTTTGTATCTGGAATCATATACTAGAACCAAGTCATTCACATGAAATGGAGACCAATGGATCTTTTGATCAAAGTATTCCTTCTGCTTCATTTTCTTCTTATAACTTGTATCCTTTGCTATTTCTCTCATTTCCTCTAGCAAATGAAGATGTACCAACCTTTCTTTTACCGAATCACTTTCATCCATCCTTTCATTTTTCATAACTCTCATAGTGGGAATATCAAACTCAATAGGAAGAACTAGATCAATGCCATAAGCCAACTGAAATGGGGAGTATCCTATGTTGCTAACTTTGATGTTGCCCTATATGCCCACAATGTTGCATGAATCTTTTTATCCCACTTATGTACTTACGCAAGGCTACATCTTTTTTGCTAGAATTTGACACAACACAAAATTTGTTCGCTCCACCCGTCCATTTGTGCTTGGCTTGTATGTTGTTGTCTTCCTGTGCTTAATAGAAAACTTGTTGACTAGGGCTTCTACCACCTCATTAATGAAGTGGCTTCCTTGATCTGTTACAATTTCTAATGGACAACCAAATCTGGTGACAATGCGTTCATATATAAACCTTGCCACTTCATCCATGGAAGTTGTTTTCAATGGCCTAGCTTCAACCCACTTGGTTAAATAATCTGTGGTAACTACAATATACTTATTTTGGCATGGGGTAGTTGGAAGTGGACCTAAAATATCTATTCCCCACTTTTCAAAGGGACCAAGTGGAAGAATAGGGCATAATGGAGCTAATGAAGTCTTACGATTACCATGTGTTTGACAAATATCACATGTCTTACAATAATTATAACAATCTCTAAAAAGAGTGGGCCAATGATAACCTGCATCCAAGATCCTTCTTGTTGTAAGTTGTCTAGAGAAGTGTCCTCCACATGTACCATTGTGGAATTCTTCTATCAGCTCCTTCCTTTAATCACATCCAATTGGCCTCTTGTACTGTCCATCAGGTCCTATTCAAAATAATACTCCATGTAGAATAGAATATGGATGACTGGCTTGAGTAATCTTCCTCTTAGTATTTACATTGGCACCATCAGGAAACTTGAATTCATTCAGATAATTCCAAATATCTATGTATTCACTAGGGATTGTGTCAAGGGATAACAATGTTGCATCTGGGAAATCATCATCATCACAAGATGAACCTAAACCATCATAGGCTCGAGAGAGTGCATCTGCATTGACATGCTTCTTTCCTGGCCTATCTATAATATCAAATTCAAATTCTTGTAGCAAAATTATCCATCTTGTTATCCTCCCTGATGGGTTAGGCTTATTTACAATATATTTTAGAGCCTGATGATCTATTACAACTATAAATTTCTGCCCTAGCAAGTAATTTCTAAACTTCTTTATAGTAAAAATGATAGCTAGAGCCTCTTTTTCAATTATAGTATAATTTACCTCAGCACTGCTCATTTGTCTGCTCCCAAAGTAAACTGGATGATCATTCCCATTTTCATCCTTTTGGCTCAGAGTACTTCCTAGTGCTACATCTGAGGCATCAATATACACAATGAATGGCTTGCTCCAATCTGATTCTTTAAAATAGGTGAAGACACCAAAGCCTCCTTCAATTGTTCAAAAGCTTCATGTGCCTTCTTTCCTGGTTCATAAGTAACATCCTTCTTCAAGAACTGGGTTAGTGGATGTGTAATCTTTGAGAAATTCTTGATGAACCTTCTATAGTAACCCACATGGCCTAAAAATGATCTCAACTTACTTCTATTCATAGGAAATGGTAACTCTTTGATTTTTGAAACTTTATCAGGATCAATACCAATACCATCTCTGGATACAACATGCCCTAACAAAACACCTTTAGAACATCCAAAGACACACTTTGTAGGGTTTAGTGAGGCTTGTGCTTCATCTAACCTTTGAAATGTTGTCTCCATCTGGTGCAAGTGGTCCATCTTGCTCCCATAGATGTAAAAATCATCTAGAAATACTCTGATGAAGTTTCCAATGTAGGGTTCAAACACCCTATTCATCAAACGTTGGAACGTTGCCGGAGCATTACACAACCCAAAAGGCATAACTCTATAAGCAAACGTTCCCCAAGGAGTGGTGAACGTGGTCTTCAGATTGATCTTTCTCTGCTATACAAACTTGGTTGTATCCGCTATATCCATCAACAAAACTATAACACTCTTGGCCAGCTACTTCATCCAAGATCTGATCTGAGAATGGAAGAGGGTAATGATCCTTCTTTGTTGCCTTGTTGAGCTTCCTATAATCAACACAAATGTGTAGCTTCCCATTCTTTTTTATTGAGATCACAATGGGAGAAACCCATTCTAAATTCTCCACAACAAATATGAATCCTGCATCAAGCAACTTATCTATTTCTTCTTTTATAGTCTTGGAAAAATTAGGATTCATTCTATATGGCATTTACTTTATGGGCTTAGCACCATCTACCAGCTCAATAGAATGTTCTACCCAACTTACTTGACGGAGTTCCTTGTAATCAAAAGTGAATAGGTGTATGTACCTTCGAAAGAGCTAGAGGTAGGATTCCTTCTCACTCTCCATCACAACATCACCAATCTTTATTTTTGAGACGATCATCAATTTCTTCTTTCGATAATTTTATGGGTTCATGAGTCAAGATGACTGAAGGATATCCATGACTGAAAAATCAACCTCACTTTCTTCATCTTCTGTGTCCACTTCACTGGTACTAGAGTAATCAGAGGATGTCCAATCATCAGTTTCATCACTTGAATCCATAGGTTCTATCTTATGATGCCAAGGGATCATGTTTATCTTCACCCTCTCTCTACCACATCCAAGTGTCATGAAGCCTTCATTCCAGTAGTTTCTCACATGAACTCTCCTTAGCCATGGCCTTCCCAACAACATTGGGTACGCAATAATACCATTTTTCATCACCTGAAAGTCTACCACACATACAACACCCATAACAGATATTTCCACATTTGAAACAACACCTTCTGGTTTAGTTTTTCCCTTATTTAATGACCTTAACATAAGTGTTGAGGGGCGATCAATTTTTAAACCCAACATATTCATTACAAACTGTCATTACATTAACTGCAACACCTCCATCAACTAAGACATCATGAATTGAAATACCATTACATAATACCTCAGCTTGTGGAGCGTAGGGATCCACCTCTACCTCCAAAACAGGGACCTCAACCTCCTTCCTTCGTCGAGCATTGAGTCCACTTCGCAGCTCCCACCTCTTCTCAGAAGACATAGCCAAAGTTGACCATATGTAATATTTGTAGGCCTTTTGGATAGATCTTCTAAGATGGAGTATGGTCCTTGTCCCTGTGAAATCAGAAAATCTTGCACACCCAACTTTCTTCTCCTATGTTTCTTACTAGTTTCTCCTTTTATCTTCTTAGGATCATTTCCATCTTGGTTATCTTTTTCTTTCTTTCTTTTTGTTACAAACACATTTACTTCATTATTTATGCTCCTATCTACTACATCAAAAGAATTCACAAGTGCTTTTCCTTTATCATTATCTCTTGTACTATATGTAGAAGCTCTATCTGGACAATTATACTTATAATGACCCTTTTTATGACAACCATAACATACAACTTCATAAATATTTCTTTTTGGACCTCTATCTCCTCCCTGAGAACTAAATTCTTTTCCTTGAAGAAGATTAATAGTTAACTGGCCCATCTTCCTAAGCAAATCTTCATACTCAATAGATGTACTAGGAGAAAGATTTGTGCTCACCGAGAGTGGTTGTGGATTCTGGACCAAAGGTGTTGGTGTAGGCTCTACCTTAGCAACAATTTCTTTGGGCTCTTCTTCCATGCTTTCTTCTTACCTTCTTGCAATCTCCTTTGCTTGTTCAAGGGTCGCTTGGGTGGTCATACTTCACTCATTTTCTGATCTCTAGCTTCATCCCAAGAATGAAGTGCTTATAAAGGAGATTATCCATGCCATTCATCAACCCATCCGCTAATCCTTCCTTCCGGATCTAGGCATCGAACTTCCTCCTTAGCTCTAGAACACAAGCATGATAATCCCTTATCTTCTCCTTCTCTCCTTGGGATAGCTTTGTGATATCGATCATGAGATCTGCATATTTCTGTTGTTCACCAAATTCTTCAAGAAAACTTTCAATTAATAAATCCCATGAGTTTTTCACATTATCACCTAGTGTTTCAAACCACCTAAGGGTCGAACCATCCAAAAAGGTAGGAAAAAAATTCAGTCCATTGTTCCTCTTCTTATGAGGCCATTACAAATGTAAGATCGTTTAAACTCTTGAATGAAAGAGGAAGATATTCATTGAAGAGGATCTTCATTAGATTGGGCTGAAAAAATAGGAATCTTCCCCATTTTCAAAAGTAACCACAAAGAAATACCAACCCACAAGTACAATCAACAAGACTTATGTGCACAAATAATTGAATCACTATAATAGAAAGTGACTTTACACCTTTCTATAGTAAATAGGAATGACCACGGTAAACTATGGTAAAACTTGACTTACATCATGGTAAAAAAATGACTTTACTGTGGTAAAACACTATTCATGGTAAAAAGTGAAGTTACTATGGTAAATACTATTCATAGTAAAAAGTAAAGTTACTGTGGTAAATACTATTCATGGTAAAAGTGACTTTACCATGGTAACTACTATGCACAATAAAAACAAGGTTACCCTCCAAATGATTTCTGACTAAGTGGGAATATCTCTCCAAAAAATCCACCAACGAGGAATGGTCCCAACAACGGAACCAAAATGTCATCACCAATCCGGCACTATGATAATTCTCCACCGAACTCCTCATGCTATGATTATTTACTAATGCACAACTTTTAGTTTGGTGGATGTAATCTGAAACACAACAACAAACATAACACAAGAATACCATAGACTATGATACGAAGGAATGATGAAAAATATGAAATATAAGTGTAAATTATAATATCAACATGAAATTGTTACAATCTCACCCATGAGGTACTTCAAGTGTTACTAACTTCACTTGCCTTCCAACAATAACTATGGGAGAAACTTCACAATTACACCTCTTAATGGCTTCTTTAACACACTTTCTAAATGATGGCTTCCTTCACACACTTACTCATACAATATTTCTCACTACTTCCTTCTATGCTAAATGAGGGGGTGGCCTCTCTATTTATAGAACTTTCAGGCTTATCCACCTTATCTCTAAGATATGATAAGAAATTTGTTCTGACGAATCATATTCCATACCTTAACTCTTATCTTTACATGTAAGCTTATCTTTTAAGATAAGATAAACCTTATCATTTCACATGGGTTCCACATTTTTAGACTTTTTACAAATAAAATACACAAAATATTTATGACCTCACTCCTTGTCCTTATTACCAATATAATATTTCTAATTCCTAATCATGTAGACCCTACTTCTCTACTTACCCTAACTTTGACATATTAACATTACCGAACCACTTACGATAAATATTTACTTTTTACTATAACATTCCTATTGTATTTTGATTGTTACCGTACTATACATTATTGGTGGTGTCATACCGGTAGTGTCGTTATCTTCTATCGGACGCTACTACTAATTATACTTAACAACATCCTATTCCTAATACATATATTAATGAAATAGAAATTACGGAGGAAAATTTTTGTGTCGATAGAATCTTGCAAAGAAAGGGAGGACTGCGGCTCAAGAACCAAATTAGATGTTTGAGTAGTGAGACTTTGGGACACATGGATCTTCAAAGGAGGAAGATGCCATTTAGGTGAATGATAAGGGGAGTCCTGCGAAGAGAGGGAGGATTCTGACTCAAGAGTCGAATGAGGTAAATAACTATGATGATAATCTTCTAAGATCAAGGTGAATCGGAAGAATAGTTTGGATTGGAGTTAGATGAAGAGTGGGGGTAACCCGAATAATAATTTGGACCAGAAGTGTCAAAACCATACCACTGACTATGAGATGAAGGTGGGGAACACGGTACCCAAATGGGCTCTCTAGCGTGAAGAACCAAACAAGGTCTAGTTATGATAAGTATCCTTTGATGGGAATGCTAAAACCTAGGTTCCTTACTCATCATAAATATGTGGAACCGCATGATAATCAATATTTGTTGACACATGCCTGACGTAGATAGTACATGGATATTACATGGGTTATTGTATTAATATGTTCAACAGTGTATCTATGCAACCAATGAGAGCATCAAAATTATTCTCCTCATTAGAAATAGAATTTACATTCTTTTCCCCGATTATGTTTAGGAAAATTCTATGTATTGGGTGATTTGTTAGGAGTGGATGAATCCATCTCCACGTCACCACTTTTGATTAAGTCCCGGATGTAGTTACGGAACTTCAAACACTTATCTATTTTGTGACCTTTAACATGGTGGAATTGGCAATATTCATTATCTATAAACCATGATGGTTTAGGTGGGTCATCCTCTTAAGTCATGGTTTCAGGATATCTAACCATATTAACTACCTCTAGTTGTTTTAGTATTGACAACATTGAGTCCGAAAGAGTATTGAAAGCACGAAGTTTATACTCCGTAGGTGGAGCTCCCTTTGCAAGCTTCAAAGGTGCATGGTTTTGAATGGATTGCAACGAATCTACTATCCCATCGGTAATGACGTGCTTATTTTTATTCGAACAATTTTTTGTTTATCGTTAGATTTAGAATCGTTGTCTTCATGGGAGAAAGGTTTTAGAGTCCCCTAGCTAACAATGCCTTTTTAATTTGGCTCCCTTTTTCAATGACCTCTTCAAATGTGTTTCCATAATGCATTTGCAAGTGTAACGTAATGTTTGGATGGATTTTGGGAGCAAATATCTTGATTAATCTAAGCTTTTCAAGTATGGAGTAAGGAAAATGACTAGCTAACCCTCTCCATCTTTGTAAAAACGCAACGAAGTTTTTGTTATTTCATTGCTTAACATTACAGAGATTTAACATGGTACTGTCATTTTCTATATTGAAAGAGAAGTGTCGTACAAAACTCTTTGCTAGTTCTGGCCATGTTGATATGGATCCCTTAGGGATGTGTACAAACCATTCTAGCATTGTTACTCCCAAACTTCGTGGAAAGAGGCACATAAGATAATTCTCGTTGAATGTAACCTCTTGAAATGTCATATAAAAATATTTAATATGGTCACAAGGGTCACCTTTTCCCTTATACTTGTCAAAATTTGGAAAATCAAGTGTCTTGGTAAATGTACTTGTAGCATGGCTTTGTCAAATGTGCAAGGACATAACTCATCAAACCGGTATTTCTTGTTATTGTTACCGGTTTGGCCCTCTTGTAATGCTTGAAGGGTGTTTTTCATTATTGACCACTCTTGATTGAAAAGTGGATCTTGCATGGGTGGCATAGGCCTACACATAGGATGAAATCTAGGTGTATTCCCACCAATATTTGTTGTGAGAATCTCTTCATAAGGATCTTTTTGTGCCTCCCATCAAGGAGTGTTTATTGGGAACTCGTAAAACAAAGTTTTTGGTTTCACTTTTGTATAGCTTGTTTAAAAACTTTTGGTTGTTCTTTATGTATATGCGATGCCAAAATTGTCAATTGGCAAGTGAGGGCTTGGACCTGTTGTTCTAACGTCACCTCTTTAATAGGTATTTTGTGATGATATTTGTTAGGATAAGGTTGCACATGATGAACATGGTCTTCACGATCTTCACAATGAACCCTAACTGTAGGTATGTGATAGTCCCCATTGTTTTCAAAAGGAACCTCCTCATTATTCTATCATCCAGAAGTAGAAGCATGACTTGGGTTTAATATCTTGTTAAGAGTGCGACGAGGGCGGTCTACTTCTTCTCCCCGAACCATGTCGGTGATAAGAGACAAGTCTACTGTGGAAGGTAACTTGGCCCCTAGTTCCATAACACGCATAAGAACTTCATGTTTTTTGTGAAAAATGTAATCTTCAAAATGGCGGAATGAAGCTCTACAACCACAAAAGGAGAACCCTCCTCTTCGCCACTATGGTGAACCATGAGATTATCCTCTAAAAGAGGGTTTTCACCTCCAAATATATTGGCTTCTAACTTTTGGGACCCCATTCTCGTAGTAGGCATTACTTAAAATAGAAGGTACAACGTGAAAGATTTCCACTAAGGTTTATTAACAAGGGACCCTAGTCAAATTTGTGCAACGTAATGACCCTAAGTCATCAAAACAATGGTGACTATAAAATAGCCACAAATTCAATAGGTCAATGTGAACCTAAGAACTAAAGAATAAGCTACCCTAGCAAGGTAATGTATGACACAAGTTTTTTTAGAACACTATAATGATGTATAATACTCAAAATTTAGTCACAACAAATAGTCTATTCCCTAAAATTTATCTAAGTAGGTTTGAAACCAAATAGTGACAACACAATATTACCAGTTAGGTCAAGTTTGCAACAAACAAGGCCTAAATGATAAGGAAATGTTAACGCAATCTTAATACAAGGTATACTAAAAACTAGTTTCTAAACACTAACAAAGTCTAAGTCTTGTAAAATGGATGATAACAATTTGAGCAAAGATCACGACAATATTTGGAAACGTGAACTAAGCTTTTGAGAAAGCAATATTTTAGTGTCAAAATGATGTTATCAAGATGCTAGCAATGTATCCTCAACACTCACAAAACTCAAGAAAAAGCTAGGATGTAAAAAATGTGTCTAAGTATATCAAGAATTTGTTAAGCATACAAACAATGTAACTATAAAATATAGATATTTAGGCCTAATTTCACAATGGAAACAAGACGTAAATATCTCAATTGTATGGCTACAATGTGGACAATGTAACAACTCTGTAATAACACAATGATGAAATCACCTAACTACGATGATAATAAGTCTCAAATATGGGTCTTTGAGACAAGGGGGCCTACTAGATCGTAACTACGTACCATGCACACTTTCAGCACTTGTGTTCCGGTATTGCAACCTAGTTGGGTAAGTAGAATACAAAAGTGGTGGACACATGATATCTAGCGGTATCCAAGATATGTTGTTTCCTTTTTCCAAAAATGGGAAACAAGAAAACAAAGGTGTATACCAAATGGTGTTGAAATAAACTTGGTGTTATTTTGGAAGATTTTTTCCTTGTCTTAGGACAAATGAAAACTAGGACTAAATGACACTAAGTAGATTTCATGATGAAAATCATGTGGTTACAAATTTAAGAAATTATTTACCTTGTTTGAAAAAAAAGGGTTTGAATCTAACAAATTTGTCACTTTTTGAGAGCTCTCAAGTATACTACCTAAGACAAAAACAATGGATCCAAACCGTCAAGCTTCCTCGAGCTTCTCTCTCTAGGTGTCACAAGATATCTATGGTGAAATCAATTTACCCAAAAAGTTACACTGACTAATTTGGTAGTATCTCAGCTTTACTTTACCCCTTAAGTATAATGAGCACCAAAGTGCATTTAGTTACACTTTCACTAGGGTCGCAATACGAATATCTATGACTCTAATCTCACCAAGGTGTACTAATCAAGTCGGTAGTGTGGAACACTTTCCTGTTTCATTCACAAGGTTCCCTCTTGTGTGAACTACTTTAGGGTTCCTAGAACCACCCCTCTTATGAGCTTAAGGCTTATGCCAAAGAGGTTATGTTCTAGTTGAATGGACGAGATTTAGCTCTTAACCAACCTGCAAATCAAGTGTTTTGTATAGTGGTGTATTTTTTAATCTTTTGGATTAAGTAATGTGGTTTTGTCCACCTTTGGCAACCTACAAGCACACGTGTAGTTAGAAATTATTTTGAGGTCCTCCTTTCTTTGACTAGCATTAGGTCCTTCACACAAATGGTTAGTAGTTCCAAAAAGATTCACAATATCATAGGAAAATAACAATGAAAAATGCTTGTAAATCAACTTACCATCAAACTTTGAAAAACAAAGTTTATTCCCAATTAATCCAAGTCGTTTCTTAATGAAAGACTAAAATTTATTTTGATTCCCAAGATCACACTAGGTGCAAGGGAAGAGCACACACAAATTTTAGCCTTGATTGTTTACTAAGTGAAAAACTCTTAAACTAAAAGATCAAGCACATGTAAAAAAATGAAGGTTTATTCTCTTAAGCATAAAATGAATGGTAATTGTTCCTACATACTCCTAAGAAGCAAAAATAAGGTTTAGAGGTGATTTTGGTTCTAAAGATCACACTACGTGCAAGAGAAGAGCATACATAACTCTATTCCAAACTCAATCAAAGTATGAAAACATAATCACTCATCAAACCTTAACCCAATTTACTCAAAATTCCTTATCAAACCCTATGACAATTTTGTTAGGAATATTGCTCTAAAATCAATGAATTGATAATACAACATTGAAAAACCCTTAAAAACTGATAGGAATTGTAAAATTGAAATTGAAGTTCTAGAATTTTTAATTTTTTTACCTTGATGCACTGAGTAACCCTACTAGTGCATGCACTCACAAATCATGCACAGTGCTCACGATCATCATGCACATGAACTCATAATCATGCACATGAACTCATAGTCATGCACATGCACTCACAAAGAATACACAAGTGTCCCTCTGTCATTTTCACACAATCAATGATGCATGGGCACTCACAGTAATGCACAGGCACCTTTTTCATGTAAATGCTAAAAATATCTTATGGAGGCCATAAATTTTGTCTTTGTCGACCTCGAAATGAATCTATTTTTGTGTGTTAGAAAGGTATTGAGGAGCTCTACACAATGCCAACATAAATTTGGAGAAAAAATTTACCAAGAATTTAGGGTATTCATTTTTAGAAAACTATTCCTTTCTAACATATCTCAATGCTTTGATGAATGTTGTTTTGAGAAGATTTCTTGAAAAAGGTCCAATATTTGGTATTTTGAGGGAATTTTGATAGGGCTTCGCCTCCTTATATCCTGCAAAAAGCATGAAAACATAACTTCTACCACTAATCTAGTTGAAACAAATTTTAAAAATGGAAATTGATCTATAAAACTTTGAAAATTACTCTAAAACTTTGAAATTAATCTAAAAGCTTGAGAAACTAATCTAAAAATCTTGAAAGTAAACTAGAAAACTTGAAATTAATCTAGGAAACTTGAAACTAATCTAAAACTTGAAATGAAAAACTTTGAAACTAAGTTAAAAAGCTTTAAAAATTGAATGCAATGGGGTATTGTCCCACCGGCGTGCCAAATGAATGCACCCTAAACTTTACAAAGCAAACTACAAAGCTAAACAAGGAAGGCTAACACCATTGCCACCTAATTAGCTAGGGCTCTAAGTCTAGGAATGTAACATTAAGATAGAAGCTTAAAATAATGCCTAATTAGTATGGAAATAATTCAAAAACTAACTAAACATGCCTACTAATATGATCAATTACCTAACATGGGCCTAAATAGACCTAAGGGAAAATCAAAGGATTATGGTTCTTTACTCAAACAATGGTGAAATGACCTCTCTAAATGACTTGTTAAGTCAATTTAGATTATTCATCTACTAACCTTGTTCAAGGTTTTAAGCAAGGATTAGACTTGGCTTATAAATCATATGTATTATATGAGATACAAATCAAAGCATGGTGTGTAAAATATAAAGGAATGAGGTGCACCCTTTTTATAGTTTCCTTTTGCAAGAAAATTGTATTTTGGTGCATGTGGAACTAAAACCCCAAATTAGATTAGAATATCTAATCATGATTAGACTTTGCCAATCACAATTAGTGAATTACTAAGTGATTAAAAATGTGGATCCTTAATCGACTATTTAGGGTTAATGAGGAGGCTATGATAAGATTTTGAAGCTTGTTGAGATATTGTGGAGGTGAATGGGGTGATTTTGAGTAGTTAGAAGAGGGTTTTGAGTCAATACTAGGGTATATTGACCAAATCAAGGGCAAAACAGATTAATTAGCTTATAAACGCTAATTATATGTTTTGAAGAGGATTTTGGTTTACGATTCATCGTAAACTAGCATCCTCAATGCGAAAGGGGTTACACAATCAACAATGTGGTGTTAATTGGATAATTTGGTAAGGAGCGCTAATTAATTAGCAAAATCTATAATTATAACAGATTTGGTAAGAATAAGAGTGATTTGTGTGCGTTTGGAAATAAGATTGTAAAGCGGGATTTAGGTGTCTACAATTATAGACACCATTGTAAATAAAATTCATCTTCTTCTCGTTATGCGAGGACGGTATGCCATGGCCATGTTTATTATAGTCCCTTCCTAGTTTGTAATGCCTCGGATGTTTTCTAAAGAATTATGGTAAAGCAAATTAGAGAGGAAATTTTTGATTTCTCACATCCACAAAGATAAGAGCTGTAAAATGATTGTGAAGTATAGTGACAAAAACATTGTACATCAAATGTATTGTTAGAAAGTAGATAAATAAAACCAAACAAGCTATCGATGCAAGTTTCATTGTTTTCTCGTAAATGAGACATGCCAAAATTTTCAACTTCATTTAATATATCAATCCAATAATGCTAACTAGATATGGAAGAGAAAGATACTTGATCGTGAGCAATGGTTTATAGTATAGTTGTCATTTTTTCCATAATAGTGGCTCATAATGACGAAAGGGGTATGAATCATGGAATAAAATACAACATGGAAGGGTATGGGACGATGCATTAAATTGGAGATAATTGTTGGAAATAGTTGTTGATCATACCCATATTGATGTGTCAAGCCACTTAGATAGCCATTTTATGTAAAAACGTCTCCCCATGAGTTGGGTTCCTCTTCGTGGTCACTAGTAACTATGGATAATTTCATTCGATGAAAATAGTTTTGGGGATCATCATGTATTCCATGTAAAGTTTCAAGAGTCTCTCAATCAAGTTCCAGTTCTATAGATTCCAATGCACCATGATCCCTTTTTTTTAAACAAGCTGGAAAGTGGTTTATAATGTCACTCTTATTTCAATGGAAGTATACGAAAATGTAGCAAAACAACAAAGGCATCAAATAAGCAATCTCTAACATTATATTAAAATGTATGGTCTTTGTAGAGATTAAATTTTGGTAAAAGCAGTCTCAATAGAAGGATATGTATGAGTAGTATGTGTAGACCTCTACATAAATAGGGTTATGGATGAGAGTATTTTTGCTTGGCTATCTTATTTTTCTTGGGGGCATTTTTTTGTTTTTTATCATAAAAGTATATACAAAACAGATATTTGTATTTGAATGTAAATATCTTCAAAAATGAATTTTTTGATTGAATATACAATTTACACTCATCAAATATCGTTATTTCAATATACAAGGAAAAATATCATACACGAACTAGAGCATTAAAGTGAACAGGAGCATGTAGAACATTGGTGTACTTTGAGAGAAAGGAGAACTAAAAATATATCGTCATACTTCCATTTTTTACGAGCAATTATATGAATTTATTTTATTTAAGTAATAACATTTTTTAAAAATGTTTGACCATGCTTGTCTTTCCAAAACAATTTTTATTTGACTCATGTTATTTTTTAGAGGCAATTATAAACATTTATTCCAATTATGTAAAAATAACATTTAAAAAAATTGACCATGCTTGTCTTTCCAAAACCATTTTTTATTTAACTCATGCATAATTATAGTTTATTGGTCAATGATGTTATCCAACCTCGAGCAATTAGCAAAGTGTTTTGTTTAATGATCTAGTCAATCTTTAAAAATGTTGGCTAGATTTTCTACATAGCTGAAAACCTAGGCGATCATGAGATAAATCTCCCTCATTTTGGTGAGGCTCTGTGTCGATTTGTTAATTAAAATATGCTAGTATCTATATGGGGTTTTACTTTAACTATTCAACTCATGAACCATAGTCAGTATCGTTTTGCAGCTGAAGTAGCGAGTTGTTTAAAGAAAGAAAATATTTAAATAAGAAGGAAATTATATGAACACAAGGAAGAAATAGGGAAGATGTGTAACCCAATCAATAGATAACATAGTTGATTGCATGCACATAGAAGAAACCAATAGATATCAACACACAAAAGTATGAGCAAAGGCAGCTCCATATCTAGATCTAAAATAACACAAAGTTTATTAGAAGATCTAAGATAGAAAGCTAGAAAAAAATGCACCGTGACACAAAATTCTCTCGGAAATCTACTCCTTTATATTCTTTTGCTTCAAGTGGCTCTCAGGGGTTTCAGCACAAAGTCTAGAACACAAGAATGCTACTTACAAATTCTCCTCCTTAACCCGAAGGTTCTTCTTCTACTTATAGAATGTAGAAGGGAAAGTACAAATGAGAAACTCAACTGAACTGAAACATAAACAAGAAGTAAAGATGACATTTGGCAATCATCCTCCTCTAACTTCTCCTCAAGTGACACATCTATCATTTAACTAATAGAATCGTTCCACATAACTTAAAGCAATGGTTTCAAAACCAATAACTTTAAAGTTTTACAATTTCATTCAGGAACGTGGAAAATAGAAGAAGAAAAAATAGAAGGAGAAACTCATGATAGTTGTAACATTTATATCTTCTTTTTATTCTGATACTGAATATACTTGTCGAACATATTATTTAGCATCTTCCCATCTGTCTTAGCCAAAACTTCCTTTTTTGTCCTGAACTACAGCAAGCCTTCATTCAACACCCCGATACCTACTTCCACATCCTCTAAGCTTGGCCCGAACTTCGATATCCTATCGGTAGCGGTGCCACCACCGATCATTGATGGAATTCATCATGAAAGGCTTAGTAGCTCCATCAATTCTCCCTTGTTTCATCGAAGAGACCCTTCCAGGGGAATTAGGCACTCCGTAGGAATGATCCGTGCGTATCAAGTAACATTCTGACCACTTCCTCCCGAGTGAAAGCAATGATATTTTCTGTAAAGATGATGACATACTCTTAAGTGTCTGCATCCTCTACAACATAATTCTATAGATCTCCAAATGAAAAGATATTGCAAACTCCAGTTGCTTCCCCTTCTCAACTGATCCATCATGTACAATCTATTCTCGCAACCAACACTTCTCTTGACACTTATTGATTTTGGCCAAAGTACTCAGGTTACTCTCGCAACTGTGTTCATATCTATTATGCTCATCATCGATTGCTTGGTGATCTGCTTTGCATCTTTCATAACCTTTGAAAGGAACGATAACCAGATCATACCAAGCCAAGAACACAGATGCGAATCAAACACCACAATCAATAAGATGAAAGCAATTCACCAGAATAAATTTACATAAAACCTTTGCAAACAAATGAGCAGCAATATCATATATTATTATGGAACTCAATGCAATACAATGAGAATGGGCCTTGCTTAAATAGGCAAGGAATAAAAATCTAAGAACTAGTCAAGGTCATAGATCAAGCCATAAATCAAAGAAATAACTAGTCATCAAAGAACTAGTCAAGACCATAGATTTAGGAGAGAACTAGACATCAAGGATCTAGTCAATACCATAGATCAAGGAAAGAACTAGTCAATACCATAGATCAAGGAAAGAACTATACCTAACAACTAGATAATATCTCCTAATATCTAAATAAGATAAAATAAATATCCACACACATAAGTGGGTGAGGATAAATATAATAAAGGTAAATAAAGTACCTAGGTGAACATGAGCTAAGGTAAATACCTACTCTAACAACCTTTAGGCGGGGCCGGCACCTCTCCAAGTTGTCTGGAAGCTTGACGAATAATCGAATTTTCCATTCGTCAATAGCTTTCACCGTTACTTGCATCTTCCACTTCTGCATCGAGATGATTAGTCACCTATTCTTGAGCTGAAATGGGCTGAGTGGAAGATTTAGTAACCTTGGCAATGATCTCGCACAACCGAGATACACCTTACAAAGTTTGACTTTCTCTACCTTTTCTTTGTCAAGCCTAAGGAATAGAGCATCTATCAATGTCTGTGTATCCTGCTTCAATCCTTCTATGGTGGCTTGATCGATAGGTACTCTAGTTACTGTTATGTCTTCTGCCGTGAGCTCATCCTCTTTCTTCCCTTCCACCAGAACTGACATCTCAGCAAACTTCTGCCTTGACTCCTCGATGATCAACCTTGAAGTTACCTTAGCAACTTTAGGTTTTCTGTCTTTTCCACCTAGACTCAGGAGCAGCTGCAAGTCATGTTTCTCCAAGTTCATTTCCACTCTAGCTTCTAGAACCAACTGTGAAGTCAGCCATTCTAAGAAATTACTTCTCGGAGAATGAGAAGTTGCTGGGTGTACTACTATCTCCTGCTCTGATTCCTCTCCATCAGAAACCACTACAGTGTTATGGTTGTCATCCTCTGAATCATCCAAAGACAAAGATCTTTCAAACTCTGCCATCTGCAGCTTCAATGTTTCTTCACGAATAGGTGCTGAACGGAGCAGTTGAGGAGTGAAGATAAATGTTTCTAGATTCAACTGAGGAATGGCAAGTGTCATACTAAGGTGCAACAAAGGATGAAGTGCTCTTGGATCTTTGGAGAAGCCAGAACTAATGTCATAGCCATGGAAGTGATATTCTCCTTTGATTGAGACCTTCTATGTACTTTCATCTTCTCGAGCCTTATGCTTCTTTCTCCTCCGTGCTTCCTCTTGAGGGAATCTCTGTGCTGAAGTTTCTGTGACTTCATTCATCAAGGCGATATCCTTCAATCAAACTAGTTTAAACTATTCACCAAAACAACGCCAGACCTTTCCTCAATTGTATGGCAACCTACATTCTCTGAAGTACGGCTCTATCTCCTCCTATTTGATGGTATGTGTCAAATAACACAATCCCATCATCTTTGAGATCCACAAGTATTTGTGTTAATCCAAATTCGAACACTTGCCGTGCTAATAGCCTGTTGAAATCCTTCTTTCTAACCTCGTACTCACTTTTGCACTTCATCCAGAAATCCTCTAATGAAAGCACATGTGTGTACTCCTAGGAGATCATCTTCATGGCTACTCCAAATGGATCAAAGTTCACCATGCTAAGAAGAACTCTTGCTCGTACTCAGATAACATTTCCGCTTCCAATCCTCGAGCTTTATGAATGCTCTGGCAGCTATAATGTCCCACAGTGATCGGGAAGAAGCCCGTAGACATGTGTCGATTCGTTTAAAAAGTCATGCATCTCCACAAGTTGTCTGCTCACTCCATAGTGATCAATCTATTATTCGATATCTGGGCGGCTTAACTGGCTCTCCAAAAAATCTGGTGACCCTAAGGTATGTGAAATCTGCAAACTGAATGAAGAGACTACCAATTCTGGACACAACTTCCCACGCTTCCTTGCTCACCCTGTTGGCCTTCAGATCCCTGTCTAGCCTGCAAATGAATTCGTAGATGAATCCATCATTGACTACTTTGAAATATTTTCTGCACGTAGGTACAATAATTTGTGGGTAGCACTTGAAAATGGGGTCCTTGGATAGAACACCACATCTATCCAGCTTGGAGAAGATGCCTTGTGAGGCTGCTACGTATACCAAGTAGGAAGTCATTTTGAAGCTGAAAGTATGCTTCACATTCTGAAGTTTTTGACCAATATTGTCATTAATGATTTCCAATCAATTGATTATTAAATCCACTTTGTTGATTTCAATGGTCTGATGAAAGCATACATCCATGTGTGGAAAGTGTGAGCGTTTGCTTCGCCATTTATCTTGCATAACAATTTGGCAATATCATCTACCTCTGTACTGCAGATTGGACCGTAGAAGAGTTCTTGGGAACATGGAAGGAGATCTGGACTTCCTCATGCTTCATCAAGGTAGTATCCCTTAAATCAAAGAACAAGTTTGAACTATTCACCGAATAGCGCGGACCTTTCCTCAATTTTATGGCAGCCCCTACGTTCTCATGAAGTATGTCTCTATCTCCTCCCATTTGATGGTATGTGTCAAGTAACACAATTCCATCATCTTTGAGATCCGTAGGTATTCGTGTTAATCCAAAGTCAAACATTTGCCTTGCTTGATAGCCTCTTGAAATCCTTCTTTCTAACCTCGTACTCACTTTTGCACTTCATCCAAAAATCCTCTAATGAAGGCACATGTGCGTACTCCTGGGAGATCATCTTCCTGGCTACTCCAAATGGATCAAAGTTCAGTCATGCTGGGAAGAACTCTTGCTCGTACTCAGATAACATTTCCGCTTCCAATCCTTGAGCTTTATAAATGCTCTGCGGCGCTTATAATGTCCCAAAGTGATCGGAAGAAGCCCATAGACATGTGTCATTACGACTATAGGTCGTGCATCTCCACAAGTTGCTTGCTCACTCCATAGTGATCAATCTATCATTCGGATATCTCGGCAGCGACTTTAACCGGCTCTCTAGAAAATCTGGTGATCCCGAGGTATATGAAATCTGCAAACTAAATGAAGAGACTACCAATTCGACACAACTTCCCAAGCTTCATTGCTCATCTGTTGGCGTTCGGATCCCCGTGTCTAGCTCGCAAAAGAATTCATAGAAGAATCCATCGTTGACTAATTTTAAATATTTCCTACACGCAGTACAGTGAAGTTATAGGTAACGCTTGAAAATGGGGTCCTTGGAAAGAACACCACATCTATCAAGCTTGGAGAAGATGCCTTATGAGGCTGCTACGTATACCAAGTAGGAAGTCATTTTGAAGCTGAAAGTACACTTCACGTTCTAGAGTTGCTCACCAATATTGTCACTAATTATTTCTGACCAATTGATTATTGAATCTACTTTGTTGATTTCAGTGGTCTTGATGAAAGCATACATCCATGTGCGGAAAGTGTGAGCGTTTGCTTCGCCATTTATTATGCATAACAATTTGGCAATATCAACTACCTCTTGTACTAGATTGGACAAGAGAAGATTTCTTGGGTACTTGGAAGGAGATCTGGACTTCCTCATGTATCTGTTTTTATTATGTTCACGCATCAACTCTATGATTCTCACACTGCTTCAACATCCTAAATGCTAATAGAAGTCACCACCTTTCATGCCGGAATCTTCAAACAATAATTTATGAACTATGCATCCAACTAGATTATTGTTTTCCTGTAGCATCTCGGGCCGGTCTGGATGATGGATGGTAACACCTAGTGCACTCCATAACGAACTATGGCATAAGCCGTGTGGGAAATGCTACGGCTTGAATAATTCCACTTTGCTTTTAACTACACACATGAGGGAAGTCTTCCTGCTCTGGATCTATCAATCAATTCAGAAAGAGGTTCCGGACCTAGATCTATGTCTCCAATGTTTGTGAATTTGGAAGTGATGTATGACTCCATTGTGCTCTCTTTTTCATCTCTCTTTGCCATGGCTATGTCTATCTTTGTCTGAACAATTCTTTTTCTTCTTACTTGACCGGAATTCTTCAAAACTGGTGCAGATCTGGATAATTCTTCAGATTCGGAGGATATATTCAATGTATTGGACATTGATTTAAGCTCCCTTTCTCTTATAAATCACCTGAGCACCTGTATCACTTATGCAAACAATTATCCAAACACAAATCAACCTCCTCCAACATGTGCGCCAATTCTGGAAGCTTTTAGCATTAATTACACCTTCTTCTGAGCAAAAATCCTTTCCAAATGGGGCACACTTTTTGTTTTGGTTGCACTTCTTTGCTTGTGAATTAATTAATTCATCCTTATAAGCAGCCCCTTTATATAATCCTCATGATTCTATAATTAATTAATGTCTTTCTTATTCCCAGCAATTAATTAATTAATTAATAAGCTTCACTCTTCAAATGGGGTGCCTATTTTGTGCATGCTCATGGCTGCCATTAAATAAATTAAATTTATTTAATTTTAGCTTACCTTCCAGTTAACTCAAGCCTCACAGTATGCTTTGACTTTAGCCACTGAAAATAGGAATTAATTTAATCATTTAATACTTAAAAAAGTATTATTTCTCTCCCAAATGGGGCACACTTTTTGACATGAAGGGGTTGCATTAAATAAATAAAATTTATTTAATTTTAGAACTGTGTATTTCTAACTTTCTTTTGTCCTCTTTCCTTTGTTGACTTTTCCACAAGCCTAGGTGCCAAAATTGGAGAAGAAATTAATTAAATTAATTAATTTAAGGTTGTCTTTCATTCCCTAAAGGGGTCGCACTTTTGGCATAAGAGATTTCTATTTTTAAAAGTCGGATGACAATAGGATTATTTACCCTGCCAGGGCATTTCCTGCCTTCCTGTTGCCTCTAATTTTCCCATTATGACTTAAGTGGTGTTGCTTCCATGGGAAAAATTACTCTGCTAGGCGTAGTACAAAATTCTCACCGCTATAGCTTCCAAATATCCCATGATCCACTTTAAACCCCTTATTCCAAAAAATGCGGCCAACCCCAGAAAAGTTTTTTGGTGCACGAATTCATCTTTTCCAAGAGAACCAAACCTCCGATGGCGAATTTCTTTTGGCACAATGTGCGTATGCAATCTTCAGATACTCTAGGCCAAGAATCAAGCCCAACCGACAAAGGAATTGATCCAAATAAATTTCATAGAAATTGAAACGAGAAAACACAAAAACACAAAACGTTGCCAGAAGTCACAAATAAAGCCCAGGATTCATTCTTGGTTAAAACCCTACTGGTATATGGGAATAATGATATGTATGATCACAACAGAGTTAAACCGGAGCACAAATTGCCTCAAACAGGGCTCAAAATAATTAAATACAAATTTCCCATACGTAAATCCTGACGACAAAATAAAACAATTTTGGGCATCTGGGTATTTGGCTAAAATGACTACTATGGATCCTTGGGAATATCTTGACACAATACATGAACTTTCTAGCAATAAAAACACAAAACGACCCATTATTTTAAAAGTACGATTTTTTTCGAATAGGGTAGTCCTAGATTTCAGTGTGAAATCTGGGGACACCAGTCGGCTCTGTCTGTGGACATCTTTTCCTCTGTCAGAATGACAAAGGGAAAAGATGAGATCCCAACATTTCTGGTTTCGTATCTTGTCTTTTGGGCACGAGGTCAGGAAAACAAAAATGACACAACACAAAAACAAAACAAGGAAAAACAAACAAAATTTTGTTTATATACATACATGTTTTACCCTTTTTCATGTCCGGAATAGCTTCAAGTGTTTCCCATTGAAAGGAAATGGCAATTCAACTCCATCCTGATAAGCAAGAATGAAGCTATCTGCTCTGGTGATCTTTTTAATCACAAAAGGCCCTTTCCATAATGAATCAAATTTTCCATGCATGCCTTTGTCTTCTCTTCTTTTGTCCCATAAAAGGACCCAGTCATTGACTTTAAACTTTCTTTCCTTGGCCTTTTTATCGAAGATGAATTTCACCTTCCTTTGATGCTCTGTCAATCTATCTAAAATTTGAGTCTGTGTACCTCCCTCAATTTAGTCAAGTACATTATCTTTTTATCAACAACATCGGTGAATGTTGAATCCTCTAGGGGTCTTGAAAGTTGTAGGGCAGGTAGTTCCAAGGTAAGAGGCAACTTTATGTCTCTTCCATATAATAGCTGAAAATGGGACATGCCTATCGCCCTCTTTGGTGTAATTCTATCGGCCCATAATGCATCAAACAACTTCTTATGCCAAGTTCTTTGATTCTCCATTACTAGCTTTCACATGATAGTCACCAAGTTTTTGTTACTTGATTCAGCTTGGCCATTCCCTTGTGGATAGTAGTTGGAGGAATGTACTAGCTGGATCCCATGAGTGTAGCAGAAATTAACGAGCTCCTCAGAAGATAGATTTGGGGTGTTATCTTCTACTATTTTGTTGGGCACACCAAACCTAAAACAATATTTTCCTTTATAAAACTACACACCTCGGCGAAGTGGTGTTCTTCACGAGAATGGATTCTACCCACTTACTTGAAATAATCGAGTTTGTCAGAATATAGTGATGGTGGCACTTTGAGGTCGGGTTGAGCATACTAATAAAATTCATTCCCCATTGCTGGAAAGGTTCTTCAATTACAATTGGTTTTAAAGGTAATGTAGGCAATTTTACACGCCCAACAAAGTGTTGGCACGCTTGGCACTTAGCTACCCACTCTGCAGTATCTTGAAAAAGTGTGGGCCAGTAATACCTTGCTCTGAGGATCTTGTGTGTAGTGACTCGGGCTAAGAAATGACCACCGCAAGCCATGTCATGAAATTGTTGTAAGAGCTGATCCTGTTGAGCTTTATCCACGCATCGGAGAAATACGCCATCAATCCCTCTTTTGTATAAACCATTATCCCAAAGAACAAAATCTTTGGACTTTAGTTTAATAGTTCATTTCTCTTTCTGAGAAATTTGATCCGGGCATTCTCCATACATCAGAAAATAGGCAATGTTACTGTACCACTCCTCCCCAGATCTATAAAAAGTACCATAGGCAAATCTTCATCTATCTCTTCTTGATCTACCTCTGGTGTTGTTGCTTTCATCTCCGTCATTAATTCACACTAGACCTCTTCCTCGAACCAGCTTTGTAGGTTTGATATCCAGGTCATATTCTTGAACTTTCGTCACCCATGTGCCTCTTAACAATCCTAACTCTTGTTGAGTGAGGATAGATTTCACTGCATATATTCTGAACCAAGACCACAGTGTGTGAGGAAAGAATATAATACCTGAATGCTTTACACGCCTTCACCACTGCATATGCATGCTTTTCCATTGGAGTATATTTCAACTCATAAGCTTTGAGAGGCATGCTCATGAAAGCAATCGGAGCTTCTACATCCTCCTGATTCTTCTGCATCAAGATTGCTGACATGGTGTGTTAGGAGGAATAACAATAAATAATAAATTCTTTACTAAATTCGGGTGAAACCAAGACTGGGCATTTTGATAAGACCTCCTTAATCTTCTCAAAATATTCCTTCCCTTCACTGCTCCATTTGAAATCTTGTGTCTTCTTCATCATATTTGAAATATGACGGGTTAGCTCAGCAAAGTTAGGAATGAATCTCCTGAGAAAATTAACTTTTCCAAATAAAGAGTGAAATCCTTTTTTGGATGTTGGCAATGGCAAAGTCTAATGGATTTGACACGTTCGGATCTATCTTGGTTCCTTCCTTGGAGACAATGTGCCCTAGTAGCTTTCCTTTTGTTACAACAAAGATATATTTCTTAGGGTTCAAGAAATACCATGTTTGTGGCATTGTATGAAAACCTCTTCTAGATTTGAAATGTGCATGCTTCTGTCCTTGGAAAAGACTGTCAAATCATCAAGGTACACCACTATGCTTATATCCTTGAGATGAGAAAAAGCTAAATCCATAGCTCTTTGAAATGTAGCTCCAGCATTGATCAAACCAAACGACATTTTCTGATAAGAAAAGGTTCCCCAAGGTGTAATGAATGTTGTTTTGTATTGATCTTCTTCAGCCACATTGACTTGATTGTAGCCTGAGAAACCATCAAGCATGGAAAGCATCTCGAGATCTAGTGACCACTGCGAGTGTGATCCATGATGGGGATGGGGTAGTTATCTTTCAATGAGGCTTGATTGAGGTTGCGAAAATCTACGCACAACCTAATCTCGCCACTCTTCTTTCTCACAGGAACTATGTTGGCTAACCATTCGGAGTGATGTATGGGATAAATTATCTTTGCATCTAACACTTACGGATCTCTATAAAGATAGTTCCAGAAATGGTAGGGTTATGCCGCCGCAGCTTCTACTTGAAAGGATTTTGTTATGGTTTTAATGGGATGTAGTGTTGAACTTCTGCAGGCTGATATGTTTTCAGATCCTAGTAAGACCAGGCAAAAACATCCATGTATTTCTTAAGAAGATTTGTGAAAGCTTCTCTTTCTACCTCTGAACAACACTTACCTAGATTTACTAATTTGGGGTCATTATTGGCTCCCAAATTTAGTAATTGTGTATCGGAGGAAGAACCTTCCCCACTTTCTTCATTCTTTTTAAGCATCTGATCATGTTTGTCGAACATTTCCTCAAGAGATACCAAGCCTTTGGGAATTTTATTTCCCTTTAGCTGGATAATCTCCTGACTTCCTGAGACATCTACATCCATTTCTCCCATAGTAGTTTGTCTCGAAGGTGAATTTCTTCCCTCATAGTAGATCTCTTCGAAGTTGTCCTTTTGTTGGAGAAATGCAACAATCTGCTTGTCATCGTTAAAAACTTGCCATTGTTGGATGTTGTCAGGAACTTTTGGGTGGAAGACCATCTCAACTTTGTAATCCCCCTATCTAAAAAATGTGGGAGGCTGATCTAGATTTAACAAAGCTGCAGTCACTGCAAGTGAATCAGCTCTTGAATTTTGTTCTCTCGGAATGTAAGATACCGAGAAAGCTGAAAAATCTAGGATAGCAGAGTAGACTCGATCTCTATAATGCAAAAGTTTTCCTTTTTACTTGATAGAGACCTCTTATATGAACAATCAGCTCATCTCCCTTTGCATGTAAGAGCTTGATTCCCATTGTTCTTGCCTGCTCCATACCTAACAATAGTGCTTCATACTTTGTTGTGTTGTTAGTATTTTCAACATCAATTTGAAGGAATGTGCATGCACTTTTCCCTCAAGAGATAAGAACAACACCTGCACTAGATCCAAATGAACAACAACTGCCATCAAATTCCAGAGACCAAACCTTGTTGTCAAGTTGATGTGGTTCTTGAATCATAGGTTGAACTTCTTCTTTATCCATTTCTAGATAATAGACTCCATGATCAGATTCTTGAAACAAGATCTAAGATCTAGGATCTTCAGACTTTGATACTGTGTACTTGGATTTCTTCTCAGGTTCTAACTTCTAATTAACTCCTTTGATTGGTATGTGCACACAAGACCAATCCATCTTGACTTCTCTCACCCAACTCTTTACAGAAATTTCTACTCAACAACATGCCATAAGAGACTGGGATGTTTGCTACAAGGATAGTCATTTTTAGTCTTTTATCTGGAAAAAGCAAGCAAATCTTGCTGTGCATCTTTGATTTTCCCAACAAGAGGAACTTGCCTTTCCATTGAATAGCATCTTCCGATGGTTTTTTCAATGTGAGACCTAAGGCATCAACAACTTTGGCAAGCATGACGTTGTCAGAAGCTCTAGAGTCCAAAATGTAATTGCTCAATTTGTACCCGTTGATAAGCAATGATACATAAAATGGCTCGATCCTTTCCGATGTAGCAGGAGAAGAAGTAGAAGGAGAAGAACTTGCAGCCGCATTATTTGAAGGAGGAGTAATCTTTGGACTTGACAAGATACCCCGTGAAGTATTATTTGTTGGAGGGTTGGGACCATTACTTTGCACATACTTGACCAATCTATTTAGCTGATCAAGAAATGCCCTCAAATACTCAGCTTCTGACATTTGGACCTTGGTCTTCTTGATATGATCGATGATGTCAAAGTTTGACTTGCTTCAGTTGGATGTGTGTTGGCCCTTTGCTGTGAATTGAAAGAATTTGAATATTTATCTTTGGGAGCTAATGAAGAAGGAAGAGGGCTGCCTCTTTTTAAGATAGTAACATCCGGCCTAGGATCTTCTCTTTCTCTTCTTTGGCCACTTGTGGATGCTTCGGCATTTTGGCGTGTCTGAGGACCTTGTGAACACCACAAATGTGTGACCATTAGAATCTTCAAAAGATTCATAATAGCCATCATCAAATTCGTAGTCCAGGTAACCAATATTGGAGTCACCCAGGGATCTACAAAGTCTTCATCATCAAATGATTCGTCAATGCCTAGATCTTCTTCATTAGTTTCCAAGTTATTCCTTGGAGCAGCTTCAATTGCCAACCACTGTGGTGTAGTAGCAAGTCTATTCTATTTTGATTTTGATTTTGACCATTAAAGGTCCGAGTAGGAGCTATTCTTGAAGGGGTCGCATTTCCTGCTTGAGAGATCTACTTCTTGATTTGTAGCATGTCATTAGCCAATCTTTGTAGCAAAGGATCTAAAGTACTTGAAGAAGCTCCATCACCTTTGTGAGATGGTTGTTTGAGTTTTCCAGCCATGATCAAGTCATCTTCAACTTCCACGGAACATTTTGTGCTTCAAGTAGATTCACAGGTCTTGCCCTTCTCAGTGATATCCAACTTCGGGCAACAAAGCGTTTATAAAAAAAATGTCTTTTGATTTTCATCACTCAATGCGGCGAAAGTGGGGATTTTATATAAAATCCTTTGGAACCTTGCAATAAAGTCCCACATGTTCTCACTTGGCTCTTTCTTCAACTACGTCAGTTGAGTGATCAACGTGCTAGCGTCCTCTGCAGGCTTGAATCTTTTCAGAAATTGCTCACGCATAGTCACCCAATTGGTTATGGTGTCAGGAGCTAGCCGATAGAACCATTCGCCAGCCAAGTCGTGTAGAGTCTCAATGAAGAGTCTGCCGAGACATCTTCATGCTCCACTACAAGCACACCACAAGATATGAAGAAGGCTGCCAAATGATCATCCGGGTTTTGCTTTCCATCTCCAAAGAATTTTGGAAAATTCTTTCTGGATCCTTTTGGCAGATCGTGCATAGGTGGAGCCAAGTTCAGTGGCCCAAAAGCTGCTCCCCATGGGATAGGTACTATCTGGTTCGATTCACCATGATGAATGGGGCAATGTCTTCTCCTTGTGTAGACTTGGTGAATAATTCCAGCCGCCGGATTATGCTGAAGACGATCCGGATCTGGATGGGTGTGCACTCTCCTTCCTGGTGAGAGACTAGATCTGCGGCTTCTAACTTGAGGAGGATGATTGAAATTGAATTGCTCCTGCAGTCTGAAGAAATGATCAGTCCTTCCTTGCGCCTTCACGGATCGGGTGAATGGATGTTCAACCAGGTTGAGATTTGTATGGAAAACACTCTGATCTTCAAAAGATAAGCTTTGATCTACAAAGATAGTTGTTCCCCAGTGGAGTCGCCAAAAACTGTTGGCTAGATTTTCTGCATAGCATAAAACCTAGGCAGTCATGAGATAAATCTCCCTCATTTACTGGTGAGGCTCCCATGTCAGATTTGTCAATTAAAATATGCTAGTATCTATATGGGGTTTTACTTTAACTATTCAGCTCATGAACCATAGTTGTATAGTTCTGCAACAAGTAAGTAGTTGTTTAAGAAAGGAAATATTTATAGAAGAAGAAGGGAATTATATAAACACAAGGAAGAAATGGGAAGATGTGCAACCCAATCAATAGATAATAGAGTTGATTGCATGCACATAGAAGAAACCAATAGATATCAAACACACACAAATTATAAGCAAAGGAAACTCGATATCTAGATCTAAAATAACACAAAGTTTATTAGAAGATCTAAGATAGAAAGCTAGAAACAAAATGCACCGTGACACAAAGTTCTCCAAAAATCTGCTCCTTTATATTCCTTTGCTTCAAGTGGCTCTCAAGGGTTTCAGCACAAAGTCTGGAACACAAGAATGCTACTTACAAATTCTGATCCTTAACCCGAAGGTTCTTCTTCTACTTATAGAATGTAGAAGGGAAAGTACAAATGGGAAACTCAACTGAACTGAAACATAAACAAGAAGTAAAGATGACATCTGGCAATCATCCTCCTCTAACTTCTCCTCAAGTGACACATCTATCACTTAACTAATAGAATCATTCCACATAACTTAAAGCAATGGTTTCAAAACCAATAACTTTAAAGTTTTACAATTTCATCCGGGAATGTGGAAAATAGAAGAAGAAAGAATAGAAGAAGAAAGTCATGCCAGCTGTAACATTTATATCTTCTTTTTGTTCTGATACTGAATATACTTGTCAAACATATAATTCAGCATCTTCCCATCTATCTTAGCCACAACTTCCTTTTCTGTCTAAACTGCAACAAGCCTTCGTTCAACACCTTGATACATGCTTCCACATCCTCTAAGCTCGGCCCGAACTTTGCAATATCCGACTGCAGTGCCACCAGTCTGCTGATGGAATTCATCGTGAAAGGCTTAGTAGCTCCATCAATTCTCCCTTGTACCATTAGAAGAGACCCTTCCAGGGAATTAGGCACTCTGCTAGGAATGATCCGTGTGTATGAAGTAACATTTCCGACCACTTCCTCATGAGTGAAAGTAATGATATTATCAGTAAAGATGATGCCATACTCTCAAGTGCCTGCATCCTCTTCAGCATAATTCTACAGATCTCCAAATGGAAAGATACTGCAAACTCTAGCTGCTTCCCCTTCTCAACTGATCCGTCAGTACAATCTGTTCTGCAACCAACACTTCTCCCGGCAGCTTATTGATTTCGGCCAAAGTACTCAGGTTACTCTCAGCAACTATGTTCATATCTACTATGCTCATCACCAGTTGCTTCAGCTGATCTGCTTGCATCTTTCATAACCTTTAGGTGGGCTGACACCTCTCAAGTTGTACAAAAGCTTGATGAATAATCAAACTTTTCCATTCGTCGATAGCTTTCACCTAGTTGCTTGCATCTTCCATTTCCTGCATCAGATGATCACTCACCTGCTCTTGAGCTGAAATGGGCTGAGTGGAAGATTTAGCAACCTTGGCAATGATCTCGCACAACTGAGATACCTACTTCTGAAGTTCGACTTTCTCCGCCTTTTCTCTGTCAAGCCTAAGGAATAGAGCATCTATCAATGTCTGTGTATCCTACTTCAATCCTTCTATGGTGGCTTGACCGATAGGTACTTTGGTTACTGTTATGTCTTCTGCGTGAGCTCATCCTCTTTCTTCCCTTCGCCGGAACTGACATCTCAGCAAACTTCTACCCCGACTCCTCGATGATCAACCTTGAAGTTACCTTAGCAACTTTAGGTTTTCTAGTCTTTTCCACCTAGACTCAGGAGCAGTTGCAAGTCGTGTTCCTCCAAGTTCATTTCCACTCTAGCTTCTGGAACCAACTGTGAAGTCAACCATTCTGAGAAATTACTTCTCGGAGAATGAGAAGTTGCTGAGTGTACTACTATCTCCCACTCTGATTCCTCTCCATCAGAAACCACTACAGTGTTATGGCTGCCATCCTCTGAATCATCCAAAGACAAAGCTCTTTCAAACTCTGTCATCTCTGCAGGCTTGAATGTTTCTTCGAGGAGCAGTCTTTGAATGGAGAGGTGGCGAGGAGAGAATATGAATGTTGTCGGATTCAACTAAGGAATGGTAGTGTCTGTTGAGGTGCAACAGTGGGTGAAATCTTGGATCTTTGGAAGCCTAACTAATGTCATAGCCGTGGAAGTGATCTTCTCCTTTGATTGAGACCTTCTGTGCACTTTCATCTTCTTGGGCCTTCTGTTGCTTTCTCCTCCGTGCTTCCTCTTGAGGGAATCTCCTGCGCCGAAGTTGCCCATGACTTGATTCATCAATGCTTCATCAAGGTAGTATCCCTTCGTCAATGACACTTGATTTGAAAATATTCACCAAAATGACAGCTCAACCTTTCCTCAATCGTATGGCAGCCCCCTACGTTCTCCTGAAGTATGACTCTATCTCCTCCCATTTGATGGTATGTGTCAAGTAACACAATCCCATCATCTTTAAGATCCGCAGTATTCGTGTTAATCTAAATTCAAAACTTTCCGTGTTGATAGCCTGTTGAAATCCTTCTTTCTAACCTCGTACTCACTTTTGCACTTCATCCAAAAATCCTCTAATGAAGGCACATGTGCGTACTCCTGAGAGATCGTCTTCCTGGCTACTCCAAATGGATCAAAGTTTAGTCGTGCTGGGAAGAACTCTTTCTCGTACTTAGATAACATTTCCACTTCCAATCCTCGGGCTTTATGAATGCTCTGGCAGCTATAATGTCCCACAGTGATCGGGAAGAAGCCCGTAGACTTGTGTCATTTCGACTAAAGGTCGTGCATCTCCACAAGTTGTCTGCTCAGCTCCATGGTGATCAATCTATCATTTGGATATCTGGGTAGCTTAACCGGTTCTCCAAAAAAGTTAGTGACCACGAGGTATGTGAAATCTGCATGGCCGAAATGAAGAGAATACCAATTAGACAACTTCCCAAGCTTCCTTGCTCACCACCTGTTGGCCTTTAGGTCCCTGTCCAGCCTGCAAATGAATTCGTAGAAGAATCCATCGTTGACTACTTTGAAATATTTCTTGCACGCAGTATAGTAAGTAAGTCATGGGTAGCACTCGAAAATGGGGTCCTTGAAAAGAACACCACATCTATCTAGCTTGAGAAGATGCCTTGTGAGGCTACTGCGTATACCAAATAATAGAAGTCATTTTGAATATGAAAGTATGCTTCACGTTAGGAGTTGCTCACCATATTGTCGCTAATGATTTTTGACCAATTGATTATTGAATCAGCTTTGTTGATTTCAATGGTCCTGATGAAAGCATACATCCATGTGCGGAAAGTGTGAGCGTTTGCTTCATCATTTATCCTGCATAACAATTTGGCAATATCATCTACCTCCTTTACCAGATTGGACCGCGGAAGAGTTCTTGGGTACTTGGAAGGAGATTTGGACTTCCTCATGTATCTGTTGTTCATTATGTTCACACAGTCAACTCTATGCTTCTCCCACCTGCTGCCGGCATCCTAAATGCTAATAGAAGTCACCACCTTTCGTGTCAGAATCTTCAAACAATAATTGATGAACTGTGCGTCTAACTGGATTATTGTTTTCCCTGTAGCATCTTGGACTAATCTTGATGATGGATGGTAAGACCTAGCTCGGACCTAGCTCACTCCATAACGAACTGCACGGCAATTGGGCATGTGTGGAAACAGCTGCAGCTCGAATAATTCCACTACTTTTAACTACACACATGAGGGAAGTCTTCCTTGCTCTGATCTATCAATCAATTCGGAAAGAGGTTCCGGACCTAGATCTGTGTCTCCAATGTCTGTGAATTTGGAAGTGATGCATGACTCCATTGTGCTCTCTTTTTCATCTCTCTTTGCCATGGTTGTGTCTATCTTTGTCTGAACAATTCTTTTTCTTCTTACTTTCGATGAATTCTTCAAAACTAGTGCAGATCTGGATAATTCTTCAGATTCGGAGGATATATTCAATGTATTGGACATTGATTTAAGCTCCCTTTCTCTTATAAATCACTTGATGAATTCTGTAATTAATTGAGACAAAGATGGCAATGGAACATGAGCAATTATTTTAATCAAAAAATCACAAATCAACCTCCTCCAATGTTTTATTTGCATGCCAATTGAATTTTACCAAGCTTTTAGCATTAATTACACCTATCCAGAAAAATCAACTCCTTGACCAAATGGGGAAGCTTTTAGCATTAATTTTGTTCTTGAAATGGGGCACACTTTTTCACTTCTTTGCTTGTGAATTAATTAATTCATCCTTATGGCAGCCCCTGCTTATATAATCCTCATGATTCTATAATTAATTAATGTCTTTCCTATTCCTGGCAATTAATTAATTAATTAATAAGCTTCACTCTTCAAATGGGGCGCCTATTTTGTGCATGCTCATGGCTGCCATTAAATAAATTAAATTTATTTAATTTTAGACTTCTGCTTCCAGTTAACTCAAGCCTCACAGTATGCTTTGACCTTAGCCACTGAAAATAGGAATTAATTTAATCATTTAATACTTAAAAAGTATTATTTCTCTCCCAAATGGGGCGCACTTTTTGACATGAAGGGGTTGCATTAAATAAATAATATTTATTTAATTTTAGAACTGTCTATTTCCAACTTTCTTTTGTCCACTTTCCTTTGTTGACTTTTCCACAAGCCTGGGCACCAAAATTGGAGAAGAAATTAATTAAATTAATTAATTTAAGGTTGCCTTTCCTTCCCTAAAGGGGTCGCACTTTTTGGCATAAGAGATTTCTATTTTTAAAAGTCAGATGACAATGGGATTATTTACCCTGCCAGGCAGCCTTGAAAATCCCATGATTCACTTAAGTCGTTTGACTTTCATAATGGGATTATTTACCCTGCAAGGCAGGTAATAAAATCCCATGATTCACTTAAGTGATTTTTCTTTTATTCCACAATGAGAATTTTTACCCTGCAAGGCAGGTAAGAAAATCCCGCTTGCCTGCTGCCTCTAATTTTCCCATTATGACTTAAGTGGCGTTGCTTCCATGGGAAAAAGTACTCTACTAGGCAGGTATAAAATTTCCACCTACCTGTTGCTTCCAAAAATCTCATGATCCTCTTGAAACCCCCTTATTCCAAAAATGCGGCCAGCCCGAAAGAAGCTTTTAAGTGCACGACTTCGTCTTTTCCAAGAGAACCGGACCTCCGATAGTGAAATTCCTTCTCGCACAACGTGCGTATGTGATCTCCGGATACTCCGGGCCAAGAATCAAGCCAACCGGAAAAGGAATTGATCTAGAAATTTCACGAGAAAATGAAATGGGAAAACACAAAAACATAAAACATTGCGAAGTCACAAATAAAGCCCATGATTCATTCTGGTTAAAACCCTCTTTTGGTATATGGGAATAATGATATGTATGATCACAACAGAGTCAAACGGAGCAAAATTGCCTCAAATGGGGCTCAAAATAATTAAATACAAATTTCCTGTAGGTAAATCCCGACGACAGAATAAAACAATTTGGGGCATCTGGGTATTTGGCAAAAATGACTACTATGGCTCCTTGGGAATATCTTGACACAATACAACAACTTTTTAGAAATAAAAACACAAAACGACCCATTATTTTAAAAGTATGAAATTTTTTTCGAATAGGGTAGTCCCGCATTTCAAGGTGAAGCAGGGACACCAAAAACATATAAACTAAGCAATTATGTTTCTCTTAAGATAAGTCCATTTTGCTATAATGGGCAGCAATTGGAAGGATTCAAAACTCGCTACTTAGAAGGTGATCTCTTTACACATCCGTCAAGTATATAAGAAATTACACGATGATATAGATTTTAAGTTATTAGATTAAAATTGTATTATTAGAGATGATTCCAAGATATTTGAATTACCATCACATAACCAAGGAATAAAAATTCACGGCCTGCAAGACATTCCCACCTTGTGTTTGATTTAGATGCACAACCTTGTACTCGGTTTATAAAGGATAGATGTGGATGCCTCAAGGAGTAATGAAGGATATGCTACTTCCTAGGAAGACATCTATGATTTTATTAATAAGCTACAAAAATGTTTGATAGTCACTTAGAGGGAGTATGGATAGGTTTTCTCAAGAACAATAACAATGAATAATGCGAGCTCCAACTATGAAAAATTATTATGTGTTTATTAATCGAGTATTTAAAATTTGTGTAGACCACATTCAAATAGAAAATTGTGAAGCTTTTGGCATGTAAACCTTATCGGTGGTCTTCTCTAATGCTATATGTGTGTTCGTATCTCACCTAATACTTATATAAAGCCGGGGTGATAATTTTTAAAATTCTTAATTTTTCTATATCAATTTTTAAATATATCAAATTTATATTTTTACAACATTATTTCAATGTTTAATTTTTTTACTACCCAAAGGTGGTGACATGATGATCTAGATAAGTCAATTTAAATATATGTTTCACGCATTATAAATCACTTTCATGTCAATATAGATCTAATATTGATGCATGTCAACTTGTAGGGTGAGTATGAAAGCTTAAAATTCAAGATTTTCAAAGCATCGGAAACATGACAAGTTCCAAAAATTTGATTTCTCATGATAGTGTTGAATTTTTGTGTATAAAAGCTCTGTATCGAAATAAATCAAGTATAGTGCAAGTGACAACAAGATTATAAAGTCAAAATTAATAGTTTTGGTGGTTAGAATTGATATCCATCTTTGAGTGGTATGATCCTTGATGAAACTGTATATTTATAGGTTATTCATGAAAATAAAGGGGTTCAAGGATAGGAAGAAAATGCTCTTCCCCATCTAATATATGTTACTAGAAAAACGCACTAAGTTTCTTTATCATTATAAAATTGGAGACATGAATGTCATGGTAATTTGACTTTCGTTATCTTTTTTCCACGAGTTTCAATGACAAGGCTTGTGCATAACACCCGAATATATTTAATTCGGGTGAACTAAAGTGAGATGAATATGTATTAAATCTATTGACAAAGAACCAAAAATCCACATGAATATGTAATATATAATGTCATTTGTTATTAGTTTCGATTACATTTGAGTATATATAATATTATATCATTAGTTTTGTGTGTTGGGATTTTTAGGCAAGAGTATAAATAGTGATGAGCAATGCTCCTTTCACACTTATTCTAGAATCTGCTATGCATGTGAACTATTACAAAGTCATAAAACATGTTATGTGCTTCTTCCTTCACTATAATTTTGAAAGAGAGTAGTTTTGTGCAATTTCCTTAATTAATCCATAGACGTCTTAAGGATGATCCCTTTGGAAATAAGTTGAAATTAATAGTCAAAGTAAGAGATAATTTTAAAAGTTACGAACTAGTTAGGCGGGTTTCGTAGATGATGAATTAAGATCACAAAAAGTGACATGAAACCCATGGAAAAGGTAGAGTAATCACCTTATAGATCATTCCCCCATAAAAGATACTTGGTCTTGTAAATACCGCCAATACTATCCTAAATGAGGTCACCTTGAATAGGTGATAAAAAAATACTTGAAGGGTAGTTTTAATTTAACTTATGTAATGGTAGAAGTTTGCAAGGGAGTAAGAATAAGAGAATAGTCTATTTTAAGAGTCATTGTAGAAACTAAAATAAACCTTGAAGATACTTTATGATACAATTTTACTTAAGTATTAACATGTCTGTCCATTTATCTTAAGCAGGGTTCCCAGATTTTGTGTCCCCTTGTTCTTATGAGGATTTGAGAAATACTTTTGGATAATATTCTCTCCTTATAGCAGCACCTTAGACTATGTCAACATTAACTCCATGCAATAACTATGCTCCTCCTTCACTAGTTACACAAGAGGCCTTGAAGGTTGCTAGTTGTAGAGCTATAAATCAACACTTGCCAGGGGTAAAGTGGTGTAATCACTATCCTCTCTACACTTAATTTTGTTTCCATCCCATCATAGTATCATTTATAGGATTGTGCTTAGGTTTTTATTAATTACAACTTCAAAACTACTAATAGAAGAAGTAATATTCTAAAGGGTACTATGAAAAAGAGGTTTGAATATTAAAGAAGGATGTGAACGAATGTGATTTTGGCTTTGATTTAAGAAGGATGTGAGCAAATGATATACTAATCAAAATAGGTTAATTATTACTAAACATGCTCACTTAATGTGATGTATGTAGGTAGGATGGATGTACGGATCTCACCGTTGGGGATGTTATGAATGGGCTAAAAATTCATACTCTAGGATGGCATTCTATTAGTTTCAATCCCAAGGAACTATGTTTCATGGGATGTGCACCAAGAAGCGGGAAGAAACTCGGTGTAACATAAGAGATGGGCTACATGACTACTAGAAATATTTGTAAGTAAATTATTTTCCTTCCTAGGCATGAAAAGAAATATTTTACTTAAGAGGCAAATGATGGTTTATGCTCATTTCAATCTATGGGAAATCTTGTCATTGTTAGTACTCTGTTATACCATACTTCCTACTCCGTGTTTACTACATGGGAAATCATTTGTTTCAAGATAAGATAATTACATGATAGTATTTATTCATAAATTCAAATGTAACATTAGTTCATTAGCAAAAACAGGTGTGTAAAAAAATCCAAGAATTGTCAACTAAACTTCAAATTTTTGAGTCAAAGAATTGAATAGAATGCTTTATTGTTTTTATGATAGTGAGATCTTCCTTGTAGAAACCATTTTCATGCATATCCTTAAATCTAATTTTCTTCAAAATTACCAAGAAAAATTAGCTTAAAAAGAAAATGAAAGGTTAGTGGAATCCGACTAATCATTAATAACGTGACAAAAAAATTTCTTTAATAATTTAAAATTTGTATCTCTTTTGCACATGTTTAAACAAAAAAGCATTCAATCACCAATTGATGATTATGTTGTAGCCACCATGTGGCTGATCGCGTGGAATGATAATTTTGGCAAAGAGCTCCTTAATTTATGGAAAAAGATTATGTTTGTTATAGTTTTGTAACTACAAGTGGCACGATAGAATCGGTTGAGGTGCAAGAATGAGAATAACAACTACCATCTCTATAAAGCATAATCATCAATGAATGATTGAATTCTTTTTTAGAATTACAAATTTTAAATGATTAATAAAATGTTTTTGTCACAGTATGAATGATTAGTCGGATTCCACTAACCTTTCATTTGATTTTTAAGTTGATGGAAGATGAAGATATTTGATCAAAACATGTAAAATTTCCACAACTATGATATTCCAAGCACATGCATGTTCAACCATATATCCGATGCCAAATGTATTCATGCTAGAATAATGAATGAATTGTTGACATTTAGGAAATATTTGACTTCTTCCAATGCCATAAACAAATGGATAGAAGTGTATGAGGTGTTGAATATAAAATGATCATACTGAGAGGTGAGAATGTAAGGTCTACGAGCTTCCATGAATATAAAATCTGGGATTGAGTTACAGTGACTTGGAGTTTGCCACCAAGTTAAGTGACTTGGAGTTTTCCACCAAGTTAAGTTACGGTAATAAGGCTTGTGCATAACACTGAAAAGATTTAGTTCGGTGAACACAAGCCACATGAATATGTATTAAACGTCTCTTAGCCAAGTAAATTAGAAAATACGTGAACGTGGACATTACATAATACGCCTTCACAATACATCTCCTTGTTTAACTCTCGAGCAAAAGACACAAAGACTAATGAATGTTGGATTTCTAAGCAACTCCATTTCAATTTCAATATGAAAAAATTACTTGAATCTGCGAAAAAAAAATCATTGATTTTTGCCCCAAAATGTCAATATGTCGTCCTTGTTTTTGTTTTGTAACTAGTGATGCATAGCCAAATTATGCATCCCTTGAACATATTTCCATGCCTATTATGCTTTTGTATGTATCAATGCTCACCGAACTTGAAGAAAGGTTAGGATCTCTTAGACTTGCATTTGTAAAAATTAGACATCAATCCTAAAAATGACCTCGATTTTCCTTGAAAGGAGTAAATATAAATGTACCAACAAATATTGATATCGTGTAAATTGCATAACCTCGATCTGTTGAAAAACAAAAAAATCCATTGTGCTTAAATGTCACCTTAAATATAAGAACCCTTATATGTCAAGAAACGTGCGTATCAACATCACCATGACATCACTTAAAGAATTATGTAAAACCACACTCCACTTGAATGCAAAATGTAAAACTTAACCATGGATGGGCAAATTTCCTTATATTAGACCCTCACATTTCTTGAAACGTGAATGAAGAAAACATATTTAGCCTCGTTGATAATTATTCTTTAGATGATGAAAGTGAAGATGGTATTGCATGTGACACTTTGATCCATGTATTTAACAGTCCCACAACTATACATGTTCTTCAAAATAAAAGAATAAAGTTGTTCTTGTTGAAGGGTTTAAACCACATGGTATCTTCCAAGATAAATATTCTGAAGAAATGAATTTTTTGACATTATTTTTTGGGGAATCTCGACCTCCAACAACCTTACAAATATTTTCATATCAAAAATTTGTGCAATGGGAGTTACTAAATTCGGACCATAGATTTACTTGTCACATTACCGATATTTTCTTCAAAGCAAGAAAATGTTGGTTCAATAAGTTAGTCACCATGTGGTTGCATATTAGAAAGGCCAACTCAAATTTTGAACACTTATTGCAAAATATGTCAAATCTAAACTCAACTTATAAAGGCTTTTAAAATATGATATTGGCTACATTGATTTTAAAAAAATCGAATCTCCCCAAACTATTTGCAATAAATAAGAAAAAATGTTTTCGTCATGATTCGACAATTGGGAGCAACTTTTTTACCACATTTTCTAGTGTAGAACATTGTTAGCAATCGTTTACTACAGCCCTTACAAAGCTTTACAAAAATTATCGACATTAGTTTAACTTTGACAAGCCACAGTTTCTTGATTTACATGATGACAACTTTCTTGTGAAAAATGACCTACCACATGCACTTCATTACAAACATAGATTAAATGTGTAGACACCTAAATTTCGCTTTTGCAATCTTATTGCCAAACGCACACAAATCACTCTCATTCTTGCCAATTCCATTATAATTAGTGATTTTCACTAATTAACTAATGTTTCTTACCACTTTATCCAATTAACAATGCTTTGTTGATTGTGTAACCCTTTTGAATTCAGGATGCCACTTTACGATGAATCGTAAGTCAAAATCCTCTTTAAAACAAACAATTAGTGATTATACGCTAATTAAGCCTATTTTGCCTTTGATTTTGTCAATATGCCCTAATATTGGCTCAAACCCCTCTTCCACCACTCGATTACCCCACTTTCCTCCACAACGTCTCGGAAGCTTCAAAAGCTTATCCTAGCCTTCTAATTGACCCTAAGTGGTTGACTAAGGCTCCCACATCTTAATCACTTGTTAATTCACTAATCGTGATTAGCAAAACTTAATCATGATTAGAAATTCTAATCTAATTTGGGGCTTTTAGTCCCACATGCACCTAAACAAAAGCTTTCCCTAAAGTGAAAACTATAAAAAGAACTCACCTCATTCCTTTATACTCTACACCATGCTTAAGTAACATCTCATATAATACATATGATTTCTAGCCAAGTTTCAACCCTTACCTAAAAACTTCAACAAGGTTAGTAGATGGATATTTAAAATGACTTAACAAGTCATTTGGAGAGGTCATTTCACCATTGTTTTGGAGTAGCAACCATAACCATTTGATTTCCCATTTAGGTTTATTTAGGCCCATGTTAGGTAATTAAGCATATTAGTAGGCATGTTTAGTTAGATTTTGAATTGCATTCATGTTAGTTAAGCATTCATGTAAGATTTTATCTTAATGTTACATTTCTAGACTTAGAGTCTTGACTATAGGTGGCAATGGTGTTATCCTTTCTTGATTAGTCTTGAAACTTGCTTTGTAGAGTTAGGGTGCTTTCATTTGCACGCCTGTGGGACCATACCCCATTACATTCAATTTTTAAGCTTTTTAACTTAGTTTTTAAAAAAAATCATTTCAAGTTTTCTAGCTTAGTTTCAAGTTTCCTAGATTAATTTTTAAGTTTTCTAGTTTAATTTCAAACTTTCTAGAGTACTTTCAAGCTTTTTAGATTATTTTCTCAAACTTTTTATATTAATTTCAAAGTTTTGTAGATCAAATTTTCAAGCTAGGTAGTTATTTCAACTAGATTAGTGGTAGAAGTCATGTTTTCATGTTCTTTGCAGGATATAGTGAGGCGAAGCCCTGTCAAAATTTCCCCAAAATCCCAAAGATTTGACATTTTTTCAAAAGATCCTCTCAAAATTCATTTTTAGCACCTACAAGAAAATGGTGCTTGTGCATGCGTATGTGCCTGCTTCGGAGAAAATCACCTGTGTATCTTGAGGAGCACCCTTGCAACACTGAATTTTTGGCTCTAAGTGTAAAGTGTGCTTGTGCATCCGTAAGTGTGCGTACGCCTCACTGGAAGTGCCCATGCATAACTGACTATGTAAAAATTGATAGAGGAGTGCCTATGCATTATCAGTAAGTGCATGTGCATCACTATGAGTGCATGTGCACTACTAAGAGCACCCATGCACTAAGAAGGGCACTGTGCATCAAGGTAAATTTTTATCAAATTTCAATTTTGGTGTTTTTAGGATTTTGGTCATTTTTCAAGGGTTTTTAGTTGTTTTTATCAATTTATTAATTTTAGAGCAATATTCCTAAAAAAATTAGATTAGGGTTTGATGAGTGATATGTTTTCATACTTTGTTTTGAGTTTAGAATAGGGTTGAGTATGCTCTTCTCTTGCACCTAGTGTGATCTTGAGAACCAAAACACCCCTAAACCACTTTTTGCTTCTTTGGAGTAACTAGAACAATCATCATTCATTTTGTGCTTAAGGGAAAAAACTTGCATTTTTTTACATGTACTTGATCTTTTAGTTTAAGAGATTTTTCATTTAATAAACAACCAAGACTAAAATTTGTGTATGCTCTTCCCTTGCACCTAGTGTGATCTTGGGAATCAAAAGTAATTTTATTCTTTCATTAAGAATCACATGGATAAATTGGGAATAAACCTTGTTTTCAAAATGTTTTATGGTAGTTAGTTGATTTACGAGCATTTTAATTGCTACATTTCTATGATATTGTGAATCTTTTTGAACTATTAAGCATTTTTGTAAAGGACCCAAAACACTTTTGAAAGAAAGAAAGGCTCTCTTCAAACCAAAATTATAATATTCACGTGTGATTGTAGGTTTCAAAAGGAGTACAACAAAACCACATTAAACCTAAAAGATAAAAAACACACCACAACCATCACACCGTAATTGAAGGTTTCGGTTAAGAGCTATGACTTATGACGCTTAACTAGGACATAACCCTTTTGGCATAAGCCTTAAGATACAACAATGGGGGTGGTCATAGGAACCCTAAAGTAGTTCATGCAAGAGGGAACCTTGTGAATGAAATAGGAAAGTGCTCCTACTACCGACTTGACTAGTACGCCCTTGTGAGATTAGAGTCAAAGTTACTCTATCATGACCCCAAAGATAATATAATTGAACGCACTAGTTGCTCATTGTATTATAAGGGGTAAAGTAAAGTCGGAATACTCCTTGGGAAACCTTGGAAAACTGAGCTCGTAGAAGTAATCATGTGACACCATAGAGAGAGAACCACCTAAGAAGCTTTTTGGCTTGGAGCCATTTGTTTTTGACATCATAGTTTACATAGCTCTCACAAAGTTTGTACTTTGTTAGATTCAAACTCTTGTTTTCCAAATAAGGGAAATACTATATTAAAGTTAGAGTCTTGTGATATTTCATTGTGAAATTTATTTAGTGTTACTTTGACTTAGATTTTCACTTGCCCTAAGACAAGGCAAAGCTCGGCAAAGTTGCACCAAGTATTTTCACCACCACTTGGTTTATACCTTTGTTTTCTTATTGCCCATTTTGGGACAAAAGGAAACAACTTACACGTATATCGCTTGATCATATTACATTTCTACCACTTTTGTATTCTACTTACACGACTAGGTTGTAATGCCGAGTGTAAGTGTTGAAAGTGTGCATAGTAGGTACTCACGATCAAGTAGGCCCCTTGTCTCAAAGATCCATATTTGGGACTCATTATCATCATAGTTATATGATTTCATCTTTGTGATATTTTGAGTTGTTACACTCGCCCACATTATAGTCCGTAATATTGAGATATTTACGTCTTGTTTCCATTGTGAAACTTGACCTAAATCTCTATATTATATCATTACTCTACTCGCACACATAACAGCTTCTTTTTATGCTTAGACATAATTTTTACATCCTAGCTTTGTCTTGAGTTTTTGAGTGTTGATGATACATTGTTAGCATCGAAATAACATCATTTTGACACTAAAAATATTACTTTCCCGAAAGATTGGTTCATGTGTCCGAATAGTGTCGTTCGTTGCTCACATTGCTATCATCCATTTTACAAGACTTAGATTTTGTTAGTGTCCGTAAACTAGTTTATAGTATATCTTATTAGAGGATCGTGTCACCATTCTCTTATCACTTAGGTCATGTTTGTTTCAAACTTGACCTAACTGGTAATATTGTGTTGTCACTATTTGGTTTGAAACCTATTTAGATAAATCTTAGGGAGTAAACTATTTGTTGTGACTGAATTTTAAGCATTGTACATTGTTGGATTGATTCTAGAAAAAATTGTGTCGAATATTACCTTGCTAGGGTAGCTTATTATTTATTCTTTGGTTCTTAGGGTCACATTGACCTAGTGGATTTGTGGCTATTCTATAGTCACCTATTTTTTTGATGACTTAGACTCGTTACACTATGAAAATTTAGCTAAGGTCCCTTTTTGGTAAACCTTAGTGGCAGTCTTTCACGTTGTACCTCCTATTTCGAGTATGCCTACTATGAGAATGGGATCTCAAATATTAGAAGTTGATATATTTGGAGGTGATAACCCTCTTTTAGAGGATAATCTCATGGTTGACCATAGTGGTGGAGAGGAGGACTCTCCTCGTATGAATATAGAGCATCGTCCCGCCAATTTTGACAATTACATTTTCTAAAAAAACATGAGGTTTGTATGCATGTTATGGAACTAGGAGCTAAGTTACCTTCCATGGTAGACCCTTCTCTTGTTTCCAGAATGATTTGTGGAGAAGAGGAAGTAGACCAACCTCATTGTCAGATCGTTAATGAAATGTTAAACATAGGTCATGCCTCTTCTCTCGCATGACAGAATAATGAGGAGATACCATTTGAAAATGATGGATATTATCGAATACATGTTGTTAAAATACGTTGTGAAGATAATGAGGAACATGTTCATCATGCACAACCTCCCCTAACGAAAATCGTCATGAAGTACCTATTCAAGAGGTGACATTAGAAAAATAGGTCTAAGCCTTACTCACCAATTGGAAAGTTTGGCTTCACATATACAAAAGGAACAACCCAAAGTGTTGAAACAAGCTATACCAAAGGCAAAACCTAAAGCTTTGTTTCATGAGTTCCCAATAAACACTCCTCGACGAGAGGCACAAAGATATCCTTATGAAGAGATTCTCACAACAAATAGGGGTGGGAATACACCTATATTTAATCTTACGTATAGACCTACACCACCCACACAAGATCCACTTTTCAATCAAGAGTGGTCAACTATGAAGAACACCCTTCTAGCATTGCAAGAAGGCAAAATTGATAACAATAAGAAATACTAGTTCGATGAGTTGTGCCCTTATCCGTTTGATAGGGCCATGCTACAGGTACCTTTCCCATGACACTTTGATTGTCCAAAATTTGACAAGTATAAGGGAAAAGGTGACCCTCATGACCATATAAAATACTTTTATATGGCATGCCAAGAGGTTGCGTATAACAATTATCTTATACACCTCTTCCCATGAAGCTTAGGAGGACAGGCGTAAGAGTGGTTCCTACACATTCCCAAGGGATACATAGCAACATGTCCAGAATTGGATGAAAACTTTGTATGAAACTTCTCATTCAATATTGAGAGTGATGTCACTATGATGGATCTCTGCAATGCCAAGCAAAGAAATAACGAAAACTTTGTTGCGTTTTTACGATGATGGAGGGGATTAGCTAGCCATTTTCCTTTCTCCATACCTGAAATGTAGTTAATCAATACATTTGTTCACAACCTCCATCCAGATATTACATTCCACTTACAAATGCATTGTGGCAACACATTTGAAGAGGCCATTGAAAAAGGGAGTCAAATTGAGAAAGCATTGTTAGCCTAGGGGGACTCTAAAACATTTCTCCCACAAACATAATGACTCTAAGTATAATGAAAATAGTTTATCAAAATAAGAACAAAACAATGTTAATGATGGGATAGTAGATTCTAAGTGGGTGCAAGCCGTTTAGAACCACGCACCTTTGAAGCTTACAAAGGGAAATCCTACTGAGTATAAATGTCATACTTTTACCCCTCTATCTGAATTCATATCATTCATACTAAAGTAGTTAGAGGTTGTAAACATGGTAAAGTAACCAGAAACACAACCCTATAGGGATGACACACCTAAACCATCATGGTTTAGGGATAATTAATTTTATGGGCTTCATTGTGTAAAGGGTCATAAACCGACAAGTGTTTAAGATTAAAACACTATATTCAAGACCTAGTTGAATAGGTGATATTGAAGTAGACTCCATTTGCCACTACAAAATATCCAAACGCAAACTTAGGGATATTCAAAGAGCCTTTTCCTAATCACAAAGAAAAAAATTAGATAGGGGACAATCGTCTCGAATAAGAATGTTAATTATGTGTCAAACAAAGACCATTTTGACACATTGATAGGTTGTGTTGATCCAATCATAGAATAAATCGATACAATTAGAATTAAAACAAAGAGCACATCGTGGCAATGCAATGGGCTTGCCTTGTTATAAATTTTTAATCTACTCCCCTCCTCCTTAAGAGAGTCACTATGATGTGTTAGATCAACTATAAAAGACTTCAACTAAGATTTCAATATTAGACCTTTAAAAGATCTCTAACGTCCATAAGGATATACTTTATAAAACCTTATAGGGATTAGGAGTATCTATTGATGTTGACCTAATGCATTTACGGGACATGGTAGCGTAAATCACTCCCGAAGACATATAACCTTCACTCCAACATAAGGCTTATCTCGAGAATCCCTCACATAACTTGCCCTTACATATTGAGGTAATCATCAAATGTAAGAAGGTCAAGAGAGTGCTTGTGGATGGTGGATCAAGTCTCAACATATGTACTCTCAAACTAGTTCATCAACTAGGCTACACAAAAGCTGATCTGGAGACAAAGTTCATCACCATCAAGGCGTATGACAATGAAGAATGAAAATCAGCTGGAATGATCACTTTCTCATTGGAAGTAGGTCCCATAACATATGATACAAAGTTCCATGTCTTGGACCTAGAACTCCCTTATAATATCTTGCTCGGTCGCCCATGGATTCATGTCATGCAGTGTGCCATCAACGTATCATCAGTGTTTAAAGTTGTAACATGAAGGACATAAATTTACCATACAAGGGGATCCCTAACCATTCGCTTATTGTAGAGCATTGTTGACCTATTTTCCTACAATCTACGAGTTTCCCTCTATGGAGATTATTATCCATGTTCAATTAGAGGCCATCACTTCACGAGTGGATCCAGATACCTTGTCTACCAATGAAAATGGTGTTTCCACCTTAGAACTCCCTTTGATACATGGGAGATGAAGGTCAGACCAATTGGTTGTGGAGAGTATGATCTGCAACAAGCCCTTATGGTTCAAAACATTCCCTATCTGACAAAGCATATGGTATACCATGCTACAAATTCCAAAGATCAAATGAGAATTGCCCTTTTGAAAATTTCACTTTAGGTGACTTGCTAGAAGATGAAAGAATCCTCAACGATATCATATTTCATCCTCAAGATGATGAAATGTATTTGTGTTACAAGTCATCTAAGTATTTTATCCCAAATAGAATAATGCTTACAATGAGATATCAAAGACGTGGTTGCGGCCGCTACAAACAAGGTCTCATTACAAGATATTTCAATACCTCGTCGCATACAGGGAAAATTGGGTATTGGCATCCTTTTATATGAGTCTCACCCTTGAGATAATGAGTATGATTCTTCGAGAGTGAGGATAGTTTTTCCAAAAATGAAAACGAAACAAATTCCCTATGTAGTCTTTACGAATACCTCGTCTCTATGAACTTATTCTCTAACCCGGCTATCCTTACCATAACCCTTATTACACCAGCCGTATCCCCTATAACTTAGACATTAACCCTCAACTACCCATCACTCATGAACTGGGATCAATAATAACACATAATTATTGACGTGTTTAAGAAGGACGAGGCTATTAGCAAGTTCCTAGGTATTAGAGATAATATTCAAAGAAATGATCACAAGAAAGGGTTCTCCATTTAGCTCAATGCGTGTGCATACTTCGGAGAGGAGGTAGAGTTGTGTGGAAACTTAAGTAAAAAATTGAGCAAGGAAAAAATCCCACATAAAATCCTTACGGAAAGAAAAAGGGGAAGTCTTATAGTGAAAACCTCTTTGAGGCACTTCTCGGAAAAACAATCGAACAACCTATGGATTAAATAATGTACCCACTTAAAGATGAGGATCTCCCTAAAACTTTGGTAGAGGAATATCTCAATCTACCTCTCGACCCTACATGCATGGAGGATGAGTCAAAGCTGGTAGTGGAAGATACAATAGATGTTAACATCGACATGGATGAGTTGTCGATAATAGTTAAGTTGGGAGCTTCACTCTCAGCCAAAGAACATAAAACATTTACAGGACTCTTGAGAGAGTATGCGAGACATCTTTGCTTGGTCTTATGCCGACATGTCAGGACTTGATCCTGCATTAGTGGTACACAACCTTGTTGTGCACCTGACGCCAAGCCCATCAAACAAAAGCTCCAAAAGATGCATCCTCGTGTCGCCTTGTTGGTAAAGGCAGAGCTAGAAAGGTTATTAGAAGTAGGATTCATCAGGCCTATCGACTACTCATAGTGGATTTCTAATGTGGTACTAATTCAGAAAAATCCAGTCGATATTAGAGTGTGTACCGATTTTAGAGATATAAACAAAGCTTGTCCCAAGGATGAATTTCCTCTTCCTAACATCAACATGATCATCGATTCTACTGCCGGTTATGAGATGTTATTGCTTATGGATGGCTTCTCAAGTTATAATCAGATAAATATTGTGGAAGAAGATCAACACAAGATAAATTTTACAACCCCATGGGGGACATTCTACTGCCAAGTCATGCCCTTCTCCCTTAAGAATGCAGACGCTACATATCAAAGGGAGATGATTGTAATCTTTCACGATATAATAAGTTACATTATGGAAAATTATGTAGATGATATACTAGCTAAATCTAGAACTTAGGAGGAGTACCAAAATTTTACTGTGTATCTTTTAGCGCCTAAGGGACTACAAAGTTTTCCTTAACTCGAAGAAATGTGTCTTCGGTGTGCTATCTGGGAAATTACTAGGATTCATTGTATCAAGGAGAGGAATAGAGGTGGACCCCACAAAGGTCACAACTATCACAAAAATGCCTCCTCCTAAGAATATTAGACAATTGTGTAGCTTACAAGGGAAAATTTAGGCCATCAGAAGGTTTATTTCACAGCTAGCAGACAAGTGTCATACATTCACACATCTTCTTAAGAAAGATGTTAATTTCACTTGGGGAAGGAACAGCAACAAGTGTTTCTGTTACTAAAAGAATACTTGGCTAAACCCCCATTCTCATGCCACCCATGGCAGGAGAACCCTTGTTGCTTTACATCTCTGCTACACATTTTACAATTGGGCATTATTGGCCCAGTATGATAAAGAGCAGAGAGAAAAGGTTATATACTACTTAAGTAGAACATTAATAACATATGAACTCAATTATCCACATATCGAGAAGGCTTACCTAGCCGTGGTGTTTTCTTTCCATAAGTTATGTCACTATATGCTCAATAATAAAATCAAGATTATCTAGAAGTTCGGTCCTTTAAAATAATTACTATTAAAACCTTCCCTAACTCGAAAGATGGCTAATTGGATCATCTTATTAAGAAAGTTTGACATCAAGTACATTCATCAAAATTCAATGAAAGGAAAAGTTCTAGCAGATTAGTAGCGTAAGCTCCACTACAAGGTACTAAACCCTTGAGTTTGGAATTACCATATGCATTAGTTGTGTACCTTAAGGAATCTATCATTTGGAAGCTATACTTTGATAACTCCTTTACCTTTCATAATTCAGGTGTCGGAGTTGTGCTAATCACTCCTACGGGAGACTTGATTCCCCAAGCCTTCTGACTTCGGTTCCCATACATGAATAATATAGTGGATTACTAATATCTCATTGCAGGGATGATGCTAGCTATCAAATGGGACATCGACGAGTTAATTGTATTGGTGATTCAATTTTTATTATCAAATCAATCACGATGAATACAAGGTTAAGGATGAAAATATACTTCCATATAAAAGAATGGTCAATTCGTTAAAATAATTCTTTAAGCGATTAAATTTGAGCGAGATACCGAGAGGACATAATAGAGCAACAGATGTTATGGCTACGATAGGATCCATGTTGAGTATTCTGCCAGGCGTCAATGATAACAACAACATATGACACACCAAACTCCTATTTGGTGTGTGAGGTTGTTGGTCCCTTTTCATACTACAAAATTAGGCACATTTTCACCGCATTTTGTGAAAAATCTAATGCATTTCACGGTTATACATCTCTTATTAGAAATTAATATTTAATTTTGTCTGTGTAGAGATATTGTGTATAACTTATTATCCCAATTCTATTTTGTTCGTATAGAGAGAATGTGATGATATATGAAAATGACATGATTTCAAGGGTAATTAAATAACAATCTTGAGCGTAAGGTGGCTAAAATCATTATTGAATGGAATTCTCTAAATATTTTAATTTGTATAAAAAGCCTTATATTACTATACATGATATAATGGAGGAAATATGGATGCTTTGATTGAATCCTTCGACAAGGTGGTTACTCAACACACCTATAAAGAGGCCACTAATGTTGTTGATTAGATTTCCAACTTAGGCATCAAGGAATCATTATCTATTTGATGGAATAACATGAATAATGTGCCAACTCAACTCTAAAATATTATCAATAATGAGAAAGTGATATGTTACGAACATGAATGTGCTGAGTAATAGCTCCCAAGAAAAAAATTATGTAAATATATGGGTGTTATCATTTTTAGAAAAATGTTATATTTTACGAGCATGTAAGGACCTATCACAAGAGATTATTCATTGTATTGATATTAGTGGAAGGTAAATCCAAAGTTTTAGGGTTTTCCTTGTAACACAATTAAAATTTCCTTGGTCGGTCTGTCATGTTTCAAAGAATATGGGTGGTGACAGGTACAAAACAAAACCAGTTAATGTTGAGGATGTCAAGAACAACAAGGATTCATGGAAATTTTTCAAGAAGAAAGGTACGATTAATATATTTGAATGCATCAAAGGTTTTGATCCTCACTTGTCGACTGAATTCACTAATTCTTAGAATAATAGGGTGGTTAACATAAGAGGGGATTTGATTCTTGTTTTAAGGATCTCATTTCTCATACAATTAGGTTGTCTACAGAGGGTAAAGAAATTTAAATCTAAAACCAAAAATAATAGTGAAATCAAGAAGTTTTTGGAAGAAGGTGAAAAATTGTGACAAGTTTCATTGATACTCATGCTTTAATCATATTATTCTATCAATCCATGATGGTGTCCATGACAGTTTGTAATAAAGGAAATAGTAGGAACGATTTTACAACACATACTTTAGTAACAAAAACTAAGAAATTGATGAACTGATCGTGATTACAAATAAAATGCTTAAAATTAACATTAAAATGAAATGCAGAATGGAAAGATTACTGATCATGAAAACAAAAGTGCGTCAACATAAGGAAATAAATGTTGGAACAATAAATGCATTCACAAATACTGAAAATAACTCCATTTTCATTGGTTAGGAGTGGCCCTTGCTCCTTTCCTTCGATCAGGTTTAACACTTGAATTTAAGCAAAAAAAGTTCCCCTGAATCTACTATCTTTATTGAATAAAAATGCTTTGTTACAGTGAATTAAAACAATTAGAAAATCAAACCACTAAATCTGAGTACATGATCTCTTTTATACAAGAGATGTTCTAGTTCTGTTAGGAGAGAACTAGTTATTCTAATGACTAAGTCTATTTAACTAAATGCTAATTGAAGTGACAAATTCCTATTTGAGAGATACATTAATGAAAGAGGCAAAGACAATCGAAGAGGGAATCCACTATTAGCTCCTTTGAAGGATTCAATCACTACTAGAAGATTTTTCATCTCATAACTAATTGAGAGAATTTTAGTGATAACAAGGCTCAGTTTGGATACTTCATCCTCAAAATTTGGGTGGAATGTTTTCTGAGTTAATGGTGCCACTTATGTATAAAATATAATACTACCGGATGTGATTCCAATCATTTGAACAATCTGCATGAACGTGTGCATTTTCCTACCTTGTAGAATAAGGTTTGATGACCTAGAGGGTCCGGATTTGGTACTCTGAGTTCCCTATTAACGCGGAGGTGAGTCCCATGGCAACACTTTAATTAGATTCTTGCGTCGGTGCATGAATTAAATCATGCACTCCTTGTTATAACTCAACACATACTCTTTAAAAAGTGTAGTTAGACTTCATTATTTCACAACAAAACCATTTAAGCCATTTATAGAGAATAGTTAACAAGATAAAAATACCAAGCATATGCACAATAATTCCTCCATAATCATAGTAAAGTATTAAATATAAAGAGTAATCATTTTTCATCATATATCATGATATCAAAATGGTATGAGTTTAAATAGGGATTAAACATAACAAAATGGGGTTCATCACTCCCCGGACTAAGGATTTAGTAGGTCCTCCTGCTACCTAGCATTAAGTTGTTCAACAATCCTAGAACAATTATACTCATTGGCAAAGGTTTTCCAAGTTTCATCCAAAGATGTATCAAAAAACCCAAAATGATCAACAACATTCTTCCTCCAAGTCGCATAGTTTTCCTCCGATTGGTCATTTGTTGAATTCCACCATGGCACTGGTGCAAGAATTAGAGGGGGCATGTATCTCATTCCAATCCATTGTTCTTTGAGGCCCAAAATGATTTTGCAGATATCTTTTGCTCATTTCAAGGACTAACGAGGTTCATTGGTGAAATGACCTCTTTCCTTTTGTATGGATCTGCAAGCAACTAATATTGTACCTGAGAGGAAAGAAAATTAACATTGAATGTGGGGAGCACATATTCTCTAAAATTCTTGACACAATTATGAAGAATATCTATATACCTGTCTACCAAATGCAGACAATACACTTGTAAACATAATCATTGAAAATCGGAGGGGGTTAGTAAATCATGCCTCATTAAGAGGCAAATGTTAAACTACTTGCACAAAGATTGCTCTTTGATCCAGCCACTCACCCTAATGTCTAAGCATTGAAATAAATGCTCTCAACTAAACTTCCCCCACATACAAATTGAGTGGTATTTCAATCTACTTTAGAAGCAAGAACTTATGAACATAGAACTCACATAGAAAATTTTTCTCAATATCATTGATGATAGTATATGCCCCTGCAATTGATGGTCATCTTCAAATTCAATATCCAACATTTCCCTAGCTCTAGTTAGTTTCCATCTAAAAAATTGTTCCTTTAAAAATAGGGCTGAAAAGTTGGAAGGGGTTATGCGAGAAAGTACACGATCATAAAGCCTACGACTATGACCACATTTTGTTATACCTTTATTTTTCTTCCTTCGATTTTTGTTCTCCTCCTCCACCGCTCTAAGCCTATAACACTCTTCCATCCATTTATCCATACCTTTCAACAAAACAATCTGAGGAAAGGTTTGCTCCTACTCTTTTCTCGCTTTCTTGTAACTTTGTGAGTGATGTTCTCATCTCCAAATTCATAGTCTCCAATAATTTTAACTCATCAAGTTATTCTCGCTTCCAAGGCTTGTTGTATCGGAGAGTGGATTCCTCATAGTGAACTATCATTTCTCACACTTTTTAATTTATCGGTCCTTGGAAGATAGCTGCAAGGAGAAACTAGCATCCTTAGATTCCAAAAGTGACTACAATTGACCAATTCTCTCTTAATCTATCTCTAACTCGAACCGTATTTTAGATAAGGAGGGCACTTGAGGTAAAATAATATCATCAGGTCTAGTGGAGAACTAGGTCCTCCTTCCAGTCGTGCCTTACCCTTATCTTTAGTTAATGACTCTTCAAAGCAGAGATGGAGATACTTGGCTTATGTGGAGACTCGGGTGGAGTTTGAACCAATGTTTGCATAATTTCAGCTGCCTCTTGTTCTTCTTGTGACAATGGCTTATCAACTGGGGTTTCATGAATAACAGGGGTAGACTGGGAAGTACAGAGGTGTTTCTTGGGCTACTCAGAGGTGGATGGAGTGTGTTCCATAATAGTCTCAAGCTTCAAGGAGTATGATTTTTGGAATTTAAGATACCCATGCCTATTTTTCAAAAATTCGTGTTTGCAAATTAAGTTAATTGAACCCTGAAATTAGAGATATGAAGCCCCCTAGCGAATTGTTTTCCGTGGAAACACAAATGGAATCATAAAGGAATTGGGGAAAATTGACTTTATATTGGGGCTTGGCTTTGCCATGTCACAAATGAATGAGCATTCTTAAAACTGGACCCAGTACAATTTCATATTGGCCTTCACATGTGAAATACCTAATTAACCACTTGGCCACTTCGGCCCAAGGTTCTGGTATGCTCAATATCTTAACTCATTTTTCCTTTCCCTTATTGTCAATTACCAACTATAATTTCTCTTTCTTCCCTACTGAAAATCTCTTGATTATCTCATGATACATTTTCCTATTGTTAATAGCTAACCCATCATTAGGTATACCAAACAACTAACTGATTACAGTGGGAGAGAAAGGAATTTCCTTACCATTTACAAAGTGGAAAAATCACTCTCCTATGTTTCTTATAAATTCCTCGACTCATTGGGATATTGAACTCTTCGTATGCCAACAAAAAATCTAAGGCATAAAAGGCACAAAGGCACAAGTTAATAAAAGATAGAAAGACACAAACGAACAAGTTAATAAAAGATAGACATGCACAAAGGAACAAGTTAATAAAAGATAGAAAGGCAAAAACTGATAGTGCAGGAGTCTCGGGGTGATTGCGTAAGAAACGATGGCGCATGATTGAAAGTGACTAAGTTGGAAAGCATATTTTGAACAAACTTAACATGCAAGGTATATAACCAAATTTGGAAAGTGGTGCTAAAATCCCGAGGTGATGAGGGGAGTAATGGGGCGCGTGTGTACATTATGGGAATTGAATTATGGATTTAGTTGGGATTTGAGAAGCATGTGAAGTAAATGGTAATCAAGGTGCATGATGTTCAATAATTATCAACTTATAATTTAAAACCATCCTACTTTTAAGAAATGAATTGATTGTGCATACCTTGTCATTAAAACTTTTCAAATCTCTCTTGTAATTTCAAATTTGAAGCTTGTCACATCGCTACCGCCATTTCAAATTTGAATCTTGTCACATTCCCGCCACTTTTTCATGATGATGTCATAGTCCATGCATGTGTGGTATCTCCTTTATTGATAATCAGATTCATGGTAGAGGGCCGTTATTGTTGGTTTTCAGTCCCCTTCATTTATTTGAATTTTTTCTTTCTTTCTTTTTTAGAAGTATTAACCGCCATTTACGGTTTTCACCAATGCTTCGAGGAGGATGACCGTCGTCATTGGTTTTCAATCACCCCCTCTTATTAAGTAGAATTTGGATGCTCAAGTTTGAGTTGTGTTGGGCAAAGAGACTTTTCCCACACAATTCGAGACACTGAATCCTCTTGAATTTCTTTCAATATTGGTTTATGGTACAACCTCGATCTCAGTGTCTCGGTTTATGGTAGTAGCACCTGATATAGTTGAAGAAGATGTTCTTGCTAGTCGAGAAACTTCCATTACCAATATGGTTGAGGAGTGGAAATATGTTCTCCACTCAATGGAATAATTACTATATTTTTTTAGGATGCTTTGTATAGGTTTATGTTAGTATTTACTTAGTTTATGTTTGTTTTGAATTGTGTTGGGTTTTTAATGTAATTTTGTTGTTATCGAAGGTGGTTTTATTTTGATGGAATTTTAAAGACCTCATGTTTCGTTATACTTTATGTACTTGAGCAAGCCCCCAACCATTATTTACCTTAGTAAAAATAATACTACTATAGAAAAATTAGGAACCCTATATTTTTTATTAGAAATCTCTTTTTTCAGTGAAGAATAAATATGTATTAGGAATAAATGTCTTTCTTGTATATTCAACCCTCTTTCAACTTGTTTTCAGTATCTCTTGGGATTTATATTTTGGTTTATGGTGTGATAATGTACTTTTACCATCATTCATTAAGGTATATTCCAAATTATAAGGGGTTGAAAGTAGTTAATTATGATAGACACTACAGAATTGTATCAACAACCCACATTGGACGGCTATGACATTAAAATTTATACATCAAACAATGTGATTGGTTGTTTTGACCCACATACCCTATTAAATGTGGCTGATTCTTGTCATACAACTCACAAGCTTACTATTAAAAAAAAGGAAATTACAAATTTTAATTAGGTTTTTAACCCGTGGATGTTAAAGTTAGCGAGACACCTCCAATTTTTTAATTTTTTAATAAGTAGTGCACTCATTGGGCACTAGATTAAATAGATTGTTAGCATCTCTACTCACACTTCAAAGGAAGTATATAGTGGATTTATAATTATGAGTAAGCGTAAACCTAAATTAGTGATCACCTTCAGATTAAGCAACTATGAGTAAGGGGCATCCATGCCGTAAAAGTCACCAGGGCATGATCTTGGCCTTAACCATTTTGACTATCCGGTCGATATCTTCGGACCTTGCACTCAACAAGAATTGATCCTTGGTGGTATATATCAAAGCCAAACATCGTCACCATTGAACCAAGGGCCCTTGGATGACACCTCCAATTTATTTTATCTATGGAACCTTTAGAAAAAATGTGAGGGCTAATTTGGTGACACCTTTTCAACACTAAATGATAATTAATTTTCAATATTTAATTCTCTTCCTTTGCATAAAAACAATCTCTCGACCAAAGCTGAGATTTGATGGCCCATCTTAGCAATCACACAAAAATTAGCACATTCTTTACATTTTAACAACCCTTTTTATAAGCAAAATATATTTTCTAAAATTATAAATCTACTTCCAACACATTTATGAAGTAAAGTTTTAAAATGTTTTATATGTCATATGAAAATTCCACTTCATTCTTTAAAAAAAAATGAAGGTTCCAAAACTAATGACATAAATCAATAAAATGCATCACTTATATTATGTAAATTTTAAATGGAATTGACGTTTGGAAAGACTAAGTGCATGTCATGATGGACATGTGTCATTTTTAGGCAAAGTAAAATACATTTAAAATTTTGAAAAAATGATAGGATGAGAGTCAACTCTCATCGGGGTTAAATTTGATGGCCACCTATGCATGTCAAACAATTTTCGGTGACGGTAATTTTTCGGCACCACCATTCAAAAATACATAATAATGCTATTTTTATTAATTATTCTATATTAATTATATATTTTTAAATATATATTTACACATATTTTTATAATTCATATATAAATCTATATAAAAATTGATGGTCATATTTTAAATATGCAGGACACGTGTGATTGTTATATAAGATATTTGCAAAGTATTTTACGTCTAAAATCACAAAAACGTCTAAACAACCATCAAATTTAACCCCCGACACTCATCCCTATGTCTATGAAATTAATAAAAATTCATTTTAATTTATTTTTTAAACATGGGATGATATGGTAGGTTGTTTTGACATCGTCCTTGATGAGCTCACCTTTTGTTCCACTATTTTAAAGAGAGCTCCCATTGGCTAGGAAGGTGGTACTTACATATCTTGTTTTGTAGTTGACTTGTTTTAATCAAAAGCAAATGTTAGAGATTACACGTGTCGTCCTCTTAGACACACATAATATCATTGAGTAGTGTAAAAGGATTCTTGTTAAAATTATGAAAGGGTTGAGATCAAAGAGAAATTGTGGTGGTGGGGCCCTTATTGTAATCAAGAGATGGAAAGTCAACTACAAAACACTAACTAGGGTATTGAACTTAAGAGAACATATCACACTAGTGAATTGTACACCTAACATAACTGAACTAAGAAAATAAGTAAGAGTAACACCTATTTACGACAACATTGTGGGAGGTGCATTATTATCTGTAACATTATCAACTAAAATGCTAAATAAATATCTAAAATGATAATTTTATCACCACATTAACAAAAATATCAAAAATAGATGTATCTAAAATAACCTATCTAAAATAGATGTTCACACATGTGGATTTTCCTAGGTACATAACAGTAATCACGTAGGCATTCATGGGAACAACAATGGCTACACTAGTCATCATTCACATCGCGTGGAAAATAATAGAGAAAGGTGGACTGGTAACTGCGTCTGCTATAGAACTCCTCATAGGGATTTTGAAAATTTTATTTGCAAACACTTACACATGGAGATAATGGGAGGTGCCCCTTGTCAGATAGAACCCAGCGAGGACCCGGAGTGGAAAAATAATGAAGAGCTTTGGAATCTTCTCAAACAGGGAGGCATCACTAATTTTATTGAGAAGATTCAGGGTCATGACCAAAGCATTTCCATGCATTTTGCGAAGGATTGGAAGGATCGCACAGTGGAATATGGCGGACAGAAAATTTTGATCAATGAGGAGTTAATAGCCAAGCAACAAGGCCTTGGCATGGATGGGTACCACTTTTTTAATAAAAGGATTGACAAGGGTGCTGAGGAGAGAAAATTTGTTGAGGGTAATGAGAAACTGGTCTTCATCACGGCGGGTCTGCAGGTCAGCTCTATCCCTCCGCCTTTTGACGAGGTCACCCGTATGATGGTGCGTTACATCTCTTTGGAGGGGAGATTCGTCACTGTGCCCTCAAAGCATCTTGTGTTCCTCAATCACTTCCGCAGAAGTTTCATGGTATGCTTCCCTCATTATTTGCTTAACTCTCTTGAGCGCTCCATTTTGGAGTTCCAAAAGCATGCACGTGCGGTTCCTCTGCATCAGGGTCTCATCTTCTTGTTGCATAAGCTTTGTCTCCTTAGGTCTCCCAACATCCCAACCTCCCCCATCTCTGTTCCCTCTCTTCCCCGCACCGATGCCGCTACCCCCATCTCTTCTCCTTCTATCCCCATCACCACTGTTGTCACCCCTTTGCCTTCCTCCTCAGCTCCCTCTATCATCCCCCCACCTCTGCTCCCACCCCTTTGCCTCCACTTCGACCAGACCTATAACTAGGTCTTCCAAAAGACTGAACCTTGATACCCCTATTTCGGGAGTGTTCCTCAGGACTTGGAAACTGCTCATAACCTCCTGCATATTAGTAGTACTGGTTCACAAGAGGCACACATTGAGAGATCCACAAAAAGGTTGGAAGCCTTAGAAGCTGACATGTTTCGTTGAAAGAAGAAGTTAAAAACTTGGCAAAGCAAAAAGGTAAGAGGAAGAAGGAGGAGGAGGTTGATATTGATAATAAATAGGTTGAAGATATCTACAAAAAATTGAACTCCTTGGACAACCATCTAGGGAAAGCCAAGACTCGCCATGACCATAATATGGCTATTTTTAGTGCAATCAAAGAATTTATTGAACAGCATGTCCGCAGTGTCTCTAATCTCAGTGGAATACCAACAACTCTTTGGGGCACGGAAAAGGAAAGCAAACAGACCATTCAACAACTAGATGTTACTGACTCTACTCATATGATGACTTTGGCTATGTTCACCTCTTGGCAGACTATCAAATCTAGAATCGACAAAGCTGCCAAGAAGTAATTGTGGATTCTCTTGTTGTCTTCCTTCATGTTTTTTGTTCTTCTGCAGTGTTCAAACTGGTTTGATGTTTTGGGGTAACTGCTCTTTGGTTACATTGGGTTTCTATGTCTCATCTGGATCTTGATCCTTTTTGTTATGATTTTCATTCCTATTCTGGCTTCTAGGCCCCTTTTGTATACAAGGGTATAGTCCCTTTCAAAAAACTATTTACCAATAATAATAATAATAAAAACTATCTAAAGTTTTGTGACTATACAACATCATTTTTTTAATTATAGTTTCATGCTTGCACTAGTATATCTCATTTCTAGGAGGAGAAGTGCATGTGGTTTGAGGCATCTTCACAATATTACCAATGTAAGCAACATACAAATTGTGTTTAAAGCCAACCACTAATATTTTTCTAAACTCTCACCAAAGACTATGGTTTTGGATCAAGATGATTGATCTCAAAGGTTTTGCAAATGATCGAAACCTAATATTTCATAGAGATCCATATATCAATCATTCATAGATATCCTTAAAGTTACAAATCTTGATTTTTAGCCTAGAAACAACCATCTAAGAGTGCAAACCATCCAATAGTCCCATCATGTACCCAATGGTTCCATCATGATAAAAACACAATTGTAAAATTAGAGACCAAGTATTTGGATAATACTTCAAGCTTGTTGGTGCCTATATCATACACAAATCAACCCAAAAATATAAGTACAATTGTATTTGTTTATTTATCTATCTATATTTGTCACATGTTCTAAATGTTGTATCTTTCAATATCTTATATGTATGCTTATATATGAAAGTTGCTTTTTATTTATTAATTTAAATATACATATTTTTCTAACCCTAATGTAAAATTTATATGAGTGATAACCACATAGTTATTTATTTAAATTTATGGTAAATTAGTTTGTAGGTTTTTAATAGCTTTGCTTTTTCTCCTATGAAGATTTAGTTTCCACTTTTGATTGTTTTTCCTTACGAGGATTCGGTTTTGCATGCTTGGCTCTTTCCTTCTAGTACATTTGTTTTGAGAAATGTTTTTGGTTCTTAAGTATGTTGGTCCTTTCCCAACTACAAAATATGTGTTATGCAGAGTGGGCCTTGATTACTCATTGAAATTTTTATGTTTTTTAAATCTTGGGACCTAAGATGAAGGATTTTGTGGCATGGTTACAGTCTATTCATATTTGTAATGAGAGGTTTGTAATTTTTCTAAGTACATTATGGGAAAGTGGGTTCACATCATAAATGTAATACATATACCCATAAACATTAAAATCAAATCTAACCACAATGAAAAATAGTATAATCATATTTAATTATATAAACTCTTTCTAGTTTAAGAGTAAACAACAAGGTTTGATAAGAAAATATGATTTCACAATAATATAGAATAGAAAACAACAATATGTGGTAGAATCAAAGGGTTGGTTAGATTGAGAGAACCCACAAACCTCAAGTTGAATGCATGATTTCCTTATAACCACATAAATTTTCTTATAGGACTAAAAATATTTTATGGCCAAATCGAGAGAACCTAGAAAGCTCATGTTGAATGAAGGACTTCAAGATAACCAAGTATATGCTCTTCTAGGACCCTAACTATATGGTTATGGTAAATATAGTGAAGGATAAATATTGCTTGAAATTTTTGTTTAACATGTCTATGGGTTTTACAACCTTAAGCACACTCCTAAAATTCCTTGCATATATTTGGAATACTACTCTTCTTCCTCCAACACCTAATAAGGTAACTAGATCTAAAAAGGTGTAAGAAAAATATAAATGTTTCAAATATTCCCTTAATGTAAAACATTTAAAGTCATAACAAAACACTCTTAAATTCATTTTTATCATGAAGTTGAATTATCCCTTGTAGGATATTACTTAAAAATGCACAAAATATAGAAAAATTGCAACAAAGTAAAATATTGATTTTAATGAAAATGTCCAAATAGGACAACGAATGGTATTGAATTAATATCACACAAAATGTCCAATTAGAGGTCATGAGTCGCCACGCTAGGAATGGAGATGGGAAATAAGGAGGCACCTTCCATGTGCTACCACGCCTAGCATAGATGGCTGCTATGAGTCGATCTAGAGCCCCTCGATTGTCTTCCCCGAAAGCCAAAAAAATCCTCAAAACCCTTCCTCTCGACCCTCTGGAAATATCTCTCGTAGCACGGCCCAAAAATGGCTCCAAGATGATGACGAATAGGGTAGATCTTTCACTACCGAAGAATGCCCTACCAGCTAGGGACGAGTCTCTCACCACCAAAGCTAGGTCCTGTGGGATTTGACTCCACAAGTTGTTGAAATGCAACAACAACAAATTACCACAGAAGAGGCTAAGAGTATGCGACAAAAGGTCCTTTTCTTCCTTCATCATCTCCATATATACCTTTCCTTGGAAAACGAGCCCCCACAACCCTAGAAAATTTCATTCCATACAGGGGCCACTAACATAAAAGTATCTATAATTACTTTCTCCCTTTTTGAGTCATCATGTCCAAAAGTGACCCCCAAACGCCAACTAGGACATTAAAACCATGGGGCCCCTTCCCACAAGCTTCCAGCATCCACAACCCCCTTGGGTCTGACCACATTTTTGGCCCGACTTGGCCCTTGGGCCATTTGGCGTAGGAAGAAGGGGGCATTACAGAAAGGGGACATTACAATCCTCCCTTCCCAAAATTTTCTTGTCCTCAAGCAAACACAAATTAGGATGCTACAAAATCTACTCCCCCTCCCAAGTAGCATCCTCAAGTGGCAGTCCCTTCCATCGCACCAAATACTCGGTGATTTCTCTGCTCCTGAGCCCCCTCCGTCTCGTTTCAATAATGGCTTCGGTTCCAGCACCAACTTCCCTTCCTCATCTAGTGGCGGTAGCTCTGTAGATGGTGAAATATGTGGTCCGAGCGCCTTCTTAAGGCATGAAACATGGAAGACATTATGTATCTTACTATGCTCCGGTAGCTCTAGCTCATATGCCACTGCCCCTACTCGACGAACTATTTGGTACGGACCATAAAATCATGGTTTCAATTTCTCTGCACCCTTACGCCAAAGAGGACTACATATATGGTCAAATGTAGGAACACTAGATCCCCACCTCAAAAGACCTCAATGTCCTGCTTGTGCCGATCTGCGTATACCTTTTGATGATTCTCGTGCCTTCAAGATTCTCTGAGAGCCTTTAGAATCTCCTAGTTCTCCTGCTGACCAATCTCGAGCTTTGGGAGCTTGGCTATCTGGTAATACCAAATCTATAAATGTCATTGCATTGTACCCATACAAGGCTCAGAAAGGGGTCATACCTATGCTCTTCTGGTAGGTGGTATTGTAACAATACTCACCCATCTGTAACCATTTGATCCATTCTCGTTGGTGTTGTCTCATGTAACTCCGCAGTAGCCTTCTATCCACTTATTGACTATCTCCGTCTGCCCATCTATCTGTGGGTGGTAGCTAGTGCTAGGAGTTAACTCCGTACCTACTAGTCTGAAGATCTCCTGCCAAAAGGTGCTCATGAAGATCTTGTCCCTGTCACTGACGATATTTTTAGGCAACCCATGTAGCCAAAAATACCGGTATAGAAGATCTGAGCCACATCCACGGCCTCGTGCCCTTTGGGTAGGGAAAAGAAATGAGCATACTTAGTTAACCGATCAACTACAACATAAATGCAACTATGCCCATGCACCAAGGGAAGCCCTGTGATAAAGTCCATAGATATGCTTTCCCATTTCTGTTCGGGAATGGGGAGAGGCTGAAGTAATCCTGCTGGGAAAGAACACTCGGATTTGGTTTGCTGGCAAACCATACATTCTTTGACATGATTTAGGACATCGTTCTTCATCCCCTTCCATGCAAATCTCTCCCTGATGAACCTGTATGTTTTGAAATACCCAGGATGTCCAGCTAGGGGTGTATCATGTACTGTTTGAAGGATCTTCCCCTTCATTTTGGAACCTGGTACAAGGAAGATCCTATCCTTGTAGAAAATGAGATCATCCACTACTCTGTATCGGTCGTCTTGTATCATACCATCCATGATCCCACATGCAAACTAATTTTTGGAATACTCAACAAGTATATGAGCCTTCCAATCCGCTGAAATCTCAGACATAGAACTAAGCATAGCAGTGAGGTAAGGCCTCCTAGATAAAGCGTCAACAACAATATTATTCTTACCTTGAGTGTACTCAATGTCAAAGTCATATGTTTGCACCTTGTTCACCCATCTCTGTTGGTGATCGTTGAGCTCTTTTTGTCCCAAGAAGAATCTCAAATTGTTGTGATCCGTACGAACCACGAATTTTCTACCCACAAGGTACTGTCTAAATTTGGCCAAGGCATGCATAATGGCCAACATCTCCTTGTCGTAGATTGAATACCCTCTCTCCACGGGTTTCAATTTCCGACTCTCATAGGTGATGGGATGCCGATCCTGCATGAGAACTGCCCCAACACCCTCTCTTGAAGCATCACACTCTAGGATGAATGGGCAGGAGAAGTCTGGTAATGCGAGGATGGGACACGAACTCATTACCTCCTTGAGGTGGTCAAAAACTTGTTGAGCAGTGTCTGACCAAGCAAAAGCCCCCTTCTTGGTCAAATCGGTCAATGGAGCAGTCAACCGAGAGAAATTCTTCATGAACCTCCGGTAGTATGTGCACAACCCCACGAATCCTCTCAATTGTGTCAATGTTCTAGGTGGGGGCCAATCCAGGATTGCCCGTATCTTCTCTCTGTCCACCTTCACTGTACCCCCGCCAATTACATATCCCAAGTACAGAAGTTCGGTCATGCCGAACTCACACTTAGAAGCTTTCGCATATAACGAATTATCTTCTAATACCCCTAATATCTCACCCAGGTGCCTGATATGGTCCTCCCAAGTCCTGATGTAGACTAAAATATCATCAAAGAAAATCAACACAAACTTTCGCACGTGGTGGTTGAACACATGATTCATGTAAGACTGGAATGTAGCTGGAGCATCGATAATCCGAAAGGCATCACCAAGAATTCAAAATGACCGTAATGGCATCTGAACGTTGTCTTATGCACATCCTGCTCCCTGACTTTGATTTGATGATATCCAGAGCGTAAATCTATTTTCAAAAAATAGATTGTACCATGTAGCTCGTCTAGCAACTCGTCAATGCATGGTACGAGATACTTGTTCTTTATTGTCTTCTTATTTAAGGCTCGATAGTCCATACACATCTGCAGGGTCCCATCCTTCTTCTTCACCAAAACCACCGAGGAAGCAAAAGGGCTGAACTCGGTCTAATATGTCCCATATCCATGAGCTCCTGTATAGTCTTCTCGCTCTCATCCTTAAACCACTTGGGGTGGTGGTAAGGAGAAATGACCATTGGTCTAGCATCCTCGAGCTCAATCACATGCTCAAATCCCCTATTTGGAGGTATGCACGGAGGTATGTCACCAAACATGGCACCTTGTGTTTGTCCATAGGCCCCATATCCACATGGTACTGTTGTTGTCCCTCCTCTGATTTCTTGGTCAAAACCAAGCAGTGTACTGCCCAATCCACCTCATCGTGCCTATAGATCCTCTCGATCCTCTTTGCAGTAACAACTCGGGGTACCCCCGAGGATAAACCCCTCAAGATCACATTCCTCCCTTCGGACTTAAACTTCAGCTCCATCATCTGGAAGTTAGTTCAAAATTCACCAAGGGAATGGAGCCACTATAACCCAAGCACTATGTTGGTCTCTCAAATTCCAACAATATAGAAATCATTGGTAATTGTATAGTTACCCATTGCGATGCTCAATTGGGGAACCCATCGTGTGCATCCCATAGACTCTCCATTGGCTAAAACCATGTTAAAGCCCTTAAATTCCTCTGTCTGTAACCCCCACCTCTCAACCAATGAGGCATCAATAAATTTATGGGTTGCCCCACTATCAATGAGTACCACCACTCGTTGTCCCTGCAAAACTCTCCTAACTCTGAATGCCTTGTACCTTGGGGTACTAGACAATGTGGCGATAGTCTCCTGGGGGAAATTCTCGTTATCTTTCTCCACACTCTCACCATCTCGATGCCTCAACATCATCATCCTCTAATGATTGTGTGTTCAACTCTTCATCACCATCACTCTCCTCGAAGATCTCTATGTATTGGGCCCTCCCTCTACCCTTGCAATTGTGTCCTCACGGGGCCCAGGTGTGCAATAATCGAAACACCGTTTCTTTCACCTCAATTCCTCCCTGTCCTCACTAGCTCCGAATGGTCTCCAGGTTGTATCCTTCCTAGGTGGAGGTACCTTCGGCTGCGAACCCCGGTTCTTGAAGGGAAACCCTTAGGCTGCACTCGAGGTGGAAACCTTAACTTAGGAGTGGATAGCTCTAGGTCACAAGCTCTCCTAATAGCCTCATGCAACGAAGAAGGCTCAAATGCCCTCACAAATCCAACAAGATTGTTTGTCAAACCTGCTTGTATAGGGAAATCAGCCTCATCTTTGTAATATCAGGTACCATGACCGATAGTCTCTGAAAATCGGTGATATACTGATCCACGGAACTGGTCTGTCTCAGATGAGTCAGCTCTCTAAAATACCCGTCGGGGTCCCTCTTATCAAATCTGCTCACTAGCCTCTTTGTGAACTCTGCATAAGTCGTGATGTATATGTGTCCTTGTGTAATCAACCCATGATGCCACCAATCATGAGTGTCTCCCTCTAGATGTAGGATTGCAAACTTAATTGCATCTTCCTCCCACATCGGATTCAGGTCGAAGTATGTCTTCAACTTCTGCACCCAAGACTGTGTAGTACACTTCTTAGAACCATCGAAATGTGGAACAAAAATCTGTCCCAACCTCCTTTGCATCTCTGGTACTTGTGCCTGGTAATCTCTCCTAGCCTACTGCCAATCTTCATTTTGCAATATTCTTGGAATGACATGTTGTCACGAAAGCCATCACTTAAAGTCTGGTACCTTTCCCAACAAGACTCCTCATCTACAACATCCCCTTAGCTTCCGTACTTGTGAAACTTCCGGATCCTTCAAGAAAGAAGGTTCATGAGACCCCAGAGGCCTGGTAGAAGAATGGGGGACTGCTATCCCGAATGTCCACGCTCACCTCTTTGACCATATTGTCCCCTGTTGCTATTTTCTCCTCTTTCCACATGAGTATCAGACCTATCCTGTGCTAATCTCCCAGTGAGCTAGCTCAAATAGAGATTGGTAGTCTCCTGCTGCTTTACCATGTTGGTGAACAATTGTTTCATCAGCTCCACCCCTATATCCTCACTGTCTTTGTCCCCCATCTTTCAATCCCAACAGTTAGAGAAACAACCGCTCTGATACCACTGAAATATCCCTTGTAGGATATTACTTAAAAATGCACAAAATATAGAAAATTTACAGCAAAGTAAAATATTGATTTTTAATGAAAATGTCTAGCTAGGACAACGAATGGTATTGAATTGATATCACACAAAATATTTGCCCACAGTGCATGAAATTACAAGGGAAGCTTACAATAATAATAATAAACACTATGCAGACATTTTATGGAATAATATATTGCTTTGCTGACAAGGTACAGAAGGCCCTAGGCGGCTAGTCAACTTCAGAGGTCCGTGACCCTCTAAATACAAGAGCAAAATAAGGGTATTTGAAAACAACAATGACAGATGTAGGGAATAGCACTTTTGCCACTGCGCAGATCGACCCGACCGATTTGGAAAACCCCAAATAGAGGCTGTGAGTTGCCACGCTAGGAATGGAGACAAGAAATGAGGGAGGCGCCTTTCACGTGCTGCCACGCCTAACCTAGATGGCTGCCGTGAGTCGGATCTAGAGCCCCTCTAATTGTCTTCCCTGAAAGCCCAAAAAATCCTCAAAACCCTTCCTCTAACCCTCTGGAAATATCTTTGTAGCACGACCCAGAAAATGGCTTCAAGATGACAGACTAGGGTAGATCTTTCACTACCGAAGAATGCCCTGCTAGCTAGGGATGGGTCTCTCACCACCGAAGTTAGGGTCCCTATGGGATTTGACTCCACAAGCTGTTGAAACGCAACAACAAAAATTACACGAGAAGAGGCTAAGAGTATGCGACAAAAGGTCCTTTTTTCCTTCCCCGTCTCCATATATACCTTTCCTTGGCAAACGAGCCCCCACAACCTTAGCGCATTTCATTCCATGGAGGGGCCACTAACATAAAAGTATCTATAATTACTTTCTCCCTTTTTGAGTCGCCGTGTCCAAAAGTGACCCCCAAATGCCAAACTAGGACATTAAAACCACGTGGCCCCTTCCCACAAGCTTCAACGTCCACAGCCCCCTTGGGTCTGACCACGTTTTGGGCTCGACTTGGCCCTTGGGCCATTTGGCGTAGGAAGAAGGGGGCATTACAGAAAGGGGACATTACAAAAGTCCTAAATGTATTTATTAAATTATTGAATTCAAATTAGGAGCCTATTGTAAGGTATGTTGATAAACAATGGATGAGAAAACAATCAAAGGACTAAAAGCCATTGGGGACCCAAACAAGGGTTGGAAGTCTCATATAGAAAGCTCGGATCAATTGCAGCTTCTAGTGAACCAAAAAATGTATAAATATGGTTTTGAGGAACACATATTACACCAATATGACTATTGGGAAAACATTAAAACATGAAGAAACGTAGGAAAAGAGAAAATATATAGGACATGATATAGATGAAAACACACCAAAAATAACTTCCTCTATATCAAAAACACACATATAATAAAATAATATCATTTTATGACTAACAAAAAGATTTAATGTCTACAAAAATAAAATAACTACATTTTATTTTAAAAGCTTAAATATTTCTTAGTATTACACCCGACATTCATTAAATATTCACAAACATATTTTCAAAATCCACATAGCCATTAAATATTCACAAACATATGTTCAAAATCCACATAACCATTAAATATTCACAAACATATGTTCAAAATCCACATAGCCATTTATTACAATTTTAGAGTCTAACCCACATTTTTATTTTTGTACTAGAGAGGGGAAAGGCGAAAGTAGGAATAGAATAGATATAGGTAGCCATTTTATATCATTCTATAATCTAGGTTGAGATCAAACCCTTATGTGTATCCATATCCATATACAAATTTGGGAACTTCATAGAGTTTCACACGTTTACCTAGTGATTAATGTGATCTAACAAAATATAAGTGAGCACCCTTTAAAAAACAATATATTCGTCCCCTTAACGGTCATATTTCTATTTAAAAAGATTCATTTTAAACAAGGCGGGATAAATTCTGGACAGCTGGCATGGAGCGTGTACAGCTGGGATGGAGTGTGTAATGATGAAAAGGATATATAAACCCCTTTCGCAGACTGGTCTATGTACTTTATTTTACATATTTTTTTCCTGGTTTTTACATGCTCTGCAATTTGTAATCTCTTGCATTTTTTTGCGTGTGTGTGTGTTATATTTTTGTTGTGTTGCATGGCCATGCTAGGTATTTGAGTCTTTTTATCTGTGTTATTGTGTTTCAATGTTTTTTTTTTCTTGGTTCTAGAGGGTCTGTATTTCTATGTTGTCTTTATATTTTGGGTTTTTTTTTAGAGAGAAGAATTGTGAGGAGCAGAGCAGATCAGAGCCGTGGACGAAATGAATGAGCAGTGGAAGCGATTATGCTTGGGTAAAGCTGAAAAGGTAAGAAAAAGGTTTCTCTGCTGTTTATTTTCTTCCCTCTGCATATGAAAGTAGGTTTTATTTTCTGGAAGAAAGAATATATTAGGATTCAGGAGAAGCCTCTAGGTAACCTTGGTTTTCTGTTCTAAATTGTTTTGCCAATCATATGATTTCCATATAACCGATTGTAGATCCGTCGGTAGAAATGGTTTGAGTTTTATATTTCTATGTGTTGAAGCTCATCATTATTAAATTTGACCATACCATATTCCCTAATACCCAAATCGAAGTAAGCTAGAGAGACTGTTTTAGAATCACATATAAGTTTGGAAAATCAACCCACAAAAATATGTGATCAAACCCTTATGTATATTCATACAGATCGTATTCTATGATCTGGGTTGAGATCAAACCCTTATGTATATCCATATGCTTTCTCACTCTTAGTCTTAATGTGTGTTCTTAAGAATATCCTTATCTGTCTGTACTGTTCACGGACATGAATCAACCAATGATAATGTAATGCAAAATCTTAAGAATTACGAGTTTTATTTATCTTCCACTTTCTTGTTTTTGTATTTCAGCGACGAATCTTAACAAAGATAATATTGGTATCCTATTTAAAACAATCCACATTCTGCTAACCCTACAAATAGCCAGTACCTAGGTTAGGATAGGAAAAATGGTGGGTAGCATCTTAATAAGGGAGCATCCTAGATTCCTAAATCTTTGTAGGGTTCTGGCTCATGGATATTTAGCGCATTTCATTCAATAAGCTTTCTAGAAATCGCAAAATCTTCAATTTGTTTCAACGAAATGTTGCATTCCTTCTATGGTACATTATTTGTGTCTGGGGTTCCTAGTTTAGCTCTGATAACACATTAAATCTGGTGGGTAGCGCTTGTGAGATTAATAAGCTTTCTGTGATAATCCTTAAAATCTTCTGAGCACCCTTCATTTTCCTGTTGCATTCCTTCTATTTTGATCCAGTCGATTTAAAGAAGACCCTGTCTTTCAAGCATTCCTTCTCAATTTGCTGATGAAAGTACATTATTTGTGTCTGGGTTCCTCCATAATTTAACTCTGATAACACAAACTTAAATCTGGTGGGTAGCGCTTGTGAGATTAATAAGCTTTCTGTGATAATCCTTAAAATCTTCTGAGCACCCTTCATTTTCAACGAAATGTTGCATTCCTTCTATGGTACATTATTTGTGTCTGGGGTTCCTAGTTTAGCTCTGATAACACATTAAATCTGGTGGGTAGCGCTTGTAGATTAATAAGCTTTCTGTGATAATTAATAGCACCCTTCATTTTCAACGAAATGCTTTCTGGTACATTGATCCAATTTAAAGAAGACCTGCCAAATCTTTCAAAAAATCTTTTCTGTCATCAATTTGCTGAGTTTATGAAAGATAATACTGATTTCAATAAGCACCTATAACTTCACTCACAAACTTAAGCATTTTCATAATCCTTTAAATCTTCTGAAATGTTGCATTCCTTCTATGGTACATTGATCCAGTCGATTTAAAGAAGACCCTGCCAAATCTTTCAAGCTCTAAAATGAATCTTTTCTGTCATCAATTTGCTGAGTTTATGAAAGATAATACTCATATACATATGCCCATTTCAATAAGCGTCTACATTCCATAATCTATAACTAAACATCACTCACAAACTTAAGCTTTATATCTGGTGGGTAGCGCTTGTGAGATTAATAAGCTTTCTGTGATAATCCTTAAAATCTTCTGAGCACCCTTCATTTTCAACGAAATGTTGCATTCCTTCTATGGTACATTATTTGTGTCTGGGGTTCCTAGTTTAGCTCTGATAACACATTAAATCTGGTGGGTAGCGCTTGTGAGATTAATAAGCTTTCTGTGATAATCCTTAAAATCTTCTGAGCACCCTTCATTTTCAACGAAATGTTGCATTCCTTCTATGGTACATTGATCCAGTTGATTTAAAGAAGACCCTGCCAAATCTTTCAAGCTCTAAAATGAATCTTTTCTGTCATCAATTTGCTGAGTTTATGAAAGATAATACTCATATACATATGCCCATTTCAATAAGCGTCTACATTCCATAATCTATAACTAAACATCACTCACAAACTTAAGCTTTATATCTGGTGGGTAGCGCTTGTGAGATTAATAAGCTTTCTGTGATAATCCTTTAAATCTTCTGAGCACCCTTCATTTTCAACGAAATGTTGCATTCCTTCTATGGTACATTGATCCAGTCGATTTAAAGAAGACCCTGCCAAATCTTTCAAGCTCTAAAATGAATCTTTTCTGTCATCAATTTGCTGAGTTTATGAAAGATAATACTCATATACATATGCCCATTTCAATAAGCGTCTACATTCCATAATCTATAACCAAACATCACCCACAAACTTAAGCTTTATATCTGGTGGGTAGCGCTTGTGAGATTAATAAGCTTTCTGTGATAATCCTTAAAATCTTCTGAGCACCCTTCATTTTCAATGAAATGTTGCATTCCTTCTATGGTACATTGATCCAGTCGATTTAAATAAGACCCTGCCAAATCTTTCAAGCTCTAAAATGAATCTTTTCTGTCATCAATTTGCTGAGTTTATGAAAGATAATACTCATATACATATGCCCATTTCAATAAGCGTCTACATTCCATAATCTATAACCAAACATCACTCACAAACTTAAGCTTTATATTATATCTACCTAGATTATCAATCGGAAATTTCTTAAAATGCTGAAGATGGGAGACTTCCTTTGGCTGCCCATTTTTTATAACGTATCTCTCGGAAGGATTTTTCAGTGGCTGTAGTGTTTGCTTAGGCAGAGGCTCCGGGTCTGTATTAGAATCAGAACAAGACCCAAAATTAGAATCATAATCAGACTCATTCAGACAACCACGATGCTCCTCTGACCAATCAACAAGGCATAACTAACAAAATTGAAAATAACATTTACAAGTAACCTCATAGCAAATTCTTAACTGTGAGGCTATCATCCACACTGGACTAGGGCCGCCAACTTTCCTAAACCCAAAACAGGGCCTCAATAAATCAGTAAATTCTTAAAACATAATCATTTACAATCCTAATATTGTGTTCTTATAAATATGTTTTTAATTTAATGGAATCATCCTTTCCGCTTTATGCTAGAATTTGTGTTTTAGGAAAACTCTAGGTACCTTAGAAAATGCTCCCAAATGGAACTCCTAATCGCAAAGAGACCCCAATTTTTATGAGAGAGACAAAAACTGATATGGGCAAGGCAAATCTGGCCCATGTTGTTAGTGACAGTTCTTCCTGATCCTACACCACACAGAAACACAACAAACAGTTCAACCAAAAGGTAAATTCCTGCAATGCCTCGAATATGGTATGTTCTTCACTAATAGGGGTGCCTTCTAAACTCTTCAAATCCCTTAGACATACTTCTCCCCTACTCCTAGAACTCCCTTTCAATCACCTTTAGAGTTCCATCATCTCTGTTTTCACTTATCAAAACTGTACTTCACTGTCTTGAAACTTAACCAGACACAAAAATGCTTACAATATGAAACTATCAGGACTCTCCACTGAGAAAATTCCTTTGTAGTACTCTCAAGATACTATTCCTCACAAATTTTAAGTCGTCCTCTCTAGAAGTGTAGAAATGTTGATTCCAACTGTCACGTTATGCCTCCCTTAGTAACAACTGTACTGTGATCTGAGATTCTGAACTGACAAGAATTAAGGGCTACAGGTAAAGTATTTGGACCTGTAGCTTTCAGATTCTTATAAAGGAAGGTGGCAAAATATTTATTTTCTAACTTTCAACCATTGGTTCATCTCACTGGATTCCATTTTCCGACTCTGGGTTCTTTTATCTAGGCAAATTTGTATTATCTCAGTCGTTTATCCTTCCTTTGTTTCCTCAAACAATTTTTGTGTTAAAAACAGTCACCTCAGACTCAGATAATTGATCAAATCAATTAGTGGACTGGTGCAACCTCTCAAGGCTTCAATTTCATCTAGTTACCCCCTTCTTTTTGATTTCATGTTCCTATTGACAAGTGTCAACCCACTTTAGTCTCCTCCTAACTTAAATCTCCTGCCAAATTGTTCCTTACTGGACTGTATCAGGACTGCCACCAAATACAATAATATATGACCTTACAAGGATCCAAACAATTGAAATAACCTTTGAAATGACTTCAGACCTTACTTACACATTGGGGTTTGATCTCACTACCTTGGCCTTCTCTAGGCAATACTGTACTGTACAATTTTAGGGCTTTCAGCAAATACAATAATATATGACCTTACAAGGATCCAAACAATTCAAATGACCTTTGAAATGACTTCAGGGACCTTACTTACACGTCCCTTGGCCATACTGTACTATACAGTATTCTGACTCTCAATCTTTGTTTTCTAAGTAAATTCAAACACTCCTAATGAGTTCTAACCTCTGTCTCATCCTTCTTATGCTTTCTTTTTGTAGAGTAACAATTTTCCATTCTTGGTGCTAATTAGACACCTACAGGTTAGATACCCACTGTCACGGTTTCCTTATGCAAGATGTTTCTCAAATGATAATCAACTTCTTCCATCTCATTTGGACTTCATGCAATGTACTTGAGGGTCTCAAGGATTGACTCTCACTTTGTTTCACTAAATCTCTCATTTTCCCTAAAACCCTAAGGAGGGTTTATCTCAGACCCGAGAGATGATATACTGGTAATACAGTAACAAGAATGTAATTTTCAAGCTTTTACCTCTGATCACACACCTGACTCACCTCTACAAACGTATAAATCTTGACAATGAATCTTGAATATTCAAACAACTTTGAAATTGATAGAAAAACTCCCTTCTCTACCTGTAGGAACAGGGATCTCCACTTATAGAAACTCTTAAGTCTGATTATGATCTTCTTTCCTTTCTAACAGGCTTCTTTAGACTACTCTGGGCTTGATCACATCTTCTAAACCACTTAAACATCCTCCACTCATTTCTTCAACTGCAACTTATCCTCTTTAGTTCCGAGTTCTTGCACACGGTTACAGATCCTATAGAAATACTCTTTCCAAAAATAACTACTACTTCAACATGCATGCAAAAGAATGATTCGTAACTCAGGAATAAATCCTTACATGTAAACACCTCAGGCTTAGCAGCCACCTTATGTAGCCGAGAAGCCCTAATGCTTCTTAAATCTGCAATATAATGCATACCCGGGCATTGTATCTTTCTTTAGGTCATCCATGTTTTCCACTCATCCATGTTTTCCACCTCATAATAGAAATCATTAAATTTATTGAAAGGTTTTATCATAGAAGTTACCTGCAATGTATACGTGAATTCGAGTCCTGCCAGAGTTGGAGGAGGGAACTGCACTTGAGGTGGCCATTGCGAACATTGACATTGTTCTACCCCTGTTGTTAGCACAAAGGTGATAACAGAATATGCTTCGTGACCAAATCCCCAATTTCCTTTGTAACAATTTTGGTGAATGAATTGTCTTTTACCGTTATTCCTTAAAGACAGTCAGATGTCTCTTTATTGTGGTGAACCAACTGAGTTGTCTTTTCTGATAATTAATGGCCAATGTCATTTCATTTTATTACTTTAAGCTCTGCTTACTTCAGGAGCTGAAGGCTCGTGATTGGATCCAGGTGGTACCTTATCATGTCATCTGAACTCACGGGGTTCTTGGGCTCTTAAAAGGTTATCACCATTTTGTGACTCGTAAACATCATCCTCATACTCTCCAACAATAACAAATTCTTCAATACATGCATGCAAAAGAATCATTCGTTTGACTTTCTTCTCAAAATTTTGACTGAAGTGGCTTTCCAATTATCCACATTTATAACCCTTGATCAGTCCAACAAGTTTTCACTTACCTAGGAGAAACCTCTTGAGTTCACAAAAAGTGATTTGGCAAAAAAACATGAGACAAACTATACATACTACTTTGTCTACAAAGAACTTTGGCAACTTGACAACGTTACAAATTAAGCGATTTCATTAGTCTCCTCGTAGTTATTTGACAACGTTACAAATTAAGTGATTTCATTAATCTCCTCGTAGTTATTTCTTGATTTTGTCTGAGATGAGGTTACAGCAGGTGTCTCGAAGGCATACCATCGAGGTGATAGAGAATTTTTCCTAGTGAAGGAAATCCACTATGGAAATGCCTTACACTTTTGTTAAGCCTAGAAAAATATTCACAGAAAAAAAAAAGATTCAACGTATAGTCACAAAATTTGTTAACTATCACTTAATCTGGTCTTTAATATGAGGTAAGAACAATCATCATACAAAGACTGGGAGCTGCATATTTCTAGGAATAACAATACTGGGAACTGCCCTGTAGTATTCCTGTACATTCATGCTTTCAATCCCATTATTGAGGCATATCACAGCCAATCCATTAGACAACCTTTTCTGATTTTGGGATTTTTGTCAATAAATGTTGGTTAAGTTTATCTGTTTCTGTTTGATGTTTTGCATGTTTTTATATTAATATTTTATTTGTTTCTTTTGCTGTTTGTTTTGTTGCAGGTTGAGAATCCTTCCTTCTTCAAAAACTGGCCCCTTATGGGATGGACCTTCACATGGGTTTATGTTAATGGATCTTTTATAAGTTTGTGCATTTTTTTATAATGCAGGTTTATTCTATATTGTTATAAATCATAAATATTCTATGTTCTTTGTATTTTGTAGGTTTTCAGGTGGATAGGCGTGGATTAAGGGGAATAACTGGCATTTATATCCTTTTACCCAAATTTTATCTTATTTCATAAATAATTTCTTTTAGTAAAGAGTGGATGGCCATGGACATCCTTGGGGTCATGTTTTTAATTTTTCTTTTTAATTATTATTTATTTTTGAAGTAAAAATATTATTATAAATGATAAAAATAGATATGTTTATTAATTCATTCTTGTTCATCAATTTTTGACATAATAACAATAATAAGTAAATATCTTAATTCATTTTCATTCATTAAATTTTTGATATAATAAAAAAAAAGCCTAATAAAAATAAAATATTTAGAAGGAGAAATGGGTGGAGGTCGATAAAAATTTAGAAGGAGAAATGGGTGGAGGTCGGAGGGAAAAGGAGGAATGGGTGGAGGTCGGAGGGAAAAGGAGGAATGGGTGGAGGTTGGAGGGGAAAGGAGGAATGAGGGTGGGTTGGAAGTTCAAGGGAAAAGAAGGAATGGTTGGAGGTCGGAGGGGAAAGGAGGAATAAGGGTGGGTTGGAAGGTTGGAGGAAAATTAATATAACAAAATAAAAATTAATAAAAACATTTACAGAAAAAAATAACAGAGATTCAACGTATAATCACAAAATTTGTTAACTATCACATAATCTGCTCCCATCTGTTTTTAATATGGGGTAAGAACAATCATCATATAAAGACTGTGAGCTGCATATTACTAGGAATAACAATATAGGAGCTGCCCTTCTAGTATTCCTGTGCATTCATGCTTTTGATCCCATTATTGAGGCATATTACAGCCGATCTATTAGACAACCTTTTTTATTTTGGGATTTTTGTCAATAAATGTTGGTTAAGTTTATCTTTTTCTGCCTAATGTTTTGCATGTTTTTATATTAATATTTTATTTGTTTATTTTGTTGTTTGTTGTGTTGCAGGTAGAGAATCCTTTGTTCTTCAAAAATGGAAATGGATCCTTTATAAGTTTGTGTTTTTTTATAATGCAGGTTTATTTTATATTGTTATAAATCATAAATTTGATTCTTTATAAGTTTTTTTTTTTTGTTATAATGCAGGGTTATTCTATATTGTTATAAATCATAAATATTTTATGTTCTTTGTATTTTGTAGGTTATCAGGTGGATAGGTGTGGATTAAGGGAATAACTCACATATATATCCTTTTACCCAACTTTTATCTTATTTCATAAGTAATTTTTTTGAGTAAAGAGTGGATGGTCATGTTATTTTATTTTTCTTTTTAATTATTATTAATTTTTGAAGTAAAAATATTATTATAAATGATAAAAATAGATATGTTTATTTTCTACATAATTTTAATAATAAATATCCTAATTCATTCTTGTTCATCAACTTTTGACATAATAACAATAATAAATAAATATCTTAATTCATTTTCATTCATTAATTTTTGATATAATAAAAAAGCCTAATAAAAATAAATAATTTAAAAGGAGAAATGGGTGGCGGTTGGAGGGAAAAGGAGGAATGGGTGGAGGTCAGAGGGAAAAGGAGGAATGAGGGTGGGTTGGAAGTCGAGGGAAAAGGAGGAAGGGGTGGAGGTCGGAGGGGAAAGGAGGAATGGGTGGGAGGTTGGAGGGAAAAGGAGGAATGGGGTTGGAGAAGAAAATGTGATGATTTTATATTAATAGAAGAATTTTTTTCATAATAAAATTGAACGGTATAATAAAATATAAGGTTTTGCTTTCACCTTTAAGTAAAGCATATTTTTGAGGTCAAGTTAAAGCTTCCACCTTCACGTGGTTGACCTTGTCAGTAGAGAATATTATTCTTGAAGCTAAGAGAAGCTTGAAATTGTATTTTAATTGATAGTAATGTAGAAATCAATTATTTTTTCAATTGCATATTTTTTAATTAATATTTATATAAAAATCAAATTTTCAATTTCATTAAATTGGGGTCAATGATTATAAGATAGAAGAGTATTTTAAATTATTAGGATGATTGCAAAATATAATTAGCAATTACATGTGAAATGGATGACAATAATTAATTGATTTTTCAATTACATAATTATTTTTATTTTCTAATAAAGAAAAATTAAAAATTAAAAATAATTTTTAATTAATTATTTTTTATTATAACCAACAAATAAATTTATAAATATAAAACACAAAATTTTGATAATATAAATATACAAAATAAAAGTAAATAAATATAAAAATCAAATTATTTATTAATTAAAAAGAAATATTACACAATAATATGTTTTTATAAAAATTAAAAATAAAATTTAATAACTTAAAAATCATGAATTAATAATAATTGATAAAAATAAAAATTAGAATTTCATAAAATTTAATAAAAATTAACATTCATGGAAAATTACAGTTTTAATAAAAAAGGAACAAAAACTCGAAATTATAGTAAAATTGTTAAAAAAACAAAAGATATTGATAATTAGAAATTAATAAGAAAATAAAAATTAATAAAAACGAAAAAATTAAAATGTAATTAAAATTATAATTAAAGTTTAAAAAAATTAAAATTTTTAAAAATAAAAGATAAAATAAAATGTAAAAAGTAATTAAAAATTAATAAAAATTAAATTCAAAACTATTTGAAAAATACAAAGTAAAATTATAAACTAGCAATTGCATATGTACAATGCAATGTGAACGCTGAATGGTATATGTTATTTATTTTAGAGGGATATTTATTACTTTTGTAGGGGATTGATAGTGGTAGTGTAGGAATATATATGTAACATTACATTGATTTTTTCTGTGTGTACATTTAAATTTGTCACAAATTCATACATATACAGTTACAAATATTATATCACGACACAGGAGGATCAACATTTTCAAAATGGTTAGACCCAATCTGGCCTTGTGAGCAGGAAAGGTTGTCTATCGTTCTCTTTGAAGGCCTGCATTTGGAGGTGTAGCTTGCTCAGGGTTCTTTATTTGTATGATGAAGGAACCTTTTGGTTCCACATTCAAGGACTCCTGAGGCTCATGTTTTACTTTGGGGCGAGGGAGCTCCAACTTGTATACCAAATGAGTGTGCATTCCCTTTTCATTTCACATATGATTGGGGGGATTTCCGCCATTATTGTGATTGGTGGATGATAATGCATGCGAGCAGTGCGAGGGCAATGAGATTGGAACCTTGCAGCGATCCTCACGCCCAGATCTAACATCTTTTAGTATTTGCCCAACGCCGAGAAGTATTCCTTCATACGATGCTCTGCGCGATGTCGAAAGGGCGGGCGCTTCTATCGTGGTAAACACCTTTGGTATAAATATATGAAAAAATTATTTTGTACAAAATCATTCAAAAGGATATATAATGAAAGCAAAATCTGCAAATAAAATTCCACGTAAAAGATGGGAGATTCTATGGAAACATGCTAATATGGAAATTTTTAAATTACATGTAAAAAGTATTTGATATATATGTATAAAGTAAATGCATAAGCTGATACAAAATGCAAGAGAAAATATAGAAAATTCTACCAAAAGAAGCCAACTCTGCAGGGCATACTTCTCAATGATAAATGCAATGGCTAAGACGAATCATGGACAACTGACAACATGATGGATAAAGAATGGTTTGTTCTTTGTCAGAGCATCCTATATTACATTACTTCAATTCCAAGCCATCATATATAAGAGGTGTGCTAAAATGAATAACTCTTCTCATGGTTGCATTTGCGTATGGTCCAAATTGGCAAGTAAAGATGCATAGGAAAGTGCCACCTATAGATGATCTAGAGGTGAAGGAGAGACTCGACGGGAAAAACCATATAAATATAGCCATATAAAAATGGAGGAATAAAGAAATATACTTGAAATATTTATCGAAACTTGTTCGGTCCTTGCTCAAGCCTGCTATGTCAAAGCCATAATCACCAGGAGCTTCACCAGTAAGATAATTTGGATAGTTGTAAGAACGATCCCAAGCCAGTGAGGCCGGTCCTTGCCATACCATATACTACATATAATAAAAACTATGTTACTATACGTTTGATCAGGAATTTTCATTTATGCGTGCCAATGAAGAAATCCTCAAAATATGTAAACAGACTCACAAGAAAAGAAATTAAGAGATTATACTGAAATACAGAATAATTTGAACTCACGAGCTAAATGATTTTCTTAGCAGTTAATCAACGGTAGGTTGTTTCATTAGCATAGAATATCATGTGACGAAAAACATATATAGTACTTCAATCTATTTGTTGTACAATTATTTACAAAATAACTAACCCAAAAATTTCAAGATTTCTACAGAAGGAAAAATATCAATGTCAAAAATTGAGCCTAAACTCAATCAACAATGAATCATATAATTATGTTTAGAAAATAAAAGCCTGTATATTATGAACAAATGATACACATTTATAGTTACAACTTTACAAGTGGTGATGATCCCAAAATATTACAAATTACTAGTTAACATAAAAAAACATTAAGGGATGGAATTCTTTTATGAACATATACTTAACAGTAGGCTAGTTTCTAATGAATCTAATAACTTTATGTAGATTTTATATAAAAATTCAACCACTAAATTAAGGCAGAAAACCATAGAGAATGCCCTGGTTGACAAAACCCTAACACAAATTACCATTAACACTCTGATGAACAACCACATTAAAAAAAAAGGTTGAGCAGCTACCTGTCATGTCTGGCCCTGTCCAAAGCAACTTTTCTCTTGGGGGCTTCCTTTATAGACGACAGAGAATATCAAAACTCCTACAAGCTACACGACATGAACAAAAGAATCGAGTTTGAACGATTCACAACAAATTTAAACGACCTTTCACACTCATAAATATGAGCACAAAATCACCAATCCTGTTGCATACCTCCTGCCATGAGGCTCTGCATGAATGAATTTTTCACCTAGATCTATGTTTCAAACGGAATTGAAATTAGGATTGATTATCCCAAGTTTGAATGAACACGGGTTCATGTTCACATTGGAACGAAATGACACTCTTTTGGGTAACAACACTTTCGTCGAATATTGCGTCTTAACACAACCCCCTCCGGATTTCGAACTGCAATTCACGAAAGAAGAACGATATGATAAATAACAACCCCTAATTAAAAGCATGCAACTGTCAGTTCACTGGGTAATTTGGAGATTTTTCCTAAAAACACAAAAAAACTGTTAAAAAGCAAAAACGTCCAAACGGTACAATGCCGGTTGACAAAACCCTAACGCAAATTACTATTAACACTCTGATGAACAACCACATTAAAAAAAAGGTTGAGGCTACTGCATCACGTCGCCCCGTCCAAAGCAACTTTTCTCTTGGGGGCTTCCTTTATAGACGACAGAGAATATCAAAACTCCCACAAGTTGCACGACATGAACAAAAGAATCGAGTTTGAACAATTCACAACAAATTTAAATGGCCTTTCACACTCATAAATATGAGCACAAAATCATCAATCCCGTTGCATACCTCTTGCCATGAGGCTCTGCATGAATGAATTTTTCGCCTGGATCTATGTGTTGAAAGGGAATTGAAATTAGGATTGATTATCCCAAGTTTGAATGGACACAGGGTTCATGTTCACATTGGAACGAAATGACACTGTTTGGGTAACAACACTTTCGCCGAATATTGCGTCTTAACACAACCCCCTCCAGATTTCGAATTGCAATTCACGAAAAAGAATGATCTGATAAATAACAAGCCCCAATTCAAAGCATGCAATTGTCAGTTCACTGGGTAATTTGGAGATTTTGCTCGAAAACACAAAAAAATTTGTAAAAAGCAAAAACGCCTGAGGCATGAGTCAAATTTAACACGCGAAACGTCCGCAAGAGCCTTTCCCATAGGGAGAACGCCTTTGGCGTGATAACAAAATTGAATAAAAAATACCAGGTCACTCAACCATAGAGCCCCATCAAGAATACCAGGTCACTCAACCATAGAGTGCCATAAAGAATATCAGGTCACTCAACCATAGAGGCCTGTCTCCTTTCTCCTTTTAATGAGGCCGGGTCACCCTATGGCCCTGGCACATAGAGCCCCGTCACCCCCAACCCAAGTGACATAATAACTCGTGGTCCAACAACCCGCTAGTTATCTATAACTCCTTGGGGCGTACCCCCATACGACGAAGCGGGTCCATGGGCCCAACCATTCCATGGTGCATCCCATGACCCTAATCCACACATCACGACAATAGAACCAACATAACAATCTGATCAGAATGCCAAGTGGCAAGGTACAAGCCTTGGGCAAGGCGGTAAAATCATAAAACTTAGAAGAAGATCCAAAACCAAGCAAGACAAATGACCAAATGGCCATAGTTAGTGCAAAAATTTGCGTGTTAGTACCAAAACCAAGGAAATGCCCAAAATGTAAAACATTTAAATCAAGAAAACCGCTGGTCCTTGCAAAAGTAAAGTAAAAAGGTTCAATTTACGAATAAAATACACATATAAGAATAGCACATTACTATGACTACGTGGCCTTATCTGGCCACCAAAGGGGTACTCAACGAGTTGCTAGCACTCGGAACATCGAGCCTCAGCTCGTAACAATATATATCAATAATACAACTGTCATCATCTCAATCTGAATCATCTCGCCACAACTTCAACAAGGCTCAACATAGTCAAAATCACATAGGTAGAGTCCATACGACAACCATATCGGGAGAGAGAAAGAAAGTACATGTTACCATCTACTGAGCCTAAGGTGTCCGCGAAACACAATATGCATGACACCCGTTGAACAAGTGTCACACATACCAAACAAACGAAAGTGGGTTTTCAGCCTATGTAAGGCTCCACTTCCTATCTCGTACTCGGCTCGAGTGACTGGTCAACGGTACACATTTTCTCACTCCATACATACACAGTTTACCGATTTCCCTCAGGGTCGGTTAGTGTAAGGCTCACAACATAACATATAACTACATCACTAACACCATGGTGGTACACACATAGCTACCATAACGTCTCACGTATGGTATGTATACGGGTAGATCACAATCATACATCCACAGGGCGCAATACATCACTTTACCACATTCTGCACCCAAAGTGCAATCACAATACGATAGGGTTCATACACTCACCGTATGACCCTAAATCACGACATGAATCATTACATATCACACAACTCATACATATGATGGACATAGTAACAATCACCACATAACATTCATTTCTTTACATAACAAGGTGATACATAATACGATAGGGTTCATACATATGATTGTGATACACCTACATATCACAATATGCCACAATGCTCCAACACTACGTCATCCACATTATAATTCTTGTCACACATCACAAGCAATAATTTACATGTGAACTCTTAATAGAATCCACAAGAAGGAGAGAGAATACTCCCTTCCCAAAGACATCAACATGACGACAAACACGCACTAATACCACATCATCATGTGCGTTCATAATATCACAATTACGACATCAATCACATCACGCTTATACCACATTACTCTTCCGATATAAACCACTACCATGCAATACCATCATCTCCATGTAACACTATCATGTACACCATCATCATCATGTAATACCATCATAACTCCAATCTGGCCCATAGGTTCGAGAGCATGAACCTTCGCTCTGATACCAAATGTAACGACCCAAAAATTTCACACACAAACAACACAGTAAAATACAGGATAACTTTTTTTTTGACACAAACACGACACGACATGCCACCACCGAGGTCACAACTAACTCCGTGGATAACTCAATACAAGGATGACCACAAAGGTAGCACGGAAATGTTCACACCCACCAAGGATGGTTTACTTTTCTATTTGACAAAACAACATAAGAAGCCACCACATAACACACCTACAGATAGGGCAAGCCACAATGAGGAAATTATTGATGGTTATTTATTTTTATGTAACCTCTTTCGATCCTTAACTTCAGTTTGCTAAGACTCTAGATATGATTTGTACAATGCTTCTTACAATGCTAAGTTCTTACTTTTACTTTGAAGAGAAATTTGTTCTAATTCTTCTCTATTATGGCCTTTATTTGCTTAATTCGTTTATCAAGAAAAAGGAGTATTTAAATTCCACAAGGCCATCTGTTCACCACTAACGCTACTAAGACTTGTTCTTGCCCACAAGACAACATGGTTTTAAGATCAACACACTTAAGAGAAGAAATACAAGGTGCCTTGGAAAAAGGTTAGAGGGAGAAGGTCGAGATGAAAACATCTTTAGGACCTCATTAGTTATTGCCAGTATTTAATTGAAGCTAGGGCTCTTAACCAGAATTATCAACGATTTTACTTAGGCTTCGCTAAATGAGTATTACCAAGGAGCAAAATTTACTTTCCAAATGGCGGTGAGAAAGATTGTGAGATCTCCAATTTTGTTTTCTCTGGCTTATTAAATCTTATCATCTTCTAACAACTAACAGTTCATTTCACCTTAGGGTCATTTTACAAATTTCACCATAAAAGGAATAATGTTCACTAGAGGAGCTAGGGTTATCATGTTATATAATTCTTACTCACAATGATAGTCTCGCCTATGATTACTTCAGGAATCTCTTGTTCTCAAGTAAGTCATCTCTACATTAATTTATCTGAATATATATATTTAGCTAACTTCTATAAGGGTTAACCACTCCATTTAATTTTACTTATATCACATCATTACAAGGTGTCGGAGAGTTTTGACTGAACACTTTATTCTCAAAATCAAGGTTTTACAATACTTATGCCAATGTAATGATTGAATATCATTTCTCACCAAGGTAAGTTACTAGTCTAACAACAAAAGGGAAAGAACACTTCACCACGTAGTTTTCCGAACATACCGAGACAAGAGATCTTCTAAACTCCTTGCAAGCAATGTTACAAAATTTACAACGCATTGAACTTTCTACAAAGAACTTCATAGTTTGAACTGATGAAACTTTTACACTCTTTTCCTTTAATCTACTCGCATAATCCATCTGCACAAATATTTACTAGAGTCAGTTCGCTAGAACTGAGCATGATAAGATATAAACCTCACCTAATAACTTATGCCATCTAGCATTTAAATAAATGAAAGTTTGCAATACTCCCTATCAAATAATTCCTAATCATGTATTCAAATCTTAACTGCACATCTCATGATAATACATTTCATACCCATTATTGTTCACTTCCCTAAAATCTGCTTACATATGAACAAAAATTCCAAGTGGAGAGATATGCAACCTTAACCTTGCATTTAATCATAATTAAATTACAGTAGTAATAATAACGCTCACCTAATACCCTCAACCTACTTCACATATATAAGTGTCCAACAATATTATCTTTCAATTAAATAAAAGCACCAACGACATTAAGCTCCTATAATAAATACAAGTGTCAATCTTATGATATTCATCAATATTACCCAAGTATCAAACCTTTATAGAAAATCAAGGATATGTAAGTATACTTTTGATATTTATCTCACAATTTTAAGAATATACTTATGTAAACAAGGGTTCCACAAATCAGTAAGTTCATATATTATTTAGATATCCTATCGGTTGTTTATTATCATGTCTCTATATGCCTCTATTAGTATAAGAGTCCAACTCAGAGGAATGAATTACGAACAACAATACCGTCATACTTTGTTAATGAGTAGAAGGTACATTTGGCTAGCTAAAATATGTAAGCGTGGTCCAAGCCACTATAAATACAAGTATCAACATTATCTCAACTCCCAATTGAGATGCAAGTATCAATTTTTAGCTAACATAATAATCATCGTAAATGCCAGAAAATATTCCACGCGTTAACCAAGTATTGAAATAACATATTTATCCTTACTGGTTACCTGATAACATAATATATCATATTATATAATTCAACCCCCACTTGCATATCTCAAGGTTACTCGACTTCTATCCTTAAATAATTTCGTCATTCTATATGTTATATGGTATACCCCCATTATGGTAGTTGTCACCTTTACTTAAGGTTGTGTATGAATCCATTTTAGGGTAGTTCTCATAACTTCCCTATTCATCTGTTTTCCTACCAAAAGGCATTTCAACAAGCTTTGAAGTCAAAGTATAGGATAAATTTAAAATCTCATATTTCAAGCATTGTCTGAATTCATATGCCTGAGGGCCATCACATGTCAATCAAACTTGAAGAATGTACACATTCATGAGAGTTCGATGTATCCAATATTACTTTAACTGATTCGAAGATCTAAGTAGTGCCTCAAACTTAAGCCATATAGTTATCCACACAAGCTAACGTCTTGAGTGCTTACCGTATTCAAAAAGGTCACAAAATAGAAACCCCATTAACACATGCTTCAGGAGCGTTCCAATCTAAAAATAAGCTCATAGTAATAATAATAACAGAGGGCCTGGTGAGGGGTTTTCAATAGTCCCCAAAGTAAACGATGATCTAAAGAGTCAGATAGTATCTAGAAAGACCAGTAAAACCAGTACGACTCTCCCCAAATAGAAGCCTCCAATCCTAATGGGGGTTTATATTATTATCAATCCACATTAATAGACAAACACAGTCTTCCAAGAAAATTCCCGTTTTCAAGCCATGTTCTACATAATAAAAACAATACAAGAAATATTCTAAATCTCATTCACACACCACAATATTTTCTACAGAAACCACTGTTCACAGGAATAATCATGGCAAAATGATAAACCAACTTTATAAGATCGATAAGCGAGAATCACTGGAGAGAGATCAGCTCATGCAATTATGATTAAAAGTCATTCGAAAACCCATCTCTTTTTGGGCATCTCTTTCAAGAAAGAGTCAACATATATATGTAAATAAATATTAAATAATATCAAGAGTCCAAACGTTATTTACTTAGTAAAAGAATAACGCAACGCAACAATCCAAAAGAAACTCACATCTACAGAATTCAAACAAAATTGCAGAGATTGATTTATCTAAATGCTAAAGGAAATAAATCATCAAGAGAGAGGGTTAAGGCTTATCATGCCTTTAATGCGCTTCCCAAGACAAGGGCACGCTGAAACAGGCCCTTGAAGGTAGTAATGAGCCGAGGTTGGCTGCTACTAAGAACACCAATTTCCGAAGACCAAGTATCACCGTTACAGCATGCATAGTGCCCAAGTATACCACCAATCAGACCAGTAACCAAAGGTGCCTTTTCTGAGTTCAAACAGATATCATTCCAGCCTGTCAAATATGCAACTCCTAACGCTAGTGCTGTGGCAAATCAAACTATTCACTAGCACTTGCATCCAATCCCGTTGGCCTCCCTCCTTGTATTCAGCATCATTTTTGCGCTTCTTTTCAGTACCAATCTTTGTGAGCTTTGAGGATGTGAAGAAAAACAAGGAGGAGAGCTCCAAACCTGTAGGAAGCCATGATAGATGCTGACATTACCAGGAATCCCGCAAAACCACCCGACAGATTTAAAGACTTCCGTCGAACAGCCCATCCTGCTATGAATAATGCAAGCGCCACACTTATGAAGGCTTTTATTACCAGGCTCTCCATTTTGCCCTATTCTCTGCTGCGCCGCTCGCTCTACTCATTTGGAATTGTGATTTGTTAAAAAAAAAAACTATGAAATGACGGAGAGGATGGATAATGCCTCATAGTTCAAAATGCCAAACTACGAAAGAACAGTGTAGTGCAAATTCCATCCAAGAAGATCCCGCGCCGCCAGAGCAGGAAGAAGGGAGGCGTCCAGGATCTGCGCACCAGCATAAGGCGTGAGGGGGTTTCATTGCGGCCAGGGAAGACAAAAAAAGGACGCGCCCAGGATCTGCGCACCAGAAAATGACCACACAACAAAGGAAACTTGCAATAAACTCACAAATGTGAGCTTTTCATCTGGGCGCGCGACCCCCAATCCACTGAGCACGCAGATCCCCAATCTACTGAGCACGTAAATCCCCAAAACAAAGAAAACGTGGCTAGCAAGCCATAACAGCTCATGAAGACAAAGCACAGGTAAAAACCCAATAAGATTTCACTCACGCTTCCCCAGATCCCAGGGAAGGTCCAACACGTTTTTCCCTTTACCGGGACGGTGCAAAAATGACAGGCCGTGTCTTCCTCATGCAGCCATTTCGAAACTGCAGTGAAATCCTTCAGAATGTACGCCCGTTGACAAGGAAATAACGTCTGTCTTGGAGGGGGAGATCTGTGTGATACACAAATCCTAAATTCTTCCCATTCGAGCACGCCTTAGAAGATTTTACAAACCTAAACCATATTTAATTAGTTCACCTTAAATGCCGAGCAGGATAGAGCTTCATCCTCATTTCCCTGCATTATTTTATGTAATCGCTTATAAAAAATTAACAACAGGGTTGGTAACAAATCGACGATCAGAAAGCGAGGTTAACGTCGACCGATAAATAAAAATATTATTATTATTATTATTATTATTACCACTTATTAATACTTATTAATCGAAATAACAAGAGCCAACTTGCGAGCTCAATAAATCGAGCGCACAGTTTTCCTTTAATAGAGGAAACGAAATGGGTGAGGCGGGGACACCCACAGAAAACATCGACACGACGCGCGAAGACAAGACGGAGTGGGAGAATTCCAGTCATTTTCTGTGACAAGGGCGAAGCCAACGAGAGGTCAACATGAGCACCACAACGTTAAAAGCTTAGCGACATGGTCGTTGGAGAACGGGGCATTACAGAGTAAATGACGCAGATGATTCTGTATTTGTTCTTTTTCGACATTGGTTATGTCTTCAGCTCCGTCTCTTCCGACGTGCTCTCTCATCCCATCATGTATCTCATATTTGACATGATGAATTCTTTTAGATACATATCCCTCTTCTCTTGAGTTTAATGCTGCACAATCTATCTCCACATCTCTGTAATATCCATCATTACGAATTTTGTAACGCAAATCATCGAGAATAACTGATCAACTAACAATACATTAGTACTCTTCGTGCCTAGTGTTTTGTCTCTTAACTATATGAATATTGACATCCTCAACTTGGTGTGGAAGGAGTCTCACAACAAAAGATATGTCTTGGGGAAAGAAAATCGTGTGCCCATTATAATTCATGTGTACATATGATTCTCTTCGACATGTTCTATCTATTCCATTCCACGAAAGAAATCTAGACTAAGCATCTCCTTTGTAACCTACACAAAAAAATTGATTGCATAGATTCTTGATATTTTCTCGCATCCTCACGTACCTTGCTTTGGATCTTGGTATATAATTCATGTGTACATGATTCTCTTCGATATGTTATTTCTATTCCATTCCACGAAAGAAATCTAGATGAAGTATCCGTCAGTAACCTACAAAAAAAAAACCAAATTAGACGAACAGAAAAATCAAACAATGCACCATCTCTGACGTCACATCTTGTATTATTGTATAAATTTTAAAAACATCTCATGAATTAAATTTCACATGCACTTCGATTCATGACAAAGTTGTGATGTCATTGCTAAATCTCATTCTTAGATCGGGAATATCGAGATATTCCAACCGAAAATGTTACAACGACCCTCTCCCATAACTACATCCACTCGAGTCCCCATGTTTCGGGTGTGCATCCGTGTTGATTACAGCAAAGAGCAATGCCTATACAAAGAATCATAATTTACTAAAACAAATGTTGGAAAATGGTATCTAACATGGTTCAAATTAGCTGACACACTTTTTGCATACAAAGAGTAATCTCTTTCTGTGTCTTCAATATTACGTAGCACACCATCTTGATCTTCAAGTCGTATGTGCATATCTGGACATGACTCCTCGTCGATCGGACGATGAAAATTGTTGGCAAGATTCTACACCTAATCTTGGTACGACATGCAACTTCCTCTCGATGCTCGAAGAATGGAAAATGTCTGCACTTACCCCTTTAGTCGACAAATGCATATGACCCCAACTAGCACGTCTCTTTCATTTTCTCTTGTTCTCGGAGTTGCGACCTACGAAAATGATGATGATCGTTGTCCCTCCGAGATTTTCCAGGTGACTTTTGTTTCTTATTAGTACGAATGGGAGTATGTTCGTTCATTACCTACAAACAAAAAATGACGCAATAAACAACCTTCATTACATATGCAAGAAATATTTAGTTCTAAATAATACAAGAACAAACAATAAAAAACAAAACATTACAACATGAACAATTGTGTTATCATGTGAAAACAATACGCGCATCCCTTCCCCAACAGAATCACTTCTAAGATCTTCATTTGATACCGGTATATCCTTTGTGAAGAAGACATCTCAGCCACATTTTTGAAATAGACCTCTCTTGCTTGTAACTTTTTTCTCAACTAGAAAATATTTGCACCAACCCATTCCGTTGAAAAATGCATATAACGTTAATCGTCCATCTCTCTCTTTGTCAAAGTTTTGATCTATGAAAACGATGAATGTAAGCATAGTTGCATGTTCATTTAGTAACCCCAAAGGATAAAAATAATGTAATGAACAACCATCACTACATATGCATGACACATTTATTTTTCATTAAACAAGGAAGAAAGACATTAAATAGTTAAAAATGCAACATTACAGGATGAATAACAACCGTGTTATCATGGGAAATTGGTAGACACATTTCTTTTGCAAGACAATATCTTTTAGGAACGTAATTTGATAATGATATCCTATGTGAACAAGAGCCATCACCCACAAAACCCACCAAAGCTTGTATGTATTTGGTAAAGTTGAACATAGAAACTAGAGATGGCGTTTTCAACCTCACACGATTTCCCTAACCTTAGCTCTACTTTCGCCGCTCGTGGTAGCAATTTTCCCTCGCAAGAGGATGTAGATGGATTCTTGAGCGATGGATCTTGGTTAGCGCCTTTTCGGGATTACTCTCGACTCCAAGGTCCATGTCCTAGCATTTCGGATTTTCAACATAGAATATGACTTGCCACAAATGGGGGGAAATAGTGGTGGTTCTAACTTGTTACCTCAGACCACCAAGTTGGATTCTGACCTCGCCTTCTAGGTCCTCGTTCACACATAGTTTGGGTCCATGCTTTGCATCATGCTGCCTCAGAGTGCCAGGGGTAAGAACCTTAAAGTTGCTCTGTCCCTCAAAATGTGTTGTAGACTAGATTTTATAAATCTTATTTTTGGCGGAAAATTATTGGATGATAACTCCCTTCTAAGTTCTTACGGGATTAGAAGAGATTCTTTGATTTTTATGTCGATCTTTAAGGGGTGGAGCCGAAGCTCGAAACCCTATTTCATTTAAAGAATCCTGCTTTACGACCTCTACACCTACATTGCAGAACAAGTTGAGGATCCCCCATCTTTGGAAATCAAAAATACAAAATCTCTATCTTTCCAAAAAAATCTATAGGAAAAGGCTCTCATCTGCAGGTTTAATGGTGTTTAGCCCTCAACGAATGAACTTATCATGTGGATCCATGCCAATTGGACAAAAAATTGTGATCATTTCTTTTATGCAAGAGGCTTTTTCATTATTATTTTTGGATCAAGAGGAGTATCAAAAGGTCATTAATGGGGCCCCTTGGTATTAGGGCTCGACTCGTTTGTTCACTACCCCATGGTTCCCATAATTCCACCCATGCTCCTTCTCCATCTCATGAGTCCTAGTATGGTCGAGGCTTCCAAACCTTCCTCTCCATTTCTATCTTGCTGCGAAAGATATTGGGAATTGTTTAGGGAAGTTCATAAAATAAGATGATACGATATTTCATAGTGGATTACTCACGTTAGAATTTGTGTTGAAGTTGATCTCAGTAAAGGACTACTGGATAAAATGACCCTTAAGATGGGTGATGTGTCTCACGTCCAGTCTCTAGATTACGAAAATAGGACTTTCGGATGCTTTGAAACCGTAGGACTCTAGGCCATGTCCAGCTACACGCCCTCAAAAGAAAGCTCAATCTACGAATAGAAAATTCTCCAAAAGGTGGAATATCCCTGACATTGAGGAGAATTTGGAGTTTGATTCGGAAGTTCAAGAAGTTAAGGGAGTAGATCTGCTGATTACAACGTAATTTACTGCTACAGATGAATGTGCTACGACATGTCACAAGGTGCAGTTATCCCATCCGCGAGAGAGACCTACTCTAGGAACCAAGAGCTCTCATGAATTCAACAATTCTGATTCGATAAGGATGGTCCCATATTTCTAAACACGAAATTACAGATTGGCACTTCTCCAATTTTAGTTTTAACTAACACGCTGTATTCAAAGGAACAATTACTGGAAAATTGGCAGTTGGTGCGCTCGAAGAAGGGGAAGAAGGGTAAGAACTGATTCAAACCTTTTCTCCTTCCCCTCTCTTCATCAACTTCATTTGTGGTTGACTCTTGGCTATCTCCACTTCTTTTTCTACACTTTTTGGGGCTGCCTCTCTTCTTTCCCCTTTGGTTGGCCCTTCCCGTTGGTTCCAATTACATCTTAGGGTGTTCTTCCTTCTCTTCTTTCTAAGCTTTCTTCACCGTGCTTTGGCTCTGAGTATACAACAGTTTTCTCCTCTTCATCCTTTTGGTTTCTTCTTCTTTCTCCCTTTGTTGTTTGGGAGAGCTCCTCACTTCTTCTTCTCTCCCCTCTACTTTGTACAAGGTTGTGGGCCCTTTCAAAACCCTCTATCTACCCTAATAAAAAAACAAGAGCCATCACCCACATTTTCATAATGGGCCAAACAGTAGCCGCATCATCTTAAATACGTGCACATACATTTGTGTAAGTTTTGAAGAGCACAATGTGAAATTTATTTTCCTGTAAATCCTCTATAAGATTTGGCGAAGAATAGTCGATCTTCTCATTATGTCGACATGGGAAGAAGTTTTAATGCAACTTGTTCGACTCGACCGCTCACAACCCATAGAGTTTTTCACATCCATAACTTGTTCATCGTAGAGATGTGCCACATGAAATCAACATCGATCAACATTGCTCGATGATTTTTTTGTTGATTTATTTTGCTTTTTGGTATGTACGTGTTCACTTTCTTCCATCATGTACAACGATTTTTTTTAACATGATAGTTTATTTCCTAACAACACTAACCATAAAGAATGTGGAAATAATTTAAGGCATACGATTTACCATGATAGTTTTTTTGATAGGTAATTATTATTGATCGAAAAATTCTGTTAGCTAATGCCTTTATGTCTCTGTTTTATGTGCAACTGTTATGATGTTGTTTTTTTGTTGTTGTTGGTTCATAGCAGGGCTACTTGCAGGCAGATGACCCTTGTCTTAGGTTTACTATGTTTTTTGTCTTTTGGTTGGGGTGTGGCCCCCACGTATCAAAAAACCACATTACTATAATTTGAATATCTTGGATTTTGAGCCTTTGGATGTACTTCTGGGTAAGGTCCCTCCAAAACCTTTTACCTTTAATAAAAAAATATTATTGATAAAAAAACACTATGTGGAGCATCAATTGTAAAATCTACAACAGCTTAAATTAAAGATACATGCTCATCAAAATGTGAAAAAAATACAACACAACACATGTAACAATGTAGTCACTTCCATGCGAACATAGGGTACACTTAAACATGTATTAACATGTGAGTGAAATATTTTTTGGGGGAAGAAAAAAAATATTAGTCGATGCTTAAATTATGTAGGTGAGAAATATTTCCACAACCAGATATCAATGACATGAAATCAATACCAATAACAACATCTCTACAATCTTCTCTCATTGTGAAGTAACATCCATAATGGTTTGATGTGCACAATTTTTTAAAACCCGACATACAATGTTTTTATCCAAATCACAAATCATGTATGTGAGTTGCACATATTTACACATAAGAACAATGGATCTGACCGACCAAACGACCATGTATCTACCACATTTTATGTTAATGTCTCAAGAAATTTCTATTAGATGCTTCCATATAAATCCAAATCCATCAACAAACATAATCTCCTCATCACGTGGGAAACTCATCTCTCGTTCTTCACCTAACACTCCTTGCTTTACTTCAAATTAGCTCGCCAAATCATCAAAGGAATCGTCTCTCTCGTTTGTAACCCCAAAGAGTTTGATCACTAAGCCTTAGGCGAGTTCCCGCCTTAGTGGCTATCTTTGAGCTATATATTCTTTGACCCCAAGTTACTCACCTCGAGTTATGCCCCCGAGCTATACCTTACAACGTTGAGTCTATTATTTATAACTCACCTTTGAAATTTTGTCCATCCCGCCCATTGAGCCATTCATGATCTCACATGAGCTATTTAATCAGCTCGGATTTCACGTCTAATGCATTACTCAACCAACTCGAATACCAACTCGATGAGCTAGTAGATGAGTTATTTTAGCTCGAGTTCATTTAGGCCCTTCAACTAACTCTTTGGCTGATATTAATTTCTTTGGACTTTATCTCGAAACCAAGTGAGTGATGAAAACACAATTGGACCTTTTAAACGTGATTAGTCAATTTTGACCATTTTTGTCCTTGCTTTGAATGAATGTGTGTTCGTTAGAGGTTGTGTCCGCACTCTGGGAAATACTGAACCATTTGATGTTGTGAATTAGTACTCATTGCGTGAACTTGATTTCCTCTATAACTCATAGATAGAGATGGATTCAAAAATTGTATCCTCATCCTTAGTTCAGTTCCACGTTCTTTCAGTTTCGTGTAATTTACAACCGTTGTCCATTTTTACCCGAGCGGGTAAAAATGGATAAAATTTTTAACGACCTCCCGGGGATGATTCCCTGCTAAGCATTAGTCTAGTAGCCTGTAACATCCATTGGGCATAGAGAAACTGTTATTCCCAAAACCGATCCTAAACTTGAATTAGATGTTTGACCTTATCCCAAAATATGACATTGTCAAATATGAAGCACATTGGAACCCATGACCATGCTTGGAATACACGACACGGTGTAAAAATTGAAGCAAAAATTTTCAAAATTTGGGACATCAAGGAACTCTATTAAAACATGAATTTTTCCTTCTTCTGAATATTTCCACCTTCGACACATTGTGTAAGAGCAACGAAAAACACAACACACACAAAATTGAAAAACATACATGCTTCAAGTGAAACATGCAGGGTGTGCTAGACACTTATTCTGCTGAAAGAAAACCTATTCCTACTTACTGCTAACCGAAAGCACAGTGAGCTAAATGAACCCTGAAACTGGTTGTGCAAAATAGCTCCCTTTCCTCACAATGGACAACCATGTAGATGATTTGACAATGGACATGGCTGAGATTGAGAGTGAAAAACTGAAACAAGCCCAATTCTCCACTTGGTTCACCAAGGCATCAATTAGAAAGAGAAAGTATGCCTCTTTTAGTTTCTCTGCATTTTTTTGTAGAGGCATAACAATTGATCCTTAGGTTTGTAAAACTCATCCTCACATTCTAAAGTGAATGTGACTGGTCGTGCTTTCTCCTTTGGCTTCAATGAAGCCAAATACCTTATGGGACATGGTCTAACTCGTTGAATTTGCCCGTTTCTCTGAAATTCAACTTTGATAATGAAGTCCTACAGACATTCCTAGATAAATGGTGTTGAAGTGATGTCCTCTTTGTACCCTTTTCCTTCTTTGACAACAATAAATTCTTCCACAACATGCGCCTTCCTTTAGATTGTTTACGCTTTCCAATGTTGAACTACCAGAATTTCTAAAATGTGTTGCTCATCTAAGAATTCTTCCTCCTTTGATTGACTCGCACCATTAATCTCCTTATTCAACATAAAACCTTCATTATCACCGGTTCATCAACTAAGTTAGATTCCCCAATTGAGAGAAAGAAACTTTCAATGATGTCATCTTCGCACAAGATTTCTCGAATCGACTCGATTTCTAGTGGGCTCCTTTTCCAATTCATTCAATGAGCCGTATGAAGATTCAATTCCTCCACATCTGAAAAATAACTTGCTTCTTCATTCTTACGTTGTGCAAGGTTTTTGCTCCAACCTAAGTATCCTCTGAACTAGAACCTCCTTCACCTTAATATTATTCATTCTCAAACATGAAATTAGAAAGATCAAATTCATCTAAAAAATTAGATTTTTGAGAAGGTAGAGAGGGGAAAGGATTTGAAATCCTCTACATGGTCTCATCTACATTCATGACCTCTGAATCTACCTTGGTCTCATGAAACTCTTTGTGGCTGATTGTAACATCTAATGATGACCTTGGAAAGATGCTACAAATGTTCAGAAGTGTTTCCAATTCTTGACATGCATGGCAATTAGGATCATCACACTCATTAGAATTACCTTGTACACTTGAGAGTCTTTCTTCTTCAACTTGTACATACCCTTCTTCTTGTGGAATTAGGGCCAACTCTTTCTTTTCCATAGTTGAATTCACAATATGTAGTGACTCATCCACCTCTGATGACATGGAACCCACATGGATGATCTAATACGAACAAACAGGTTGTTGATTTTTATTTCTCGGGATTTTCGATGCTTGTTCTTGAGCACACTCCATCTCCATCACTTTCTCTTGAGCTTTAACCTTAGCTAGAGGCTTAACCATGAGTGGAATCTACTTGATGTCAAGTCTTATAGAACACACTTTCAAATTCCTTACACGTTCTTCTTTGTTAAGCTCTTCAATATTCGCCTCCCCACTTTGCTTATTTTCTGACCACACTCTTCCCAAAATGGGTTTGGGACTATAAGAGGAGGGGTGGGTTGGGATTCAACATCTTCCTTCACTATTTGAGGTGGTGGAAGAGGTGCAACTTCTTGTCTTGATGGCCTTTGTAGAAAATAAGGAACTTTAGAAGAACGAGGAACAAAAGATTCATGATGGGATGGAAAAATAGGAGATAAAGAACTGAATTCCACCATAGGGGTTGTAATTCAGAAGGCCAAGACTATAGGAAAGGGTCATATCATTATTCACAAGTGGGAATTCCACCGTGGAAATGAAGCCATGATTGCACAACTTCATGAATGGAAGAAAAATGGAAAGATGTGGAAGAAAAATAGATGGAATGGGTAAAAATGAAAGTCTAGAACACAGAGAGTGGGTTACTTTGACCAATGGAGTCGCTAGTTGTGCTTGGGAATACCTCATAAGGTTGGAATTTCACTAAGAGCATAACAACTTAATGAAATGAAGTGAACACAATACACACACCTGTGAAATATATAACTCTTGTGGTCCCACTGGGCGTGCCAACAAATTTTTATCACCAAATCACTGCACCCTTCGAATGGCCAAGAGATGAATATGGCATTAAGTGTGACTGGGTAACATGGGATCATCTCTCAAGCCGTGGGACTTGGGATTGAGATGAACCTTCGGAGAAGGTCAGCTTCCTTTTCCTAAACTAAACACAAAACTACTTCTAATGTAATAAGAATAGTTAACTAGACCTATACTAACATTTTCATGGGATTTAGGGAGAGAGATTTGCAAGAAGTAAAACCTATACTAGAAGTGGTGATGTACAAGAAAAATGTGTTGCTAGAAAATATTTCTATTTTCCATTGAAGGAAGATGAAAATGAGAGGGATGAACAAGCACCACATCTCAACCACATACAAATCTTCCCTCTCAGATAAGCACAAAACTCCCAAAACCTGCAATAGAAACCTAAAGTTTCACAATATACCTGCATACACGAGAAAGGCACAACGAAGTAGTTAGAATGATGAAAGGACCAATAATTAGTCACAAAAACAATTTTATTACTTCAATCATGTGTACAATGCATCATTACACGAGGAAGAGGAAAATTTTTCCATCACAATGTTGGAAAAGAGGCTTGAAAGTTCCCACAATCCACAATAGACTAGCTTGCAAAAGAGAGGAATTTTAGAAAATATGTCTAACCCTTTGGAATGAATTCCTCCTTTACATTTATAGAAAATCCAATTGAAGAGAAAGGAGGAAGAAAGCCTAAAACTCTGGGCCAAAATGTAGCACATGATGACCTACATACTTAATTACATCATTAATTGCACATGGGAAGAACATTCCATTATGACTTCATAAATTTTAAAAATTAAATTTAATCCTCCATTTTAATAAAAATAATATTTTTAAGGCATCTCGGCCTTTTGAAGCTTTTCCTTGGTCCATTGGTAGGACCGATGAATTTTTTTTTACCGAGGGTTTTAAATACCATGGTTTTAAAATGGCTCGCTAACAAGCTCGCCGAGCTGATTGGCAAGCTACCTTGAATTGCACTATAACGGCTTGTCACATTTTATTTTGTTTTGGTGGGCTCCTTGAAAATAGCTCCCTTGTTCTACATTTGTCAACCTTATAGATTAACTCGGCGGTTCCCGTTGACACTCCATAGCCATCCCGCCATGTTTTACATTGGCGAGCCCCATGATTATTTCACATCGACCAACACTTTTTAGATTGAACGAGTTCTTCCTCCAATGCTTAACCGCCATCCAATTTACCTTCTCTTGACTTAACCACCAATATCTTGTGAATCGACTCAACTCTTTACCGAAAACACATGGCTCATTCGGTGAGTTACATGTCCCCATCACCTTTGTTCACTTTCGCGAGATGAGCTCATTGTTATGCCTTTATTGGCCAACAACCGCCACGATTTAATTTGATCTCGATGCAAAGTCTCTACCCTAATAACGTTCTCATTTTTAGTAAGTCTTCATTAGACTTCAACGAACTAAGAATATCTCAACGAATAACTCGAAGATATCATTCCATGTGCACCCACCAAATGCATTAGCTCATGAATCGGATGGCTCAAAGATAACCTCCTGTTTGCCTCAATAGTTTATCCTAAGTGGCTCTTCTATCTTGGGGCCCAGGACATCATTTATTCCTATGCGCCGAATTAATCATCATGGTTTCCATGACATAGGAACCCGCAAGTCCCACAAAGGTGGTGGATTTCTAGATTTTGGAAGCAAACTTGCATGTGCACCACTTGGCCGAATGGCTCATAATCCCTTCTCACCGCATCACCATGGACTTCCCGAATTCACCACCAAGTTTCCTGGAGCTCACCATTTCCACCAACTCGAACTCGGATCACCAAACTACTCAATTCATCGAGCTCCATCCTTCGCCATGCGAATGTCGATTTGTCGAGTGAATTCCCACCGAACATTTCCTCATCGAATAATACAAAGCCTACGAGCTATTTCCAGCTGAGTTCGGTTTTGACCTCTCTGAGCTAGTCTAATGAGATCCTTAGCTGACCTCCTCCCACCAAAGTGATAGATGCATCGAGCTATTCTCCTCACGAAATGGAACTAGCTCCTTCGTTGTCAAGCTCACTACCTCCTAACCAAGCCATTCAAATGACTTGCCCAATGCTACATGTTAAGAGTGCAATCTCGACTCACCGATTTTAATATTGATTTGGAATATCCATCATCTTTACACATTGTCATGCGGTCGGCCAACGTTATGTGGTGAGTCCGCCTTGCATACCCCACCGAAACCTTACAACCTGGCTCCACACCGTTCTACAAACTATACAAGTTTGAGCTTGGTTTCCTCATCTCGATGCTCTACGTATCGTCCGTAGCTCGCCAAGATACCCTCTACTTCATCGGCTTGGGCATACCTTGACTCACCCTTTTAGCTCCTTTTCACCTCTACCGATTCACCTCATCGCATGACTCATGAACCTTGTTCTCGCATAACTTCCCCATGGCCTAGTTCATCTTCTCTCGTATGACCACCGAGCCCATCCAATGATGCACAAATTTGTATATGGATCACTGAGCCAAACACCGAGTTGTCTCCATGTTTGGATGTCTATTATCATGCAACACTCCTTGTGATGCTTGAAATTAGCTCGCCAAATAATCGAAGGACTCGTCTCTCCATTTGTAACCCCAAAGAGTTTGATCACTAAGCCTTGGGTGAGTTCTCGCCTTAGTGGCTATGCTTTGAGATATATATTCTTTGACCCCAAGTTACTCACTTGAGTTACATCCCCGAGCTATAACATACAACGTTGAGTCTTATATCTATAACTCACCCTTTAAATTTCGTCCATCCTAGCTCATTGAGCCATTCATGAGCTCACCCGAGTTATTTAATCAACTTGGCTTTCACGTCTGTTGCATTACTCAACCAACTCTCCTACCAACTCGGCGAGCTGGTAGATGAGATGTTTTAACTCAAGGGTTCACTTAGGCCCTTAAACTAACTCTTTTCCCGATATTTATTTCTTTGGACTTTGTCTCGAAACCAAAGTAGTGATGAAAACACAAGAGGACCCTTTAAATATGATTAATCAATTTTGGCCATTTTTGTCCTTACCGAATGGATGTGGGCCCGCTTAGAGGCTATGTACGCACTCGTGCAACCCCAACCGTTTGATGCTGTGAATTAATACTCATTGTGTGAACTTGATTTCCTCTCAGTAACTTATACATAAAGATGGATTCAAAATTGCAGCCTCATCCTCAATCTAATTCCACGTTTTGTCGTTGTCATGTAATTTACCACCGTGTCAATCAAGTGTTGTTATATTCTGCTCTTTCCTTGCTTCAGCTTCTTCCATTCGTTTGTATTGATAATATTTTGGTATAAAAGCATTTCAAGATGTCATAGGTCCAGCTTTAAGATGAAAATTGTACATTTGTCTCCTTGTTTTCAATAAGGGAACCTCTCCCATAAAGAGGAGGGACTTGCTCTCCCCTTATTGTGGTTTTGATCAAAGTACCATTTTAAAACCCAACAATTTTTGGCGACTCCGTTGGAGATTTTGTTTCAAACATATCCCTTTTAAAAGAACAATTTCAAGATCATTTTTGATTTGGCGAATCTATGATATACACATGGGAAGAAAGCTCTTAGGGTCGAAGATCCTCATTTTCAAATTCTGGAGCAACAAAATTTTCCTCTTCTTCCAGCAAGAAGGAATAGAGGAACTTATTCTTCAAGCACACCCGCTGTTAAGGACAGAAACTTTAAGAATAGCATTCCTCCAGAACAACTCATACCTAATCTTCTTCCTCTGATACTTGCTGGTGTCTCAATTCCCCTTCAGACAATCTTCCCACAAATGGCGCCTCCTCGCTTGCCTTGGGGAAAATAAATTGGGCCTCTTGCTCTTCTTCAACCATTGCATGAGTTACCCAGAGTAGTAGGAAAGGTTTTCCTAAATTACGAGGTGATGGGAAGGTACACCCAGATGAACACATTATAGCCTTCAGCATTGCATGTGGGATTCTTGGGATTGAGCATGAAGACATTTCTGTCAGGCTCTTTGTAGAGACATTGCAGGATAATGCTGCTAATTGGTTCTATCATCTTCCTGCTGGGTCAATTATTGATTGGACCACCTTGACAACTCAGTTTGAGCAATGTTTCAAACCTGTTGAAGATGTGCATGCTCTCTTGGCTCAAATTTATCATATCAAGAAGGGACCACATGAGCTCACGAGAGAATTTGTGGGAAAATTCAATAAGCTCATTCATAAAATTCCACATAACACTCGTCCTATGGATCAAATCAAAAATGATTCTTCCTCAATGCTCAGTTACCTGAAGTGAGCTATGCACTAAGGAGAGCTAACCTTGCAACTTTGGATGTTGATCAACATTTGGCTATCGAGGTTGAGGATGACTTAATCATGTCTGGTAAACTGAAGAGAGAACCCTCCAAGTCTAAAGCATCCTCCTCTTCCTCTCCTGGAGCCAATTTAGATCAATTAGTGTAGAAGTTGGCAAATGATCTCATTGCCATCAAAAAGTAGTTGGCTCAACATACTCCTTATCAAGATATTCCAAGAAGGAATTTTCAGCCTAGGAACCGGTTACCTCCTTCTCAGAATAAATTGGCTATTAAAGGCCCACCTATCAAGGTTCCAGTCAACACAAATTTTGAAGTTTAAGAACCTGATGATGAGGAGTTTAATGAAGACTCTGAAGACCCATAAGAAGAGGTTGATGAAGAACTGGAAGAGCTTGGTGGATCTCAAGTTCATTTCCTCACCACTGAAGGTATAGATGATGAAGATGAATATGATGAAAGAGTGGCATAGATGAATAGTGAGTCATATGCTGTTATGACTCAGAGAAATGAACAGAAAGAAAAATTGATGCAGCTTGCTAAGAAATCCAAGGAGTTTCCCAACTATTCTCGGTGGTTGCTAAAAGAGGAGCCCCTATTCCCACTACCTCCACACAAAAGGTGAGTAATGCTAATCCTTCTCCTTCTACTTATGTTTCCAAAAATTCTTTTCCTTCAACTCCTAAAACTGATAAATCAAAAGTTTCTCCTATTCCTAGTAATGATGCCCCATCCACCTCCGAGTCTTTATATATTATTGATCACCTTAAAATGACCAAAATCCAAATTTCAAAGCCGAGTTTTACTGACCCATCCAAAAGCCTTTGCTAAAGTGGTCAACTTTGTAAATTCCAAATCCAAAGCCTCATCCAATACTTCTAAAGGCGTGTTTCCCACTCCCTCCTCCTCACCTCAACCAAGCCTTATGGTGTAGTCACTTCCCCTAATGGGAAAATTGAACCATTCTGTGACTCTCCTCATAGCTGACCATAACCTCAATAATTGTGTTATAGACTCAGGAGCATCAGACAATCTAATGCCTGCAAAATTAGCTCATGCTTTGGGTCTGACTCTAACACGTACCTTTGGTTCTTACTATTCCATGGAGAGTAGAGAAGTACCTCTGGTTGGGAGAATTAAAGATGCACAAGTAGCCTTCGTTGCTTTTCTAGAGAAAAGGGTCAAAGCCACTATTTTAGTAGCTGATATTCCCCCCTCCTATGGTATGTTGCTGAGTAGAAATTTCTATAAGGAGGTAGGAGGTGAAATTCAGATGGATTGGTCGCATGCTTTGATCCCAGTCAATGAAAAATAAAAAAGTTGTTACCAGAGAAGCAAACTGACTATATTGTGTAAAAGACTGATGATCCAAAAACACAAATACTCTATGAAGATATAGGGCATGACAACTATATGATCATGTTAGAAGATGAGGAAAAACTTCCTAAGGGAATGATTCATGATCCCAATGGAATTTGGACTCTGGAGTTTGATGGAAGTTATTCTTTAGCTGGCTCTGAAGCTGGCATGGTGTTGATCTCTCCTGAAGGGAAGATTCATCCATTCTTGTTTGAGCTTTATTCTGAAAATGCAAACAATACAACTGAGTATAAGGCTCTCATCCTTGGGTTGAACATGGCGAAAGAAATGGGAGTGAAGAATATTTGTGCTTGTGGTAATGTAGAGTTGATTGTGAAACAGGTCAGAGATCCTTACCAAGTCAAGGATAGGAGATTGAAACATTTTAGAAATCTTGTCTGGGATTCTATCGAGTTTCTTGATGCTTTCTCCATTGAAGCTATGCCAAGAGAAAAGAATACTAGAGCTGATTCTCTAGCTGTCTCAGGATCTCTGTTGATTCCTCACCCAGATTTCTCTCAAGAGAAATTTACTATTGAAATGACTCATAGGCCTAGTGTGCCAGATAATGCAAGCAACTGGCAGGTTTTCAATGATGATCAACACTTGCTCTCTTTCTTGGGGCTTAAAGATAACTTCAATCAATTATATTTTGAAGGAAGTGAAACTCTGCCTAGGGATTATGTGCCCTCTAATGAAGAAGATATCAAAGAAGAAATGGACAAATTTCCTCTCTCCTATGACTAAGGAATTTCAATGAACTGAGATGAAGATCATTGTAGACCATCCCCTTGTTGTTTTAAGTTCTACCAAAGATGAACGAATGCATGTACCCAAAGAAGAAGAAATCAATGAGATCACTAATTCCCCTAGTATCTATGGATGAGATGAGCACACATGAGCCTTTTTGTAGTCCTTCGAAACAAATAGAAAATGGAGAGCCATGCCAGGAATCTTTTCTTCAAAACTATGATGAGTCCTTTCTCGCTTCACCCTTCAATGCAAACAAGAGGAAGAGGATGATGTTGTTGATAAATATTTACTTCGTCTGACAACATTTTAATTCCTTGCTAATCATGAAGACAAATCAACAATGCAACTTGTACCTAAGAGTCATGATCTTCTAGAATCAGGTGCTGATTTTGCAAAAATAGCAGGTATGTTTTTTAGAAACATGGTAAAGATTACACATAATGTTAAATCATCCAATACCTTTTTCCAAATTCCTCTTGAAGATGGTTACAAGGAAAATTCAATGGAAGTGTATGTTTCTCATGAGATGTGCCATGATGATAATTGCAATCTTCATTCATATGCTAGCATCATTCCATCAAAGCAGGGAGTTAACACTATAAGGATTGGATTTTCTCATGAATCTAGTTGTCAGAGTTCAGTGATGTGCAAAAATCAGTATGGAGGCAGTCGAGGGTCGTACAAGTTTTTGTATGGCACTATTCATCCATAGAAGAGGAGCCTCAGGAAGACATTCAGTTCTTCACAGGAACTGAATATTTTTAGTATGGAGTATCACTGTCTGGATGGTCTTCTTTCCTCAATTTTTCTTTTCAAGCCGCATAGTGTTCCCATGATATTCTGGTACGCCCAATTGCTCATTTTCAATTCACGGGTGCCTCATACTTTCACTATGTTGTTCCATAGAGGTACCTATTTTTCTCAACCTGTCTCTGGAGTCGTGTAAGTTCCATGCAGTCCTTCTTCTTTCCCCTGTAAATATCCTCTTCTTTCTTTGTTTTGGCTTGTTTCCTTTCCTGTTCCTTTCTGTGTGTGGTGCTTTGTTTTTGTCTTTCCTTTTTGGTTTGTTTCTTTTCCCATTGCATGTGTGTTGTCTTCTATATTGGTTTTGCCTTTGACTCTATTTGCCCAATGGATAAGGCACTGGTCTACTTTCCCAGAGTTTTTCTATGGTTCTTGATCTTGCCTCGTTCCTCTGTCCCAGCCAAGTCATCCCCGAGAAAGAGCCAACTATTGCCACCCTCAAAATTCCCCTCATGTAAGTCAAGCTTTCAAAAAATTTAGTTGGTGCCTTTAGGAAGAGTGAGAAGTCTTGAGAGAGAAAAAATTATTGCTTTGAAGAAACCGGCGCTCATTTGCAATCTCGCCCTGTTAATTTAGAATCTTGCAATCCACATGGTTCCCGTCTGGATTCTTGAAAATTGTTTCCTCCATTCAAACGAAATTGTCAAATCCTTTTCTATGACCATGGATCGCATTGAGCATGGTGTTTTTTACGCTTCTCCTTTCCACGGGCGCAATGCATTATTCGAGGGTAAATGGCGGATTTTTCCCTCTCTATATTTTTCCATAGTCATGAGTGACAGGCATGTCTTCCCTGTCAATTTTTGGCCCCAGCATCCACGAGTATGTGGGCATCTCTGATTGGATGCTAGAAGGCAATGTTCAATCGAGGCCCAAATCGGCTAAGTATAGAAGGACCGCGGAAGGTGCCACGTGTCTCATGGCACACTTTTGGTATGGTGCACAAAAGTGGAGACCCCAAACATGTGTATGCCCTTCACGTGTCTAGAGTTTGAAAAGATAAAGCTAGCCGATAAATTGGCTAAGTATAAAGAGCCAATGGAAGCCTCCACGTGTCCCAATGACGTAGCTCCAAAGGGCAAGTTCAAAGCAGGATCCTAAGTGAGTGCAAACTCGACACGTGCCTCATCGACGTAACTTAAGAAGTGAGACCCAAGAGACAAACCCTAAATGAGTGCGAGGCTTCCACGTGTCCAGAACCCAACATATTCGCTCCTAAATAAGCAGAAGGGACCCAACCAAAAAATGAAGAAAGAGGAGCGGGCCCAAATCGGTTAAGTACGAAAGGATCGGCGGACGGTGCCACGTGCCTCATCGGCGTACCTTTAAGGGTCAAAGCCAAAGCTAGTCCCCCAAATGTGCACCAAATCTCCATGTGCCTCATCAGCGCAAATTCAAAGATGCGGCCCAAAGAGAGACCCTAAACTAGCGCCAACCCTCCATGTGTCTAAGGTCCAATAAAAGTTAAATGGGCAGCAAACCCGAATTGACTAAGTATAAAAGAACCAACGGAGCTCTCCACATGTCTCAACGATGCACCTTCAAGGGTCAAAGCCAAATGTGGTCCCCCAAAAGTTCCAGCTTTTCCACGTGTCACCTTGGCACAACTTCAAATGCTAAATCTGGAGGCAGTCCCAAATGTGCGATAAGCTTCCACGTGTCCAGTGGTCACACCTATGACCTTGCCAAACAAAAGGGACTTAGCCAAAACAAAAAGAAATAAGGTGAGGCAGTGGAAGGAGCCACGTGTCCTGCTCGGTGCTCTTTCAAGAGGCAAATATAAAGCGAGTCACAAAATGAGCGGAAGCCTCCACGTGTCCTGGGCCTGGACATAAAGATTTTGTTTAAATTCAAATGTTAAGGCCGTGTCAAAATTCAAAGTGGGAAGGTGGGCCAATGGAGGACTTTGAGGTTTTTAGCCTTGTTTCCATAAAAGGCGTAAAGTAAAAAAGTGAACCACGCCCGCTCATGCCAAGGGAAAAAGTCAAATATCGAGCCCGCATGAAGAGTCAAAGCGGGAAGTGGATCGTCGGAGCCTTTTGAGATTTTGAACCTTGTTTCCAAGAGGGAAAATTCAAATGTTGAGCCCGCATCAAAAGTCAAAGTGGAGAGGCGGGTCGGCAGAGAACTTTGAGATTTTGAGCCTCGTTTCTAAAAGAAGTAAAATTATAAAGTGAGCCGCGACCCCGTTACCACTCGTAAAGTCACGTGTCTAACCCAAATGCAAAATGTGAAGTTCTAGGATTGCGAGGAAATTTTGCACTTTATTTTAATTTCGGACCCGCGGATCCATTTTGTATTTTTGCCATTTTTGTACGGATTCGATTCAAATATTCAAATGAGCATAAATTTCGCTCTAGTGCTCAAATTTGACAAATTTTATATTGTTGGAAAGGTCTTGATCTCCTCTACGCCATGGAAGCATAAAATATTGTTTTCAGCAGGAGTTGGTGGTTGGAAAACTAGAAAATGTATTTCATGCCATTAATATGTGATCTAATTGCTTCAAGCAGATCAGATTTGATCTGATTTCCATCCTTCCTTCTCCAACACGCCAAATAGACATGGAGAGCCAACTGGATATCTTGATTTGGGTGAAAATCTAGAAAACATCTCTCAAGCCTTTAATACGGGATCCGACTGCTTCAACTAGATCAAATCTGATCCGATCTTCCATCCTTCCTTCTTTAGCACGCCAAAGACATGCGAACTAGATTTGACAGATTGTAGGTGGATTTGCAGGGGCATTGATGGTTGGTGGTTGGGCGCCAAATCATATTTTCTTCCTTCTCTTCTTCTCCTCTCTTGGCTTCATCTATAAATGTAAGATCTTGGCTCATTGCAAAAGGTTGGACTCTAATACTTTTGAAGTGTAATTATAGTCGAAAGTAAATCAATACAGAAGGATTTTCCCCTTTTCTCTATCTTCCTCCATTGTCCCTTCTTGCTCATCTGAAATTTGTGGATCATTTACTTTCTATGATAAGAAACTTTGTGTTCTTATTGATATGATTTCTGGAACTTTGTGTCTGTGGAATGATATCTTATGCTATGAATGTGAATGATTCTATTCTGTATCACTCTTGCTCAACGACATATAGGGTTATACTCTGCTATCTATATTTCCTGAAATCATTGTTATATTCTTGCTCTTTCCTTTCTTAAGTTTTTCCATTCGTTTGTATTGATAATCTTTTGGTATAAAAACATTTCAAGATGTCGAGGTCCAACCTTAAGATGAAAATCGTACATTTGTATATAAGCTTTGCTTCTTATTTTCAATCGTGGAACCTCTCCCATAAAGAGGAGGGACTTGTTGTCCCCCGATCGTGGTTTTGATCAAAGTACCATTTAAAAACCAAACACTTTGTAAATCATAGATCAAGATGGATTAAAAATTACATCCTCATCCTCGCTTAGTTCCACGTTCTATCGTTGTCATGTAATTTACCATCGTTTTCCATTTTTACCAAAGCGGGCAAAAATGGATAACATTTTTAGTGAGCTCCCGAGGATGCTTGTCTGCTAAGCATTAGTCCAGTAGCCTATAACATCCATTGGGCATGGAGTCACTGTTATTCCCAAAACTGATCCTAAACTTGAAGTAGAAGTTTGACCTTATCCCAAAATCTAACGTTGTCAAATATGAAGCACATTGAAACCCATGACTGCTTGGAATGCACGACACACTGCAAAAATTGAAGCAAACATTTTCCAAATTTGGGACATCATGGAACTCTATTAAAACTTGAAATTTTTTTCCTTCTTCTAAATACTTCCACCTTCGACACATCGTGCAAATGTAACGAAAAAACACAACACACACAAAATTGAAAGACATACATGCTTCAAGTGAAACATGTAGGGTGTGCTAGACACTTATTCTCACTAAAGAAAACCTATTCCTAATCAATGCTAACTGAAAGCATAGGTGAACTAAACGAACTCGAATCAGGTTGTGCAAAATAGCTCCCTTTCCTCACAATGGAAAACCATGCAGATGATTTGACAATGGACATGACTGAGACTAAGAGTGAAAAACTAAAACAAGCCCAATTCTCCACTTGGTTCACCAAGGCATCAACTAGAAAGAGAAAGTATGCCTCTTTTAGTTTCTCTGCATTTGTTTTGTAGAGGCATTGCAATTGATCCTTGGGACTGTGAAACTCATCCTCACATTCTAAAGTGAATATGAATGGTCTGTGGCTTCTCCTATGGCTTCAATGAAGCCAAATACCTTATGAGACATGGTCTAACCCGTTGAATTTTCCCATTTCTCCGAAATTAAACTTTGTTAATTAAGTCTTGCAAACATTCCTAGATAAATGGTGTTGAAGTGATGTCCTCTTTGTACCCTTTTCCTTCTTTGACAACAAGAAATTATTCCACAACATGCGTTCCTTTAGATTGTTTACGCTTTCCAATGTTGAAGAACTAATTTTTTAAAAATGTGTTGTTCATCTAAGAATTCTTCCTCCTTTGATTGACATGCACTATTAATCTCCTTATTCAACATAAAACCTTCCATCATCACTAGTTCATCAACTAAGTTAGATTCCCCAATTGAGAGCAAGAAACTTTCAATGATGTCATCTCTGCACAAGATTTCCGAATCTAACTCATTATTTCTTGTGGGCTCCTTTTACTCTTCATTCAATGAGCCGTATGAAAGATTCAATTCGTACACATCTGAAAAATAGCTTACTTCTTCATTCTTCACCAGTGGCAAGGTTTTTCTCCAACTTGAGTATCCTCCGAACTAGAACCTCCTTCACCTTGATATTCTTCATTCTCAAACATGAAATTAGAAAGATCAAATTCATCTAAAAATTTAGATTTTTGAGAAGGTAGAGAGGGGAAAGGATTTGAAAGCCTTTACATGGTCTCATCTACATTCACGACCTCTAAATCTACCTTGGTCTCATGAAACTCTTTGTGGCTGATTGTAACATCTAATGATGACCTTGGAAAGATGCTACAACCTTCCAAAAGTGCTGCCAATTCTTGACATGCATGGCAATTAGGATCATTGCACTCATTAGAATTACCTGGTACACTTGAGAGTCTTTCTTCTTCAACTTGCACATACCCTTCTTCTTGTGGAATTGGGGCCAACTCTTTCTTTTCCACAGCTGAATTCACAATATGTAGTGAATGATCCACTTTGATGACATGGAACCCACATGGATGATGTTATACGAACAAACAAGTTGTTGATAATCACCTTTTATTTCTGGATTTTCGGTGCTTGTTCTTGAGCACACTCCATCTCGATCACTTTCTCTTGAGCTTCAACCTTAGCTATGGGCTTAACCATGAGTGGGATTTACTTGATGTCAAGTCTTGTAGAACACACCTTCAAATTCCTCACACGTTATTCTTTGTTAAGATCTTCAATATTTGCCTCCCTATTGCTTATTTTATGATCACACTCTTCCCAAAATGGGTTTAGGACTATAAAGGAGGGGTGGGTTGAGATTCAACATCTTCCTTCACTATTTGAGGTGGTGGAAGAGGTGTAACTTCTTGTCTTGATGGATTTTGTAGAAAAGAAGGAACTTCGAAGAACTTCTTGTCCCGAGTTTGAGCAAAAGAGTATAAGCTTACTCAAGGATATTAAGCAAGGCACTACCGAGAGTGTTTAGGAATATGATTCTCATTTCAAGACACTATTGTATAAGCTTTCTTATGATATCCATGCAAGAAAACATACAAAATGGTTTATTGGGGGCTTGATCATAGCTATTTAGGAGGGCGCATCACATAAGACCTATATAGACCCGTGTGAAGCACTTGAAACAACTTTGCATGCTGAGGCAATTGGAAGTATAGACAATGGAGTAACCCCATTCCTAGAAGCACAAATTGCAACTATGAAAAAGTAGTTAGAGAAACTATCGAAAAATTCAGCACATGAGACACTCTCTGGGACTTGGTGTACAAATTGTGAAGTGGAAGGGCACACCAAGGATAGTTTTCCTCGTAGATAAAAGCGTTCATTATTGTTATACTGCGAGATATGTCATTTGGGCCATGATGCCAGCCGCTGCCCATTATTACAACGTGCGATAAGAAGAAAGAACGTATCTTGTTATTGCGCAAGATTTTTGGTCCACGACTCATGATACTAAAGATTGCAGATTAATTGATCGATCCGTGATGCCATTGACATTGGTGTATGATAGAAAGGGGTTGTAAATAACACTAAAGGTAAAAGCATGAGCATGACCACACTCAAGCGTGCTATGATCGAAATGAAGGGGTATTTGAAGGAGTGCATGGCGAGGTAGAGGAGACTGTGGAGGATTCGGGGTCGAGGTCATGGCAAAGGACAAGATGAATTCCCTTGAGGCACATGTTATATGTGTGGATCCCTTGACCACTACCAGCGTGAATGTCCTTTGAATGTTACTTGTTCTTTTTGTGGCAAGAATAATAACTATGAGGAATGCCCGAACTTATATGAGCACCTTAGCAAGCAACATAAGAAGGAAAACACAGGCGCTAGGATGGTTTGGATATAACACAGCATAGACAATCAATGGATGCCAAAGTTGGCACCGGAACCAAATGTTGTGCTGTGAAGATCACTACATGCATCGAAGTTGCATGCTCAAGGGAAATAATGCAGCAAAAGCCTATCATTATTAAGGAGTAGTTTTAGTATGCCCGTACCCGGATCCTACACATTAGAAGGAGGTTTATCAGGAGACCATGTAAGTGATCAGAAATCTTCGAGGTGAAATACAATGTTTAAAAGAGCAATCATGGAAGCTGGAACAAAAGAAGGCAACAAATACTGTCCAGTCTGATGTTGATGATCTAAAGGAGGTATGCAAGATGTTGCGCCAGGAGAATATTATTCCATTACTAGGGAATTGGGTAAAAGGAAACACTCCACGCGCAAGTCTTGAGAATGGACGACATATCCTACATGTTAATATTTTCCCTCATAGCTTGGATTATGATAAGGAGATTACTCTAAATGTTGTTGTGGATGGTTAGATTTTAAGAAACATCTTGATTGACACATGCACGGAAGTTAATGTGCTTACTTTAGATGCATGGGTGCCGATGGGTAGGCCTCCATTAAGGCCATCCTCTAATGTACTGTTTATGGAAAATTGAACTAAGGCCACCCCTATTGGCATATTGAAGGATGCATCTATTACTATACAAAGTGCTAAGTTCACTCGGGAATTTTGAGGTGTTGGCGCTTGTAAAAGCGAAAGCTTCCCAACTTTACTCGGGCACCCATGGTGTTATGTAAATAATGCTTTGATCTACGCTTAACAAGGGTTACATCAGTTTTGAGAACAAGGAAGAGTGCATTGTCATTCCTCTAACAGATGGAAAGTCTCAGTGCCTTATGTGGAACCACTAAGTGAGGAATACCCACTGAATTTATGTACGCGCCATTCGAGACTCGGAAGTACTTGAGCCATGTAATGAACAAATCCTCTAGTGGAATGATGCACACCCATTAGTGACACTACATGTATCGCCTGTGATAATTGGGCACATGGTTCATATGAGATGGTTGGGCATGAAGTAAGAAGTGCATCTACGTGCGGATATAGGATTCGTTGTGTCAGGAGGCTAAGTAACAATCTTGTACCCCGGTATACTTGGTGAAGCGAGACCAAGGTTTTCCTTCGCACCATGGAGGAATAGCGGAAGGATCAGGTAGAAAGAAGGAATATGATGGTATATACCCTACGTGGGACAACAACGCGTTGGTGGATGGTACACCATAATAATCTCATAGAATGGAGAGAAGTGAGAATTGTTTTATCAACCCGATTCCTCGGAGTAATGCATCTACTCGTATATACACATACCATGGTAATAGTCTGTTCAACTCCACATTCATTAGTGTGAGAGAATCTAGACAGAGGGGCAGGAGGCCTTACCACCTTTTTTATGGGTGCACAAATTTTAATCCACCTTGTGGGGATGTGCACGCGCTTGGTACATATATGCGGAGTTGCATATGGAGACTAGGAATTGCAAGACTTGATTGTAGAAATGGTCAAGATGTTTAACTACCTCTCCACTAAGTCCCCGGTGACAACGACATTACATGTTATGAAGCAATTGACTATGGGGGACAATGTGAAAGTTGAGGAACTGATTCAAGAGTTATTTGGTGAGGAAGACTCAAGAGTGCATTTTTCTTGAAGTAGAAGGAACATATGTGGAACTCGCTTGCACACACTTTTCTCGGAGAAGGAGAAGGGAAAAATGGTCTATATAGTGGATGACGAGGAAATAAAAAATATGGATATTGATCATTTAGAAGGTACTCGTGTGGTATTGGACAATAGAGATGAGAAGGCACACGTCTACCATGAGCCTATGAAGACCAAGAAGGTAAATGTTGGTATGGATGATGAACCTAAAGAGGCCATAATTGGAGACTATTGGTTGAATTCTGAGGTGGCTAAGATCATTGAGTTGTTACATGATTACCATGATTTGTTCCCTAGGGTATACCATGAATTAAAGGGACTTCATGAATCTTTGGGTGAGATGAATATTAAGTTAAAGAAAGGTGCGCGCCTAGTTAGGAAGCGACCTTACGAAATGCACCCTAACCTACTCATAAAAGTCAAAGAAGAGATCGAAAACATGTTGAAATCTAGTATCATTAAGCCCTTAGAGAGTCAAAATGGGTTAGCCCAATGGTAATTAGTATAAATAAAGATGAAAAGATTAGGATTTGTGTGGATTATCGGAGTTGAATGTTGCATGTGTAATCGATCCTTTCCATACACCCTTTATCGAAGAAATATTTGAAGGCGTTGTAGGGCGCGAAATCTACTCCTTTACAAATGGATTCTCTAGGTATCATCAAAGTGCGAATTGCTAAGGAAGATCAAGAGAAAACAACATTCACAACTTAATGGGGAAGCTTTGCATATAGTGATGACCTTTGGGTTGAAAAATGCGCTGCAGATTCTTGCGCATAGTTGTTCAAGCATTCCAAAATTTTATTCACAAATTCTTGCGCAGGTTTACTTGGATGACTAGATGGTGTATGGGCTTGTAAAAGATCACCGTGATAACTTACACCTAGTGTTTGAAAGATGCGAGATAGTTAAGCATCTCTTTAAACATCAAGAAGTGTGTGTTTGCTACACTTTTTGAACGTTTCTAGGGCATATCATCTGCAAGGAGGTTTTGTTAGGAGATGCAAATAAGGTTGCGGTCATTGTGGACCTAGAGGATCCTACCGGTCGAGTGAGGTGCGTGGATTCTTGGGCCACATAGGGTATTATAAAAAGTTTATAAAGGGATATGCTAAGATTTCCATGCCCTTGGAAGAGTTATTAAAAGGAATAGGGACATTCTATTGGAGAGACCCTTAACAACGCATATTTGAATCACTCGAAAGAGAAACTTACCATTGCGCCTATCTTAAGATTCCCTTCATGGAGTTTTTCTTTTCATGTACATGTGGACACCTCTGGTATGGCCATTGGCACCGTACTAGCACATCCTGGAGAAGGTATTATTGATCATCCTATTTGTTTTGCTAGCATAATTCTAACTCCCCGCAGAACGTAAATTAGAAAACCACAGTGTGAAGCCTTGCCAATGATCTACACATTGCATAAATTTTGATAGTACTTACTGAAAAAACCATTTTTATTCTATACAAACCATATGGCATTGAAATATTTGGTAAACTAACCTTGTTTTATATAGGGCGCATATATCGATGGGTGTTGTAATTTCAAGAATTTAACTTTACGGTTGTAATAAAGCCGAGTAAAAGCAATTTTGACTCGTATCATTTTTCATGAATTCAATCGAGAGGACGCACAAAATATCGAAGATATAATGCTCGATGCACAACTATATAGGTTGAATCGCACACCCTTGGAGTTAGAAGATATTGCTCTCTTTTTATGCATAGGTATGACACTAGAAGGAATAAAAGCTTTGGAGAAGAAACAAATTACAGTTTGTGCCGCACCTTACATGGTGATCGGTGGTGACTTTTATAAACAAGGTTGAGATGAAGTATTATGCCGTTTTGTACTAGAACATGAGCGCTCGACTATCATGGATGAGGCTCATGGTAGTATTGCAGGTGGACACTATGTAGGTGACACCACCACACCCAAGATTCTACTTGATGGATTATGGTAAGAGACCTTGTACAAGGATTGTAAAGAGTATTGTAACGTGTGTGATCACCGCGTTGCCTTAGAAAACCTGGGCAAAGAGATGAAATGTCGTTGCGACCTATTGCTAGTGTAGAGTCATTTGAGAAACAGGCTATAGAATTTGTGGGTCCTATTTCACCACCGTGCGTAGAAACTAGATTGCACTATATCATCACTGCATGCATTATCTTACAAGGTGGGTAGAAGTAACACATACAAGAGATTATATAGTAGCTACAACAAGGTTTTTCTGGGAAAATATTCTTACCATATATGAATGTCAATTAAGTTTGAGAAGTGATAGGGCACACACTTCTTAAATGAGACTATCGTGACTCTATTGGATGAATTTATGGTCACGCACCACAAGACTACCCCCTACCACCCTCAAGAGAATGGGACCACTAAAGCCTTTAAAAAATACTAAGCCAAACATTGATAAAAATTTGTGATGTTGGAAGGAACGATTAAAATGAAAAAGTTTTTGATTTACTTTTGCGTATAGAACAACCTACAAGAGTTTGAATAATGCCACACCCTTTCAAATGATGTTTGACACATAAGCAATTCTTCCTATGGAATTCATGTTACCTTCATTGCGTATTGCGCGCGTGGGAAGTCTAGGCTGATGAACAAACATTAGAAGAACGAATTGACAATTTAATACAACTTGTAACATCCCAAAATTTCTTGTAAGTGAAATTGACTACGGTTAAGTCTAAACAGATTAGACGAGATAATCATTGAGTGTAAAATTCATTTGGTTCGTCAGATGATAACCCACAACTTATGTTTGCGGGGCATGACACTGCAAAATGAATAACCCCACACCCACCTTGATGATCCTTCCTAAAACATGATTAAGCCTTAATTATAGGTAAAACAGTTCATAAATGATAGTGAATCTTTCGGTTATTTGTATTCTAGTTACTTTATTTTAATCGGTTTGGTTGTCTTTTGTTTTGTTTGATTTTTGCATGACCGCGATGATAATTGTCTCTCTTTTATTTGACTTGGTGATTTTCGTATTGGAATGTTTTATATAAACCTGGAAATTCAACTAATTTTTATGGTAATATATTGTTGGAAATATGTAGACTTGTATTATGAAGGTTAATTTTAACTTAACCATTAAGTTGGGTAACAACTAAAGTAAAAAAATGTATGAAATATTAATTAGTGTATATATATATATATATATATATTAGAGGGATTTGGCATGTAAGCCAAAAGTTTTATTTAGTTATTAAAATTTATGGGCTTCATAAAGTGAAACACCTTCACATGGCACAAGTGTGCAAAGATGCATTAAAACACGTACCAACATTGGGAAGCCTGAAAATTCTTCAATATACCGCCCATTTATAGTTCTTTCATTATATTTTTCTGTTATTTTTCCTTTGTCTATTTTCATTCTCCCCTTCTGGAATACCTGCTTGAGTTTTGGAGGAAAGAAGGATTCAACTTGTTGGAGTGGGAAGAGTAGAAGGTTGTCGGTTCTAGGTTTACTTCAGGCATGAATATCTTCTCCTTTCTCTGTTGCATTATTTGTAAAAAATGAGGAAATACACATTTTGTTTTTAATGGCAATCAAGGAAATTGTGGACAGTTTTTGATTTAATTGTTTGGAGATGAAGTATGAAAAGGAAATTGATGGATTCTGTATTCTTTTTAGTTTTCTTTGTGTGGTTTTAACCTAACCCAGAAAAATACGTAGATGGGGTTTTGGGTTTTGATCAGCAAAAATAAAGTAAAAGAAAGGTTAAAAATTCCTTCTCTGCATTATAATAAATTATACCCAAAAGGAAAAGAGTTGGGTTTTTCCTGTACAGGAAGAAGGAAAACATTTTGTGAATTTGTGTGTTTAAAATCGATTTGTGCTTGTGGGTTTTCATTTTGTTAAACTAAAATTTGGTTGTGTTTTTTCGTAAACAAATCGATTTGGGTATACAAATCGATTTGCATAAAGGAATCAATTTGGGTAACCCAATCAATATGGGTATGCAACCGGTTGGGGTTTTGTATTTTTCTTCTTGGTTGTTATATGCAAGTCTGATTTTTAATTTATTGAGATCTTTTGAATGATAATTTGTGGGTGTCAAAGCTCTTGCATGGGGCTACATTTTCCAAAAAAATATTATTATGGACCACTAAATCGGTTCATGTATAAATGAGGGTGTCTTGTTATGTGTGAATAATTACAAAAACAAAATGGCATTTAGCCTGTAACTTCTAGCCTGACAATATGACTTGGATTCTTGTAAGACTGTGAAAAGAAATTACTTGTCTTGGTAAGGGCATGAAAGCCAGGACAACTTGACCGAGATGCACCAAGGAGTAATTGGAGGCATGATTGGGTTTAAAATAATGATATCTTATGAAAGAAATTATTAGTTGTTCTTTTACTAAAAAGAGTATGTTTAAATGATGTAACCATGGTGCTACTATATTGTTGGTTGGGTTGTTTGTTTACTAGATAGAACATGTTAAAGTGATGTAAATATGGTGATATTTGTGCTAATTTGTAGAGCTTCTCATTGACTGAAAAAATACTCTTCTTAATCATATTGTTTTTACGAAGTTATGTAGAAATTTTAAATGTCAAATGCTTATTGATTGAAGTTGGAATATAGATGTATTGACCTTTGTGATTAGAGGGAAACATGATTGCTGAAATAGAAATTGGTTGTTCTATTTGTGTGCATCCATAGTTGTATCTTTATAGAAACCAGGTAGTAATACATTTTCAGTTGTATTACCATGTGCTTGTTGATAAAACAACATGTATATCCTTTCATATTTTATTAATTAATTGCATCAGAAAATGGAGTTAATATTCATGTCAGTTCATTTTGAACTAACATCATACCACTATTCCATTCATGCAGGACCATTAGCTGTTACATTCGGATGTGCAGAAACTCATGTCTTGTGAAGTTTTATCGTAGCATGGATCTAAATGAGATAATTGGATTTCAATTGGTGAAAGGATGAAATCCTTGAATTTTTGGCTGAATTATTGGGATCTTGGACCCATTGTAAATATTCAAACCTCACTATGTGAGAATTATTATGGCGGTTATATATTTCACCTTAACGACATATGTAATATATGGTTTTAATAAAGAGATGATTACTTTGTGTGTAATAATATCTCAATATGAGTAAATGATGAATACTCGAGTTGTGAAAGCTTATTTTTCACAAATTGTTGGATACATTTATTTGATAGTTGTAAATGTATGAAGCCGATAATTGTGTAATTATTGTAATAATTAATTGTCTTTAATTTCTAAATTAAATAAGTTATTTAGTGGCGTAGCTAATCGAAGGAATAATTAAATATACATGTTTTAATATATATTTAATTCAGCCTTTCGGTAAACTTGGTATTAATATGATAAGATTGTAAATCCTGTTGTATAGAGAATGGAAGAGTATTGTTGTAAAAAGGTAATTTAAGGTTAAAGAATCAAACATCAGGAAAAAAAGAGACTAAATGGGATGGTAAATAGATGAAAAGATCCATTAGGCATATTAAGGGATAAGTACATGCGAAATGTTGATATAATTACATTTTAGCATAACGAATGTACTTATCTCATAAAGATCCTAGTTGGCCTTTGGCATCTATCTCAATATAAACTCTTTCAAGATAGGTTTAATTGGAAATAAAATAAAAGCAAACTATAAAGATATAGATAAGCTGTGAAAGGGATAGGCTGTGAGGTGGCGGAATACTTAAAACTCATAAGACTAGTATGCTTGTCTTGAGTTTAGCCGTAACTCCACGGCACGGCAGAGATAACTTTTGCCAAAGTAATGCATTGATGGTGTGCATTGATCACCTAGTCCTCCAATTAAAAAAAATTGTTTATAACCTGATCATGAGAAGTTGAAATACTGAACATGAGGTAGACAATAGTCGGATACCGAATACGAATTTGGGAAACTAGCTTCGTGGTAGACCCAAGGACTTTCACATAGTTCCCATGACCTTTAAAAGGTTGAGCCGAAATGCTAGTAAGCATTGTCACTCGAAGTAGTGACGAAGGGAGATCGTGGAGATTTGGATACACCCTTCTCAGCCACACATGGCTTACATGGATGTTATCGGATAGATCAAAAGAGAAAAATTGATTAATGAATTTGATTAAATAAATCTGTATGATTGCAAATTGTGTAATTTGTTATTATGTTTATGTGTTAAAAAATCTTCATTTTTCAGCTCTTGTAATTTTGAGCGTTACACAACTAGATGGGAGGTGTGCCATAACATGTTGGATTCAGAAGTAGGAAAAGGCCGAGACAGAAAGCATGACATGATTGACTCATCAAAAATAAGAAGTTTGAGGTTGGACATCAAGTAATTCTTTACGATTATAAGTTTTGTGCCATCCAGAAAGCTTAAGGTGCATTGGTTGGGACCATATGTTATCACCCATATACTTGAATCAAAGCGCATGTCGCTTAGAAGAGCTTGATGGAACACGGTTGCTCGGTTACTTCAACAGAGTAGGCTCAAGCCCTACTATAAATAAGCCTTCTTGGTGTTTTTAATAAGGTAATATTCCCATTTAGATTAGATTTACTTTACTATATTTTCTTTCATGTATTTCCTTCTTCATCGCTATTCTATGTCAATTTAGTTCGTGTTTTGTGTAATAAGCGTGTTTGCCCGCCAAAAGCTAACCACAACATAAAGTGTTTTTATGCACAGAGGACTACGTATATCATTAGTGTGGGGTGGTTGTTATTCAAACATGGACCCATATAAAGAAAATGATGCTACAAGTGATGTATAAAAGGTGCAAAGTATGGTTCGAATGAATATTGACTCCTAAGGAAGACCATAACTGAAAAATTGATGCACAATATAATGTGAGGTAGGTAGCAATTGTGAAAACTACTATGGGAGGGCGTAATGGCGAGGTACTCAGCGCATGGAAGCACACTCAAGAGAAGTCTATAGCTAGAAGGTAGAAAGGTGGGCTAGAAGGTTATAGGTGGGCGTGTAGATGTACCACGTGGAAATAGGGAACATGGTCAATTAATGAGGGGATTGTTGGTAGGTGGAGGAGTAATAAATGCAATAAATTTTTGAAAATCTATATAAGGAAGTGATGTGGATTCATTTTTACCTTTGCAATTACACGTATTCGAGCGAGCTAAGTGCAACCGAGCCAACTAAATCATATTGAGGTGCGGAAGTGTTACAAAACTAGACATGGAGAGAAGATTTATACGTGAAAAGGCTTGCGTCCCCATTAGTGAAGGGTTTGAGGGAAGTAAAAGCATTGAGAAGGAGTTAGGGCACACGGTTTCGAGCTAGGGCATGTGGTTTCAAGCTAGGGTTTGAACTTAGTCGACACGTAAGACAAAATGAAGGATTTTTACGATGACACCAAAGAAAGCACCTACAAAGTGGGTGTAAAAGGGAAGAAAAAGGTGGAGGTTGAAGTTGAAATTGCTCCCAAGAGAAATTTTTAGAGATGCAGACTACCAAAAGAAGTGATATTCAGACAAGAGTGGGATTCCCACATCCGTAGATGCAAAATAAGTGTCTATAACCACCTCACCACCGATAACAAGGGAGAGTTAGACAAATTTGCTGAATAGGAAGACCAACAAGCGCACAGAGGAAGATATGCCAGTGTATGATGACGCTGGGGAAAATTTGCTTAAGTAGGTAGGCATTTATCAACTATATGAGCTCCCATGTTTTGGAAAATATGAACCTTTATGCCAATATCTTATGAGAAGAGTCCATGATGACTTCTTCTATTTCACTGGATGGAGGGTTAGGATCACAACGACCCTAATTGCGACATTAATAGGATTGAAGGGCACAGAGATAGACATTGTTAGTGATCTGACTGATAAAGTAGAGGTTACAACCACAAGCAAGGAGTTGGGGTATACCAAAGGTCCGTGCGGAATGGATATATAAAAATTAAAGAAGTACCCTGTGGTGTAGGCGGCCACGCATCTGCTCACCAAACCGAATGACCAAGAGAGATGGCCGCAGTAAACACCATGTGGCTTCATATTGTAAAGAAAATGTCCTGGGGAGAAGTATACTACTTAACAGTGCTATATAACCAAAAAAATTGTTGAGGAAGAGAGCGTAGGTGAAAATATATGTTTTGGCACCATCCTCTTATCTCTTGTGTTTATATAAATTGGAGTGCCCGATAGGCCAAAGAACAAGATTTGGGAATACCCCCTAGAAAAGAAGTCCCTAGCGAAAAGGTTCAAAAAATATTTATGTGAAGGATCAATGAGTAGACCATTCAAGCAAAGGGAAGAAATGTGGTATGACCAAATTTGCGTGACATTTGAGGAGGAATGGCACATTTCAAAGGAGCTAACTTTGGTAGTAGGCAAGGCAAGATGCGATTCGCGGTGTATCAACATTTTTTCACCGCACGGTTTGCCATTAAGGATGGGACATGGAGCCCATGGTGAAAACTGCCATATGCCTTTACAATGCTCTACTTCTAGGCCTCACCACATATTTACTTGATTCACATCATCTAAAATTCAATGCGAAAAGGTAGATTGTGACTACCACACCCTCAGGAAAACATATGCATATCTGGGTCGGTCTGCCTACATTGAGAGGCTCCTTTCAGACATCATAAATATGAAGCAACAAGTTTGGCTATTGGGGATGTTGGAGGTGCACTCATATATCTTTAACTCAGGCCTAGGTTGGAAAATAATAAATATGTGGAGAATGGGCTCATGCTCCCAAGGCCACCTAAGGGTAAGCACACAATGGAGAATGTGCTAGCTCCATAGCCTACAATGACTATAGAAGTTGACGAAGAAGAGGAACATGAATATAATGGAGGCTTGGATCATAGAGGTTAGAGGCAGCCCACAGACAAAGTAGAGAGTGAGCACGCAGATACTCCACCATAGGCACAAAAAGGATATTAGGACTTGGATAGGGATGCAGTCCCTAAAGATCACTTGTTTAAGAGGGTATTTAGAAGAACCAGGACCCAAGGAAAGGGAACATTGCAACTTGTATGAAGATCACCTAGACTCTCCCCTAAGAAAGAAGCACTAGAGAAGAATATAAGAAGGAAGATGAAGCTTGGTGAGGAGGTGGAGGAGTCTGAAGAGAGCATGCCTAGAACCCTTGTTCGGCCGGAAGATGAGGAGGAGCCACAAGACGAAGAAATGAGAGATGAGGAAGCAAGAGCAAGAGCAAGAGCTAACATTGTTAGGAAAGTTTCAACATATGAGGCCTTGATCTAAATGCTTTGAAAGAAGAGTGAAGAAAGAAGATCAAGCTCTAAACTTTTGCGCAACGCCGATGCCTTAATAGGAACCAGGACCTTGATAGAAGATAATGAGGTTCTAAAAGAAATGAAGGATGAGAATATGGGACACGCCGAGAGGTTGACATTGGTGAAGCGAAGCGTGAGGCCCTTGTAGTTGTTTAAGATCAACATAGGGAAGCTCATCGCGCAAAGGATGGAATCCCTGGAAGTCATGTTGTTGGGTATGGCTAATGTGGTCCAAGTATTGCGAGAATGAGAAGGAAAACATTACTCAAGACAAGCTAGAGGCCATAGCCATAAAGATACTAGAGAAAAAAAGAAGCTCATTGGATGACTAACATACCTTAGAGGCTAAGCGTAAGGTCAATTATCCAAAATTGATCCTCCCTATTGAAGAAGAAGGTGTTTGCGGGATAAAACTTCATTCTTTTGTACAATGATTCTTTACATTATTTCCTTTCTTATTCATTATTATTTGGGAACACCAAAAATAAGCTCCATTTTCGGGACGATAATGTACTTGATGTGTGGGGTAATGTTGAGTAGACATAGTATTGCACTAAGGAGAAGAAACCCATTGGATTCACGTACGAGAACAAGGCGTATTTGAAGGCCCAAAAGGATAGGAAGGAAAACAAGCGCTAGAATAGTCGGTTCAGGACTTAGCCGTTTTATGGATACATGTTATTTTTGGAGATAGTGTGAGGAGAACACATCGGGAAGGAGACTTGTGTGACACACAAATGGTATTTTGGGAACAAGCAGCTAGAAAGCACCATGCATAGGTTAAGCTAATAATATGATTACTTCTTCCAGCTTAACTATAGGATATCTATTATTGAGGGCACTTGCATGTGTGCATGTTATTGTAAAAGCGCATGGCTATTATTAGCATGTGACCTATTTTTAGAAGTGTATGGGTGGTGAAGGTAAATTCCCCACCCCTATAAATAAGTAACTAAATTGTGTAGGCCGATGAGACACACAAAGATATATGCAGAGAGACAAAGAGACCGAGTTATTATAGAGTTATGCTTTGCGGATCTAATACACACATAACTTATGGTGATACTTTGTAATGTAAGAAGCTTCTATGACTTACTTGTGTTTAATGTAATTGAGTATATTAGATGGATAATGGTGTTAAACATGACTATAACTGGTTCTTGTATGGTTAATCTTATCATAGTTATTATTAATTCATGATTCTCTAAGATCTAGATCTGGTTATGCACTATGGAATGTTTATGTTTATTTATGGATCTATATACATTTTATCTTCATTGCACTAAAATCCTGCACAAGCAACTCTAAAGAGGAACTTGGTACCTTTGCGCGCTTTGGGTGAGCACTCAACTTAGGATGGGTGATATGCAAACGCACCTAGGTTATTTGTGGTAGATTCTAGGTTGCATCAAAGAAGGATAAACCCAAATCTTAGAGATTCTATAAAAACAAAGATTGAAAATATTTTGAATGTAGGATTTATCTACCCAATCTCAGACAATCAGTGGGTTTCCCCTTTGGTCACAGTGCCCAAAAAACATGGAAAATGGAGGGTTTGTGTGGACTATAAAGAATTGAAGAAATCCACTCATAGGGATTACTTTCCATTTCCTTTTATTGATCGTGTCCTAGATAATATTTCGATAAAAGTTATTTTTCATTTCTTGATGGATTTAGTGGATATAATCAGATAACAATGGCTCTTGAGATCAAGATAAGATAATGTTCACACCTATCCTTAGGGGACATTTGCTTACAGAGTGCTACTTTTTGGGTTATGTAATGCACCTACCACTTTCCAAAGAGTCATGTTGGCAATCTTTTCTGATCTCACCCATGATTGTGTAGAAATGTACATGGATGATTTTACTGATGCAGTGAGGAAACATTTCAAGAGGCGCTTAATAATATGGATAAAGTTTTTGCTCACTATGAAAAATATCATCTATCCTTAAATCATGAGAAGTGTTTATTTATAATCGAGCAAGGTATAGTATTAGGTCATCATGTTTTAATTAAGGGAATTAAGGTTGAGCTAGATAAGGTGAACATCATTGTAAAATTGCCATCACCCACTAACAAAATGAGGTAAGACGTTTTCTTGGTCATGCTTTAGTTACTATCGTAGGTTCATATCAGATTTTAGCAAAATTACTTCTCCATTTTTTTCTCTTTTAACTAAGGATTCTGACTTTAAATGGACAGAAGCATGCCAAGAAAATTTTGATGCAATTAAGGACAAATTGATTAGTACACCGATGTTGAGATGGGATTTTACGTTTCACATCCAAATAGATGTCTCAAATGAAGTAGTAGGTGTTGTCTTGGGACAACAAGAGGAGGGAAAACCCATGCATGTAATTTACCATATCAGTAAAAATATTTCCCCTCGAGAGAAATTACACAACCGAGAAGGAATTATTGGATGTAGTTTATGCAATCAATAAGTTCAAAAATTATATTAAATGTGATTAAGTGATTGTACATAAGCGACCACTCTCCCATTAAATACCTAATGAATAAACCTTTAGTTCATGGTAGAATTGTTAGGTGTGTTGTTGCTACTTTGTAGGAGTTCATGGTAGGATTGTTAGGTGTTTATTGCTACTATAGGGAGTTCAATATCAAAATCATTGTAGCTGACTTTCATTCTAGGCTTACCACTTGAAGAAGATGAACATGTCAATGATGAATTTCATGATGAGCATTTGTTTGCACTTTCTACTACCACTCCTTGGTATGTAGACATGGCTAATTACTTAGCCACAAGGAAGTTTCCAAACTTTTTCACACGAAAGAAAAATAAGTAATTGATTAAATAAAGCGTAATGTACACTTGGTTGAATGAAATCCTTTTTAAATATGGGCCTGACCATGTCTTACACATGTGTGTAGCTGAAAACGAAGTGTTTGACATACTAATAACATGCCGTGATGAACCATTAGGAGGATACTATTCATTTCAACGAACCATCCACAAAATTCTTGGAGTTGGTTCTTATTGTCCTTTCTTGTTTAAGGATGTCAAGAAGTATGTATGGAGGTGTCATCAATGCCGGAGGGTAGGGAAACAAACATTTACACCAGAAATGCCCGTCCAAACACAAATTTTCCTAGAACCATTTGAGAAATGGGGACTCAATTTCATTGGGTCATTTGACCCAATCTCCCAAGGTAAGGAATACATCTTGGTTTGTATTGATAATGTTACTAAATGCGCCAAGTGTAGGCACTTCCAAATGCAAGAGATGAGAAGATTGCATATTTTCTATAAAAACAGATCTTTCAAATATTTGAAGCACTTTGAGATCAAATGTGTTAGACCAAGGGTCACAATTCATGTAAGGAGTAATAAGCTCTTTCATGGGGATATGTTAGCTAAGGAACAATAAGTCATTCACTTATCACCCACAATCAAATGGACAAGTTGAAGTAACCAATAAAGAGTTGGAGAACATACTCATGAAGACTGTAGACATCTCAAGGAAAAATTGGGCTCACAAATTACAGTAAGTAGTGTGGGATTACAACACCACATGGAAGACAACAACAACAAGGTTTACACCATATGAACTAGTCTATGATAAGAAACCAATATTACCCATAGAGTTTGAAATAAAAACATTAATAACAACGTCTGAGGCGAGGCATTGAATTGCCAAGAACAATAGACAAGAATTGTTTAATTAAATGAATTAGATGAAATCAGTCTTCAAGAATTACACCATACTGAAATCATCCAACAACAAAGGAAAATTTCTCATGACAAACATATAAAGCCAAGGAAATTTTAGAAAGGAGAATGGGCCTTGCTATTTGATTTAAAGTATAAAGAATTGAAAGGGAAACTACAAATGAGATGGATGGGCCCGTATCAAATTGCAGAAGTGTTTGACAATGGGATAGTTCAATTGGTTCCAATTGATGGTGAAAGGAAGGAAATGTTTGTTAATGGGCACATGATGAGGTTGTACCATAAACTAGCACCTCGGAAGAGTTTCAAAGAGAAACTAAATAAGATTTAGACATGAACATCCATTTTCTAAAAATAAGAGGGGATGGTTGAAAACTAGAAATAGAAATCATCTCCCTCCGGAGTATTAGTTGAAAACCAGAAATGGTGGTAAATACTTCGTGGGAAAAAAAGAAAAAGAAAGCGAGGGATTGAAAACTAGCAATGGCGGGATTCTCTCCTGAATCTAATCAGCAAAACAGAAAAGGGAATACCACGTATGCATGGAGGATGATTTCATTATAAAATCAAACGAATATGTTGAAATGGCAAAGGAGATTGACAAAATTTAATGTCAAGGTATGCACAATTGATTACTTCTAAATTAGGAGAGATTTAAATTTAAAGTTCTAATTGTTGCCATCGTGTTTATTGATTGCCCATCCTTTCCCAAGTCACTTTGCACGCTCCCAAAATCTACATCAAATCTATAACCCATTAAATACAATCATGCCAACATGCATCGCATTACTCCCCTCATCACCTCAAGATTTTAACACCACTAGCCAAATTTGGTTATATAACATGCATGTTAAGTTTCTTTAATTTTTTTCAAATTTAGTCACTTTCAATCCTGCGCCATCAGTTTCTTACGCTATCACCCTGAGACTCCTACATTGCTGGTTCTATACCTTTTTTTATTAACTTGCTCAAATCTAGCATGGGTCTCAGTTGCGACATGAACCCATCGCTTACTTTTATTCTTTTGCAGACACACAGTTAGTTGAGGTCTTTGAGAAGGCAGGATGGTTAGATTTTCTATTGGCATACCAAGAGTTCAACATCCAATGACTCAAGAATTTTCACAGAACAGGGAAGAGGGCTACTCCACTTTAAACGGTAGAAATTACTTTCTCTCCCACTATAACCAGTCAATTATCATTGTACCTAATGATGGGTTCGAAATTAATGAAAGAACAATGTATCATGAGATAATCAAGAGATTTGCAGTAGGAAAGAAAGAGAAATTACGCTTAGTAGTTGATATTAAGGGAATGAATAAAGGGATTAAGAGATTTAGTATACTAGAACCTTGGGCTAGAGTGGCCAAGTGGTTAATTAGGTATTTCACTTGTGAAGGCCAATATGAAATTGTTCTATGTCCACCTTAAGAGTGCTCATTCATTTGTGACATGGAAAATCCAAACCCCATTATAAGGTCAATTTCCCCCAATTCCTTTGATGAGTCCATTTGTGTTACCACATAAAAAATTTGTTGGGGGGCTTCATATCTCAAATTTTAGGGTTTAATTCACTTGATTTGCAAACAAAAATATCTAAAAAAGAGGAATGGAACAAAGAAGCGACTAAAATTCCAAAAATCATACTCCCTAAAGCTTGAAACATGTTGTAAAACACACTCCATCCACTTCACGGTAGACCTAGGAAGCACCTCCATACCTCCCGACATACCCCTACTATTCATGAAACCCCAAAGTGGATAAGCCCCTGTTAGAGGAAAAACAAGAGGCAACCAAAATTATGCAAGCATTGGTTCAAACTCCACCCGAGTTTCCACATAAACCAATTTCTCCATTTGCTCCTGTAGAGGCATTAATCAAAGATAAGGCTAAGGCACCAAGGGAAGAGGGATCTAGTTCTCCACCATTTCCTGTGACTATTTTACTCCAAGTTATCTTCTTATCTAAAGTACGATTCGAGCTATAGTTATCTCGGAGATAATTGGTCAACTCCAGTCACTTTTGGAAGCTAAGGATTCTAGTTTCTCCCATTAACTATCTTCCAAAGAACAAAAGATTCAAAAGTCAGTAGAACTGGTAACTCACCATGAGGAAGCCAATCTCCAAATACAATAGGTTATGGAAGAAAAAGAGCAACAGATACAAATATTGGAGGCTACCAATTTGGAGTTGAACACATCACTCACGTAGTTATAAGAAAGCAAAAAGAGCAAGAACAAATCTTTCCTCGGAGTTATTGTGTTGAAAGGTATGGCTAAATGGATGGAGGAGTTTTATAGGTTCAAATGAGTGGATGAAGAGAACAAAAATTTAAAGGAAGAATATGAATTGTTGAAACAAAATGTGGTCATAGTTACTAGGCTTTACGATTAGGTACTCTCTTGCAACACCCCTTCCAAATTTTATGCCCTATTTTTAATGGAACAATTCTCCAAATGACAAATAACTAAAGCCGGGGGCAATCTTGGATATTGAATTTGAAGATGACCATCGCTTTTTAGGGGCATATTTTTCCGCCAATGATATTGAGAAAAAATTTCTATGTGAGTTTCATGTCCATAAGTTTCTCCTTCCAGTGATTGAAATCCCTATCAATTTATATGTGGGGAAGTTCAACTGAGATAATTTATTTCAACCCTTAAGTATCGAGGTGAGTGGAGGGATTAGAGGGATATATTTGCGTAGCGAGTCCAAGAATGGCCTTCTCATGAGGCATGATTTACCGTATCCCCTTAGGTTTTTCAATGATTCCCTTGACAGTGTATTGTCTACATCGCACACAAGTACACAAATATTCTTCGAAATTGTGTAATAAATTTCAGAGAAAAGGTGCTACCCACATTCAATTTCAATTTTCTTGCCTCCCAAGTACACTATTAGTTGCAGCAGATCCATAGAAAAGGAAGGAGGTTGTTTCACCAACAAATCTTCGATGGTCCTTAAAACGAGAAAAGGATTTTTGCAAGATCCTTCTTGGCCTCAAAGACTAGTGGATTGGAATGAGATACATCCCCCTCTAATTCTTGTACCAGATACCATGCTTTGGAATTACACATATCAAGAGATAGATAGATACAATTTTTACACAAATGAATATGATTTAACCCATGCACACAAGGTTGAAGAAATAAAACAATTGTTTATTCGAGATTAAATTTTCATATGAATGGAGCAATTAAACAGATTCAACCAAAACAATGTAAAACTTATTTACTATTTAAAACTTCCATTTATAGACAACACCTATATTTACCAACAAAACCATAATCACAAACTACAATATAGATTATGAAATTACACATCTCAAGAAATAAACAGATACAATTTTTATGCAAATGAATATAATTTAAACTATACACACAGGGTTAAAGAAATACAACAATTATTTACTTGAGATTAAATTTTCGTATGAACAGAGCAATTAAACAGATTCAACCGAACAATGTAAAACTTATTTACTACTTGAAACTTCCATATATGGACAGCACCCTAAATAGGGTAACCAACATATGTAAAAATAGAACAATACATTAACATCTATACAAATATGCCCCAAAAACAGCAGGTAAAATCACATGTAGAAAATAAACATTCATATCTTGTTATGGTTTTTTTATTGTCTTTTACTTTCAATTTTGTAAGCTCATTTTTTTACTTTCACAATGTTCATGGAAAATATGGATATTGTTTTTCCTTTTTAAATAAAGTTAGCTCTGGATCAAATCAAACCAGTTCAGACAAAACCTTGTCCAGTTTTGGACTGACCTAGAAACTTGATCCTGGAAACTGTGGTTGAATTCACTTACCAATTCTAGTTGACATTGAACGTGTCTCAAGGGGCACATCAACATCTAAACTAATTTTAGTACTTGATGAACTTGGATCAGATTCCCTGTAATCTACTAGCTCTGATGCCCTCAAAACACCAATAGAATTATAGGGAGCAATATGATGCGTTGTCAATTCTAGAGAACCCAATAACTCATTTTCAATACAATCATACCTGTAAGAGATAAATTATAGGATCAGGTTGACCTTAAAATAAAAAAAATATATTATATCAACAAGAGAACATCAAAATAAATCACAAAAATAAGATCCTTACATTTTCTTTGTAATGCCTCCGTTAATAATGGAAAATAAATAATGAATAAAATAAAAGAATAAAAGATAATAAAAAATAAAAATACAAAAAAAAGGGGCCGCGTGTTTCTATTGGGGTGAGTTAGGGTTTTGGCAGTGTTTTTTTGGAGTCGCATATGCTTGGGGGGGCGCAGCACCTGCACAAAAAAAAAAAAGAAATGAGTTTGTTGAAGCGGCCGTGGAAACTTCATACATATGCAGTGTTTTCTTGTGCAAGCTAGACTCCACAACCGCTCAGCATTTCCCCAGGCCGCGCCACGCACTCCTGCATGGGAAAACCAAGCTCATTTGGAGAAGGAGAGCTTTCCGATGTGTTGCAGGCACCAAAAAACGTGGGGGACAGAGTATGGACGCGCATCAGGATGAAATGGAGGATTTTTGGGGTCTGTGTAGTCGCCACGTCGCCAGCAAACTCCCAGCCGCGCCCAGACCTGCGTGGGTTTCCAGTAAATAAAAAAAAAAAAAAAAACAAAGGGGCTTTGTCAGATGTTTCAGTTGCAAGCGCCCTAGTAGATTTACAAGTAAAAATGTGGAAACGTGCGAACTGTTCTTCTAAAAACGTGTGGGGAAAAGAAAAAAAAAAAAAAAAGAAATGCAGTTCCTTGGACTGTAATGATTTCGGGATTTGCACAAAATGGTTTTGTTGAAACTGCATTGGAGCTTTTCCAAGCAAATACGGTTGGCAGGTTGGAAGCCACACCCCACAACTTTTGCTGATAACCTCCCAGCTGCTGTCAAAATGGGAGCTTTAGAACAACACGTGGACATACATCAAAGCATCATGTGGAAGCATACACAAGGCAAATGGACTGTTTGACAAAATGTTACAACGAGATGCATTCTCGTGGACTGCAATGATTGCAGGATGCTCACAAAATGGGCTTCTTGAAAGGGCCATGGAGATTTTCAAGCAAATGCAATTGGCAGGTGTAAAACCAAACTCAGCAACCCTTGCCAGCATCCTCCCTGTGTGTACCAAAAATGGGGGTTTAGAAAAAGGAATGGAGATTCATTAAAAAAAAAAAAACAATTGAAAGTGGGTTTTGTCAGATATAATAGTTGTGAATGCCTTGATAGTCATGTATGAAAATGTGGAAGCATGCAACGGTTCGACAATGCCTGAAAGAGGTGGTCTCTTGGACTGCAATGATAACAGACTCTTGGATCGGGATGACTTCTTGAAAACACGAAATGGTTCTGTTTGGATGAGACATGGGTGCACAACGAATGGCTTGGTTTGCACGTGACTACCTGGCATCATGTGGCAACAATGGTGGTCTCGACGGATCGCGAGTGTAAACTGCTTGGAGCCCCTTGTACCTTTTCGCTCATCGTTTTCAGGCATGGTTCTTCTTCCCTTACCTCTCATAATTCTCGTGTTTTAGTTCTCTTTTGCAACTAAATAGAATATTAAGTTATTAGATTTTTGATACAGTTAAATGTCTCTTCAACTCTTTGCAAAACAACATAGCGTCGTGTCGCAACTCTCGAAGTCTTTATAACTCGCCTACTTTAAACCAGGAACTATCACCCTTGCTACGAGATGCTCTAGAAAACTCTTACCCTTTTGATCGCTTCAATAGCGTCTTAACGAACAGACAAATTTGACTCTCCATTGATTAAGTTGACCTTCTTCCTGCTGAAAATAGTTAAATTTTGCAACTTTCGGAGACTCAATAAGTACCCTTCGCAACTCTGGAAACGAGATGCGAAGTTTCATTCGTGTACCTTGGTATACGAGGAGTCGCCTTGGTTTTTGGTTTGACCCGAAACGATCTTTTGACATCCTTTTGACGCTCTTTTAGAAGCCCTGTTACACCGGTTTACAACAGTAGAGAGCTGGTAAAACTAGAAAGTTGGCTTTCGTTTGGGACTGCCAATTGAAACCCGAAAAGGGAAATCACTTCCTGTTTTCACAAACCTCTAGCGATTACACTAGACAAATGCATGGAACATTCAGAATAGGAAAGAGAACTTTTCAGGATAGTTTGACGAAGCCTTTTTGTAGGCCTCGGTCGCAGTTTGACAAGGTCAAACTGGTCCAGTTTCGTCTTGTCGCTCCAAAAACTTGTCGCCATTTGAAAATGGTTTACGAGTTCTCAGCCCCATCGACTCTGATGAACTCTCCTTATGTAGGGGAACTAGTAGGAGATGTCTCGTGGCGTGCTTCTCCTTAGAACGTCAGTTATGGACGCGGGTTTCTGGGCCCTCGAGTTAACTTTTGGCATTTTATAACTGGGTGAACTACGACCAGTGGCCCCGGAAAACTAACCGCCAAACGCAAACCGTTCGCTCTTTTTCAATTCCGTCAGTTGCTATGAATTCTTGGTATATCTAGGGACACGTAGAAAATTAATCGGGACGTGCGTGCTCATCGGAAGATAACCTTTGGAAGCAGTTTCTTAGCCTCCGAGCCCGTTTTGTACATTTTGCAGTTAGTGAGAAAATGTAAAAGTAGAAAGCTGCGGACTCTCATAGGGTTGCCAATTCACCCTGGAAACTTTCAACACACGTAAATAACTGTTTAAAACACTAAAATGAATCTTCTTGTGTGTATTGGAACTTTTGACAAAATGATGTTTTCTCTCTCTTCCTTTCTCTTTCTCTCTCCTGGGTTTATAAAATGTAGAAAAATGAAATGCAAGGAATACATGTTTATAGACTTTTTATTTCGATTGGCAAATTGTAATTATTGTCTGATGTAAATGGGAACTGAAAAATGATAATTATGATTGTTTTAGGGTGGATGCCATGCCAGCGATTTATCGCTGATATCATGCTCACGTGGGTTTTGCAGGATGGATGAATGACGACGAAGAAGGCGATGTGAAATTTAATTATTATTTTTGTAACTCTTATAGGTCCTTGTAAGATGAATAACTGTGCAATGTAGTCTCTTGTTACTGAAAAAAAATTATAAATGAGATTTGTTAACATTCATGATATGCTAGTTTTTAAGGATACTTATGGAATGTACTTCTAATCACCAGTTCAATTTGATTTTTAGTTGTGTAATGGCAAAAAGGTGTTTGGTTTATACTTAGTAAATTGAAATCGAAGTTAATATATTGTAGTGCCTTCTCAGTATTTAATAAATGATTAAATTAATTATAGGGTTACCATCTCACCTTGCAAACACAATAATGAGTTTTAATGGGCACACTCAACCCTAATAAAATATTCGTGTATAACTTGCCTGTATGTGTGATCCCTTACTACCATATAAGAAATTCAAAACCGAAGAACGACCTTAAACTTTGCACTTGATGAGACCTCATAGGATAGGTAAATAAAACCCCTCGTTGGTGTATACCGTCATAGTCCTTTTGACTAGCGACTTTGTTGCGGACCCATATTTAGGAATGTCATGGTCCAACCTATCTGGAGTATGCGGTTTCCTTCTAGATTTGGTAGTCGCGAGAAGAATGTACCCTCTTCAGGTCCGATACCAGGCTGAGTGTTGAAGACCGCCTTAGGAGTCACCTTATGAGTTCTTGTTCGAAGGATCGACTAAGCGGTGCTACCTTGGTTTCTATCAAAATCATCTTGGCATTCTCTTGAATGTGGTTTAGTACAATTATGTCCACTTGCCTTAAAATCACATGTAGTAGAGGCATAGATCACTAGGTGCATATTGGAATTAAACTAAACCCTAGTGGTTTTTGTCTGCTAACTTGTGGGTAGAAACTGTATTTTAACCCCTTGTATGCGAAATTGAGTGGAAAGATGTTGATTCTAGAGAACCTTAGAAATTGTAATCTTGTCCCTTAATCCCTTGTTATGTCATTTATGGCATTAAGGAATAAAGAATATTCCTTATGCGGAATCGTGAAGTGTAGTGACATGGGATCTTCGTGTACATAGATCACTTGTGTTCATGTGTAGTTTATTATGCTCCTAGCCTTATACCTCTTCAAGATGGTAGTCAAATACTTATGTAACTCCTGATTTCACACAATGCTATGAACGAGACCATAGTGCGATGTATAAGCATATCCTAAGATGAGAACGAGATTTAAGATCAGGATGGAGGTCACTCATGAAGTGCTTAAAACTTAATTAAACATAATCAAATGTTTCAAAGAATATGAGTCACTTTGGTGCTACCAAACTACGAGAAAACAAAAGATATGTATATATAGATATATATAAATCTTGTTGGATTCAATAAGTTTCAAATTATAATAACATTGGTAGAGAAATAAATTCTGTGTGAATCGAGAATCATTTTGGTGCAAGGTTGCCCTGTATCTAATATCTCCGTCAAATCCTTTGATTGCGTTACGACATCAAGTCACTTTCGCTGAGTGTAAGGGTAAGATCAGTAGCCATTAAATAAACGTTTGAGAAGCAACATCTTAACATAGGAATGAGAGAATTAGAATCTTGTAGGCATTTTGATATATGGAAAAATACTTATGTAAGTTCTGAAGATTGTTATAAGGGTAAAGAGCAAATTAAATGGTTGAACAATAAGTGAACTGTGAAACGAATTTTCAGGACATGTAGGTGGAAAAAGGGAGAAAATCATGCTTACCTAATAAGGATCTTGGGAAGTTAGCCGTAACTAAAATACATTTAAAGTAATGTTTTGTCGTGGGTTCGCCGTTCCTAAAGTCACGTTTCTTGTGGTTGGGTCCTTGCTAGTATTCGTTCGTTGGGAAGAGTGTGGTATCGTCATGTCGATGTCGTCTGCATGTGTCTTTGTGATTCGATGCCTTATGTGATTGTCGCATGTGTGTCGAGTTCTGTACTTGGAGCCCTTCCTGTGTTGTGTGTCATGAGCAATGTGAGTCAAAAAAAAATTTATCCTGGTATTTTACTGTTGTTTTTAGGTGTGTAAAATGAGGGCACTACATTCTTTCACAAAGTATCATTGAGAACACTCAGATTGATGACTTGCATTCGGATCTCCATGACATAGTTTTGGTCGTGCTCATCCAAAGGGCCTCAATAAACTTAGATAAGTGCTCTACTTGCATTCTCCAACTGTTGTTGTTGATCTTCAAAAATATTTTGTCTCAGTGTCCTTTGATCATCTGTCATTTCATCCCTGAACAAGTTACCTCCAAACATGTAATACGCAAAAGGATAAGAGTAGGAAAGGGCACGCCTTGCTCTAAACAACCTTTGTAGTCCATTTGTTAGCCAGTTGTAGTCTTTTACTCCAGACTCCATCTTTTCTAAATCTAAAATTGTTGATTGTATTGATTCCCTCTGTTTTGCTTCCAGTTTCAGAGAATCTATATGTGCTTTCCAACGTGAATGATAATGTATGTATCTTTTCAAATCACGTTTTTCCTTTAGTGACTCCTTTTCCCTCTCTTCTTTATATCGGCCACAATTGTGGCCTTCAATGGTTGTCCAGGTATGCTCATGACCAGTAGCACCACCACACAGCCAACTAAAGCCAAAACAAAAAATGACTTCATCAACACCAAGACAAACAAGAAACCAGCAAAAGAAAATACAATGATAGTTGATAAAAACAAGATGGAAACAACTGCTAACATCCAACTTCCATGAGAAGCAGACATATCAACACACTACTTGAATTTTTAAATGAGGTAATTATAGTTTCTTATAATTTCTGGTAAAACGATAGGCTAAAATTTATATATATAGATCACAAAACCAAATTTTGACATTGGATTGCACCAAAAAATATCTAATCTTCACAACAGTATAAACAACAAAATCAACTGTAAATTGCTCTCGTGAGCTTAAGTGCTTATCAGGCAATTGTTATTATTTGATCTAATCCTCGCATATTATAATAGAGGACTAGACAATGTGAACATCAAAAAAATCTAATCTATCATTCATTGCAATATGAATATGAGCAATACAAATCACTAAAATGGTATTAACATTAGGTTGTACATACCAGAAAACTTGGCCACAGATGCAACTCACTAAGTTGAAACCACCATTTTTTTCAACAGGCTTGTGACACTTAGGGCAAGGCTTTGTGTGAACTGTTAACCACTTAATTGTTTCTGATTCGTCCTTACACTTCTTCTCCCAAAGTTACCACATTGTACACAAACAAGGGGAATGTGCTTGAGCCAAACAATTGAAACAAAATTGTTGTCCCAAAGTACACTCAACTTCAAAGTGCACATCTCCTTCAACACGTATAGCATTTCCATAGTCTGGAACACTAGGGCACCATTTCACCTTCTCATTATCTTCATTATAAGACTCTAACAAGAAATGCTCAAAGCGTTCAACTTGTTCAGGGGTATTTTGCACGATAAGCTTTCTAATGATATCTTCATCACGAGATAGCCTTGCATTTATGTGCCATGCATCTCACACACCTACTCTTTCCTTCATTTATCATAATAATAAAGTAATTTTTCTAGCCCCCACTGGGATAATTTTAGTGGCGAATATTCGTAATATGGCGAATATTCCATTTTTAAAAATTTGAAAAGGCGAATTTTTTGGCACGATCGCTGACCTGACTTTGTTTGCCTAAAAATTACACTTTAATTTCTTTTAGGGGGCTGGCCGCCTACCCTGCCAAAAAATATCCCCTATATAAACCTAGATTATTTGCCAGGTAGAACACTTCTACTTCACATTTTTCAACAATATGATATATCCCGTATTATAGACGCGCGACAAGGGGGCAAGTTATTGACGCGCGACAAGGAGGGTTTGCAGACAAGGAGATACTCCAGATATTGACGCATAGTAGACGCATGACAAAGAGTTTGTTGACGAGCGACATGGAGATTTTTTCGATGAGCAAGAAGAGGGCAGAGGCTGCAGACGCGCGACAGGATATTTGTTGTCGCGCGTCAAAATGCATTGACGCGCCAGCGCCAGCGGACCACCGACGGCGTGCGTCAACAACCATAATGACGTGCATCACCGAGTGTCGCTGGCGTGCGTCACGGACCTTCAGCCGACGCAGCGTCAACAACAAGAATGACGCTGCGTCACTCAAACCGCTGACGCGCGTCCACGCACCTCGGTGACACGCATCAACGACCTCGATGCGCGCGTCAACAACCGTAATGACGCCGCGCGTCGGCGAGGTCCGCTGACGCGTGACCTTGATGGATAGTTGACGTGCGAAAAGGAGGTACAACAGATATTGACGCATACAGACGCACGGCAAAAGAGTTTGTTGATGCGTGACATGGAGATTTTTTGATGAGAAAGCGAGGCCTCGGAGGCTCGCAGACGCGCGTGACAGAGATTTTTAGCATCCTCGGTGGCGCGTCATTAGACCCAATGACGCGCGTGTCAACACCGTTGTTGACGCGGCGCCACATCGAGGTCTAATGACGTGCGCCATCTGCGCATTTTTTTACGCGCGGCAGTAAATCTCCCGTCGTATGCGTCTGCGCAGCCTTCTGTCGCAAAGACACTTCTGAATCAAAGCGAAATTTTTCATACAACCCCAAAAAATTCGCCTTCCCGCGAAACCGGTTCCGAGGATATTCGCCAGGTATTCTCCACCTTCGATTTCCAAGAGGTCTCTTAAAATGAACCCTGAGCTTGACCATAGATGAAATGATGCAATTACTTACATGTTTAGAAGTAATAAAGAACAGGTGGAACTACCAGAACCCAGTAGGGCAGATCTTAGCAATAGAAAGCAACCTATCTTACACTCATTGTAAAAATAATGGCCATATTCCATCATTTTCGATTCTTCCTGCACTTTGTCATCCATGCAGATATCACGCATAACAACAGAAGAGTGGGATGTGGAACATGAGTTTGTTGACTCTAGAACCGTAACACTTGCTTTTGAAAGGCACCTATCATTTCCTTTATCTACAAATACAACAAGTAGCTTTTCAACATCCCAGCGGTGATGAATAAAGAGTGTCCGAGCATGCTAATCCCTTAGCCAAGGTAGTTCCATCACTTTATGCAAATCTTCTCTCTGTAAATCATAATTTATCAGCTCAAGCATGTTACTACTAGAATTTAGATTATGAAAAAAAATACACTAAAGAACAACATAATACATAAACTCCATGTTGAATTACAATTGAAACATGCTCAACTATTGCTCACATATACTTTGCAAGCACAGTACAAAAATTGGTTGACGCTCGAAAACACTGATTAAATGCTTGAAACACAAAAAAACATCTTCCAATATGAGAACATCCAATCCATCATTCACTGGAAGAAATGTGAGCTCTCCTTTAGTGGCCATGTTTGTGAAGTTTCTTGGAAACTCCTGTAGTGCAACCCCATCTGTATTAGTTTGTAAAATATGACAACATGTATAGTCAAAGCAATAACTCAAAGATAAAAAAATTCATTCTCAAAGCAATAAACACAACCAACTTCGAGCCACACAAAATTGACAAAACCTGCATCTTAGGTTGTAACAACATTAAATGACATTAAATGAATATGAGTCCATCCCTCAACAGTGCCAAATAAAGGGGATCACCAATAGAATCCTACCACAACACAAAAATTAAAGCATCAAACTTTAGTTCAGCCCATTTAAATACAGATGGCAAAATCTGATTGAACAAAATGCAAATAACTAATTGCTAAGGTGAAAACAATATCCTTGCCTTTGGCAAGACAATAAGAAGTTAAATATAGAGGGGGAAATATTGGTAAGAGTAAGATGGGTAATAAAGTGGGGGATAAAGGCGAGAAGTTAAAAGGGGCAATTTTTTGAATTTTTTCTTGAAAAAACAAAATTTTGTATTAACATGCAACTTACTATCATTCGTAATTTTGTTTTTGTCAATCAATGTTAAACATGTAATTGAACTCTTTTTTGTGGCTTGAAAAATTAAAAATGTATTTAAACCACTATGGAGAGAGAAAAGAGAAAGAGAATCTAGAAGAAACATTATCCTTATAATTTCATTGAGCAAAATTTTAGGAAACCTTGAAAAGTATAATTCTAGGTTGTTATCGATGGGAAAAAAATGATGGTGTCTTACAAATGTGGTAGTCAATGAAGAGAAGTCAGAAGGACCTATGTTTTATTTTAAGAAGATATCACGACAAATTTTAGAGTAACATTTGGAAAATAAGGAAGGTGAAATGTGGAGGTCCTTAAGTGAGGAGACCTTGACAATAACAATAAATGTAAGGACCTATCTTTTAGTGGTTCCAATATCAATAGTGGCCATTTACAATGTCAAACTTTGGGTCTTGTCACTTTTCAAATCCCAAGACATTTTTAGAGGTAGTTGCACCTCTTACAATTAGAGGCAAGTAATATATACCGGGATGTTAGTAATTCCTAGCATGAGCAAATATATATATATATATATATATATAATTTGATGATAACAAACAAAGTGAGATATGTCAATAATACAAAGTTGTTGTAGATGATGTCAATGACTACGACAATTGTACTATTTACAAGTCATGTTTTAACCCATAGATTATTTGTAAGCATAACATTTTGACATTTGTAAAGAATTATTTTGAGTTACAATTGATCATTAGGATCCCCTGAATTCCCAATAGAACAATCCATATGAAATTTCAATGATTTCAACATATTTACATTGTAATGACCCATAAAGCGAGTTCATTGCAAGTAAATGGGGGTAGGAGCGAAAAGTAACAAGTTATTATTCGAAAGATGGGCATCAATGACACATGAGGGTTTCCCAATCCTTGAGAATGTGAACTACATTCCGAATCTTCGATGAGGAGTTGGTGAAAAGAGACTTATGATTGGTTAGAGCCTTGTTGATGGAAAGGTGTCAATATTGTGATAGATGTAGGAAAGTTGTTCCAAATACTTATCCCCATAGAAGTGACCCACATACGAAATGGAATGTCCCTAATTGGAGATAATTGGCCAAGGTCACGAATGAGAATGATATATTTATTACCTAAAATAGGTGTCTTAGTAGTTAACCATGGTAATCAATTTGGGTCAAATGAAACTCATCTCATCAATGAGAATACACTTCACATGTTTGAGGGATTCTAGAAAAGTTGAAAATGTTTGGCCTTGCAACAATTTGATTTCTTTAATGGGTATGCATGGTAAGAATGTTTAGTCAAGAGAAAAATGTTGAAGACCACCACATGATAGTGCAAGTATAAGAAAAATAAAACTACTCAAAAATAAAAAAACAAGACAATTGTGTTTTCATTAATCAGATAACAAGCTAAATTTGAAAAAAGAATTACACTTTTATTCTTTAATGACAAGTTTAAATATAATATATAATAATTAATAACATATAATCTATAGAAGATGTTTGCAAAGAGAATCCTTTTAATTAGCATTTACCATGGTAAAAGGGTGAAAAACTACTTTAAGGAAACAATTCAAAGGTTGTTAACATAGAGGAAAAATGTACTTGACCTATGTGTAGGGAAAAATGTATACTCTCCTCTTGGGTCATAAATTTGGATAAAATAAAGTGACTCCCAAATAATTAAATTAATTTTTAAAAAATCATAAGATTAATAAATCTTCCCAAAAACATTGCTTAAAGGTTTAAAGAAATCATATTTGGGACCACAATTTCCTAAAAGAATACAATAAATATGCTTCCAATAAAAAAAATAACAAAATGTTTCTCACCTTAAAAATGGTTAGATTTTACTATTGGAACATACCTTTATATTAATGTAAAGGAGAGTTACATAGCGAGGTGACCGAACAACTCACGGTCCCACAAAATGCCACAAGGGCAACAAAAGTATGCCACAAGGGAAAACACAAAACACCACGAAGGCTTACAAGAGCACGCCTAAAGGGAAATCAGATATCATCTACAAAAGACAAAAGAAACATCAGGCACATACCACCGCCACACCAGGAGGAGGGGAAGGATCATCTCGGGGAGGGATGAAAGCTCCGCTAGTAGGTTCAGTAGATGACGGATCTACTTCCCAACCCTCCTGCTCTTGAAATCGCGTCTCGAAGAGGCACCATAATTCCCCACCTAGGTGGTGGTGATCCTAAAAAAGTGTTCATTATTGGTGATGAAGAGCCCCACCAGGAGTGTTGGCATACTCCAGCTAGGTCCAACTGAGGACGGGGAAGAGCAAGCCTAAGGGGAGACAAAGTGGTGGTTGCGAGAGTGGCTCCTTCGACGTGTTTTCACAAAGGTGTTTGTGAGGGTGGCGATGGCCGAGGTGGCGGTAGCAATAGATCGAAGCGGAACTCCGACTCATGGTACATGGTGAACTCCCCTAGTGATCTAGTTATTCCTATTGGTGTTCAGATTCCAAAGAAACCTTTACAGCCTGAGCTTGAATATGAGATCACATAGTAGACAGAATAATCACCTTGTCATTAGTAGAAAAGATGAGAGCCGTAAGACCATTTTTGAAAATAAAGGAATTGCGAGCTTTCCATATATGAAATAAAATGCATGCACAGAAAAGATGCCATAAATTAACGATATAATGAGGCCATGGAATAAAGTCCCCAAATAAATCTAGATGCCAGAGAAAAACTTGGGGTGATAGGGAGAAAACAAGGAATGAGTCCAATGCCAAATAATCATGCACGCGGTAAAACCAAAATAATTGTAAAAAGACTCAATTCTAGAGCAAAAGGAATAGGTCGGGGGAAATGCCAATATGCCGAAGCCATTCACCTAAAGGCAGACCTTGATAAATCAAGCACCATAGAAAATGGTTAACTTTAGGTTCAAGAAGAGGGTTCCAAGCACGAGCAAGCCTGTGAAGCTAGGTAGAGGGAAATGACTGGAGTCCCAATGAGCATTTAACTTTGCAATTATGGGTGACACAGGACAAAGAAGCTGATAGACGTTGTGAGTATTTTAACGCAAAAAATATATATCTTGATTCCATCTCCAGTCGTGCCACTAGGCAGCCGATGAACGAAGGCCAAGTTTATGAAGCATCACATATGGAAGAAGCTCCTGAATCTTGCAAATTGAAGGAAGATTAGAATTCTGCAAATGGAATTTGGCTTTAAGTTCAGGCCAAGTGATCTAATCTCTACGGTGCACCAAGATCCTGTATAGTGTGAATGCCTTTGCAAAAAAGCCAAATGGCTTTGATGCCTGGGAGTTCAGCTAACAAAAGCATGCCCTCAAAAAGAATTGGTGACCACTAGATGTTGTGAGCATTAAACGAAAGGCCAGTGCGAAATCCATCGCCAACCCACCATAAAAAAGGCTTCACCTGCTCGAAGGCTTTCCAAATTCTCTTAGCCACACCATTCCAAATCCGCCTACCATACGAGGCACCGTATTCAATACAATGTCTCAACATAGTTTACAAACATCGATCCCCGAAAGAATGCGAGATAATCCATTTAGGACATAGAGACACACTTTTCCTGTAGAGATCAAGTATGCCCATACCACCTTGCTCATGAGGGAGGCAACAAACATCCATGGGTACACAGTGAAAGCCAACTAAACCAGAACTTTTACACCAGAGAATATCTCGTAGAAGTTTAGCAAGGTGATTGAACGAAGCATGAGATGGGCACCGACAAGCAGAGTAATAAGCATGGGTGGTAGCAAGAAATTTGGTACACACCTAAAAATTTCCTGTTAAGTATAGTGGTTTGAGGACCACTTCGTGATTTTCTGCTCTACCTTGTTAACCACATACGTCCAGAGAGTCGTTGAATCACTATCAAAGGAAAAAGGAATGCCTAGAAAGTGAAATTTCTCACCATGACCAATCCAAGTCCAGGGGTAAGCCCGAAGCCAATTAGGCATTGAAATTACCTTTGGCAAAAACCAAGAGTTTTGGCCATCTAAATGTTAGAACCAAAGGCTAAACAAAAAGTAGATAAACAATAAAAATGAAAGTGACATTCTACTCAGACTCAACAACCGTAAGGAAGGAATCATCTGCAAAATGCCCATTAATCAATCAGTGAGGTGGTGGTCAGGTAAAGTAATGTCATGAATTCAACCTTGGGCAGTGTGATGAGTAATTAAGTAGCCCAGAGAGAATCTTCTCGCAAGAACAAACAAAGCTGGAGCAAGAGGGAAACTCTGTCTGATGGAGCGGTAGAGTCCAATGGCTTGAGACTGATGGCCATTAATAGTGAGCTAAGTGGAAGCATTGGAGAACAGAGTAGAAACAACAGAACAAAAGAAAGCACCAAACCCTAAGGCCTTGAGCATAGCTAGAATAAAGGGCCACTCAATACGATCATAAGCTTTTTCAAAATCAATTTTTAGAAAAAGAGGCTTCTGACAAGAAATACGAGCCCATTCCATTCCTTCCCACACCGCAAGAAGATTATTCGAGAATATAATGGCCTTTGAAAAATCATCTGCTCAAGCCGCACAATCTTTGGTAGAATATTAGCAATCCGCAGAGCTAGAGCTTTAGCAAGAATTTTGTAGGAGACGTTCAACAAAGTGATCGGCCTCCAGTTGTTAATAAGATCCGGATTGCATGCTTTTGGAATGAACTTGATGTTGCCTTGATTGATGAAATTTCCCAAGGAGCAAGATTGAAGTGCCTCAAGATATACTCTGAGTAGATCAAGACCAACAATCGACCAAGTGGATTTATAGAATTCACTGGGAAATCCATCCAAACTGGGAGATTTATCATCAGCTAAACAAAGTAAGGCAACATGAAGCTCATCTAAAGAAAGAGGAGCATCATAGCGAGCCAAATCCCGAGAAGTGAGTTACGAAGGCACCACATCAAGGAATTTATGTAAAGCAAAAGCTCATTCAAGAGAATCCTCTTGAGCTTGAAACACAAGATGATAATGCTTTACATAACCAAAAGAGAGTTTTGGGAGCTCGATAAGCCGCTACTAGGACTCGTATGTAGCCTTTATTTGTTGACAAGCATGTTTGCACCGAGGATTTGAAGAATCTCTTAGAAGCTTTATCTCCCACCTTTAGCCAATGGAGCCTTGAGCGGATCTCGAGCACACCGAGCAAGTGTAAGATTCATTGATCTTGAGCTTATGCTGAAGATATGTTGCCTAAAATTGAACTTGAAGATCAAAAGCATTGGATTCCTAGAGTGGGGATACCCGCCAGATTTCTATATGCAGAGAAGAATCGGTCCGTATTCGAATCCATGCAACTTGTTTGCCAAAACCAGAGGAGAAATTTAGAGGTGTGTTGGAGCACCGCGTCCCACCAAGAACGCCAGATGGAAGCAAAAGGGGGACATGGCGCCACATTCCAAATTTTGGCGATGAGTTGGATCACTCTAGGGTGACGAAGCAGCGAGACATTGAGAAAAAATTACGTACTCGACACCTTGGGAGGGCCCCCCTATGAAACATCCTTAAATGTGATCGAATGATGGTCTAACAAAATCACATCGAACCAAACCATGATAAATTTGGAGCCATGCGTGTTACAATTAAAATAGGCCTACTGAGTAAGAAGAGCATGATCAAGACATTTTAATACACGATCATATCCTTCTTGGAGGTTGGTCTAAGTAAACCAAGTGGAATGCGGAAAATCCTCCCGCCTGATTGAAAACAAGAACGAAAGGCCCCAACGACTTTTAAAATAATACCAAGAGACCCATTCTCTGAGGCACCAGCGCATCAGGAGTGTACCACATTTATCATTAGAATGCTCCACCATATTAAAGTCTCCAAAAACCAACCAATAATCAAAAAGTAAGTTGTCACCTAACCACCACCATAATAAAAATCTTTCGAAAGTGTAATTAGGAGCATAAACATTGAGAATACCAAAGGACATATCATTAATATGTAAAATAACCCATGCCACCTAATGGCTTGGGTCATGGCTCGAGGAAATAATTAACACCAAAAACTTCGGTGTAATGGAAATGCTAGTACCACACCTCGGCCATCAATGTGATGAGTGTGAAAGTGCACAAAATAAGGAGCAATACACGTCAGTGAAGTTTGAAGCAAAAAACAAGAAATATTGATTTCCTATAAGCAAAGTACATATAAACTGCTAATTAATAGACAAGATAAATGGATAGAGAATTTTCATGAGGGCTCTTTCTTCCCCGCACATTCTATGATAGAAAATTCATGAAAAATTAGACATATCAAACACTCCCTGCCCATTTGGAAAACCATCCTCGGATCTAAGAATGATGAAATTATTGGCAAGCAAAATTTGGCCTGAATAAGAAGGCTAGAATTGAATGGAGTGGCGCACTTAGCCCCATTAATTCCCTGTGTGTTGTGCTCCACCTCACGAGGTGGGCTACGTGAACACCACAGTGGGTAGAGAAGTTAAAGCCAAATTCCCAGAGTTCTCAACAATCGTCTGCATCTCTTGGCTCTATGAGGCGGTGGCTGCAATGGAAGTTGAAGGACTAGGTTTCTCTAATAGAGGCTCATCTTTGGCGGGTCGCAGATAAAGGAGAAGACGAGGGTGGAAATTCTATGGAAGACAATGCCCCCGAGTTATTTTTCAAACCCACCATCTTCCACCATCATCCTGAGGAGTAACCACAGTTTTTGGCATCACAAACGGTACGGGAGGAGGTTTAGAGTGAGCTAAAAGGGGAAAATCCCTAATATGATGGTTCGAGGCTTGACAACGAAAACATGTGTTCGGGAGGTTAAAATACATGACCTTTTGAGATATTTTCAGGGGCCCAACTTGAATATTCAGATGGTCCCGTAAATCCTTTTCCAGGTCCTCTTTAACACACACATGCTTATTAGGCTAGGCATTAAAAAATGGTCCTACTCATGGCAAAGCACCCTGCCAATAGATTTGACTATCTTGTCCAAAAAAGACCAGAGATGAACAAGAAGACTGGGGAGCTCAATCCAAATAGGTATTTTGAGTGAAATCTGGCTATTTGGCCTAAAATATGAAGTACAAGAGGATAAAACAAGAAGGTTATTTCCTAAATACCAATATGTCACCTTATTCATAAGGGTCTAGACCTGTGAGGGTTCACGAAAGATAAATAGATAAAAACCTTTGGTGAGATCATGATACCGTAAACCCGGATGCCTAAGACTCCCAATGGTTTTTCATCCAATTTTGTAAATACGATTCAGATAGGATGTGGCCATAGAAATAGGAAATAAGGCAATGTTTATGATACTAAGTCACTACAAGATTCAAAACTCATGAGAAATAACCACATATGGGGAGGGCTCAAAGTCCATACCTCGACGTAGACTTTTGGGACAAAATTCCGTGTGTGCTTGTGAGCCATGGTCGCGAATCAACAATCGTTGATCCGGGGAGGTGGCATCCATTTATAAGTGCGAACACCACCTAAATAGTGAGAAAAAAACTGAATCTAACTATGATAAGACCGGGGAAGACTGCTAGAAGGGGGCTAAGGACATACAAGGTAGTGCGTGCAAAAATACAACAGAAAAAGCATAGCAAGCCAAACAGAGCTGAGTTCACTTCCCAATTGATTAGATTTAACTATTTTAGACTCGAAATTAAATAACAAGATGTGACACACTTTCATTATAAACCATTTGTAATCTACTTGTTGATTAATAGAAATGAAATGTTTCCCTATAGTATAAATGATTAGATTTAACACAATAATTTTATATCTTGTATTGCTGCAATAATTTAACATAACATAATATTATAAAAACACTATTGCTCAGAAGATACTTTATTTGAGAGAATTGCATGTAATTTTTTCTTTGTTTTTATTTTTATCACTTGATAATGACTATACACCATTCGCAAGACATATGTTAAGTACACCTTCATAATTACTTTGTTGAGAAATACATAACTTTTTGTGGGGAAGATTTCCATAAAATATAAAACAAAGACAAAGAATTGATAATTGATGAAATTTTGTACCTCTATTTTCACCTCTCCGATATCACGAGCTTATATTTTCATTTTCGACTCATCATTGTAGTATATGGAATTGGATACATTCAATATCTCAAAAAAATCAAACAAATCACTAGTAAATTTGATAAAAGTAATCGTCTCTCTACAATTTCAGTTTGATTTCTTTTTGGATATGCAAACATCCCTAATATTTATAGGGTTGTTTCCACATCTTTAGAATTTGGTGTTCCCTCATTATGATGATGAGTTTAAATTTGTGAAATTATGTACCCGAATCTTAGTTTCTTAAAAAAATTGAAATCTTTGGAGAGGTGGTTTTCCCTCTTAGTGGAAATTAAACTCTTGTGCAATTCCTTTGTCATTACAAATTTCAAATTAGTGGAAATCCTCCTATGCAAAATAATAATTTTAAATTATAAAACAAATTACTACCCTAAACCGACATCATCAAGCACCTTTGTTGACAATAATTAGGCTCCCATGTTTGACAATGACAAGCTCAAATTTTAGCACAATAATAATGCATTCCTTGACATAGTAAATATATTAATACTACACTCTTTGAACATAGTGTATATGTTTAAATATAACATAAAATTGATCATCCGTGTAGACACAAAATCACACACTTGGGTATATTTCTATGTCCTTAAAGCATGTTATCATTTACATGACACCTAAGCAAGAAAAATAGTAATTGACAATTCCCTTTAGCCTTTTACTTTATCTTATGTGCTTTTATTGGCTTCATACATAATGCACTATTTTCTACATTTTATTGTTTTATTTTTTTTATGGCCTCGGACATTAGCACCTAGTTGGGACACTAGTGCAAGCGCTCATGTCCTCCCCGGGTGCTCTGTCCTTATTTACACCTTTCTTATCCTTTTGGACCCCTTTCACTTCTTAATTACCTTTTATCACTTGTTGGTTTCTCAAACGTGCCCCTGTTTCTTAGATATGGAAGAGATGGGTTGTTTGAGACAACAATGGAACCATCTCCAAGTTTTGGACCTTGCACGCTTGAGATGGATCTCTAGAGAAGGCCGGTTTCTTTATGTATTTCTACTACTACTACGTGATCCTAATGCTTTGGAAGGGAAAACTAAGCTAAAATGCCAAGGGACTAGGGATAAAAGGATAATAGAATGGAAAACTAAAATAAGGGAGGCGATAGCACCAGAAAAGTGGGATGAACACTATCTATTTTGAGTGAAAACGAAGGAGAAAGCATGAAGGAGGCTAGACATGCGTAGACAAACCGAAATGTATTTTCACAAGCGATATCATGAAACACAACCGAGAAAATGGAGATACAAGGAATTTATAATGAAACAACGAACATACAATGCAAGCAAAAGGCAAGGATGAAGAAATAAAACATGCTAAGGCAAAGTGAATAACCACAAAAATGCTTATATTACTTCCGGGTATGCATCAATGGCATTAAAAGGTTGATATTCACATGCATGAACCAGATTTAGAGGTCTCAGAATTTGAAATGCAAAGGTATATGATCCTTAACAAACACCAAAGGATGTAAAATGTCCAACCCTTACAATGAGCAAAGATCTTACATTTATAGATGGATTGATGAGAGGGTGAAGAAGAGAAGGAGGGAAATATTATTTGAAATCCGACCACCAACTATTAATTCCTACAAATCTGCCTGTAATCTATCAAGTGCGATTCCATGTCTCTGTTTGGCGTGTTGAAGAAGAAAGGGGTGAGATATTGAAGTGGATTAGGTGGCTAGAGAAATCAAATTTCACATTGATGGTGTGAAATACATTTCCAACTTCTCACCTACCGATCCGCCAATATTTGATTTTTAATGGCCCAACATGTAGCCATGTCACAGCCTTTGTGAAAATTTTGGGCATGCAAGGATCTGAAAAATGACACACAAGTTATGACTCTCAGAAGATCTGAGTGCTAACTAGGCACACAAGACATGTGGCACCCAAGGATTGACTAAATAAATTGGCCAATTGTTCATTTTTTTTGTCATTTCTACAATGTGTCATCCACTACTTTGTTACAAGGATTCAATGCCTTGTTAGTGTGATTTGATAAGTTGAGCATGATACACTTCAAAATTTTCAAATGATGGCGTGGCACAAGATGACACAAAAGAAGGCGCAAAGGTATGCACGTGGAAGAATGATGCGTAAAAGGAAAACAAAGGAAGGCATGGGAAAGAGTGACGTATGTGGTAGGAAATGGGAGGAATTCCTGAGGAAGGAACGTATGTTAGAGGGGAAATCATTACAAAATGATGTGCGGACGCAGAAAGAGAGCGCGAAGGCGTCGGGGACTTAGCAAATTTAGAAGCAAGTTCGGGCGTGTGTGGAAAGAACAAACTATAGGGAAGAAGGTGAATACGTAGGGATAGTGTGTGAGGGAGAATGGAACAATAAGGAAAAAGAAATCAAAATATGGGAAGCACAAAAGCAAGGCACGTAAGGTGCGCGAGAAATGTAGCTAAGGAAATGTGCTAAAGAGACATTTTGAAGTGCACACAACCCGCAACGAAGAATCACAAAGTCGAATGTCAATACAAGTTATCTAAAATAACTAGGGATTTATTTGGATAACAATTTTGACACCTTTTGGGGCCATCTATTTGCTAGATGAAGGAGATTGGTCGCATGGAGCATCCATTGGGTATGTAGTCCGCTCTATAACCATAAAATTCTGATCTTCCACTTTGAATAACTACCCCTTAAAGTCACTTGATGAGACATTAGTGAACTCTGTTCTGAATCTTGCTAACTCCTGAAAACCACTAGAAGAATACCATCATCTTGGAATAAAAAAAAGCGCGCACAAGGTACATAAGAACAAAGAACTATGTACAAACAAAACAATGTGTGCGCAATGCACTTGGAGGAATTGAAACTAATATAATATTTACAAAATGATGCAAAAAACTTAATCGAAGGGTTTGAGATAGATCCCATTGACTAGGATTGGTAGTGTGGCTCCATCAAGATGAGTTAACTTGAAAGATTTAACCTCTTTGCATGAACCGATGATGCATGGGCCACTCCAAAGTGCATCAAACTTTGAATGACGTCCCTATTTTAGGACTAAGACCCCAAATTTGAAATCTTGAGGCCCATCCTCTCAAGTTAAACAACTTCTTTGTTTCATGTTGATGTTGTTCTTGCTCAATCATGACAGAGTTTCTTGATTTTTCAAGTTCAAGTAGTTCTTTTATTCTAATTTCTCTCTAGTCCACACCCTCGAATTCTAACTGTTGGGCAAGCTCAAATGAAGGAAACTCAAGAGATAAGGGGATTCTAGCTTCCTTACCATAGACGAGCTTATAAGGAGAAATTCTAATTTCTATTTTTGTCATGATTTTGTCTTCCTTAACAGCGCAAGACATTTCAATGCCACCGTCTTTGGAAGATATTCATTGTTTGCTTCATGATTCTAATCAAAGATCTTGTTTGTTGACTCTCCGCTGACCATTACCTTGAGGGTAATAGTTGGAGGAATTCTTCAAGTATATACCAAGGTTGAGATTCCAATTAGTGATTTTTTTACCAAGGAAGGATTTTGCATTATAAGATATATTGGTTTGAGGAACGCCAAACCTTGTTACTATATCCTCAAGAAAGTTTAAAATGGTTGACACAATTGATTCCTTGAGCGCGACAACTTCGTACATCTAGTGAAGTAATTTGTAACTATCAGTACCCACTTATGCCCAATGCTTGAAGGATGATTGATCATGCCTATGAAGTCCAAATCCCATTATGCAAAAGGCTTAATTACTTGGATTGGTCGGAGGGGAAGCGTTGCCAATATCTTATTTCCTACAAAGAAAGCACATTCTTTGCATTTCATGACCCAATTGTGCACGTCCGTGAATAGGGTAGGCCAAAAGATTCCCGCCATTATGATTTTCATCATTGTAGACTTAGTAGATAAGTGTCCACCAAATAATCCATCATGACATTCTCATTAACACCTTTTTAGTTTATGTATTGTTAATATATCTTAATAGCACACCATCAAGACTCCTTTTGAATGTAAGACTCACAATCAAAACATATGGAATAGACTACAACCTCAGATGTCTTCTCTTTTCTTTATTTAGACCAGGAGGGTACATGCCCTTGAAAAATAATGTGATCATTTCCTTCATCTAGTCATGCACGCGAGTGTCTTCATTTTGTTCAGGTTCTACGCGCGAGAGCTCTTCATCAAGAAAAAATGAAGTCTCAGGTTCATTTTTTGTGTCTTCAAAAATCTATTTACGCAATGCGCTACCTCTAACTAGCTTTGTGGATTTGATAGTTGTTATCCAAATAACTCTCCTAATTATTTGGGTAACTTGTATGCATTCTCGGCTCTAAGAAATCCATTACTAGGTTGCCCACACTCAACTTCACCAGAAAAACTTTCTTGGTCGGAGTCTCTTTGCACACCCTCCTTTACGTCCTTCTGTGCTAGATCATCTTCTAACATGCTTGAGTGCACCACACGCAACTAGTCAAAGCACGCCAACAGGGCACCAAATCCTTACAGAATTAATGAGTGACACGTTGTAGAAATGAAAACATTTACATAGTTGGTCATCTTTTTAGCCTATCTACATGCACCACGTGTCTTGCGTGTGCCGACGGCTCAAAAAACTTCTCGACGGATGTATATTTTGCTACTGAGTTCCGATCAATGTGCACCTAGACTTGTCGAGATTTGTTGACATCAGCTATAGTGCTCGATATTCAAATTTAAATCCTTGGTGAATCTAGTAGGTAATAACTGGGAAAATGTCTCCCTTAGCATTAATGAGTAGATTTGAATTCTCCAACCAATTGATTTAATCTGATTCACCCTCCTTCCTTCTTCAACACATGAAATAGGCATGGCGAAGCACATTTGACATATTAACAAATAAATTTGCGGGCATTGAATGCCTCTTGTTGGTGGTTGTGTTTCAAAATCGGGTTTTCCCTCCTCTTATTCTTCCATGGATTTATCTATAAATGTAAGAGGTAGGATCATTTTTTATGTTGGACACTTTGGATCCTTATGCATTCTGTTAAGGACTTCATATTTTTTATATTTTGAGTTCTGAGACCTTTAGATCTCGGCTCTTGCATGTGGATATCGGCCTCCTTCACCATTATAACAAATCTATGCATTTCTAGAAGTAATAGAAGCATTGTTTTATAACTATTATTTGTCCTAACGTGTTATCATTTCTTCTTCTTGTCTTTTCTTTTATGTTGTGTGTTGGTTGTGCTATTTCACGTCCCTTGCAGATCCTTATTTGATTGTGTCCCATGAAACCGATATGGTGAATGTGTTCTAATTTGTGTTACATGTGCCTAGCCTTATCTCATGCATCTCCTTTCATTTTCACTCGTAATGTATAGTGTTCATCCCTCTTTTATGGTGCTATCATCTTTAGTGTACTTTATTTTCATGTCATCCTTCTATCCCTAGTCCCTTGGAATTCTTAGCTTAGTTTCCCTTCAACACTAGGAGTATCGGTAGTAGAAATAAATAGAGCAACCGACCTTCTCTCGGAGATCTGTCTCAAGTGCGTGCATGATCCCAAAACTTGGAAACGGTTCTATTGTGATCTCAAAAACTTCGGTTCTCCTAGATCCGAAATGCAGTGCAAGTTTGAAGACCAACAGCTCAGCACGCTCGGTGGGACTGAAATTGAAAGATAAAATTTCATATTGATAAGTTCTCGTGTGTGGACTTAGTATTTTAGCCTTTGAGGCCCATCTTAACACATATGGTGCCTCCCAACATTTATGGATCTCTACTTTAGTAGTCATGAGCGCCTTTCATGAGAAGTGTGCATCTAAGGAAAAATGTAGCATGTAAAGATTTTTTCGAGTACCTCTAGCTATCCCTGAGGAGAATTCATTTTAGAAATTCCTTGCGCACATCTCCATCTCTAGCATGTTGCGCCCATTCGAATTCTTCTCAAAAAGACAACTTGTGCGCCTCTACAATGGCACATCAACAACCTCCTCCACTTAGAAACTTTTCTAACTTCATTGGAGGAAGTCCCTTAGTTCTAGTGTGTAGAATGATATGCTAAATGCCATGCTCAAAAGTATTCCATACTTGTGAAAATGAAGTCACCCCTCATGAGTATATTCAGGATGTGGAAAACGTGTGTTTACTCTATTTGATCACACATGATGATGTATCAGTCAGGCTACTTTCAGACTCTCTTAAAGGTAAAGTGTTTCAATGGTATAGAGGCTTGAGACTTGGATCATTTTCCACCTGGGACGAGCTAGGAACAACTCTATGCAGTTATTTTGAAAATAAGTCAGATACTATATCTTTGGTGGAGCAACTAATAACAACAAGGAGGGCACCCACCGAGTAGATGACTGATTTCAACATCGATTTCGAAGACCTAGGACATAATCCCTCTTGTGGTAAGGCCTACACCCTAGTATGCTTTCTGTATTATCCGAAGGTTCCAAACAATGATATCTCAGTCATGATTCAATCCATGGGAGGTAGGACTTTACCAGCTACTTATAATATTGTATTAAGGGCAAAAAATAACCTTATTCAGGTGGGAAAGATAGCTCCTAGACCGCATATGCTCTTATTCCCGTAAATGTCATAATCACCCCAACCTTTTGTTGCCCCTATTCCTATTCCTGATCAAGGTGCACAACTAGTTGCTTCAACATCCCACTCTCCCACATAATAAAAGGAAGATGAAGAATTGAAGGCCCTGATTAGAAATTTATCAAACAAAGTCATATCATTAGAGAAACAACATGTGCAAGCCTATAGAGGAAACTCTAATCAGGCGCATAGCCAAAGCAATCATCCTTGGCAGAATCAATATGGAAACCAAAGGTACGTGTGCAACCAATAGAATGATAGATGGCATGCTAACGCACATCTTCCCTTGTAAGTTGTTCCTCTCGCACCCTCTCTTCCAGCACCTAGTACAAGTAAGGTGCTCATTCCAATTCCGAACAATTTGGCGCAAGATTCAGAATGGTGCTTCTCCTGCAACATGCCTCATAGTCAATATCACTGTGCTAATGCCATGTGTGCAGAATCCTACATGATCCAAAATGCTTCAGCATGTGAACCCTCAAAGAATCGCCCTAAAGTAGAAAATCAAGGATGACCAGAAGCCTATCTCGAAGCGAACTTAATGTTCTTTGGCACTGAGGACTTCCATGCAATCAGCCAAGTTGTAGATGATAAAAGCAAAACACACGCCTAAGTTATGGACAACACAAGATATAAGAAAATAATTCTAGATTCAGCACACAAGCCACAATTCCGACAACTCAAGTAGACCCTCAAAAGCAAAAGGATATTGTTAAGGCATCCAATAGTGGGAGCGCTCAAGTCCCTGCACAAGAGGCTCCATGCAAAGCTCCTAAAGTGGCGCATGCCCCTCCTTTGGTAGGTCAAGCCTCTGCTCTAGCTAAAGTATAGGCTTCCACGCCTAAACAATCAAAAAGGGATGTTGTTCCTTAAATGCATAACTCACCAGGATTTCCGTTCAACATTGTGGACCAGATGAAGAGAACAAACATAAACATCACAATGTGGGATGCCTGCACTATTCCATCCCAAATAGTGACTTGTTACATGAAGCTTTGGTGCAACTCTTGCGCACTTCTATCAACATTTGCGAGAAGAGGAGAAACAAGTAAGTAAAGCTATCAAAACCCCACCCTTTTATATATCCTTGATCAATAGAAAACACCTTGTCCATAATTGTATGATTGACTCAGGTGCTAGTACTTTTGTTATGCCTAAGAAGATTGTTGATGTCTTAGGTCTGAACTATAGCCGCCTTTCTAAAGGAGTTCTGCAACTTGACGGTTCAATTGTCAACACTCTACAAATCATCAAGGATCTTGAGTTGACTCTTCATGCATGTCCAAGTCTAATAATAACTCAAGATGTGTCAATCATTTACCTACCTCCTTTGTTTGCCTTATGTCTGTCAAGAGACTTTACTACTAAAGTGGGTGGTTACTTGTCTTCTGATTGGTCTCATATGTTACTCAAGACAAGGTATGGTACTCAGTTTTCCATATAAGTTGAGCCAATATTTTCCTATCATGTAGAGTCATATGTACCATCCCCTCTCCAAGCTAGTTGTTTGATTCAAGAACAAAATTCAACTCTGAAGAGCATCCACTCCCACCTTCTATTCTTGATCTAGTACTTGATGAATGGGCGGAGAGGCACCATAAATTTGACCCATATGCTGAGGAGCTAGAAGTTTATGAAACTGGCCTTGGTACTTATTACATTCTTGAAGAAGAAGCTATGTTGCCTCGCGCTTAGGAAAGACAAATTTGAACATGGTATGTGGAAGTTATACTTTGATGGGGCCAAAAGAAAAAAATGGCATGGGAGCAGAGTGGTTCTCATTTCCCCTAAGGATGAGAAATTATTCTTCATGCACATATTGTAGTTCACATGTTCCAACAATGTGGCAGAATATGAGGCACTTGTGCATGGTCTACTAATTGCTGAGAAGAAGAAAATTAAGGCGCTGCAGATTTTTGGGGATGCAGAGTTGGTTATCCATCAAGTTACCAACAAGTGCTTAACAAAGAATAATCTTCTCAAAGCTTATAAAAAAAGAGTTTGGGACCTCCTTGAGAGCTTTGATGCTCTAAATCTGTAATTTTTCCCACGTAAAATGAACAAAGAAGTTGACCAAATGGCTGCACTTGGTTCGCAGTTCTTTCATGTTGAGGACTTTGTCAAAGGAAACACTCAACACATTAAGATGGTGATCAGACCATCCATTCCTGATAATGACACCAACTAAAAAGTGTTTGACAATGACGTGCAGATTGTCCAATTCATCCAGAATGAAGTTGAGTTCTCATCAAGCATGCAAGCTGACTTGCATAATAGCTATGGTGACCAAGTGATACAATCAAGATAACTAATCTGCCTAAAGGGTTGGTCACCTCGGAGAAAATGTTTAGCCATAATGATGAGTTCAAGGGTGAAGAAAAATATATGGGTGCCACACAAGAAGATTGCTCGTAGTCACTATTGCGAGCGAGAAAGAGTTCTTTCAAGAAAGTTTGCGCGCATGATGAAAATCATGCCTTCATAAATCTCTGTCAAAAATAAAGTGATATCTTTTCATGGGAGTATGAAGACCTCAAAGGTTTTGATCCAAGTGTTTCTCAAGACTCCATTGACCTTTATCATAGTATTAAGCCCATCGACAAACTCAACGACTAGTCCATTGGTGCTCAAATTTGTCTCACCCCATTTGTCATTGAAATTACTCATTTTGTGGCCTCCGTTATGTTTTCTATCTCCCCAGGCTCAAATGGTGGTTCTCCTGCATTTTACAATTGACGGTGAAGTAACTTGATCAAAATCACTTCTCGGCATTAGTTGAACGTGGCACTTTTTGGTTGGATGCAGATCTATGGGGCACTTTAAAAATTCTAAGGCTCACTTGAACCCAAAATATGTCCACGTGGTGAGCTTTGTGGTTGCTCGGTGGTCTTCGCCTGGGGACCACTATCTTGAAGTTACGCCATAAAGACACGTGGAGGCTTCTGCTGGGCCTTCCTGTACTTAGACTTTTCAAGCAACTTCCTAAAGGGCCTATGACATGTGGAGGGACCGCGCATGTTTGGGGTCTCTACTTTTCAAAACCATCTCAAAATGCACCAATTAGACACGTAGCAGACGAGGAAATGGAGAAATGGAGCTTCGGGGTCATTTAAGGTTTTTTTACCTTTTTTTAAAAAGGGATAAAATTGTAAGTTGAAGTGCAGCCCCAACAGGAAAGTAATGCCGGCATTGAATAGTCAAAAATGGAGGTACGGGCCCACGGGGAAAATGTGGAATTTTTTTCCTTTTTGGAAAATTATAAAATGTCAAAAGGTGCTCCCAGCACTCGCTTCAAATCACATTTTTCCATATGGAGGGCTCAGATTAAAAGTTGAAAGGTAGGATCAATGGTAGCTGTGCATTTCATTTGATTTTGCCACCATTGAAGCTCCAGGATGTTTGGAGATGAATTTTTTGCATCATTCTTCATAAAAATTTGCAAATTTGTGTTGTTTTAGTCTACAAAGTTCAATTGAATCAATTTAGGAGCTCAATTTGTAAATCTGAAGTACTTTTGAAGTGGATTTTTTCTCGGGCTCGTGTAAAAACACAAAATTCCAGATCTAGAAGTTGTAGAGTAAAATTTCAGAGGAAAAGGAGGGAAAAAGGATGAAATGATGAAAGTGCTTAAAAAGGTTAAAAAAGGCGTTGCCTTGAAAGCAAAAAGGGATGACCTGTCAAATCCAACTATGCAGAGGCTTTGAAAAATGATTAAAGGAGGGATTTCTTGCATGACAGAATCAGAATGATTAGAAGGACTCCCAAAAAGTTGTGGCATGACATCCTAGACATTATTCAAGGGTCCCAGAGACATGACTTCCACACGGTGGTCCACTCCGGTAGATTTTGGATCTAAATTTGTTACATGTCTCTATTTGAAACAAATTGGTAATAAGCAAAGGTCCCTCGAATATTCTTATCTTTTGAAGGGAAAAGGTGTTGCGGGCGCAAGGGTGAAGAATATGCCTCCAGTTATAACAATGATGCAAATATTTGCAATGATTCACCTTTTTTGAAAACACCTAGCAATTTTTTGTGAATCTATTGAATGTCACTTTCTGCAAATCATGATCCAATATGTGCAACAAAGGTGCTTCGAATATTCCTCTTTTTCTTTTGGGGGAATTGGATGTAAAGGGTTTATTATGAATGCAATGATATTACTCTTGCAAATGGTCGGAGTTCGAATTCTTGAGAAAATTTAAGAAATCCGTCTTCCCGAAAGACCAAAGCCGAGATTACTGTTATTTTATTTTGTGTTATTTTTTTGTTGTGTCAAGTTGGTTGTAGATGTATAGCCATTGACAAGCTCTCGAGATTTCTCTCGGAAGATTTCCCTATTGATGAATCTAAGCAATTTTGGAATTCATTTGTGTCTAATCTCTAGCCATTTTGTGTCTACTTTATTTTCAGAATGTCTGCAAATAGTTTCTTTCATTCCTATTGCAATCTTACATTGAAATTTTTGTGAAATCACATAGGATCTCATCCCTGTGATAGTCTAATGGTATTTGCAATTTCATTTCAAGAAGAGCCTTCATCTTGGATGAGATAAACAAATTTAAAATCAATTTACTATCATTTTTGATAAACAAATTTAAAATCAATTCGAGCCTTCGTGTTGGAGTCTCAAAGATTATGTGAAAACATGCTAATTTGGGCCTCCATTGAAGCACACCTTCTGGTTGAAGGAATGTCTTGACTATTCTGAAGCTTTCTGTTGTGAAGTTGTTCATTATTGTGAAGTCCCTCCAAAGATCCGGTATAATCAACTTTATCCTGCTTCATCTCCCACCAAAATCATTTAAAAACCATTGATCCACCCTGAACTACCCCTATTTTCCCTGTGTATCAACAAAGGAACAAAATCTACTTGCAAAAATATGCAGAACAATCAAGATTCCATATTTTCTTTAGTAAGCTTCGCCTTGTGTTTAAAATATCTCCGTCTTTTGGAAGTGATAACTCGTGAGAGTCGATTTGATGTATTGATCATATTTTCCCAAGGTTTTCTTTATAAATTTTGTGCAAAAGAAAGGTATCAGTGTCTCCTTCAATAACAGAGGTTACAAAATAGGTTCTCTTACCTTGGTTAAAAGGCACAACCTAAAATAGTTAGGATAAGATTAAATCCTTTTAAGGTGTGTCGACACTAAAATTTTCCTCCATAATTTCTATTTCATTAATGTATGTATTAGGAATAGGATGTTGTTAAGTGTAATTAGTAGTAGCGTCCGATAGAAGATAACGGCGCTGCCAGTACGACGCCGCCAATAATGTGGAGTACGGTAATAGTCAAAGTACAATAGGAATGTTGTAAAAAGTAAATATTTGTCGTAAGTGGTCCGGTAATATTAAAATGTCAAAGTTTGGGTAATTAGAGAAGTAGGGTCTACATGATTAGGAATTAGAAATATTATATTAGTAATAAGGACAAGGAGTGAGGTCATAAATATTTTGTGTATTTTATTTGTAAAAAGTCTAAAAATGTGGAACCCATGTAAAATGATAAGGTTTATCTTATCTTAAAAGATAAGCTTACATGTACGATAAGAGTTAAGGTATGGAATATGATTCGTCAGAGTGGATTTCTTATCCTATCTTAGAGATAAGATGGATAAGCCTGTAAGTTCTATAAATAGAGAGGCCACCCCCCTCATTTAGCATAGAAAGAAGTAGTGAGAAATATTGTAGGAAGTGTGCAAAGGAAGCCATCAGCTTAAAGGTGTGTTGAAGAAGCCATCGAGAGGTGTAATTGTAAAGTTTCTCCCATAGTCTTGTTGAAGTACCTCATGGGTGAGATTGTAACAATTTCATGTTAATATTATAATTTACTTTGGTATTTCAGATTTGTCATCATTCTGTCTTATCATAGTCGATGGTATTCTTGTGTTCTGTTGTTGTTTTGTTTCCAGATTATATCCACCAAACTAAAGGCTGTGCATTAATAAATAATCATAGCACGAGGAGTTCCCGGTGAAGAATTATCATAGTGCCGGATTGGTGATGACAGTGCTACCCACTTCTTCAAGGCCTGAGTGCTAAAAAGTCAGATAAATTGCTTCCCCAGCTACAAAATGACATACATAATCATTTATCTACTTTTGAGTGTCCTATCAAATCCATGATGTTGCTCGGTTTGTGAAGAAGAGTAAATCCAGGTACCAACATAGTCAATCCAAAGATAGAGCACCTCATGAGAAAGCCGTTATCCAAATTCATTGAGGAAAAGATTGTTTTTCCTATCAAGTACTCTACCCGGTCACAAATCTAGTTCTAGTGTGTAAAAGAATGGTGAAATCATACTCTGTGTTGATTTCGAGCTCAACAAGGCGTCTCTAAAGGATCATTATCATTTGCCTTAAATGGATCAGATTCTACGAGAATGTGGTTAGTGTGCAGAGGTTCTCGATGCTAGATGGGTATTCGAAGCTTCAACTAGATCCTATTCAAGGAAGAGGATAAATTCAAAACAACGTTTACAACCAAGTGGGGAACATAAACATACTAGAAAATTCCCATTGGTCTCATTAAATGTAGATGCAACATTTCAAATAAGCACCATGGATATTGCCTTCAAAGGTTACATCAATGAGTTCATCTTGGTTTACCTTTACGACGTCACTATTTTCTCAAAGAAAAGAATAGACCATATGGCCCACCTAGAGAAAGTATTTGAGAGACGCAAAAAATATGGGGTATCTCATAACCCCAAGAAGTGCAATTTTGCACTGGCACAGGGAAAACTTTTTGGGACATGTGGTTTTGAAGGATGACATCACCGTTGATCTTGAGCGTGTCTCACCAACCTAGCTCTTTCTCTGTCAGCACACAAGAAGGCATTACAATCCTTCCTTGGCAAGATCAATTTTGTTAGGTGTTTTATCCCTAACTTTGTAGGACTAGTGTGGCCCATCACCCTGATGCTCAAGAAGGACATTGCCTTCAGATGGACAACAGAAGGATAAGAAATCTTCAACAAGGTCAAATAAGAAATTGCTTATGTGCCAATACTCATCAACTCGGGATTATTCTAAGGACTTCATCCTTTATGTTTATGGCGCTGATATGAGTGTTGCTGCTATCCTAACACAAGAAAATGAACAAGGATTGGAACAACCATGGCTTTCTTCACCCGATCGACCAAGGATTATGGATTGAAATATAGTCACATGGAGAAGCAGTGTCTTCACCATCATCTCGTGCGCTCAAGAAATTCAAGAGTATGCTCACCAAAAATCATATCAAGGTGTTAGTATCCCACTCTTCTATCAGAGACTTCATCATGGGAGAAGAAATCAGTGAAAAGAGAGCATGATGGGTGACCAAAATCATGGAATATGATGTGATTGTTAAAACCACTAAGCTATTAAGAGGTAGCGCGCTCTGTAAGAAGATTGGTGAATATTTTTAGAATGAACCTGAGGGTTCATTATTTCTGGATGAGGATTCCCACATACATAACTTGAACAAAATACCGACTTGGCTACAAGCGCACGAATGGATGAAGGACATGATCACATTCCTTTCCGAGGGCGCATACCCTCCTGGTTTGAATAAAGAAAAGAGAAGACATCCAAGGTTGCAATCCATCCCTTATGTTTTCATTGATGGAATTCTCTTCAAAATAAATCTCGATGGCATGCTATTAAGATGTATCAATGGCACGTAGACTAAAAAAGTGTTATCGAATTTCACGATGGATTCTCTGGTGGACACTTCTCTACCAAAACTACAATAGTGAAAATCATAATGGCATTTATCTTTTGGCATACTCTATTTCTAGATGCACACAAACGGGTAACAAAATGCAAGGAATGAGCTTTCTTTGCAGGAAAGGAAAGATTGGCAGCGCTTCCCCTTCGACTAATCCAGACAGATCAACCTTTTACGTAATGGGGTCTCAACTTCATAGGTATGATCAATCTGCCTTCAAGCACGGACGCAAGTGGTGTTGATGGCTACATGACTACTTCACCGAGATGGACACGTTGTCATGCTTAAGGAATCAATCGAGTCACCATCCTTGACTTTCTCGAAGGTACGGTCACAAGGTTCGAAATTCCTCAAACCATTATCTCTGATAATGCAAAGGCCTTCCTTGGGACCAAAGTCACTGATTGGGCTCTAAATTTGGGCATCTATCTAAAGACTTCTCCCACCTATTCCCCCAAGGTAATGGTGTGGTAGAGTCAATAGACAAGAACCCGATCAGATCATGAAACGAACAATGAACATCACCAAAGACAAAGTGGCACACAAAAGTCTTCAAGCGCCGCTATGGGTGGATAAATTACAGTCAAAAAGGAAATAGGAACTTTTCCTTATAAGCTTGTCTATGGCAAAGAGGCTACCCTTCCTATGACACTAGAATTAAACTCATTGGCACTTGCTCAAGAATCGGAACTTGAAGGCACGGACCAAAGAGAAATCAGGATGACAAAGCTAGTTAATCTTGAAGAGTCAAGGAACTTTGCCATGATCAAGCTAGAACAACATGAACAAGCAACAAAGAAATGGTTTGACAAACAAGCTAGGCCTCAAGATTTCAAATTTGGGGACTTAGTTTTAAAATGGGATGCTAACAAAGCTAAACCAGGGCTCCATTGAAAGTTTGATGCACTTTGGAGTGGCCCATATGTCATCGGTTAATGCAAAGAAGCTAACTCTTTCGAGTTAACTCATCTTGATGGAGGCGTGCTACAAATCCTAGTAAATGGGATCTATCTCAAACCCTTCCATTAAGTTTGCTGCATCATTCTGTATATATTAGAGTAGTTTTAATTCCTCCAAGTGCGTTACATGCGCATTATTTTATTGTACATAGTTCTTTACTCTTGTGTGATTCTTGCGCATGCTCTTCTATTGCTTTTAGGATGCAGAGCTTCTTTTAGCAGATTCAAAGATTTAAAATAGAGTTGAGAAATGATCCTTCATGTGGCTTTAGGGTCAATTCGTCAAAAGTTACTGATTAGATCTCATGATTACATAGTAGAATCCATGCCCAATGGATGCTTTAGGATACTAGATCTCCTTCATCTAGCAGGCAGATGGTCCCAAAAGTTACCAAAACTATTATCCAAATAACTCTCCTAGTTATTTGGGTAACTTGTATGCATTCTCTGGCTCTAAGCTATCCATTACTAGGTTGCATGTGATCAAATTCATTGGGCACATTTCCTTGGTCACAGCCTCTTTGCGTGCCCTCCTTTGCACCCTTCTATGTCAGGTCATCTTCTAACATGCTTGAGTCTGCTATACGCAACTACCAAAATGCGGCAATAGGGTGCCAAATCCTTGCAGAAAATCAATCAGTGACACATGGTAGAAATGAAAAACATTTACATATATGACCATCTTTTCAGCCTATCCGTATGCACCATGTGTCTTGTGTGTGCCAACGTCGCTAACAAACACCTAATGGACATATCTTCTGCTATAGAGCTCTAATCGCATGCCCGGACTTGTCAGGAGTTTCGACATCAAATATAATGCTGGATATTCAAATTCAAATCCTTGGTGGATCTCGGTAGGTAAGAAATGGAAAAATGTATCCTTGAGTATTAATGAGTAGATCTGATTGCTCCAACCACCTGATTTAATTTGATTCACCCTCCTTCCTTCTTCAACACACCAAATAGGCCTAGGGAAGTGCATCTGATAGATTGAAAGGTGGATTTGCAGGCATTGAACACCTCTTGTTGGTGGTTGTGTTTCAAAATTAGGTTTTCCCTCCTCTTCTTCTTCCATGGATTTATCTATAAATGTAAGAGCTAGGCTCATTTATTATGTTGGACACTTTAGATCCTTATGCATTCTGCTAAGAACTTCATATTTTATGTATTTCGAGTTGTAGACCTTTAGATTTGGCTCTTGCATGTGGATATCGGCCTCCTTCACCATTGTAATAGCTATGTGCATTTCTGGAAGTAACATAAGCATCATTTTGTGACTATTCTCTATCCTAATGTGTTTGCGTTTCTTCTTCTTGCCTTTTCTTTTGCAGACTGTGTCTTTGGTTGTGCTATTTCACGTCCCTTATTGCTCCTTATTTGATTGTGTCCCATGAAACTGATTTGGTGAATGTGTTCTAAGTCGTGCTACACATGCCTAGCCTTCTTTCATGCATCTCCTTTCATTTTCATTCGTAATGCATAATGTTCATCCCTCTTTTTTTTGGTGCTATCACCTTTAGTGTAGTTTACTTTCATGTCATCCTTCTATCCCCGGTCCTTGGCATTCTTAGCTTAGTTTCCTTCAAAGACACTAGGAGTATTAGTAGCAATAGAAATAGATAGAGGAACCGGCCTTCTCCGAGATCTGTCTCAAGTGCGCGGGTCCCACAACATGGAGACGGTTCTATTGTGATCTCAAACAACTCGGTTCTCCTAGATCTAAGACACGGGTGCAGTGTTTGAAGACCATTAATAGTCACATCATACTCCATGATTTTTGTCACCCATCGTGCTCTTTTCTCGTTGATATATTCTCCCATGATGAAGTCTCTCAGACTTGCGCGCGAAACTAACACCTTGATGTGGTTTGTGGAGAGCATGATTTTGAATTTCTTAATTGCATGCATGATGGCATAGACCCGTTTCTCCATGTGACTATATTTCAACTCATAAGCCTTGAACATTTCACTAAAGAAAGCCACCGAATGCTCCAACACTTGTTCATTTTCATGAGTCAAAACAACAACAACACTTGCATCAGCGCCATAAGCATAAAGGATAAAATCATTTGCATAATTTGGGTTGACAATTATTGGCATGCAAGATCTCTTGCTTGATTTTGTTGAAACTTTATTTTCCTTATATTTTCCAACCGAAAGCTGCATATTTCTTTAGCATGAGGGTGATTGGTCTTACCAGTCTGCAAAGTTAGAAATAAATCTCATAACAAAGTTGATCTTACCTAGAAAGGACTTTGTAAGGCTTTCTTGTGTCTTTAGTAGAAAGGTCCAGGATCGCAAAACGTGCTCAAGATCAATAACGATTCCATCCTTAGAGACTACATGGCCCAAAATATTTCCTTGTGCCACCACAAAATTACATTTCTTAGGGTTAAGAGATATCTCAAACTCTTTACATATCTCAAATACTTTCTCTAGATGTAGTATGTGATCCACACTATATTTTAAGAAGACAATAATGTCATCAAAGTTAACCAAGATGAACTCATTGATGTAACCTTTGAAGGCAATATCCATGGCGCATTAAACGGTTATGCCCGCATTCGACGAATAAAGGGCATCTTTTAATATGCATACGTTCCCCACTTGGTTGTGAACGTCATTTTGTATTGATCCTCTTCCTTTACTATAATTTGATTAAATCTAGAATACCCATCCAACATTGAGAACCTTTGTGCGCCAACCACATTTTGTAGAATCTACTCCATAGAAGGCAAATGACAATGATCCTTTAATGAGGCCTTATTCAAATCTTTGAAATCAATTCGAGTCTAATCTCACCATTATTCTTGCACACTGGAACTAGATTCGCGACCTAGGTAAAGTACTTGATGGGAAAAATAATTTTCACCTCAATGAGTTTAGACAACTCTTTCCTTATAAGGGGTTGTATCTTCGGATTGAATGTCCACTACTTCTATTTGATGGGATTAATATCGGGGTCAAGGTCAATGGAATGTTGAGAAACATTTGGATCAAATCCTTTGAGGTCTTCATATTACCATGAAAATATATCACTGTATTTTTGGCAGAGAGATATGAAGGCCTACTTTTCATTATGCATGCAAGCTTTACTAAGTAGTAGCTCGTTGCCATGTGTGATGGTGGTATCGGGAACAATCTTCTTGAGTGGCGTGCATGTTCATTTTTTCACCCTTGAACTCATTATCGTGGCTGAATATTTTCTCTAAGGTGACCAGCCCTTTAGGCAACTTATTTTCCTTCAAGTGTATCACTTGGTCACCATAATTGTCATGCAAGTCGGCTTGCATACTTGATGAAAACTCGATTCATTCTCGGATGAACTGGACAATATGTGCGACCTCGTAAAAAATTTCCAGTTGGTATTGTTGTCTAGAATGGATAGAAAAATCACCATCTTGATGTGCCGAGTGTTTCCTTTGACAAATCCCTAGTAGGGGAGAACAATGAGCCCAATGCGGACATTTGATCAACTTCTTTGTTCATCTTCTGCGACACCACCTACGATTCAACACATCAAAGTTCTCAAGGAGGTCCCAGAATCTATGTTTATAAGCCTTAAGAAGCTTATTATTTATAGCACACTTGTTTGTGACCTGGTGGACAACCAGTTTTTTGTCTCCAAAGATTTGAAGCCCCTTGATATTCTTCTTCTCGGAAATCAACAAACCATGCACCAACACCTCATATTCTCGCCAAATTATTGGAGCATGTGAACAGCAACCTGTGTGTAAAGAATAACTTCTCATCCTTGGGGGAAATGAGAACCACTCTTGTACCGGCACCATTTCTGCTTCTGGATCCATCGAAGTATAACTTTCACATACCAAAATTTTCTTCATTTTTCTTAAGTATGCATGACAACATAGATTCTTTTTTAAGAATGCAGGTATGTACGAAACCTAGTTTTATAAGCTTCTGACTCCTCAACATATTGATCAAATTCATGGTGCCTTTCGCCCACTCATCCAAAACCAAGTCTGGAATAGGAGGCATGATAGGCTGCTCTTCAGAGATTGAAGCCTGTTCTTCTTGGATTAAACAATTGACTTGGAGAGGAGATGGTTCATATGACTCTACAGGATAGGAAAATATTGGCTCAACTTGTATGGTAAACCGGGTACCATACCTTGTCTTGAGTAACATATCGGTCCAATTAGAAGATAAGTAACCACCCACTTTAGCGGTAAAATCCCTTAATAGACACAAAGAAAATAGAGGGGGAAGATCAATGATTGACACATCTTGAGTTATTGTGAGGCTTGGACATGCATGAAAGGTTGGTTCAAGATTCTTGATGATTCCTAGGGTGGTGACAAATCAAACCATCAAGTTGTAGGACTCCTTTTGTCAAAGGGCTATACAAAATTATTAACACGTGAATCAATCATACAATTATGAACAAGGTGTTTGACTATGACCAAGGACATATAAAAGGGTGGGGTCTTGACAACCTTACTTGCTTCCCTTCCTCATGACATATGTTGATAGAAGCCCGAGACTTCTGGACTATTGGATCATCATGCGAAAGTTGTGTCAAAGCTTCGTGCAACAAGTCATGCTGAGATGGAATGTCTAGGGCTTCCCACATTGTGACATTCATGTTTTTCTTCTTCATCTGGTCCATAATGTTGAACGGAAGCTTGAGAGACTTGTGCATTTGAGGTATCATAGCATCCTTCTTCTTTTGTTCAAAGCGTAGAGGTAGGGGCTTAGCTTGCATGGATTTTTGACCTACCGAAAAGGGGCGCACGTTGCCTCGGAAGGAGCATTACGCGGAGCCTCACATGAAGGAACTTGATAATTTTTACTTGAATGCCTTAGCTATCTCTTTCTACTTTTGGGGATCATCTTGTGTTGTTGGGATTGTGACATACGTGCCAGACTCGAGTATTCTTTTCTTATACCTTTTCTTGTCTACAACATGAGTGCAATTTGTTTGCTTGTACCTTCCGCAAATTGATTGATTATGTATAATTCATTGGTGCTAAAGAATATTAAGTTGGACCGAGGAGGAACTTCTGGATTTTCTGGATTCTCGGATCACTTGCACTTATGGAAGACTCATAGTTGGAAGCCATCCGAATCATGTGAGCTTGGGAGCGCCAAGAATTGGTGCAAAGTGATATTGACTATGGGGCATGTTGCAGGAAAGAACCATTATGATTCTTGCGCCATGTTGTTCGAATAGGAACAAGTGCCTAACATGTGTTAGGTGTTGGAAGAGGTTACGCTAGAGGAACAACTTGCAAAGGCCGATCGTTATATCTCTTATTTCCATATTGATCTTGCCCAAGCTAACTACTTTGGTTATGTTCCCGATTAGAGTTACTTCTAAATGCTTGTGCTTGTTGTTTCTCCAAGGAAATGACCTTATTTGAAAAGTTTCTAATGAGGGCCTTCATTTTATCATTTTCTTTATGCTTTTGGAGAATAGGAATTGCAACAGGTGTGTGCTCTGTACTTTTAGGATAGAGCAATATAAGGTGGGAACTAGAGACATCTCTAGAAATAAGGTTGTGGGAGGCCTAGGAGCCAACTTACCACCTTGAATAAGGTTGTTTTCCTCCCTTATTGTAATGTTGTATGCGAGGTAAAGTCCTTCGCCCAAGGATTGAATCATGACTGAAATGTCACTATTCAATTCCCTTAAATAGTACAAGAAAGCGTGATGGGCTATGGGACTTATCACTTGAGGTATTCTGTCCAAATTCCTCCAAACGTTATATTGAAATTAGTCATTTACTCCTTGGGCACGCGCTTCATTGTAGTCGGTTGCTACACCAAGGATAGGTGATCTTATTTATCTTCAAAGTAGTTGCACAATGCCATTCTAATCTCATCCCATGTGGCAATAGATGTAGGACTTAAGCCGTGATACCATTGGAGTGCTTTACCTTTGAATGAAGTTACAAATAGCCTCATTGCTACATCATCATGTGTGATTAGATAAATAGAGCATACATTGGCCCCATCTTGAATGTCTTGAACATGTGTAACTTGATTCTCTCTTGTAAAGTATAGAATTCTCTTGAGCGCGGCTCAAGCATATCATGTTGTGTATTTAGATTGAGGGGGCTCCCTTTAGTGAAGTTCAAAAATTTCCTTGGAGGAGGAGGTGGTTGCAATGCCATGACAGATTCACCGGTCTATTGTGAGGAGGAGTGGAATGTGCATGTCATGTTGGAGATGGAGATATGCGTGGGGAGCTCCACTACGGGTGCTTCTCGTAGAAAGTCAAGGTATTGAAAAGATCGGGTTCATTGCAACACTTTGTCTTGTATGCACTCTTCTCAGAAAAGGTGCTCTAGCTGCTTCTACAAGATTTGATTATTAGGAGTTACCAAATGTGTTGAAATGAGCCTCTAAAGGCTGGAAATCACTAAGTCACACACCAGAATCAACAATGTTTGAAATCTAAGCTTTCAATTCTGGTCCCATCAGCGTGCCATAAACTTTTGGTTCCTCAAACGTGCACCCATTTCTTGGATATGGAAGAGCTGAGTTGTTTGAGAAAACAATGGAATATTCTCCAAGTTGTGGGACCTTCCATGTTTGAGACGGATCTCTGGAGAAGGTCGGTTCCTCTACCTATTTCTATTGCTACTGCTACTCCTAATGCTGGAAGGGAAAACTAAGCTAAAATGCTAAGGGACCAGGGATAGAAGGATAACATAATGGAAAAATAAACTAAGGGAGGCGATAACACCAGAAAAAGTGGGATGAACACTATATGTTCTGAGTGAAAATGAAGGAGAAAGCATGAAGGAAGGCTATACATGCATAGAAAAAAATGAAATGCATTCACGCAAAGCAATCTTGTGAAACACAATAAGAAAATGGAGCATAAGGAATTTAAAATGATACAATGAACATATAATGAAAGTAGAAGGAAAGGAATAAGAAATAAAACTGACTAAGGCAAAGAATAACCACAAAACAATGCTTCAATTACTTCCGGGTATGCACAAAGTGAACTACAATGGTGTCCAAAAGCTGATATTCACATGCATGAACAAGATTTGGAGGTCTGTAACTTGAAATATAGAGATATATGATCCTTAGCAAACATTAAAGGATGTTAAATGTCCAACCCTTCACAATGAGCAAAGCTCTTACATTTATAGATGGATTGATGAGAGAGAGAAGAAGAGAAGGAGGGAAATCTAATTTGAAATCCAACCACCAGCTATTAATATCTACAAATCTACTTGCAATCTATTAAGTGCGGTTATCTATGTCTCAGTATGGCGTGTTGAGAAGAAAGGGACAAGATATTGAGGTTAATTAGGTGGTTAGAGCATCTAGATTTCACATTGATGGCGTGAAAGATGTTTTCCAACTTCTTACCTACTAGATCTGCCAAAATTTAATTTTGAATGGCCCAACATGTAGCCCATGTCAGCAGCTTTCTGAAAAGTCTCGGTGCGCAAGGATCTGACAACCGCACGTAAGTTGTGGTGATCACAAAAGATCTCGCAATGCTAATCTGGGCATATAGGACACATGGCACACAAGGATTGATCAATAAATCAGCCAATTTTTCATTTGTTTTGTCATTTTTGCAACGTGTCAGCCACTGGTTTGTTGTAAGGATTTGACGCTCTATTGGTGCTCTTTGATAGGTTACGTGTGATAGACTTCAAGTTTGTTAGATGATGACGTGGCATAGGATGGTGCAAAGGTATGCGCGTGGAAGAATGAGGTGCAAAGGAAAATAGAGGAAGGCGCACACAAAAGTGGCGTGCGCGGGGAGGAAATGGGAGGAATTCTGAGAAAGGAACGTATGTCAAAGGGGAAATCATTATAAAATGATGTGCGGGGCACGGGAAGAGAGCGTGAAGGTGGTAGGGACTTAGCTTATTTAGAAGCAAGTTCGGGCGTGTGCGGATAGAGAACGAATCAGTAGGGAAGAAGGTGAATACGTAGGGATATCACGCGAGGGAGGATGAAACAATAAGGAAAATGATATTGAAAGATGGGAAGCAAAGAAGCAAGGTGTGCGAGAAATGCAACCAAGGAAATGTGCCAAAGAGACATCTTGAAGTGCGCGCAACCTGCAACAAAGAAACACAAATCCGTAATGTGAATACAAATTAATCAAAATACATAGGGGAGTTATTTAGATAACATCACTTTGGGTCGGCCTTTAAATTTTCAATTACGAAATTCAAATAAGGGAATCGTATAAATACATAGTTATGTTTTCAAAATGAGAGACCAAGCACTACGAATTACTACTATCACCTAAGCTTGCATCCAAAGGCACAAAGAGCACTTCAAGGTATCCATAAGACACTCACTCAAGGGACAAGGGTTCATAATTTTGCATATAAAACATAGGAGGGGAAGTTTATTCTATTCCGGACCACACATTTGTTACATTCTAGATCTAGCCCGTCATCATTGTCCTTCTTGTAGGTTCCTCCTCGATTGTCATGGCCTCCAAAAATACTCTTACTATTACCGCTTATCAAGCTACCACTCTGCTCCCCTCATTACTCCCAATACTTATAATACACAACCTGGTCCTCCTCGGAACTCATAACCTAACTTCCTTATACCCGGATTTGCAAATTCAAATCCTTCGCTTATTGTACAAGATAATTCACATTCCTCTCCATCTCATGATTCCTCATTACTCCTTCACACCCCTTTTGCACCCGCAATATCTGCTTACCCACTTCTTCCAAACTTCATTACACCTAAGCCACACACATTCAATGGCCATGGTGACCTTCAAGAACATCTTCAATCTTTCCATGTGGCATTTCTTGACTATGCGGACGAGCATACATTACTAGATAAACTATTTCTTCAAGTTTACAATATTACGCCATGCATTGGTTCTCTGATCTACCTATTCACTTAGTAACTTATTTTACACACTTAGCCGATGCTTTCCTTTCTCACTTCTCTATCAATATCGATACCAAGATCTCTTATGCATAACTTTCTCAAATCAAACAAAGATCTAAAGAGCGTCTAGTAGACTATGTTTTGCGTTATAGGAAAAACCTTGCTAAGATGACTAAAGTGCTAGCTGATTCTGCATTACAAGATCATTTTATTCAAAGTCTCTTACTTCCACTTTAAGAGAGTGTTATCTTTGAAAACTCTCCCTCTTTTGATCAATTTATGCAGGAGCATCAGGAACATTTAATTATTTTTCAAATTCTTTAAAAAAAAAAAAATTAAAATTTATTTGTGTGTAAAAGTTAAAAATAAATGACGGATTGTGAGGAGTTGGCAGCGTTTGTCAGAATTTAGAAGTTGAAGTTGTTAGCATTATCCAGAATTAATTATCTTGGAAATCAAGTTTAGTATTTGTTGAAAATTCTCTCGACAAATGAATAAGCTCCATTCCAAAATTGGAGTATAAAAATATATGTAATTAAATTAGAGCTGTGAGGATTTTCATGGATGGAAGAGAGTTCTTTTAGATTTTTGTTGCATGTTTTGAGGAGTCTTAGTTTTTAGATAACTGAAACTCTCAGTTAAGGAGATGCGAATACGCGCAAGGAGGCATTGAATTCTTTTGTAATATTTGTTTTTGAAAAAATAACTAGAATGTGTGGAAGCGTGATTTGACAATGAGATATACAAATTTTGACACCCTTTATATATATATATATTCCTGTGCTTTCATTTGAATTGGTATTTTTTAATATACGGAAAGTTGCATATTACTGGTTTAATTTGCATGATCCTTTACAGATGGTTACTGGTAGATACCTAATATTCACAATCACGTGGAGGGGGTGATTTATTCACCGAATTGCATTTAAATTTCAATAAAAATAACTTAATCAAGGGCATTGGAATTTTATTTGGGCCTGGATGAATTTGTTTTGAGTTTTTCAAAGCACATGGAGTATACGTTTTGGCAAAACTAAGGTAAGTGACAACTTTTAATTCCTCCAATGAAACTCTCTAAAATTTTCAGCACTCTTCTAAAGGAGTAAATTCCCAAATTTTGAAAGCTGGAGATGGTGTATGGAAGGAGAACCAACAACCAGAAATCAACCAATTTCTGTGGGTGTAAGTTATTTGAAAAAGACGTTTTTGTTTTGTTTTTGTCTTTAATTTATTGGAATGTCAAATGTATTGGTCCATGTAGACCAACATGGAGGAGAATCTTAAATAAGTTGAGATGGATTTTTTTGTCAAAGTGTTAGTGAATCAAATTTTTCCTGTTGTCATCTCCTATCTGTATATGGAAGGGAGTAAATTAGTTTTCTTCAGCATGTATAAAGGATTTCATGTGAACAGTTGTGCATTTAATCAGAGCTCCTACATAGAAGGATGAAAGATTTATCTATGTTGATAAAGAGGAATCTAGATCATTTAATAATGATCACAGGTTGATTTTTCTGAGACAGAGTTGAATGTAGAAGGGGAAGATTGTTTATAAACCGTTTATGGAGACAACGAAAATCTAATTAAAACTCGTAAGAAGAACAAAGAGTATCTTTTGATTTACAGTCTGGGTTGTGATGAAATTTAATGGGTTGGTATTCTTTTACTTCAAATGCAAGCTGTCAATTTTTCAGAGAAACCCATAAGATATGTTAAGAGAAATAAAATTTTAAAAATCACCAAAATTTGAGATTAGATACATAACACTCAAAATGCGTGAAGGTAAACTTTTATCTATGAGAAAATTAAAATACTATGAAAATGATTCATCCTCATCCTCTAATCGGTTTCAAGCCAAATATGCATTCAAACCATCTCCTAATCCCACATAAGCAAAGGCCATTGTTAAAGTTGTTTCTACACCTAACAAGCTTCAATTGCAACCTCCAAAGCGTACTTTTACCAAATTACCCTACGCACCTTGGTTTCTATTGCCGCAACTTATCGAAAGTAATCTTATCAATCTTCTTCCATCACTCAATCTCGATCTGTTTCACCCCCGTGGACGTAACTATGATGAAAATGCTAGATGTGACTATCACCAATGCGTTAGGCACTCTATTGATCGTTGTTTTAAACTTAAACATCTTATTCAAGATCTCATTGATAACAATGCAATCAAGATCCCCCATCCATCTAATTTTAAGCCAGACAATGATAATAAAAAGCTAAAAATAATTAACGACCCTTATCCCAAGCATGAAAAACACAATAGCGATTCTTCGCCAATCATACATATTGCGATGTGCATCCTCCTTCATCGGGGCCTCTTGATTTCCTTGTTGCTAGTGATGATGCACCACCACCATTGAATCCTACCAATGTATGATCCGTTGCAATCCTCTTAGCTATCAAATATCCACTGTCTATTATCACATTTCTAGTTCTTAAGTATTTTGGTTATGTCAAGCTTCCCATTACAATTGGGTGCTTTACAATGCTTGTAACATTCACCCTTGCATCTTCAATCAAACGCTATGACATGCTCTTAGGTTTCTCTTGGCTCCGCGCTGCCCAAGCCATCCCTTCCATGAATAATTTGTGTCTCAAGTTCATCCACAATAAACAAGTTGTTACTATCAAAGGTGTTCCACCATGCACACAATTACCTTGGCCCACTCTTGTTGATATCTATACACTAGTCATAACATTTAGGCTTCCTATGCCTCTCAAGTCTAAATCCACCTCTGCGCTTAGCTCTCTTATTCACACTCGACCTACATCATGATCTTATCAACCTCATCGGTCCATTATTCCACCTCGTCGATCTAATTCCCCTACTCAAGTAACCTCTTCTTACGCTTGTTAACCACCTCCTTCACCACATAAGTCTCCTTTACGCACGCACAATTATTATCCTACACCACTGATCTTAGAGAATTGTCATATTCCTTCGTCTCCTTGAATAAGGAGTTGAGGGCCCTCACCCTTCAACATCATCAGATAACCTTCTATCCCTTACACACTTGGGGGCATCACACTTTCTTCCCCCTTCTAACATTATCAGTTGTCTCTAGTCTCTACTACTACATTGAACGCTTTGTGCTTCATGTCTAATCTTTCAAAGTACTCATACACTCCTTGATATGCAACTTGTATTGTCATTACACAGTGACAAACTCTAGTTCCATAGTGCATACTCAATTGCTAAGGGTCTAATTCTGAAATGAACCTCACATCCACTACACTTCACGCTCCGAGCTTCATGAAATATCTTATCTAGTATTTACTATCCCACTACACACTCATTTTCCAATGACACACTCTTGAAATATTTGGTAAAATATGTTCAAAAATAGTTTGGATGTTTTCAAGCTTGTTGTTGGAGATGCATATACATTGATGACAATTAAAAGTTATCCATGTAGAATAATATTTGCAGAAATCACTTTGAAATTTGTGTCATGAGCAGAAAGTGTTTGGAGAAAGGGTATATTTTGTTTGGCACATATCATAACACCATAGACATGGTGAGAAAATAGACAATGGTATCTTGGTATAAAGTCATTTGTGGTAAGAGAATGAATTCTATTTTCTTGTAAACAAATTATTCGAGATAGTGTTCAAGAATAATGTTGTCTTTGTGAGCATAAAGACTCCATGTGTTCAAAGAAGAAAACAATATTAAAGAAGAGAAATCAATGGTGGAGAAGTCATGTTGTAGTTATCATTTTGAATCTACATTCATTTGTGCCATTTCCGTAACGATTTTTTTATGGTGAATTTTTATTGTGTAAGAGGATATAGTAAATATATATCGGCCACACTTTTGACGTTAGAGAGAGTCTGTATATATTAGACCATGGCTCGTAACTCCATAAGAGATAAATGTAATATTATCTAATGTTATTTCTTGTGCTATGTGAATTGTACGAGCACAACATCATTAAACAAGGAATTGCTTATGAATCGTAATTGGCGTTTTATATGTTTTTATGAAGGTGTATGCATATACAAGTAATGGAAACCCATGCAGTGCAATTTTTTTGTATACATAGGTGCATAATTTGAAGTTTGTAGATGGCCAATGTTTATAGAATTGAATTGAATTCATACCAAGTCTAGATCTGGTGTTGTTTTGTAGGCTTTGAAACCATCGGTTCATTCACTAGCCTATCTTGAATGTCATGATTTCTAGAAAGAGTTTAACAAGCATACCTTTTTTATTTCTTTTTTTTTGGCTAGTTCCATTGTTTTTTATTAGGTATGTGTTTCACTATGAGATGTTTCTTCTTCATCAAGTGAGTAGAGGACAATTTTATCACTGGGTGCAAGCAACAACATTTTGTTGTTATGGTTTTCGACATCGGAGTTATTGTAGAAAAGATATGGAAATGTAGGGTTATTTGGTGCAGGAGGATACCGTGTTAGGTTTTAAAAATTGATATCGAAGATAATGTGTGTACCAAGATGGATTGTATTTAGTACTGCATACACAAAGTGTTCATATTTTTGTTGAATAGTTTTAGAAACTTCAAAAAGCTTTAGTATTTGTTTCCATAAATCATACAATAATAGTTCTACGATGCAATTTTTGGGGCGTCAAATACTAGACAATCATTAACAAAGTTGTTCTTGGTAGAAATCCCAAAAAAATCATGTCAATGTTTCCAAAAAATGTAGTTTGCATGTGTTTTATTTCTCTTATATGCCTGTTAACAAAGTATAGTAGCTATCCTCCAACTAAGGAAACCTCATCTATTAGGGAAAGTTGAAACTATTCATCTTGTTTTGCCAATGCATCTAATCGTTCTCCGTTTAGTGGAAGGATCTCGATCAATTGAAAGGTACCAAAAATTAGAATGAAGTGTGATGCCATTGACATTATAAGCAACCTTACCTATGAATTCCAATATTAAACATTTTGTTTTTAAAAGATCGTTATTGATTGAGCTATTGTAAATGTGTAACAATGTTTAAAACATCATTTTAGCCGTGAAGGTTTTGATGTACCACTCCTCTTGTAAGGAAAAGGTATAAAGGTTTTTAATTTCTTTATGTTTTGTACATGTAATCTCATGTACAATAGCTTGTTGTTTTGCATTTAACAATCACATATTTAACAATCACCTATCTCGAAAACATTACAACACCGGATGTGTGGTCATTTTTGGTTTTTTCAGGTAGTAGGTCAACTTGTAGTCATATTTTTCATGTGTTTTTGTTTCTTTATCATGATGGAAAGAACGTAAAGTAAAAATTTTATATCAACTTGTAAGTCATGAAGCATTATTTGCATGTCACCCCATGTTTTATTTATGGCATACGAATATTTGGTTTCATTTTTATGTATGGTATCTTGATGGAAGGTATATGCATTGTTCCATGTAGATAAAGCAATTTTAATAGACTCTTTACTTGTCTCTCGTAAGGAACATAAAGCAATAGTTTTTCACGGTAGTGGTTTTCAATGTCATAATGTTAGTTGTAATCAACAAATCAAATGACATGAGGTTTCTACTGTGAGTGCATATTTTTTCCATATTTGTTAAAGGAAGAGATAGAATAAGCAAGGTACATCATTTCTATGGAGTGTGGGCGCATAACGTAGTGATCTATATTAAATTGACACATAATGTTTGTATAATTATCAAGTTCTTGCTCAAGTAGTGTAGGACATTTAAAAATGAAAGTGCAATTTTCGTGGATCGAAGTATGTTAGGTCGTGGAACTTGTTTTCATGTGTATAAGTGTTGAAGACTGTACACTAAGATTAATGTATACTTTCCACAGTTGTCTCACCATTTTTGGCTTGTGGTTTTGATACCCACGGTATTATAAAAATGCTTAAGAATTTGTCTAGTTATGTGGTTTTGTGCATATGATAGGGTTGATGTAACATTGCAGATGTGTGTGAATTTGGGTGTGAATTCTGTAGAGTTTGTTGAGAATAGCTCCAAACAGATTTGGGTATTGTATTGAGAGAGCGGTGGCTTGTAATAAAATATGAGCTAGTGATTCTTGGTGGACGTAGCCCAAATTGGGTGAACCACCTTAAATATTGTCTCTTTGTGTTGTGTTTTTATTCGTAGTTCTATTTCGGATATGTAATATTTTATGCATATTAGTTCCTACTATTGCGATTCTTTGAGGGATTGTTCTACATATTTTATCCCTTATTTCCTAAAAATTTATATCATAGCCTGGTTTGGTTTGTTGAAGTGTTGAATCACTGGGAAATTTTTAGCTTGAGTGGGAGCTATGAAAGATGATGGAAGATCAAGGGTTGATAAATTCAACGGGCAGAATTTTAGTCTTTGGAAGATGCAGATGGATGATTACATTTATTAGAAGGATCTTGATATTCTGATGTTTGAGAAGGTGAACAAAATCTTGAGCATGATGGATGCGGAATGGGATTTTCCTGATAGGAAGGCACTTGGGACAATCTAGTTGTGTCTTGCATCTTCGGTATTATTTAATGTTTCAAAGGAAAAGACTACAAAAGAACTGATGGATGCATTAGGGAAGTTGTATGAAAAACCCTCTGAATTTAACAAGATATTTTTGATGAAAAAGTTGTTTAATATGAAGATGTTTGAGAATGGTTCATGAATGATCATTTAAATGATTTTAATACGGTTGTAAATATACTAGCTTTGGTTACAATAGAATTTGATTAAGAAGTTAGGGATTTATAAATTCTGTGCTCTTTACGTGAGAGTTGGAATAGCCTAGTAATAGTAGTAAGCAACTCGGTTCCAAGTAACTCAAAATTGAAATTTGAGGATGTTGTAGGGGTGGTTCTAAGCGAGGAAATGTGAAGAAAAGATCCTGGGGAATCTTCTACTTCTGGGAATGCTTTGACATTGGAAACTAGAGGGAGCACTACTATAAGGGGGTGTTTTGAGACAATAATAGAGACAATACTTGACCAAATTGTTTCAAATAGAGACAATAAAAAAGTTGTATATTGTCTCTATTATTGTCTCAAAGCGGGTGTCTCTAATATTGTCTCTAATTATTGTCTCTTTAGAGACAATATAGGTTGATACATATTGTCTCTTGAGAGACAATATCGTTTTTGTCTCTTGAGAGACAATATCCTTTTTGTCTCTTGAGAGACAATATCGTTTTTGTCTCTCTAGAGACAATATCATTATTGTCTCGCTAGAGACAATACAAAATACTAATTTTGTCTCTCTAGAGACAATACTAATTTCAATTTTTATTGTCTCTCTAGAGACGATACGAATTTAAAGAATGAAAAATCTGAATTTCAAGAATAAATAATAACCAAATATCATATAGTGCAATCGACGGCTACATATCGTTTATGATGTCAAAGTAGACTGGTAAGGAATATTATAAATTAAAAACAATTTGATTTGAATCTTGTGCCTAACAAGTGGGTCAACAAACACTTTATTAATATCAAATAAGATAAAATACAAAAGGGTGTCTAAATACTGTTAACCCTTTAAATACAATAATAAAATACAAAAGGGTGCCTAAATGCCGTTAACCCTTTGCATACAATATGAACACCTCTCCACCCCCAACTTCAAGTGATCTGTCTGCTTCTCTGGTGCTACTTTGAGGTTCTTTTTCTTAACTTTAATTTTGAGTCAGTGTCTCTCTATCGGCAGTTGTCATTTCATGTTCTTCGCTTTGATTGTCTCAACTTTGATACAATTCTCTACTATCAATAACACCAAGCAACTCATCTTTAATCTACATGAAAACAAAGATTATAATGACTTGTTGCATTTATCAACTGTCACTTGAAAATTTATAACAGACAAACATCTCATTAAAATACTGAGGTTGAATTAAACATATAACAAGAAACCATCAACCTTTCATAAAAAAGGCCATCTTTAATAACAAGGCATGCCTATGCTGAGCCTTTGCATAATGTGATGGGTAACTTGAAAATATAATACATAATAACATTGCTCTTATATTTTAAGTTATTTTGATGATACAAGCTCACATAACAAAGAGTATAGTCACCTCCAAGCATAACTTGACCACAAGCTTTTGTAGGCCAGGATGAGAAAAGTTTGTATTGAAGTAAACAATCTGGAGAGCTTGAAAAACTTCAGCGAAAATGTATAAAGAGGGTAAAACAGTTTGTAGCCAACCTTAAGAGAAGCCCCTCCGACTAGAAATCCATCAACATTAAGATGTGCTGCCAACTCAACACAATTTCCAGCATTTACTAAACCTGCAATATGTAAAACAAGTAATGGTGTATTTATTCCAGTCAAACAAGAAGCTGACTGGCACATATTAAAGTGATTATGCACGGCGTGAGTAAGAACATGTTATCCTACATGAACATAGACAATTTATCCACTCTTTACAATGACCTTAAAATTTCAGCAATATTCAAGTTTCCTCCTCCATCGTTGACCCAAAAGAAGATGGCAGTGATGATAAGAATAAAAAATCATTCAAATTGTAAGGAGAGAAATATTGAGAGAAGCTAATTACCACCATAGATAATTCAGATTGACTCTGCTACTTCAAGACTGACATTTACTTTAAGCCAATTCCATAACATACATTATTAACATGTCCTTAAGGAAACTCTTGTTCAACTGTTGCAGCAGTGCAGACTATGCAGACTTGTTTGAACATGTTGTTGTAAGACGAATATGGATGACATTAAAAATGGTTTTGCATATTGTTCACTGTTCTACAGATGTTTTTTTGTCATCACCCAAAAGGTCTAAAATAGTACATATGGAGTACATAATTAATTGGTATTTTCCTCGATCGGTTCAATTCTCCAAGGTGGTCTGTTAAGATAATAAATCCTAAATGTTAAATGATATATGCCTCAGAAAAGTTTGTATATCTAAAATCACCAATAATTATAAACACATTCAGTTTCTATTTGTTTATCAAATAAATAGTGAAATACATATGGATGTTCATGAACTGTAAGGTGTAACTTATAGTAGAGACTAATCAATAATTCCACTAAACTTAATATATGGTACATACCGCATAACACTCAAAGTCAGAATCAACTTACGCAACACAAAGAGCCCAAGTGTGAATCCATTCCAGCGCTTTAGCAATCTCAACATCACCGCCACTTAAATATTTTGCTATAAATGATGGATGGAGAGCTATCAATATGCGAGATGCTGAAAAAAGAGATGATCTTCTAACATATGCTTCTGGGTGATTAGATATCTCCCTGCACATAGAAAAAACCAATTAACATATAATTCATAACAAAGAACATCTACAATCACAAAATTTATAGTAGCCAAAGAAAAATATTCCTGACCGAGAATGCAACATATCTATTAGAGCATATAACAATTACAAACCTCAAAATACAAGCTAGATAGCCTTAAACTTCAGTCACTAGCAAAAGATGCCTCTTGACAAAGAATGTACCTTTGCATGTTCTAATTCCTCAAGAAGCAAAATTCTTGCTCCATCCCCCATGAAAAACCAATCACGATCCTGTCAAAAAGTGGAGCAATTAGTTTAGCTAATTTGAAAAGTTGTCCCAAAATCAAGTATGAGATGCTTTGATATTAGAAAAACGCAAAAGGAGATCAATGACATTATTCTTTTGTTGGATCATCATAATGGACCAATAATCATACTTCATCCCATGGACGTGATGCTCTTGTGGGATCATCATTCCTTTCTGACAATGCCCGCAAGCTACAAATCCCCCAAGACCTGCAAGCAAACATATGTTCACCAGATCAAAACTCAAAGAATACTTGCAGACGGTGACCATGTGAAGCCCGGTAAAAGTAATTATATGAATATGGTTATTATACAATCATATCATAATCCTGTAAAAAATAACTCAGAGTCACAAGCCAAAATACAAGAAGAAAATAGATGCTACTTGACTTTACCTATTGGAATAATAGCAGCATTAGAGCCACCGAAAGCATGACATCTTAAAAACACACCAATTTGAAAACATGTAGATTCAGTGCCTCCGTAATGAAATGTATCTCTTTTGTAAACAATGAGTAATAAGATAAGTGTAAACAACTTACAGCTTCACCCCGAATTATATGATTTGCAGCACCTATGAGATAGAAAGTGCTTGTTGCACAAGCAGTAGAAATAGAGTCATTTGGACCCATCCATCCCTACAATTGAGGCATTCAGTATGCAAGAATAAGTGTGCATCTATTTTGCATAGCTCAGTATGAAAGAGAGATTGTTCTTGTAAGTCTTTATGTTGCCATATGTTACTTAATACTGTGATTACTTGCAAATGTATTCTAAATAACTCTTTAAATTAATATGAATGAACATGGTTGTGAAGTACTTGGAATGGTAGATGGTGAATTCCTTAGTGAAAGTGAGTATGGTTAGGCTTTGTAACCGAAATATGATGCAAGAAATGATGGTGGGAGGATTCATTCAAAAGAGAGAGAATTCAAGAAGGATGTGGCAGAGCTTAGAATGCAAGGAGTAATTCGAAAGCCAAAGGTGAGAAGTTTCTTGAGATATGTTGTCTCAATTCTGAGAAGAACCCAAAAAACAAGGTTTTGCATTTGATTCTTGTATTCTTGAGCTCCCAACGAATGGTATGAGGGTGTTAGGTATTTAATAAAGATGAAGACAAATTTCATGACATTATAATTTCTCCTTTGTTCAGTTGTTATTCCTCAAATCTTATGAAACTCTGTATTTTCTAGGATTTTCAAGACTGTACTGAGCTTTCATATGTTTCTTTTTATATCGAGATGCTAATAGCTTGTTAGGGGTTTCTTTACGTATGGAGGCATGTAGAATTTGGTAGGAACCTCGGTATATTCTTGGTGTGGCGATATTTACGACAACCCTTATATTCTGCCTTGACTGTCATATAATCCTATGGATTTCTGTCTGCCGATACAGTGCATGCAAAGATTCTTACATGTTCCCCTGATATCTAGATGACTACAAGTTGTATTTTTGGATGTATGTCTTGGAACGAGGCAGTAACTGTAGGATCCTTTGTATATTCTTGAAGAGTCACTGGTTCTTAAATCTCTCATGCTCTGTCCTGTTCTTAGTAAACATGTGCTTAGGGTTACAAATTGTGATTTTGGAAACTGTAGCATTGAAACCTGGTTGTCATCATATAGGCCTCCATCAGAACTTTTGAGAGGGAATGTAATATAAGCCTAAGAGTATGTTTGGAGAGCTTAATACTTTGAAACCCCTATAACTCTACCCTGTGACAGTGACCTTCTGACTTTGGGCTCTAAAATCCTATCAATAACTCATTCCTCTGTTTAAGCAAAGAAGGCTTGACTTGATCATCTTGGCCTCCATCAAATTAAGTGAGATGATTCCCACATTGACCCATGTTTCATGAGTAGCAGTCACTCTCACAAGTATGAATGACGCAATTGGCATTCAATACATCTAGGTGAAGATCATAGGGGTGAATTAGTACAAGGGCTTTCCCCAGAGGTCACTCATACCAAAATTACTCTACTTCATGTGCGCTTAACCATGGAGTTCCTCCCACAATCAAAATCTGCTTACTTTACTCTACCCCATCTGCAAAACCTTCAGTAAATATTACACCTTATGAACCACTCATGATGACCACTAAAATCTCTGCAACTCAAATAAAGTCGTCCTCAGAGCATCAAATGCAGGGAAATTTCAAATACAGAGGGAAAAATTGTCTTTCGTCACATTCAGCAAACCCTAACACAGTTCATTTTAAGAATATAGTATTCAATCCAAAACTTTTGAACAAAACAAACTAATGATTCCATATAAACTTACATCAAATTTATGAAAGTAGATGACCCTTAGAACTTATAACACAGAATTACATACATGGAAAATAAATTACCTGGGTAAGTTCGCACACAATGAGCTCCTGATTAGGACCAAGAGCCACACCCAAAGGTCGTCCACCAACAAATGTTGAGCATTGAACATTACGAGACACTTTACACATAAGTACAGAGACCAGATACAGATCTCAGACATGTATAAATAATGGGTATTGTCTTATATAAATGAAACATACTTTCACTTCTTAAAAAAATATCATGAGAAGATTTGACGATGGTGGAGATCACATTCTTTAACATTTTAACGTACTCTGCATGCAAAACTGAACTGGACCCAGATTGAAATATCAGATTTACAAGCAAAATAAATAAAGAAAGTAAGTAGTCCATAGAATCTGTGCACATGTTACTTCCTCTAATTCAGGAATAAAGGAATCTATTCATACACTGTCAGCAACAGAAAAATAAAAAGAAAGTGGGGAGCATTGGGATTAACAACAATAATGTAAGATAGTATATGTATTTAGTATATCATTCCACATGAGTTTGTGACTGTCTTCTTCGTTATTACTCATAACAGTCTATTTTTTCTGTATCTTTGAAATGAGTAGTGTGTATGTGTTTGTCAGGTTATGCAGAAAGGAATCCAAGCATGAAACCCCATTGGAAAGGACTGGCCGTAATTTCAAAGCTGTACAAGAGACTGAACTGTACTTCACTGTATGCAATTACAGACTCAAATTTATTGAGTCTTGGAATTAATTCATAGTCATATGAGTTGTTCTTTAGGAAAGTCTAGTTGGAGAGTTCTCAATGGTTCACTCCTTGTATGCTAATTCACACATTTATGGCTTGTCGACTTTGATGATACTGTTCCAACATGTATACCACCCCTTATTCATTTCTTAGACCAATATAATTGTTCTTCACTGTCTTATTCAGGGCGTAGGTCAGAAATTCCCCTTAAGACCATCACATAGCAGTCCATAGGTGTGAGGTTCCCTAGTAACTCTGCTGCATACTTTCATTTGAACAATTTGAAACCAAGATTTCCAAAACCATATATGTATCCAACGCTTCTTCACTAACACATTCAAGGATGATCTTCATACCCTAAGACTCATTCATGCAATCCTAGTTCTTTGTACCATGCATTTGACCACCAATGAAAACATATTAAACATAGAGGTTATAAGACCATGCATACCTATCTCATCATGGTAATGGCATCATTTCAGAGGTATTTGATCCAACATTGGTTATCATACACTTGTTTTGCTTTCTATTTCCTTGTTACTTTGTCCTAGGTTCCTTTTCACCCTTCTAGAGCCCAAATCAAGTACCAAAACACCGCCCAGGGGTTGCAAGACACAAAATTCTTAAGTTTAGATTCCCTTTATCCTATTTGAGATGTTTCCCCAACTTTTATGCACTGATCCTTGACAAATTATGCCCAGTTCTATTTGAAATAGTTATGCTAGTGACCTACTTAGGTCTCTTTGTGCCCAACCAGTCTAGTTCTCATAGGACAGTAGTAATTTCTTCATTAAATTCTCCTAATTCTCATTTAAACACTTCAAACACGCCTCATGTAACCTTAGGAACAAGTCCACAAACATAAACAGGAATTGTCTATTAAATTCTACCCTTTACCCTCACTGTCCTGTACACTGTTACCTCCTTTTTTTCAAAAAGCACAAAATTACTGTTATGCACAATTTTTGATGGGCAACTCCATTCACCCTGAGATTTGGGGATCTTTATGCTCATCCTCGGATAGAAATTTCTTCAAAGTTTCACAGATTTTGGTCGGTGGAATAAAGAGCAGCTCGATGCCCTACATCGAGCCCGAGAAAAGATAATTTGTTCTAGAAGTCATATTATTCACTGTCAAGGATTGCAAAAATTATATTTGTGCTCCTTATACCCTATAGCATCTTTCTAACCTAACGATCAAGGGCTTCATGTCATTTGCATGGCATTGAGGGTTTCTAGCTATTGTCCTCTCAGAAATCATAATGCAGAGTCCACTAGAATGCACACAATCTAGCATTTAACTCATCAAATTGATATGTACTCATCAAATGAAACATAGAGAGTTCCTTGGGATTTTACACTTCATCCCATCTTTTCTTTATAATTTAATAATTAATCCTTGGTGGCCTCTGAATAAGCATTCTTCACCATAGCTTCACCCAGCTCCTATGTATGTTTGTATCATATATATATATATATATATGTTTCAAATTTATTTGATTTTGTTTTGTTACAAATGTTTCAGATGCTACTAACAGTGAAGACTATAGGATCAAATCTGAAAAGAAATGGCCTGTGAGAGGGCAAGATCATACAGTTGTTCAGGCACTGTTGAGCTTAGACTTACGATCTGTTCTTGGCAACAACATGTGGCTTGGGCTCTATAATTACTGCAATAGACAACATGGGTCAGATTGGAAAATCCCTGCAATACCCAAAAGAAAGCATCAGCACTTTTGTGTCCCTTTTCAGCATCTGGAACTTTTTAGGGCGAGTGGGATCAGGGTCCATCTCAGAGATACTAGTGCAAAAGTACTCAATTCCCAGGCCCTTACTGTTAAGCCTGGTGCTGGAAATTGCATGTGTGGGTCATCTTCTCATTGCTTTTGCACTCCCGGGGTCCATTTATGTGGCATCCATTCTCATAGGAATGTGCTTTGGTGCACATTGGCCTCTACTGTTCTCAATCATTTCTGAGCTATTAGGGCTTCGCCACTTTGCTATTCTGTACAATATAGGCCAGAGTTCGAGCCCTCTTGGGTCCTACTTGTTTTCTGTTAGGGTAGCAGGATACTTGTATGACAGAGGTGCCAAAGTAGAATATGTGAAGGACAAAGATAAGTTGGAGGAACTCATGTGTGTTGGGAGAAAAAGCTTCTGCACAACCTTCTTGATAATGGCAGCACTTAGCATGGTTGGCTGTGCAGTTGCAGGTGTTTATACATTAGGCTTGTAAAAATATCAGTAAAAAATATTAACTGGGAGGTTTAGCTGTTGGTACAGGAATGAAAGAGACCTTGATCTCAGCATGCACTGGACAAACCGTCCCTTTTTTCTTACTAAAATCGTAGCAACATCACGAAAATAAATTTATATGCCCCAAAATCAGATCATAATAGCAATATTCATCCATACCATTATTTAACTATGGATGACAATCACCATACTATAGTAAGCATATAGATTCTCCAGTAATAAAATGTCAGAAATTACAATTCTTACCACACTGCTTGCATCTCTTCCTCCACAAAGCAAAAGTAGACCATCTGAACGAGCACTTGCAATTGCATACCTATCAATGCAAGCAAATGATTAGCAATGGAAGATTCAACAGATACATTACTGACTTATTGAAACGAGATCAATACATTTGTCTACAAACCAAAAGATAATACCTGGGGGCTGCAAACCAAAAGATAATGACCATAATAGAATTAAAGATCAATCAACCTTATTGAGTATATTATAGCCATCTCATCAAAAAGAAGGTTATAGAAGTTCTTATGAGGCAAAAAAAGCCATCTTAAAATGTATAGATACATACTATAAATCTGGCTATCACATAAATATCTGTGTTTGACACGCATTTGAGCAGTTTTATAGACCGATCAAACTCTCAATAAGTTCATAAAACAAACCAATAAGTTCACTGGTAATGAAATAGCCAATAATTCATAAAATAACAGTCAATTTAAATCTATTTAGCCGGATAGGAAAAATGTCTATTCTTTTTTGTCCTCTTTTGACGAGGAACTATAATAGATGGTGCAACATGATAATCATCCTGAACTCTTGTCTGTTGGATTTCTGGGTTGTTTTCCAGATGAGTTCCAAGAAGGTCAATCGATTCATTTTGTCCAACAACAAAATCATCACATCCTTCTGTGGCATCTTCATGTTCACTGTCAGTTGCACCCTTTAAGGAGTTTGATTGTTGCACATCCTATTAAACAACATACTTTAGTTAATTAAATTATCACAACATTGATACTTAAATGTTTTATTATGTCATCAAATACTATAATAAACTTACCTCCTCATTCATGCTCAATGACCACTTTCTCCCCTCGATCTATCATATGTTGCCGAGCCTTGGGAACCATGCATTAGTGCATATTTCAGATCTTCATCTCAAGCTTCCTTTCAAAGTGGTGAACCTAAGTGTACAAAGACATTTTAATTTATCAAGTATCATTTGTCATCCAATACATTCAAGTCACCAAAAAAATATAAAAAAATTAAATGAAATTATTCACTTACCAAGCTCCCACGAATACTATTATACCCACCCGACCCCAATTTATGGGACCTAATACTTGATAACCTAGCTTGGGTAGCCTTTGTTGTATTTCGAAGGCGTCTTTTACCTCCTTCTCGTGCAGATGGCATGTAGTTTGGATTTTTGAAGGACTTTCTCTTGAATTTGGCATCTTTGATAAGCTCATCCCATGTTGTTTGGTTAGTGATCCAAGCTGGTCGGGGATATCTCAAGTCATTTGTTAGCTTTGACCTTATTTTGTCTCTTTTAGAATGAATGAATTTACGTGCATAATCCATTATGAAATCCTTGTTAAAACCGGGATTTCCAAACTCTTTTATGACATCTTCAAAGAGTTCATCTTTCTTAGAATTGGCTTGCTTTCTCCAATCCACTTGTATGGTATTTCCAAATAGGCATTCTACGCGATGAAATAGAAATTGGAAAAATTTCGACCCCATTTCATCTTTTAAGACATTTCCATCCGAGGTTAACAAGATTGTAACCTCTTTCTTTCCTTTTGTGTTCACTGTGGAGATTGTTGCAGTCGTAGGGGTCACAGTAGCTTCCCATATAGGTACATCAGGGGGCATGCCATTTTCTTCCTGTATGTATAGAGCATGAATGTTTGTTAGGACTATTGTAAACCATGCAATATGAAAAATTGCTGTTATGACTGTTTTATAGCACATGAATGATAATTAGGACTGTTAGGAATATTTTATACATAATTAATTATCATAAGCATACCTGTTCAGGTGCAACAAGACCTGTACTTTCCAGCAATGTAGACTCCAATGCATGAATTTTCTTAATTACTTCCTGTCTAACTTCATAAAATTCAGGAGTATCTGGTAGGAGCGTTAAAATTTTGGCTTGTGATTCTATGATACTTGTCAAGGAAGCATGTTGTGGTGTTGGAGGGTGAATTCGGAGAGAACCCACACATGAAGGGTTACTCCTTAACTCTGGTGCTATATTATGTGTTGGCATGCTTGACGGAATTGGAATACTAAATGTTTCAATGTTGGATGTAGAAAGTATGGTACGGGATTTACTTGTCGGCGGCACTCTCATGTTAGGATTTTCTAGTGCATATGTAGAGGGCCTGCCACGATCCTTCAAAATATCATAAAACAAAATTATTAATAGTCAAAAAAAACTTCAAAGTTGTATGTAACATTGAACAACTTCACTAACAAATGAATAATAACATATGCAATACTAAATTGGTAAGGTATGCTTTGACATTTTGTTGGCCATTGCATGTTGAGAGCAGCAAAACAGAACTGCTTTGACATTTTGTTGGCCATTTCATGTATCCAAAAATATATATATTCAAAAGGACCAAAAGGTGTGCATCTTCATATAATCTTCAATAAGGAAACATTTAATGAAACAAGGAAACATGTGCAATGTATGCATTGACATAGAGAAAAAAACATTAGCAATCCACTCATAAAATATATCAAATTGTGTTATGTCCTTACAATGAATTTAAGGTTTACATTATGATTAAATAAAATCATCTTCATCTGACATTACAATTTCCTCATCTGGAGGCATGAATACACCATAATTAATGGGCCCCAGATCCACAAATAAATTAATACCATGGTTCTCATGATCTTCATCCCCTTCAGCCATAGGTAAATGATGATCAATAAACTCATCATGTTCATGTATTTCATCACCAAAATGTTGTTCTTGTCCTCTCTGAACTTCATCTTGTTCATATTCATCATCAATAGTCATGTTATCATCATCCTCCACTTAGTCATCTATGTCTTCAAGTGGATCTTCTACCTCTTCAATTACATCATGGCCTTCTACATCTTTGGAAAAGGTGACTCTTCACCCTCTTGGATCATAATCTATCACAAAGGACCAGCCAGGGTGTTCTAAATTTGGAACAAGAAATATTTGACTACATTGGTTTGGAAACACATAAGGTTCAGAAGTAGATTCAAACCTCGATGTATTTATCATATTGAATCCATTCTCATGCAACAAAATAGTTTTGTCAAGGCCCACTTCAATGAGCCTATACCATTCAACACGAAAAATAACTTTTTTAAAAGATGTGAAATCAAGCTCTATTATATCCTCCAACACTCCATAATACCGAAGTGTACTTGTGATTGTATTTGTGTCATATGCATGTGAACGACATTCCACTTCAAATGGTGCTGAAATTCCACTATCATAAGTTTTCCGCTTCTCATCGATCTTCCTGATTCAAAATGATGACCGCTAATCCACATTTCTTTGTAATATGTTACCTAAATGCATATGTACATATTATCCAATTAGATTCAAGGACACAAAGTTAACTAACTAGTTTCAACGATAAAAAAAAACTTTAGATTAAACAATTTTCATCATAATACTTTATTTGTATATTACCTCCCCATTTATAGATCCTTTAACGAAATCTACTTGTTTTTTTGTCACTGCTTTCATTCCCTTGGTTGCCTCGTGTTCAACATTTGTCTTTAACCAATGCCATGAGCATCTATCTGGCCATTTTCTTTTATGGCATGCAGGAAGTCCTCTATTAGAGTTTTGACCATGTCTATTATATATATCAGCCCATGCCTTTTCATCTTCTATTTTCTTTTGTTCAGCATACTTCTCCATCCATTGTAACATAAATTTAGAGTTGTATGCAACATACAAATGCAATGACTCCCACTCCTTAGCATCTACAACAAAAAGTATTTAACTAATCATTGATCTAACCATTCTTTAAAGGATGCATCATACAATACTTAGGATTAAAAACTACTACTAACATTTAAGATTACCTTTTATCCTCTTTGAAGTTCCTTGACCCTCTAGTTTTCTATCTCCAATGGATTGAGGTTGTTGATCACCCCATAATCTTGGAGCCTCCAGATGCAATTGAGGCAAGTACTTAGATAAATGAACCATGGTTTGAAAAACCATGTACCCTTCAACCATAGAACCTTCAGGTCGAGCTCTTTGCCTCACAAAATGTTTTAGGACCTTCATATATCTCTCTACAAGCCACATTGTCCTGAGATGGATGGGCCCACATTGTTCAATCTCTTCTACCAGGTGTATAAGGTAGTGCTCTTGAGAATTGAAGAAACTTGGAGGGAAACACATTTGAATGTCACACATCAAAAGAGCAACATTCCTCTTCCAATAGTTCAGCTCATCTGGATGTATCTCTTTAGAAGATACCCACCTATAAATTTTACTAACAAGCATTAACATATCACCAGTTATAATATTTGCAAAATATATGTTAAAACAATTATAAAGACATTGAAAATGATATTTATAGAAGGAAAAAAATTAATTATTGAATAACAATTGATGGTTTATAATACCTCAAATATTTGGACAATTTGTAAATTGTTTGTGCGATGTCATGGTTGAAAGTGCTTTGTATTGCTGTAGGAAGCACATACTACACCAACATTGAAAAATAGCGTTTAAAATATATATTATCTTCTACATTACTAATATATTGAAAATTTCAATTATACTATCAAGAAATATAAGATATCACGAATTACCTTTATCCAATTATGCCAATCATGTGTTTTCATTCCAGAAAACTCTGAACCATCTCTTGTGAATACGGTTTTTAATGTCGCACCAAAACCAGTTGGAAATCTTATGGCACGCATAGTATCAAACATATATTGTTTCTCCTCTGCTGTAAGAACCCATGGCGCAGGATCATATGTGTTATTTTCATGTAACCACATGTTTGGCATCATATTGACGGTTTTGAGGTCCTTCCTTAATTTTATTTGGTCTTCATTGTTGGTTCCCTTTAGATGTTTCCATAAGCACTCTGCCACATTTTTTCCAATATGCATTGTATCAAATAAATGAGCTATTGGGAGATGCTCGTAATAATCTAACTTATAAAACTTAGATAGTCTTTTCATTCCCAATGGATAAGCTCTCCCTTCCTTTTTGTCATATGCTGATTTCCACCTCAAAGGGTTCATCCTTTTTGGCCGCCTCCTTTCCTCTTCCTTTCCATTGAACTTATTTTTCTCATGCATGCGATAACGATGGTTTTGAGGTAAGAAGTGTCTGTATTCATCGTACACGGTTTTTTTAAGATCCTTTGATTGCCTAGATACAGTGTTTGGCCCACATGATGGACAACCATGTTTCCCTTTAGTTTGTAGGCCTGAAAAATCAGTATGGAAACCATATTTAATTAATGGGCAGCAACATAAATAGAATGATTACAAATGAATATGATAAATAGATTACCACAACACACAGAGAGCCCTGGAGCGTCGTGAATTGTCCACATAAGTATTGCACGAAAAAGGAAGATCCTATCATTGCTAGGTCTTGATACATCATACATGTTGACACCCTTCCATAATTCGCATAACTCATCAATGAGAGGCTCCATGTATGTGTCCATATCTTTCACCTGGTGTTTTCCTATGAAGAAAATGTGAATTAAAATTTAAATATATTCATGTAAATGTACATCATTTTCAAGAGAACATAACACTAAGAAGTTCATATACCTAGTATTATTAGAGTTAGCATTGCATGCTCTTTTTTCATTGCCATCCAAGGGGGAAGATTATTGTTAACAAGGAAAACCGGCCAAACAGAGTATGTTGTTCTAAGATCTCCGAAAGGATTGACACCATCCATTGCCAATGAAAGTCTTGCATTCCTTGGCTCATTTCTTAAATCAGGCCATTTTTCTTCAAGCTCCTTCCAATCTTTGCTATCAGCCACCATACGCATGACACCATCTTGGCTCCTTCTTAGTGCATGATAGTCCATAAATTTTGCCAAATCTTTACATTTGAACATCCTCTCAAACCTCGGTGTTATTGGAATGTGGCGTAGAACCTTATAAGGAACTTTCTTGAAAACTTGATCTTCACGATATCTATTGGTGAAACATATTGGGCATTGCTTGTAAATTGTCATTTTCACCATAGTATAAGATATGGTCATTTGGACATGCATCATATGTTTTGTACTCCATCCCAATGTCTTTCATTGCTGAAGATACTTCCTTTTGTGAACGAGGCATCTTATTTTCCTTTGGAAGTATCTTATCTGCCAAAAGTCTGCATAAAACAACAAAAGATCTTTATATTATTCACTATACACAATATTCAAAACTTGAATGACATGGAGAGATATAGTTTAGAGGAGTTTAAAATATACCTCAAGATATCAGTGAAGCATGTATTCGTCATTCCATGCATAACTTTCAAGTTCAAAAATAACATAAGTGTTGCCAATACAGACAAATTTGCATTTGGGTATAGAGGCGTCCTAGCAAGTTGAGTTAGGGGCGAATCATCAACTTCTTCAGCATATGTGTAGAAGTCTTGTAAAAATTCGTTCACCCCATCTTCATTTAATTGAGAAGTGGTATCACCCATATATGTGTCTTCTTCTTCATTGTGAGTGCCACTATCATCATTGTCATATGCCCTTTCCTCAACATTGTTATGAACTTGGATTGGCTAAACATTACAATATCATTTAAAATAGTCAATGCGATATGAAAAGTTTATATTTTTTAATAACAAGCATTTTTGAAATTTCATTATAGTATACCTCTTCTATATAAACTCCATACTTCAACCTATGGATACCAACGAGTCGACGCTTCTTTAATTTTCTATTTTTGCACTTTTCACAAGTACAATATATCATTTCATTAAAATATTCATTTGTCCCTGGAGTAGGTCTTGGTATATGTTCATCTGAACATTCAGATGAAGATATATTATTTTCCTGCATAAATCATATACTTTAAATAATGAGCGTCTACCTCTCAACTTGAGACTTTTATTTTTATAGTTTGAAATGGGTATTTCATTATGATGTTTTCGTAAACTAAAACATCATTAGTTTGAACTATGAGATGCCTAAAACGCTCACTGTGGGTCTGAAACGTGGCTTATTTAACGTGGCTTGTTTAACGTGGCTTGTTAAATAAGCCACGTTTCATAATCCATTTTTTGTAAGCTAAAATAGGGTCCATTATGAGTGTTATTTAAGATCTGAGTATTATTAAAAAAACTCATGACTATGATAATATTAATCTTTATTGAGATTAAATTCATTAAAGAAATAATACAAGTGGCAGAAAATGAAAGTACCTGTCTTTCCATTTTTTCCAAAAATAGTGGCTAATTAGGTAATAGTGTCCTACAAAAAAAAGTAACACTCGTCATAATAATAAAGAAAAATATTTTTAAAAAATGAATAAAAGTATCTGCACATTCTAATTATTTACCAATATATCTAGGACTAGAATGTCATCTTATCTTACCTTCTTGCAGTAAAGCCACTCCACACCAACTAGAGCAAGAGAAGACAATGAAACTTGGAAAAAAAGAAAAGACGAAGAACTTAGACAAGGAAAAGCAATCTAATTTATTAAAAATGAAAACAAAATAGCATGAGAAGGTCCACATATTCAAAACCATGCTGCAATAAGACCTATGATAAGTTACAAGGTTAACTTGGAAGCAAACTTGAATCTTGGAACTTATCATAGGTCTTTGTTTTCATTACAGATAAAGTAGATTGCTTTTCATTGTCTAGTATCCAGTATCAATCCAATTTATACTCTACAAGCTCCGTCATTATAATATCTAATGACCAAATATGTGCCTTGAGAAGAGGCTTCTCTACCCAAATGTACAAGTCATGAAATATTTTAATTCCTTTCTCAAATGAAAGGAGGGCAGAAAAGCCTCTTATCAAAGCACGTATCTTGTGATTATATATTATAATGACAAGAGATTATTCTACTTTATTATTGTGTTACTCCACTTAATCTTTTCGAATATGGCTTTTATTTCGATCTTAGAATTTTCTAAACCCGAGAATAAGTTACAGCAGTGCTCAAATGTAATGTATTATAACATTAAAACTATACTAACAACGAGGAACATTAATCAAGCCTAAAGAGTTAGGCAACATCCGTAATACATCAAAGCAAAGTGTTAGGCAACATCCAAAATACATCGGGCATTGAAAAACTTGGGCAGCATATGCAAGGTTTCGTGGCTTCAACATGCAAGATAGAAGTGTTGCACAACAAGAGACAAGGTCCCAAGGTTTCGTACGACACAAATAGTGATGCACAGCTAAGTATAGGCTTGCGCAACAAGGTTAAGCCTTTGCAGATTGGGTAGGCATCTGTGGCTTCTATAAAAAAGAGTCAAGGCACTAAGGTTTGAGTGGCATGCTCAAATGTGGAGCGGCATTCTACAAGTCTGTATTCAAGTGGATCTAAATGTTTTTGGATGATAAAGAATTGTTTGTGAACCTAGACAAGACCCTATCACTTAGATCCGCTTCTCTTGCCAATGGACCCCTAAAAGCTAGGTATCTAACTGTGTTTTTGTATCCTTCAAAGACAAGTAAAGATAACTTGAAATTCACCCACTGGAGTTCAAAATTTATTTGAAAATCATTTAATAGGCTTAGTCATAGTATTATCCTGCTAATTTTAGCTTTAAAATTGAGGGTTCAGGCCTCCAAAGATCAAATCCTGGGTAGAAGACAATAATAGCCCGAGAGCATAGTTTTCTATATAATAATGGAATGGATTCATTTTCAATGTCTGCAACTTATTAACACAAACCATCCAATCTTCCTAAAGAGTTCTGAGCAAGTAATGAGTCATGGAAATGATTTAGTGTGATCATCTTCGTGGAAATCAGGCTTGCATACAACTGTGTACAACAAGATATTGGTGACTTTACCATTACATAAAGAAACAAAAACTCCTTTACTATCTAGCTCCCATCCATGCATCATATGTGCCTTATCTCACTTCTCCAAGGCTTAGGTAAATCACAGTTTGTGCAAACATACAAGACACAGGTTTACAAATACACAAACCCTTCAAATATCAATACTAGACACAATGGTGCTTGAGTTTCATGAATGTAGATGCAATATCAAGAACTCATCCTCAAGACCTAGCCATATTGTTTCCTTCCAACTTTTTCACATATTTACATTTGAAGAACCTTCTAATATTATCATGCTTCTAAGGCTCTGATCATTTTGCCGAACAAATCAGGATTTGTCCAACATAGTCACAATTTTGTTATAATTATCATTCAAGAATCATATACCCATAAGGCAAGAACAATGTATTATATGCAAGGACTATAATAATTCATCAAGATATTCCTTGCAACAAATCTGCATTACAACTACTGAGTTCAGGACAAGACCCTATCACTTAGATCCGCTTCTCTTGCCAATGGACCCCTAAAAGCTAGGTATCTAACTGTGTTTTTGTATCCTTCAAAGACAAGTAAAGATAACTTGAAATTCACCCTGATCTGCATGACTGTGCAAATTTATAAACTGATGAAGTGACTGACAGCTCCTATGAAGCCTTGAGGTAGTTACAAAATATTCTATTACCTAAATGTTATATTGTTTTGCTTCAATAATCTTAACTCTATGTAGTCGTTAAACAGATTCCATTTCCACTTAAAAATGAGTCTATCACCTTAAATCTGGACTGGTGCTGAACCCATGTTTGTTTATTTGTGTAAAACTCCAGCTGGAACTCTGCAAATAGAGGGATTATTAATGAACTGAAATAATTAGCAGATAAAATAATATATTTAATGTTCCAGCCAAAAATGCAGCGACCCAGTCGTTGTCTTTTGGGGTAGGAGAGTTGTAATGGTGGTGATTTGACAACCAAAACAGAAGTTCATGGTCCCTTTTAGTGGCCTCCACACAAGGCACACAAGTAGATATATTGCTGTTGCATCCCAAAACATGGACAGAAATTTCAATTGCAATATAATTAATTATGAACAGCTCATCCACACGTGTAGAGGAGATAGCTTTAGAAAAAGATTAATTGTTGTTAACAGAAGGGACAGAGTATGGTAAATATAAATGTTTTTGAATGTGGGCGTGACAAGCCATACAAATGTGTTTCAGTTGAACATTTACATGGAGAAATTGTTAATGATGAGAAACAGAAAATTGTGGGTGATTTGCATTACAGATTTTTAATTCTGATTATTTGTAATGTAAATTTTGTTGGCCACATGATGCTTAGCCATGGTGTTTGAGAGTTGTTCCCGGTAGGGGGTGGAAACCATGTGGCCCATCTCACATTGGGAAGCAGGGGACAAGAGAAAAATGCATGATTGATATAATGATACAAATTTTGCAGAATTAGATGCTTTCTGTCTGCTTGAGGTGCCCCTTCATGATCATGTTGAGTTGTATAAATCATATTAATAGGCAGGCAGGAAGTCATCGTATGAGATCCTTGAAGCAACAAGCATCGGCATCAGAGGAATCAATACAATGAGCATGAGCATTGCAGTACCCTCTATGTCTCTTCTCTCATCTCTTGTGAACCTGCACTCTCCTCGGAAGCATAAACATAAGTGGTCAAAGAGCATGCCCTCAAGACTACAGGAGTGTCCAATCCTTACTTCTTTTCAAGACCATCTTGCAGGTGAGGTGCAAAGATTGGAACAACAGGCGGAGTGTTCTTCTTCTTCATGTTTTGGGGCAGATTGGCTTGGCCAAGCACTGCAGGTGGTGGTCAATGCCAATTCCAATCTCTCACAAATAGACATAGACACTGAGGGAATGGGGTGTAAGTGGATGAACCAACATCTGGATGACATGGTCCACCTACTTGAAGTGTGCAATCTACTGAGGGATAGCATCTCAGAAATCAGGAAGCAACACATGTGTGTGCAGGTAGCCATTCGCGGCCTCGAATCAATCCAAATGCCCATGCACTTCAAAGAGCACGCAACTCCCTTGCCTGTTGGCTAGGGAACAAGGAAACCTAGTCCAGGTTGGAGAAATGCATGTCTATTCTAAGGCGAATGGCAGATAAGCTCAACCTTGAGGAGAAAGCACGAGCAGGACTAGAAGCTCCTGCCATAGCCATCGACATAAACCACACAAAGGCCATCACCATCTTGGTTTGCTCTGCACTTGTCACTGTTGTTTCTTTCAAGACACCACGACTGAAGATTCAAGCTCTTCCTCTTCCTAGGAGTTTCACTTCTCTACAAGACAAGCTAAAAGAGGCATTTGGGTTGAAAAGGAGATCCTCATCGTCATCTTCAAGGTTCTTGCATGAGCTAGAGGAGGTAGATATTGCTCTTGGAAACCTCAACAATGTTCTTAATTCCAATTCCAAATTGCTGATTCCCCTTCAGCTCTCTCCCACTAACATGGCACTCCATGGTGTTTGGAGCTACATGCACATAAACAAGGCTTTCGGGAGTGTAACAAGTTGAGGAAGCCGACAAATTTGGTATGCCTTCTTCCTAAACTTATGTTTCCTTTCTCATGTGCTGCTCTGCTCTCATTGCTAAAGAGCTGCATTTTCTATTTTATGAGCTGACAGATGTTGATCATGGGGAATTGAGATGATATTGATCAAATGCCCGCATAAAGTGCCAATGTGCTCACTATGATTCTGGTTGATTGACAAATATGATCTCTGTGGAGAAGTGGCATATCCAAAGCATCACAAACAATCGATGTTGGCAACATCTACAAAATTCTTTGGAAAAACAAAGGTTAGATAAGTTTTGTGCCATTTTATAGGTGAAATTCTCAAGTATTGCCGCTTTCTCTCGTAATACATGAAATGTACGTGGCTTGAACTATTGTCCTGTTATGTACAGGGTGTTTTTATCAATCCAGCTTTAGTGGAACCGTTTGGTTTGACTCTCATTGAGGTAGGTCAGCAGAACTTTTGTTGTTGCAGAGTGTTTTCTTCCATGATTAAAATTTATAGATTTCATTGCTTGTTTAGAAGCAAATATACCAAATCAAATAAAAGATACTATACTTTTGCTCTCAAAAAGAAAGAAAAATCTGCAGTTCTATCAATTTACAATTATGTACTATGTCTATGTAATTCTGGTATTTTTTGAACGGAAGTGTATATATATGAAAATGGGAAGTTGCCTAACATTGTTAGAGCGAGTATATTGAAAATGTGGAGGGATGTTTAAGGATTTTCTTATACAAAATCATTGCTCCTTAAATCATATCAAGTGCAGCCTCACCATAAAAGCATGCAACAGAATGGCTCTTCTTGGGGAGAGCGGCTCAGGAAAATCCACCATTGTTGGCCTGATTGAAAGGTTTTATGACCCCTTTAAAGGTGTGGTAAAAATTGATTGAAAGGAGATTAGAAATTTCAATTTTAGGAGGTCTGAGGCACCATATTGGTTTAGTAGGGAAGGAACCTACCTGTTTACAGGAACCATTCGAAACATTTTCTATGGGAAACAAAATGCAATAGAGAAAGATTGAGCCTGGGCCATAATAGGTTTCATGGTAACTTTCCCGCATGGATGGTAAACCTTACCACTGGATATATCAAACAACAAGTTTGATGGAAGAATACCTTCTAATCTTGACAAGATCCAAGGGTTTGGTATCTTGGCGATCCCCAATTGAGTGGAAAGACACTCCATGACGAAATTCCCGTGGTAATAAAAGGACAAGAGTACATGCTAGAATATGTGCTGCAAGCAAACACAATATTCGACTTCTCAAGCAATATTCTCAGCTGGTAAATACCGCACGCGTTGGGAAATTGACCAGTCTCGGGTTGCGTTCAGAGAAATCTTCCGTGTTTATGCAGATGCGCTAATTTACAGAGCTGCAACCAAAAGAATAGCACTTATCAAGACAAATAATGTAAACCCATAAAATAAAAGAGGGCAAAATAAAAAGATTGGCGTATACCGCTCAAATTGGCCTCGTTTGCATGCCTAAGATCTGCGAGTACCACCTACTCGCCATTGTCTTGGTTCATATCCGAATGCATGCAGAGAATGAAACCCAACTATCTCCCGCCTACTTCTCAGCTACCACATTAATTTTCCCTCCTTGTAATTAGCCGCCACATTGTATAAGTGTGTATTTTTTTAATTAAAAATTGTTATAAAAGGTACCATAATATATGAAGGGTATTAGAGACAAAAATATGAGATGTGCATTAATTAGAGACAAAAATATATTTTTGTCTCTAATTAATGTCTCAAAACACCCCCTCTTGTAGTAGTGGAGGCGAAGAATAGAGAAACCGTGGAAAATAAAAAGATCGGGAAAGGTCAAATCCCAAAACAAGATAGTATGTTGGCACTTTGTGGAAAGTCTGGGCATGTAAAGAAGGACTGTTGGGAGCTTTGAGACAAGAAGAAATAAAAGGAAGAAAATAAGGTGGCAAATGTGGCAATGGGTAATGTATGTTAGGATGTATTAATTATTTCTTTTCATAATATTGTTGAATCTTGGGTTTTAGATTCAGGGGCTTCTTTCTATGCTACTCCACATAGGCATTATTTTGTTGATTATGTTCAAGGGGAATTTGGGGCATGTTTTTCTTGGTGATAACGAGTCTTGCAAAATAGCTGGAAAATGTTTTGTTTGTGTTAAGATGTAGAATGGTAATACATGGCTATTGAAGGATGTTAGACATGTGCCTACTTTAAGATGAAATTTTATATCGACTTGCGGCAAATGGAAAGTGATGGTTGTACTATGATATTTACAATGACTCTTAGAAGGTTACCAAGGGTACTCTTGTTGTGTGGCTAGAGGTAAGAAGGTTGGAACCTTGTATTTAACCATTGATAGTACTAATGTTTGTAATCTTGTGTCTTCGAAGCATACAACATTGTGGCACTATAGGCTTGGTCATATGATCCATAAGGGCATGAAGATTATAAAGAATTATTTTCCCGTATATATAGAAATAGGTTTGGAATTTTGTGAGAACCATGTATATGGGAAATAAAATCGAGTAAGGTTTCTCAAGGTTAAACCTACGAAGAAATAGATTAAGTTGGAGCTGGTACATTCGGATGTGTGGGGGTTGGCTCGTATCATCTCTTGGGGTTCAAATTATTATGTTATTTTTATTGATGATGTGACAAGGAAAGTCTGGGTATATTGTATTAGAAACAAATTTGATGTAATTGATAATTTTGTTAAATGGAAAGCCTTGTAGAGAATGAAACATGTTTTAAGCTAAAATGTCTCAAAGTTAGATAATGGAGGGGAGTATTGCGGCATTGAGTTTGATGATTATTTTTCTAAGAATGGAATCCAGCAGGAAAAAGATGGTTCCAGAAATCCACAAAGAAAATGGGGTGTCGAAAGGATGAACATAACAATAATGGAATGTGCTAGGAGCATGAGGTTACATGCAGATCGCCTCTTTTTTTTTGGGTAGAAGCGGTGAGCACAACTACGTACTTGATAAACAGAGGACACTCAAGTGCCTTGGATGGAGGCATACCCGAGGAGGCTTGGTATGGTAAGAAAATTGATTATTCATTTCTTAGAGTGTTTATATGTGAGGTGTTTGTCCATATAGACAAGGATGTTAGGACCAAGCTAGAGGCGAAATAAGGAAAATGCACTTTCATTGGTTATGGTGTTGATGACAATAAAATCATTCGATCTACGGATGTGGTCTTTAATGTTAAAGTCATGTATAAGCAACAACTTGTAGGAAAATAGAGAAGAATTCAAGAAATAATATATAGTGGTAGAGGATCTTCCGGATGGGAAAGTGACCCATGAATCAGTTTAGGAACCTACTCAACAGAACCCTAAACTCTTATATTGAGGAGGTATTCTAGTGTAAGAAGAGAACCTAAACATTTTTCTCCTTCTCTTTATTATTTATTACTCACTCGACAAGAGAGAGCCAAAGAGATTTGATGAAGCAATGTAGGTAGATGCCGGGAAGAAGTGGGAGCAAACCACGGATGAGGAGAATCATCTTTGTCATAGAGAACCAAACTTGGGATTTGGTGAATCTACTCTAAGGAAAAAGAGCATTGCAGGGATAAATGGATGTACAAGTTAAAGTGGAAGAAGGAGGCAAGAAAAGATACAAAGCTCGGTTGGTGATCAAGGGGTTTGCAGACTTTGAAAAAGATATATATTTTGATGATATTTATTTTGTCTTTTGTAGTAAAAATGAATTATATTATAATTGTTACGGAATAGTTGCGGCTGAATACTTGCACTTAGAACAGCTAGATGTAAAGACTACATTTCTCCATGGTGATTTGGAGGAGGAGCTATATACGCAGCATCCTAAGGGCTATGAGGTCAAAGGTAAAGAGGAGATGGTGTGCAAATCGAAGAAGAGCTTGTATGGCTGAAATAAGCTCCACGTCAATGGTATAAGAAATTTGATAGCTTCATGATGGAGCAATGTTATATTAGATGTCATTCTCGACCATTGTGTCTATATAAGGAAATTTGAAGCTAATAATTACATTATCCCGTGCTTGGATGTGGATGATATGTTGGTTGTAGGAAAAAATATGCAAGAAGTAAAAGTAATCAAGAAGCGAGATAAGTGACTCTTTTCTATGAAGGATTTGGGAGCACCTAAAAAAATCTTTGGTATGAGGATATCTCAAGATAGGAAGGAACAAAATATGACTTTATCTTAGGAAGAGAACATTAAGAAGGTCTTGGAGAGGTTTAATATGTAGGATGCTAAATCGGTTGGGACTCCTTTGATAGGCCATTTCAAGTAATCAAAGTAGCATTGTCCCAAGATAGAGTAGGAGAGAAACCAAATGTCCAAGGTACCTTACTCATCGCCAGCTAGTAGTTTGATGTATGCCATGGTGTGTGCTAGGCCTGATATTGCCCATGCAATGCGGGAGCTATGATTAGATTTATGAGTGATCCAAGTAAAGACCATTGATAGGCAAGAAAGTGAATCCTTCGATATTTGAGAGGGACTATGGGGACAATTTTCTGCTACAGAGGATCAAACTCCACTTTGCATGGTTATGTAGATTCGATATGGCTGGAGATGTAGACAACAAGAAGATCATGACAGTTATATTTACATTGTAGGTGGGACATCAGTGAGCTGGATTTCACGACTAAAGAAGCTGGTGGCTTTGTCAACCACGAAGGCTGAATATGTTGCTGCCACATAGGCAAACAAAGAGATGATTTGGTTACGAAATTTCTTGAGGAGTTGGGGCATAAGTAGAAGGAAGGGAAGCTTCATAGTGATATCCAGAGTGTTATACACCTAGCTAAGAACTTTTCTTTCCACTCTAGGATGAAGCATATACAACTTAGGTACCATTTCATCAGACAACTTTGGAGGAAGAGAAGTAAAAGCCGGAGAAGATTTATACCAATCGAATCCTCGTAAAATGATGACCAAGGTGGTCACAAGGGAGAAACTCGAAGTTGTGTTCAACTTTGGTTCATCTTCACGTGACGACAGGTGAAAGGCTAAGAAGTTTTCTCGAGAGGAAAATTAGTCTCTAAGTGGGAGATTTTTAGGTTGTGGAGCCTGTTTTCATGTGTGAAAATATTGAAGACTACACATTAAGAGTATTTCACACTTTCTACAGCTTGTCTCACGGGGTTCGAGGTCGGGCCGAGCCTCGAGTGGTGGTCGAGGGTGCTGAAGCCCCGAGAATTTTTTTGGCCTAAAAAAATGTGCCGATATTTTAGGAAACGTGATCTTCTCATATGGGTGAGATTTTTGACCCATATGTTTATGGAAACGATTTTGGCCCATGGTTTTGATACCCACGGTATTGTAAAACTGCTTAAGTAGTTGTGTACTTATGTGGTTTTGTGCATATGGTAGGGTTGATGTAGTATTGTAGATGTGTGTGAATTCGGGTGTGAATTCTATAGAGTTTGTTGAGCATAGCTCCAAACATATTTGGGTATTGTATTGAGAGAGCGGTGGTTTGTAATAAAATATGAGCAAGTGATTCTTGATGGACGTAGCCCAAATTGGGTGAACCATGTTAAATATTTTCTCTTTGTGTTGTGTTCTTTTTTATTCCGCGGTTTTATTTTAGATCTGTAATATTTTCTGCATATTAGTTCCTATTGTTGCTATTCTGTGAGGGATTGTTCCACACATTTTATCCCTTATTTCCTAACAAAGTGTTTATGAAAATACACTTTCTGGAAGTGTTGTCAAATGTAATAGACAATATTATGTGACATGTTAGTTGTGCAGACATTTCTTGCATATTAAACATCACATTTCAACGATTTCAAAGCAATTTTATAGTATCTGCATGCATTGTTTGATGTTCTAATCGAATTATTGTGAACGATTGTGTCATCGATCGATCAATTTCAGTCATGTAAGGAGAACAATAAGTCGCAACGACATATGCATTAAGCACAAATTGTGCATTTGTGTGTACATTCCGGAGGAGTGACATCTTTTTAGAAGCTCTTATTCCATGCCCGACTTAGTTCTCTTTTCAAGAACAATGTAGGTTGTGTTAGGAAATTATCTATTAGTGCTCACATTATATAAACTACTCCTATTTATTATGTGTTAAATAACACTTACTATGTTGTTGTGTTACCTAGGTAAGTGGCTAATTTGTTACAACCGTATATTTGTTAAATGAGTTATTTGTTATACTCTTCCTATTTAGTAGGAAGATATTCTATTCTTGTAATGGCTATATAATAGACAAATTCTCTCTCTAATATACATGAATATTATATTGTGTATGTAAAATGCTTTCAGTTGGTATCATAATGATATTAGTTTAATGCCCGTAATAGATTTTTGATATAGAAATGGGGCGGGGCTATGTTCTTTCGTTGGTGACATCGCTTGCATAGACCACCGGCATACAAATCGACTTGGTATTCATGCTCACAGTTTGGAATGGACACTGAGTTTAATCTACACAACATTGGTTTTGTATTAGTTCGCGGAGATTTGATTATTTTACCCGACGCATTTCCTACAACGTCCTTCTTTGTCAGGCATCATTACCAAATATGTTCCACATAAAAGCGTATATATAGTGCATTGGAAGGCATAAAAGTAAGGTTCACTTGATTTATGTTTTTGCAATATTTCCAAAATCATGGATCAATTTATCTTTTTGATTAAAATCGCCAAGTCTTCAATTCTCTATGAAATCTGCTCGGATACATAATGGTGAGAAGTTGTTATAATCGCGATGTGAAGCAATGTATTAAATTCCAAGGTACTTTTTACGCATTTGCATTGTTGTCAAGAGGATGCTCTACAACTAAAGGCGTGTTCTTGACATTCCCAACACTTTGACTTCCGTGTAAGTTTGGTCCTGGTTCAAAACAACCTTCATTACCCACGTTCTTGGTCTTGTGTTTAATACTGGAGGATTCCTTTTTTAAACAAGGCCATGATATGGAAAATCCTGTCGAAGGTAATGTTATTTTTGTTATGTTGGATGCATTTGGTCTATATTTTTGCGTGAAAAATGTGTGTTGGAGAGTGGATGGAGGACATGTTAGAAACATTCAATTTGATTTTGCAGTGAAAGGAGTTTGTGTGGTCATTGATTTTGCAATCAAATAAAGCTATGTTGTAGAAATGAAGTGGATATTTATGGTTTTTCCTTGTTCGCAAATTCACACCTGAAATTCGATGTGCCAATCCAATTGTTTGTGGTGGTACATGAATCCACTACGCAAGTTGAGAAATGTATTAACATCTAGTTCGACTTCGTAGAATTGAAGGGCATTAGCGTTGTTGTTGCACGGTTTGGTGTATGTTTTTTGCGTGGGAATTGTGTGTTGGAAAGGGGATGGATCCAATGAATCGTAAGAGAGAACATGTTAGAAGCGTTCAATTTGACTTTGCATTGATCGGAGTTTGTGTGGACATTGTTTTTGTAATCAAATAAAGTTGTATTGTGTAAAAGAAGTGGATATTCAAGAAGGTTGAATCAAATATTGTAATCGAAAAAGTGGTAGTCTATTTGCGAATGTAACTTTAGCGTAGGAGTTGGTGTTCCCTTGATTGTGATGTTGTTTAAGAAATTCGAGGCAACATACAAGTAACAGGTTTGTTGTCGATTTCTTGCACTAGATTTATACCCGAAATTGGATGCACCATTCCAATTATTTGTGGTACTACATGAATCCACTATGTAGGTTGAGGGAAGTATCAACATCTAGTTCGACTTTGTACAAATGAAGGGCATTAGAGTTTTCGTTTGGCGGTAGTTGAATTTTTTTACAAAACATATTGTGAATATGGTGAAAAATTTCTATAAATTCATAAACTTTGTTTAACGCAGGTGAAATATTAGATTCTAAAAATGGGAAGAGGTAACATAAAAAATTATGAAAAAGCCAATCAAATTATTTTGATTGTGTTGTGGTGAATATTAATACGAGGCTAATGAAAAGGCTATTGAAAGTGTAATACAAATGCATTTTAGAAATGCATGACAACATGTCATAGTCTGTGGAGATTGTCAATTGTCTAAAATAACATGTGGCATGCATTACTCTGCATTGAAAAATCATTTGTTTTGGAAGACAATGTTGAACTCATAATCCACACATGGTTGGTCCACTGTGATCTCATGAAATGTAAAATAGGAAAAATGACTTGGAATCTTTATATATTATGTTGGAGGCGACAAAGGTGCACCGAGCGTGTGACGAAGAACAATTTTTTGTCAAGGTAAGGTAAGTTTTGTTTTTGTAATGTATTAAACAACTTTCAATGAAAGAAACACTCTGTTTGTGTCTGCGTTGTATTTCAATTTCTGAAAATAAATTCTTAGAGGAGAGTAGAAGTGTTTTGTGATAGGTGAATAGGAGTTAAAGTGTTAAGGTCTCTCTGTACTGAATCATCACTGAAAGGTTTTCCCATGAATCTCTTCATATAAAATATGGTGTTATGCGATTGAAAGTGAAATGGTTCTTTGCATCATCACCAATAAGTCTCTACCAGGGACCATAGATGGAGTAATTTTATTTCCCTCCTCATTTACAATGATGTCAACTCATTCTTTCTAGGTAACTATAACAGGTTCCAAGATCAATACCTATGGACTTGTTACCTTTTCCCATGATGTTGGATTTAGCCTTAACAAAGCTTAGGAGCCAGATTCCTAGTAGCATGGCATGACATATGAAGATGGTTACCTAGGGACTGGGATTGTGAGAGTTGTAGTCATGGAAGGGAACCCTAGTTGCAGTGCCTTAGGATCACATCTATTTTTCCTCCAGCTTTTCCCATCTTTAGAAATATAGACAGATTTGGTGATAGACCATGTTGGTTGAGATGGAATTCTGGAGGCTATTTTTGTTAAGGGTTTAGGGATGGTATCCTTTTCTTTCATGGAAGTGATCAAGCCTCCAACCTGTTTAAGGTCTTACATAATTCTCTTCTTCATGCATTCCCTTGGAGAAAATTTGCAGACCCAGGAAGAAGAGCAATTAGGCCTGTGGGAATTTTTGTGGAATAACTTGTATTAAAACACTAGTGCCATGGTGCTGGGAGTCATCTATGCCTGTTTAGTTTGGGATGAAATAAAACCAAGGAAAGGGATTTGGTGGTTTAGCAATGAGCCTGATGAAGAGTTTGTTCATATTGTGAGAAAAGTCTGATCAGATCACCATTGTTGACCATCAAAGTTTTCTTCATAGTGTGGTGTTTGTTATGTTGTATAGTTTCAGAAAGTAAGTTGCTTACATTGTGTTAGGGTGTTTATATTATTTATTGCAGATAGCCTAGAATTGTCTGAAAAATGTACCCATATAATTTTATTATTTGGTTCAGATTCTCCCAGTATTTTCCTGATTCATATTATCTGTTGTCTCTGATGATTTTGAAATGAACTAGCATTGCCTGTCTAAACACCATGCTAATACATTAAAGCATTGTATTATCCTTCACTGGTATAAAAGAGTAGCCATGTATCCATTTTCCCTCTTGGTTGAAAATTGAAATCATTTGTTTACTGACCATGTGTTTGAATGCAGTTCTCATATTTTTTCCATTTGGATAAACATTGTTAAGCTTAAAATACATTAATAATTGAGAAAAATCAAAAGGTCTAATACCAAAAATGTTGTTCTATAATCAATTGAAGTAGAAAGAGATAGGATATCAGCTACTGAGTGTTTCCTTGTTGAAGTTGGCAATTCAATATTTATTTTATGAATTGATTTTTGAATAAATAATAGTTAAATAGATCATATGAAGAGTGAATGGGAATTGTAAAGTTTTAAGAAGGGTCTAGTGTTGCTACAATTTTAAGGGCAAAAGTGATGCCGTTGTGGCCTTACTATTTTTTTCTAGCTATAAACAAAAAGTGTCTAAGCTGGTAGGGAAACTGTTTGCCCTCTCTTCCACAACATTTAAAAATCAAAATGCAATTGTCACAATGGATTAACTAGAATAATAAAAAAAATCATCAATCATTTTATGCTAATGATATTGATGTTATTTGATAACAACATTCCATCCGCCTCTACACCATACCCACTTGTTTGAAAAATCAATACCCAAATGTAACCTTTGCTATTTGACATGGTGGACCTTATTAAAAGAGAAGTTTCTTTTTGCTTTTGACTCTACTACAAACTGAAATTGTATACCATTAACATTCCTAGAGCAGTAAGGGCACTTGGTAGGATATAGCACACGTTGAAAATCGAAGCGAGTCTATTGAAATAGGGGACCATATGTGAAATATCTCACACTTCATCAAAGGGTGGGAAGACAAATTTGATCGCATAGTGTAGACAAATTTGGTCCATTGTTATTGTTGTCATATGCAAAGCGAAAAAATGAAAAGGCATTATGCATTATGTTGGATTCATAAATGTTGCACCCAATGCGATTAAGGACATATTTTTGTAAAGGTAAGATAAGTTTTGTTTACTGTAAAGTATTTGAACAAATTTTTATCAAAGAAGTGCTTTGTTTGTGCATGTGTTGTATTTTAATCTCTCAAAATTAATTTTCCATGACTTGACAAGTGGAGGCTAAAAAAATGGACGTGTGTTGTTTGGTAATAGTGTAAAAAGTATTGTGATAATGGTGTTGCTGCTCAAATTCAATGAACAATATGTGTGTGTAGCAGGAAAATAACAATAAAAATTGCTATCATGTTATCCTTTGGAAATACAATGAAATATTTCTAGGTCCAATAGCAATAAAAAAAGATTAAAGTATTCATTGCCTTGTATATATTTGTTTCCTTCAGTGTTGTTGTTGTGCTTGCATATGAGAATTTGCAAGTGCAAGATGCAATTTGGATGCAAGTAAATAGTCGGTTATGCAAACAAATTCTAGGAAAGTAAATAGTAATTTATGCAAACAAATTTGAAAATTTCAATGATTAAAAAAGTTAGTTTTGTTTAGCTGAAAATGCTTATCACTATGAGTATGATAGGATGAAATGTTTATCATCCCAAAGGAATCAGTGAAGTAAATGTGAAATGGGTAAGAAAATTAGGAGGCCATGATTATGAGGAAGCAAGTAAGGCAGCATGTGATATGCAGTAACTTGTAAAGAAGGAAGGACATTGGTGGAAAATTTGAAGCAATGAGACAACAACATAGAAAAACCATATCTTCAGTTGTTAATTTTGTAGACATGCATAATCTATTGGAAAAGGTAAAACATGTACTAAAAAGACTATTGCAATTCAAGTAGACAAAAGAAGAGAATAATAATCACCAATATTTTTTTGGATTATGATTTCATTGTATTAGAAGTAGTCTGAGAATAACATAAGTACAAAAATGCTGGAAGGAAAGCAAGGAAAAACTATGTAACAACTGGCATGCTGCGAAGCAGAGATGTATGTAGTCATAGTGAATACTGTGTAAGAGACAAGTGTTTCTTTTCTTTGTGGTTGATATCCTTTGCAATTGTGTTTTTCTTTTTTTTTTAATTTTGCCAAAAACATAGACTATAATGATGGACTGTTCCTGGTCATATGGGGATCCAGTCATGAAATTTGTTCATGTAGGTGCATGGGGTGAAAAATCGTTCCAGGAATGAAAGAACATGATGGATATGTTAGACAGAAAACAAAGAATTAAACTGAAATGTAATGAATAGAGTTGGAAAATGGAGATGCTCACCAGAGAAGGGAGAAAGCTAGGTTTCTTTGATTGTGGAAATTGAGTTGTCAACCGTCAAAGTGAATGTACCCTTGATTTGGAATTGATGGAGAAGAAATACAGGCTTTGAGATGTCCTGTTGATATTCTTCATATTGTGTTTGAGAAAGTTGAGGGAAGACTTTTCCCAGTAATGGCTCTCGTAGTGTGCAGTGAAGGGAGTCGTCTCTTGTTTGCAAAGTGCAAGTGGAGAAGTGCTTATACTTGTATGGTTTTGATGTATTGCAAGTTGCACAAAGGGAAATTTGTTTCATTTCAGCTGGATGCGGTTCCGTGAGATGGTCACATTCTACACAAAAGGCTTGGAAAGGAGAAAGGTATATGTTCTTTGCGTGAAGTACGCGTGATCTACACAAGGGAGATGAAGTTGTTAGAGGGATATATTCTTAATAGGCACATTTGATGGGTGAGAAAAATGTTGAAGTGAGATAACTTAAAAAGCAAAATTGTGAAGCACTTGCCTCTATGTTTGTGTTTATGAGAGATTGTAAAAATTTTTTTGTAGGTTCATCATTTAAAGGGTCGATGAAGGATGAATGGCCTACATATACAACACACGAACCCTTTGTTCCTTGTCTGATGAAGTTTTTGAAAAGCAATAGTGGCATGTTCCTGCTGCAATATTGTCTCTTATTGTATGACATAGTGAAACATGAAAGTTTCCCAAATGTACCTGAAAGGAGAAAGCAACATGTTTGGTTAAAACTAAAGGCAATAATATGTTGCAATGTATATCTAAATGAAATAAGGGAGAGTGTTGATATTGTTTCTTTTGCATTGTCAGTGTCGGAGTCTTTAACATAGAGGGTGAATAGGTCGTTGGTGTGGTGGATTCCTGTTACAATTACGGAAAAGGACCCAACGAGAATGTTGCATTTGATTCAACAAGCTCTTGTATTGTCATGTCTAGTGTCAATTTTGAGATTTGCAAATTGTTGGTATGTTTTCCATAGTGGTTGTTGCAATTGCGAATAGAGAGAAGTTTGCATCCCCTCGTTTGTACTTTGTTTTTTCTTTGACAGTGAAACTAGTAACACGCAAACCATAGCCAACAACTACAGTCGATGCAAATTTGTGGACAAAGGTGTTGCTCATGTTCAAAGTAATGGTCATTTGACCTTTTTGTCAACCAAATCAGCATGGAGGATTTCAACTTTTGAAGGGGAAATGTTGCTTGCATGCGTTGGTCCATAGATGACTAGGACATCACCCTCAAACACAGTTGCAACTTTTCCTACACAAATGTCAAGTATCGAGGATGGTTGTTGTGTTCCTGGTTTTGGGCTGCAATTTGAAGGATATTAGGATGCTTTCATTGAAAGGTTGAGCAGGATAATAAATGAATCATGACAAGAAATTATAGAAATGTTAGAAAGAGATTACCATTTAGAGGGTTCTTGGAAAATATCACTGCTGCCAATGCCCTTGTTCTTGGGTGGTTGTTCCATGTCTTCCTTGCTGCAACTATCTACAAAGCATTGAAATATGTACATGGATGTTATAGAGTGTCAAATGAAAAGGAAAGAAAAGAATCAACTAATTAGATGTTAGTTTTGGTGAATCAATAGAATGAGGTATGTGCACTTACAATTGCGCAGCGTTGTTGTTGGTGTTTTTCAAGAGGGCAAAATTTTGGTGGTCAGTCCAATATGCAAATCTTTCAAATGAATTGCAGGTTTTGTTGTATAACATTTGACCATATATGGTTGATGATGTTTTTGGTGAAGACACTTGGTTGTTGAATGTGGAAGGTGATTTTTTTTTTGCATAAATGTTGAAAGCAACATTTTTTTCTTTTTCTTGTGCATGTCAATTAAAATCTCCAAAAATGTAGCTAGGGATGGTCACATCAATGGACCGGAAGACATTTTTGAGAACAACGAAGATGTTTTTCTATATTTGCATTTGGCGCAACATAGACATTTACAATCGTTATGCATTGCCCTTGCAGTAATATGTTTGCGACTAGGGACTCTACGTTTGTGCTTTGAAAGTAATTTTTTTGAGGAAAGGTATATTTTTGCAATGAAAATTGCAAGACCATGTACATGGTGTGCACAAAAGCATTGGTATCCATCAAGATAGTCAACTGCAATGGGGCAAGGCATGTGAGTTTCTTATAAAAGAGAATGTGAGATTGCATTAATTCATGGTCGTGGAGAATGGCTTCTCTATGAGCATGGAGACTTTGGGTATTTAGCGAAGCAACTATAATACATGAAGAAATATCAGCTATGGACAAGCCATGTAGAATATCCCATTTAGCTTCATTTCGGAGGCGTGCCATTTCTATACTAACGATAGTTGTTTGATGCCAATTTTTTTGTGTGATAATAAGTAAAGGTTGGAAATGGTTTTTACTCATGATGACAGAGTTGTATATGCCAAGCCATGTGATTATACGCCAAGAGGGCACAAGCTAGCTATACGAGGGTGAGGCCTTGTTTTCGTATTGTAACAGGTGTGCTTACAACAAAGTCAGCACGAATTGTTTTCATATTGTAACTAGTCTCTTGTATGATGTTCTACGCAAGGGTCTAGCTACATGAAGAATAGGAACCCAATCAAGTTCTGTTTTGGTTGTTGACAACTGTAGGTGTTTAGATCTTTGTTGTTTTCCAATACAGGGGTCATTGAATTTTATCCATATGGCATCAAAGTCATTTGTCATTGTGTATGCTTTGAAAACACCGTCAGAACCATTAACCAACCCGTCTTGTATGTCATAGTTCCCAACAAAAATTTCAATTAACATGTTAAGTTTGAGCTCTATATGTTGCGGCAATTCTATAGTTTTAGAGTAGGCTTCCATTTTTTCAACCGACGTGTCTTGTTCATCGATAGAGTCGATAACAATTTTCTTGCCAGAGCAAGAGCAAGCATTTTGTTATTGTGTCGAAGAACATCCGTGTTTTTGTAGAATAGGAATGGGAATGTTGGATCAATTGGCACTGGATGAATACATGTATCATTGAGGTATGCAAGATCAGATTCGAATGTTCTCCAATGCGAATTCTATTTAGGATGGAGACAAAGGCAACATCTTTTTGATGCATTGTTTCAGTCAACTCAAATATTTTCACATGTGTATTCCAGAAGTCGTGTAGCCAATCAATTCTCTAGAAAATTTGGGGTTGTTAAATACAAGACAGTCATTGACTAGTTGTGCTTGGTAGAAGTCTCCACAGAAGATCATGTCAATTCCTCCAAAGGAAGTTGTGGGCATGTGTTTTATTTGATGAAGTTGTTGGTCTTGTGAAGTATAGAAGTTGACCTCCAACCAAGGAAATCTCATCTATTAGAGCAAGTTGTAATTGTTCGTAGTGCTTTGCCAAGGAATCCAATCGTTCATTGTTCAACGGGCATAGTTCATATCGATTGAAAGGCAAGAGGAAAGAAGAATGGAGTGTTATTCCACCAGCATTGTAAGTAAACTTTCCCCATGAATGCCAAGATCAAGCCTTGATTTTCAAGGGGTCGTTGTGCATGGAAGTGTCATAAATATGGGCCAATGTTTCAAATATCAATTTTGTAACAAATGTTTTTCCTGTGTTGAGTGCCTCCGGTTAGGAAAAGGTAGATAGGAGTTGATGGATCTTTATTTTTCTTAAAGGAGATGTCTTTCACAATGGCTTGTTGTTTCTTGTTGAGAAGTTGCATTTGTTTGAAATATGTTGTGTTGTCTTCAATGCTTGGGTGTCTTCCTAGTTGAAACTATTTTTTTGCAACGCCATAATGTTGTTGTGGATTATGGAAAGGAAAATCATGCTCTATGTCATAGTCTTCAAAGGGGGTTTTCCTGTCTACTCATCGTTGTCATTTTCTCAGAGGTTTGAAGAGACAATTACACATCCTGAATTGTTGTGTCCATGTCACCCCATTTGGTGTTGGTAGTGTAGCGAGAATTTGGATTCGTTGGCACATATGGTGTGTTCGTGAAATGCATATGCATCTGTCCAAGTTAAAAATCCTTTTTTGAGGGCATGTTCGTTGTCTGTAAATGGGACGTAAAGCAAAACCTTTCACGGAAATAGTTGTCTATGTCAAGATGTTTGCTTATAGTTGACAAACCTCACGATGATTGGCTTGTTCCGAGGGGTTTTTTTCGACATTGTGAATGGAAACAAAATCAGCCAAGCAAAATGGAATGCAAAGAATGAGGTCGTGCTATGTAGTGATCTATGATAGAGTGGCACATGATGTTTGTCGATTCATCGAGTTCCTATTGAAGTAGACTTGAAGGTTTTAGAATGAATGTACGGTCTTCGGATTTGAAGTGTTTATGAAAACACATTTTCGCGATGTATTGTTTAAAGGGATGGAAAGGACTATGTGGATTGCTGTTGTGCAGACATTTGATGGGTATTCAACATTGCATTGCCTAGGCTCTAAATCATCTGAACGACATCAAGATGCATTCTTTGATGCTCAACAAATTCTAGTGAATGCTTTCGTCATTGTTTAGTCAATTTTAGTCATGTATGAACAAAAATAGGTTGTTGTTGCATAAGCATTTAACACATATTGAGCATCGTATTCGCTTGCCAGATCATGGGCATTTTTTTGGAAAAGCTATTATTCCATGCGTGAGCTGGTTTTATTTTCAAGAGCAATGTCGTTGTTTAAGTGTTGATTGTATTGCTTCTATGTAGGTGATTTCATCAAGGCCTAGTTCTTGAAGGAACATATCATGTGTAATGTAAGTATCATACCATTTTCTCTCTAGAACAAAGAAAATGGAATGTGCATGTGCAATAGCAGATTGTGTTGGCTCTTCTACAGGTTCAAGTATTTTTGTATACTTCATTGGAGCCTGGGGGAAATTGTACCTACACTTGGAATGTTTTTTTTTTGCAGCTTTGCGTGTGGTGATGGCATTGTAGTTTAGCGATATGCTGAGGGAATAAACTAGTATCACATGTTATGTACTCATCAACGTAGGACTCTACAATGTCATTAGTATCATTTCCAAAGACGGGTGCATTTTTGTCCAAATTAGCCAATGGATATGAACATTTCCTTGGTTTTGGAATTCTGTGACCCAAAAGTAATCATGTATATGTCCAAAAAGGACTTGTCTTCGCAAAGCAATTGTTTCAATGCATAAAGTCTATGCTTGTAGTAACGAGTGCACATAACGGGATCATTTTTAACAAAAAAGTTAGAGTCGTTATAATTTGAAGGTGTTGGCTTGTTTAAAGGAATAGTATTGCGATAACGGGTGTATAAATTACTGAGGGTGTCGGTTAGTGGCAACCAACAATGTTCAACGCTTGAGAATGTGGCAAAAAAAGGTAGGCGGGCCTAGCTGACGGATCATGGAAAATAGGTTTTTCCTTGTTTGTTGAATATAATATGGGAAATGTGTATTCTTTTGAAAATCGATGTACCCGATATCAGATTTCAATATTTTCTCAAGATTTGGTTTGAATTTGACATCTTTTGCAGTTAGTGTTCGACCTTTTAATTGTCCCTTTCGATTCTAGAGCCATATTGAATGGCCCACTTGGTCAATTAGTAATTTTATTGCTTTGAAAAATATATTGGTTATGTGATAAGAAAATCTACGATCTGAATGCATCAACTCCCATTGCGCTATTTTTTGATACGATATTGTTTTTGTAGTTGTTTCATTACGAGTCTGGCCAAAAAAAAGTTGGGAAATTCATCTCTTCTGAAAATTTGTCTTGAAAAATTCCCAATGGTGTAAAGCCCTCCGAAGGAGCGATATTTATAATCTTGTCTTTAAGATAGTGGATAGCTAAGGTGAGTGAAACCATGAATTAGTGTGTCATGTGCATCGTCATTATCGGTGTCGTCATCAGAAGAATTGTTCCCGAAGGGGATATGTTCATGTTCTTCGTTGTTGTTTGTTTCAAAGTTTGTGGCGATAGAAAGTGTTTGATCCTAGTCATGGTTTAGTTTGATTTCATGCATGAGATATAATGTTAATTATTTAGTTGTTTGAGCCATTGTGATTATAGGGCGAACATTTCTTGAATGGTATGGTTTTTTGTATTCAAGGACGACATTTAAGCACCACGAAATTGTTTTTGTTTCCTCTGGGTATCTTGGCAATGCATGTTGGATTATATCAATATTTTTGAGACATTTATAATTGCTCCCTTTAACGTGTATTGAGGGCGTTTATGGCTCTGGTGCCTTATTTGACCAAATGCAAGTCGAAGAGACACAAGTCTTTCTTCAAGGTCAGAAAGCATTGCAACTGTCGGAAGCATTGGAATCAATTGGATTCATTGAGGGCATGCTAATCTTGGAAAATTTCCATTTAATAAGCTTGTCGAGCATGGGAAAATTTTTTTATTGTGTTCGTTCATTGTTTTCTTTGATGTGAGTTGAAGATATGTTTTCTTTGTTGCATTTGTAAAAGATGTCAGGTTGAACTTGAAATGGAGCTGCTTACAAATTTGGCATGTATGGATCGGTGTGTCATTTGTTCGGGCATGAAAATGGGAAATACATGCGCACGAGTTGGGTGTTTGTTGTGTGTGTTTGCGTATAGTTGTCTTTAGCTTTTGAAGAGACAATTTGGACACTGTTGGTTTGCATTGCTTTATGGTGGTTGACGTTTGTGTTTGCAAAGGCTTGTTTCCTTGTTTCTTAAGTGTTTTATTGGAGAGAACATCATCTGTTTCAGCTACAACTATTATGGACATGAAATCTATTTTCTTAGTAAAGAAATTGACATGGGAATGGCCTTTGAGCAGCAGGGAATGTATAACATTGCAAGTTGTTTTAGTTGTTTGATGTGTCTCTTTTCGTATATGTTTTTTTATTGAGCGAAGAGAAAATGTCAAGGGTTTTTCATTCCGGTTTTTTCGATGTTTTTTGCAGATGTTTGCAAAGATATGTTTTCAATTTTTGTATCCATTTGATTGCATGCATTTTTGGATGTATATGCATTAGTAGGCGCTGCCGGTACATAGTTAGTATTCGCAGCCAACAGTTCATAATGAAAATGTCCTTCAAGAAGTGAAAATCGTATAAGATTGTATGTTTTTTCAAGTGGTGCATCACTAGAAAAAACCTTAAAAACTTGGAAAGGATGTGAATGCCACAATCGAATCATTTATTTGGAAAAGTAGGCATAACCAATGGATAGTGAAGTCATCTTCGTCTATATTGTTTTGGTCATGGAACATGGCTATGTTCACCACAAGGCCTTGCCATGTGGCAATATGTGGTATGTTTTTTATTGGGTTTTGGGCAAGCTAGGTATGGAGAAAGTGAAGAGTTGTGTGGTCTTTCCAAAGGATAGAACCACAAAAATCCTGAGCAGCATACCTGCGTAGGCAACAAGGGTCGAATTCATGGTTGCGAAGGTGGCAAATAGAATTGAAAAGGCTATCAATGTAAATGTTTTTGTTCGCTTGTTGGAATTCTTACAAGGCGTAGTTGTAGTTGTTCGCATAAGCCACTCCAAAGTGTTTCAATAGAACATCGAAGAGATAATAGACGAGCATTGTTTGTTGGTTCGGGCATCCATATATATTTTTCCGAATAAGGGTTCGTAATGACCACTAAGAGGGTTGGAATCATGGTGAATAATACAATATGGCAGTTTCTGACTATTTGGACTGAAACGAAGATAATTTGTGCCTCTTGTTGTGGACCAAACCCATATTGGCAAATCAAGCCACTTTGAAAGCCATTTTATGCAAAAGATGTCCCCCATAGGCCTTGTTCAGTTGCTTCATGTGAGTACATTGCAGATAGTTTCATTCGATGTAAATATGTTTCTGAGCTATGAACACCGTGCAAAAGAGAAAGAGTTTCAGGATCTAGTTCTAATTCTAAAGATGCCAACGCTACAGGATCGACAAGAGAGAGCAAAGTCTCAAAGTGCTCAATGATACCGGTTCTAAGTTCGAGAGATGTGTATCAGAAATGAAGCAACACAACGAAGGAATCAAACAAACAATCGTCGACCCCGTATTTGAAAGCATAGTCCAAAAAGGTTGAACCTATATACACATTGTCTATGCATTCTACGATGCGGCTCGATAATGTATATTGCTCTACGTCCACAAGTGTGGTTGACATGGATTTTTTTTTGCGTTTGATTTGTTTTTTTGTTACAAAAAAGTTTTTTTCCTAAGCACAACATAGAAGGAAATACTAATGTTTATACCTTGTCCAATGGAACACGAGCAATCCAAACAAGCAACAACGAAATATCTCTCGTTCTTTGATTTTGTTTTTGTCACGAACCTGCAATGTACATAAAAGACATTATGCATTTAGTGAATATTGCAAATGGAAGTAGTCAGGAAAAGAAACTTTGTCTATACGATAAAGCAAATAGTGCAATGAAATATGAAAGAAAGAGCACACTGTAAAAAAACATTGTAAAGCATAAAGTAGTGGAAGAGTTTCACAGCTGCGAAAACCATATGAATTCAGGAAATTATGATTTGAAGCAAAGGAAATTCTAGTCAGAAAGACCGTTGTTTTCTAGCACACTACCATGCAAATGCGCAAGCCATTCTCACAAGCCAATGACACAAGGCAAGTATCCAGAATCTGCGCAGACCAAAGTCATTGATGCCAAATAAAGTACTTCATAATGAATGGTTCCTTAAATGTACTTCAGACTTCTTTGTGGCAGGTTGACAATTAATGATTTTTGGATGTACCATAAATGTGACACAAGAACATTTGCTTTGCCAGTAAGTCCGCAGCCTAATGTAAAGTTGTTAGAATTATTGTATGCTTTGGGTTTATTCAGGGTAAGGACTATTGACGCCATATAAGAATTTTTTGGGTTCATGACATGTAGAAGGTTGCAGTTTTTCTTAAAAAACTGGCCATCCTGCTCACTAACAATAGTTCATTAAACTTTAAATCTTATGCAAAAATATTACAAATGGCATACAATATAATACCAAAAATGTTGTTCTATAATCAATTGAAGTAGAAAGAGATAGGATAATAGCTACTGAGTGTTTCCTTGTTGAAGTTGGCAATTCAATATTTATTTTATGAATTGATTTTTGAATAAATATTAGTTAAATAGATCATATGAAGAGTGAATGGGAATTGCAAAGTTGTAAGGAAGGTCTGGTGCTGCTACTATTTTAATGGTAGAAAGCAATGCCATTGTGGCTTTACTATTGATGTAGCCTAGAATTTAGTAATACAAGCCCAATAAGACCCTAGGCGCCGACACATCACTCATCCTGCCGAGTGCTCACCCAAAGCACACAAAGGTACCAGTCCCTCTTTAGGGCTGTTGTTGCAGGATGTTAGCATGATGAAGACTTAACACATGCGGTTCCATTACTATTACATCATTCTACTGAGCATACCGGTGTATAGCTAAGGGAGAACAACATTAAGTATTAATCGTGATGAAATCAAGAGCATACTAGATTCGAGATACACACAGAATGAACACTTAGATTCGGCCAATATCCTCCATTATATTAAATGTAGTAAGTATACGAAGCTTCATTACAATAATGTGAGTATACGCTCATGCGCAAAAATTGAGCAACATAATCTCACTATATCTCCATGTATGCACACATCTAACTATATATATCTACAACACAGCTTTTTACTACATACTTATAAGGGTGGGGACTTTCCCTTCATCACTTATCTAATCCCAAAATAGGCCGCATGCTATTATTAGTCACACGCCATTACATAAATAGCCACACATGTAAGTGTGCTAACAATAGACTACGCGCTTAACCGACATTAGTAGATTTGTTTCAGCTCCGTCCATGCAAAGCACTTCATATATGGTCTTCCAAAATAGCCAATGCACGACACATAAGTCTCCAATCAGTTTAAGTGCTCCATAAACTATCTCCAAAAATAGATCCTTGTCGTGAAAACGGCTAAGTCCCGAACCTATTTTTGTTCCTCACGCATGATCCTTTCCAATACTTCTGCCTTTGAATGCAATCTTCTCTCCCACGCGAACCTTTCATATTTTCTTTACTAAGTGCTAGGGTCTAGCTGATCAACATCACCCCACACTAGTTACATTGCTTGCCTCAATGGTTGCTCCAAAATGCATCAAAGAATATGAATACAAGAATAGAATTTTTTGGATGACTCGAAAGAATGTTTTTAGCTGCGCAGCTTTCTTCTTCGGTCACTGGAATAATTAATTCTAGATATTCCTCTTTATATTCACCTCTAATGTCTACCCAGTCATTTAGTGTGGCCTCTAACTTCTTTGGAATATCCACTTTAATTGATTCTAACTCATCTCTTGCAATCTATCCTTTTTCATTGTACAAGACCAACACAATGCTTTGGACATTGCAGTCATCCTTCCCTCTAGAAAATCCATCTTCGCATGAATGATTTTCCCAAGCTCATCTAAAGCAGATCATTGTTTGGTTCTTGGGCTGCTCCTAGGGCCTCGTGCTTTTGTTTAACCATTGGTATTCTTTCTATGTAGCCCACTTTGTGTCATCCTTCATCACTTTTCAGACCTCATTGTTCTCCTCCGTGCTTTTTATTTTTGATGAGTTCCTCTCGAGCTTTGAGATGTTCAAGGCTTGGTCGACCTTCTTTAGTTTTTCCCACAGTGCTTGCAGCAGTCCTTCATATGATGCAATCTTCCGCATCACTGAATCCTTTTCTCACTTTGCATCTTATGTTGGATCCTTTGGCACTGGCATGCATAGAGGTTCATCTTCAAGTACTAAGTCCACTAATGTACTGACATAATATATTGCCGAAGGAAACATCTTGGGTACCCTTGGCTCTAAGTGTGGCCTAGCCTTCATGACATTGTCACCAATTTCCTCTACGATGCTGATAAATAAAACATTTTTCTTCTGAACTAAGTCTCTTTCCTACGTTAGGCATGCTATCTCCTCATCCTTAGTTTTGATCTCTTCCCTTAGCGCCCTAATTGTGGCATTTTTGTTCATATTTCTCCATGCCACCTCTGTCGAGACTTTTAACAATGCATTGCTCACTTGTTCATTTGACATAACAAAGCGGGATTTACTGTTATGTGTCTATCCTAGGTTTCTTGTTCAACCTCCTCGACATGCATGACTCCTCACACACATCAAAATATGGTTCATCCATGTGCGTGTGCATCGACCATGATAATTGCTTCCTTGTGTGCACTATTGCCATATCTTCATCCATTAATTCCCAGCCATATAACTCATTTTGTGTTAGTGTGCTCTGGAAATAGGCGCGGACAATTTTACCTGTGTCCTCAACATAACCCATGGCTAGTGGAATGTGCTCCCCACTTGTTCTTCTTGACCTAGGTTGCTTAGGAATTTGAGCTTCCAGATTTCAGATTTGTGTTTCCATGTCATGAGTAGTCTCAGTTGTTGTCTCATCTATTCCTTTTTCCTCCTCTTCTCCATCCTTCATTTCTTCATCTTTTTGTTCTTCTATGTTCCCTGGAGGTGTAGGAGAATTGGGCATGCTTTCCTCAGAATATTCCTCTTCCTCAATCAACTTTAATTTCCTTCTCCTTTTCTCGGTTGTCTCCTTCTATGGAGAGAGTCGGGGTGACTATTGCACCGTTTGAGTAACACCTTGGGTCCTTGTTCTCCTAAACACTCTCTTGAATCGGTGCTCTCCTTGGAATGCATCCAAGTCCTCCTCACCCCCTCTTGTGGTTGAGGTGGTGTAGTTACGCACTCAACTTCATCCTTATTCGTAGGATGTCTTTTACCTCTATGTTCCAAACCACCACTATCCTCATGCTCATCCTCCTCATCCTCTACTTCGATTGTCTCTGTGGGCTTAGGCATTGGAATGTTCTCCATGGTATGCTTACCCTTTGGCGGCCCTAGGAGTGCAAACTCATCTTCCACATACTTGTTGTTTTCCAGCTTTGGCTTCAGTTGGAGGTACACAAGTGTTGCTCCAATGTCCCCAACAGCCAAACTTACTGGCTTTATGCTCAACACATCTGAGATGAGCCTTTCAATATATGCATTACGTCTTGGATATACATACTTCTTCCTCAGTGTGTGGTAGTTGCAATCTACCTTTTCCACATTTAAAGTTAAGTGGCGTGCATCTGAGAACCAATGAATTGATGCTTGAAAATACCTTGTTGTGAAGGCATACGATAGTTTGCACCATGGGCTCCAAGCCCCATCCTTCATCACAAATCGCGTGATGTAAAAATGTTGGTATATGGAAAACTAGAACGCCTTACCCACCACTGATGGTAAATCCTTTGGTATGTTCCACTCTTCTTCGAACACCGCGCGGAGTCTATCGCACCACATCTCCACCCTCTACTTGAATGGTTGTTGATCAAATAAGGCACTTAGCAAAACTCACACATAGAGTCTGCGCAAAAAAATAGGATTGGATCGAAGACACGAAGGAATAGGAAGGCATCATGCGCGGAGGTGTAGATTCAGACTTTCGGGACTTAGCCGATTTTGTAGATCAATTTTATTTTCAGAGGCTCACATGCGGAACACACATAGCAATGCCTAGACTTATGCACCATGCTTTGTCTATATTTCGAGGATCATATCGAAGCACTCTTGCATGGAAGTAATCCAAGAATAGATTCATCACTCTAGTTAACTGTAAGTGATCTATAGATAGCATACTTGTATGTATGGCTATAATTATAAATGGCACGTGGCTATTATTAGTGTGTGACCTATTTTTGGCATAGTTAGTGGTGAAAGGCAAGTTCCCCACCCTATATATATTAGATGAATCACCTAGTTGATATACCGTGTTGAAGGGTTAGAGATTCATGAGTGCATGAGACTGGATAATTGTAATAGATCCATGCGCGCATGAATATTATTGTATCAAGCCTCTATATTGTTGTCATGTTTAATATATGAAGAATATTGGCTGAACCAAAGTGTCTTATATGTGTTATCATTGCATGCTATTGATTTCTTGATGATTTATACTTAAATGCATGCCTTTATAGATCTGGTTCAGTATAACTGTGTAATGATGGATTAGTTTCTAACTATATGTCCTTATCGCTTCACCATGCTACCATCCTACTACAACAACCCTAAAGAGGAACCTGGTACCTTGGTGTGCTTCAGGTGAGCACTCAACCTATCTGAGTGATGTGCTAGCATGACTAGTTTATCTAAGAATTCTAGGCCGCATCATTGGTTCCATTGCGAGACCTCTTTTCGGGCTTGTTTTTAGGATGGTTCACGATGAAGACATACTGGCTAACTATGACGAGTGTTGAAGAGTGGATTCACAATCTGGAGGAAGAATACGCGCGAAGGTTTAGCACTGGATCCAGATTTAACACACACACTTGGGTAGAACAAAATTTGTATGATAGTTTTTACGAAATTTTCTTTGTTATCTTTCCCGTATAATTGTATGAGTGGTTGATCGTTGCATATGCGTCTAAGTGGAATAAGAGGTATCGCACACTTGTTTTGACATAGGAGGAATTTCAAACACTATATGATGCTGACTTGATCTGGACTCGTGTGGTAGATACCTAGTTTCTCGGTGTTCTAAACAGCTATGTTATGGAGTATTCAATTTTGAATTATTCGTGCTCTGGAGGTAGTTAAGTTCCGAGCCTCCTAAGGTATCCTAGAGGGACGTACTTGCGAGGCATTCTGCGGTGATCAAGACACCGATGGTAATGTTGAACTTGGAAGATAAGCCCATGGCAAGTTAAAAATATCCATGCATGGGGGTAGGAACATGATTGGTGAAAGATGGCAGATCTAGCGGCAGCATGGCAAAGGGAAGAGAGGTGGCTGAAGTATGATGAGGCACGCGAGAGGAATTATAGAAGAAGCAAGAAGTTGTAGAAAGGATGGTGTTGTGGAGAGAGATGACTCGTGAAGGATTTGAGGGTCATCATGATGAAGAAGAGCTAGAGCATCAGGAACTCCCCCATCTAGGAAAGCATGACAGAGAACCCTCTTCAGCCTCACATGGAAATGCACCCAAAATATGACCTCGGGACGCAGTGCGCATCTAATCCAACATGCCGACCTAGCCCTTGTGTTTAGTTTTCTAGTATTTAGTACAATAGGTAAACAAAGTTTTCATTTAGGAAGTGAAAGAGCAGAAACAAGTCAGACAACAAGTACATCAATTGCAGCGTAGACAAATTAGTTATTATTTGGGGTACATTTTGCTCATCATCTGCATATAATATGAGCGCGCCGAATGTGGGATTCACCTCTGGAACTGGGACTACTTCACAGACTGTAGGGGTCTAGTATAGTACCACTGTTGGGACATAGGGGAGTGCATCTACGGGCCCTATTCCAACTTCAGGAGGAGGATCGGGAGGTATGGGTAGTTCTAGTTCTGGTGGTTCGGGTGGTTTTGGAGGTAGAGGAAACCAAGGAGGTTCTGGGTCGGGTGGTCAAGGCCCGCAACAACCCCAAAACATTTATATGGAGATGTCTCTTTGTCTCCCAGAGTACAGAGGTATCGAGGATGCTACTGAACATATTCATATGTGTGAAATATTGTGGCGTGTGAAAGGTATCATGGCTTCTGAGCGCAAGGCAAGTCAATTTGCTACTACGTTACAGGCACGCACGCACAATTGGTATAGGAAGTTTGATCCCAATCAAACTTGTATTGATTATGCAACATTGAAAGATGCTTTCTTAAAAGAGTTCCATATCCTAGAGTTTGAGTAGAAGAGTATAAGTGCACTTAAGGATATAAAGCAAGGCACTACTGAAAGTGTACATGAGTATGATGCCCGTTTTAAAACACTTCTATCCAAACTCTCCTATGATATACATGCAAGTCAACATGCATAATGGTTTTTCGGGGATTTATTACTCCATTTCGAAGAGCACTATCACATAAGACTTATACCGACCCACGCGAAGCATTGGAAGTAGCTCTACGCTACTGAGGCAATTGGGAGTATTGACACTGGAGTTAGTCCATTCTTGGAGGCTCAGATAGCAGCTATGGCGAAACAGTTAGAGAAATTATCAAAACTCACTCATGAGACGGCTCAGGGAATCAGGGTGTGCAGTTGTGAAGTGGAAGGCCACACCAAGGATAGTTTCCCTCACAGATCTGTACATTCATTGCTGTTAGACTGTGAGATTTTCCATTTGAATCATGATGCTAGTCACTGCCCCTTACTATAATGCACGATCAGGAAGAATGTATCCTCTTTTTGTAAAATTTGTAGGTCCACGACCCATGATACTGAAGATTGTAGATTGATTAGCCAGATCCATGATGCCATTGATATTGGGGTGCAACAAGCGAGTGTGGCTGATAGTTCTAAAGGAAAGAATGAGCATCAGGATAGGGATTATAATCAAGCGCGCTATGACAGGAATGACGGAAGATTTGAAGGAGGTTGTGGAAGAGGACGAGGATATCAAGGCGGATATGGAGGATGAGGCTAAGGCGGGGGAAGAGGTGAATTCCCTCGAGGAACTTGCTATACATGTGGCTCACCTGACCATTATAGGTGTGAATGCCCGCAGAATATTTCCTGTTCATTTTGTGGAAAGGGGCATAGTTATGAAGAGTGTCCGGACTTGTATGAGCATCTCAGTAAGTAGCACAAGCAAGAAAACAAAGGTGCAAGGATGGTTAGAATCCAACGATGCGGTAGAGAATCAGTGGATGCCCAAGTTAACACCAGAACCCGAGGCGAATGCCAAGATAACCACACAAGCCGAGGCGACACGCGCAAAAAAAGGTATGCTGAATGGTGTTTCGACAATCACTAAGGAGGAGGTTTTGCATGCTAGGTATCCAGATCCAACTCATCAAAAAGAAGTCTATCAGGAAACTATGGAGGTCCTTAGAAACCTTCAAGGTGAAATACAGTGTTTGAAAGAGTAGTCTCGGAATTTGGAGCATAAGAATACAGAAAATGCCCCGTCTAATATTGATGACATCAGAGAGGTATGTAGAATGTTGCAACATGAGAATATTATTCCTTTATTGGGAAATTGGTTGAAGAGGAATACTCCGCGTGTGGGAACTGAGACTGGAAGAAAAATACTCCATGCGAATCTTCTCCCCAATAACATTGACTACAATAAGGAGATCACTTTGAATGCTTTGTGTATGGTTGGTTGTTGAGCAATATTTTGATTGACACAGGTGTGGAAGTGAATGTACTTACATTAGATGCATGGGTATAAATGGGGAGACCTCCATTGTAGCCATCATCTAATGTATTTTTCATGGAAAATAGAACAAAAGCTACTCACATATGAGTTTTGAAGGATGCATCTTTCACTATACAAGGGGCAAAGTTCACAGGAGACTTCGAAGTGTTAGCACTTACAGAAGTAGATAGCTTCCCAGCTTTGCTTGGGCACCCTTGGTGTTATGTAAACAATGTTGATTTGAGGTTTAACAAGGGGTATATCAGCTTCGAGAATAAGGAGGAAAGGGTCATAATACCATTGACATATGGGAAATCCATACCATATGTGGAACCTTTGAGTGAAGAGGACTTGAACAAAATTTATATACGCGTTATTCGGGACCCAGAGGTCAATGAGCCATCTAAGGAAGGAATTCTTCATTAAGAAGATTCTTATTCAATTAGCGATACTACCAGTATTTCTTGTGATAATTGGGCTCATGGTACTTATGAACTGGTGGGGCGTGAAGTTAAGTGCGCGGTTTCTTGCAAAAAGGGTTTTCGCTCTGTCTGATGTATAGGTCACTCAGTACCCCGATATACTGGATCTGAAGATCTAGATGGATTCTTGCAGGCCATGGAGGCAAACTGGGCTGACCAGATTAAAAGATGAGATATGTTGTCATATACTTTACGTGGGACAACAATGCACTTTGGTGGGTGGTTCACAGGGATAATCTCTTGGAATGGGGAGAGATTGGGACCGCCTTATCAACCAGGTTTTCAAGAAGTAATGCACCTACAAAGATTTTCCCTTATCATGGTGATCAACCTATTTAGCATCATATCCAGCAGTGTGAGAGACTCTGGACAGCAGGATAGGAAGCATTACCGCCCTCACTTTGGGTGCATCGGTTTTATTCTACTCTACAAGGTTGCGCGCATGCTTGGTATGTATATGCTGAATTACATTGCGACATTGAAAATTGGCAGAATTTGACTATAGGGATGATCCAAAATTTTGACTTCTTCTCATCCACACCACCAGTGAACAAGGCTTTAAGCTTTATCAAGCGCTTAACCATGGGAGACAGTGGGAAAGCAGAAGAACTTATTTAGGAATTATTTGGTGAGACAGAGACAGGGGTGCATTTTGAGGAAGAAGTAGATGATACCATACTACTTGAGCGTGCTTCTCTAGAAAAAGACAAGGGGAAGTTAGTTTACATAATTGATGATGAGGAAGTTGAGCACTTGGAAGTTGATCATTCACATGGAGCACGTGAGGTGTTAGACAGTGTGGATGTAGATACACGTGCATATCATGAACCTATGAAGACAAAAAAGGTAAATATTGGCACAGAAGTTGAACCTAAGGAAGTGATAATTGGGGATTACTGGTCAGAGTCAGAAGTGGCAAAGATCATAGAGTTACTTTGAGACTATGAGGACTTATTCCCAAGAGGATACCATGAACTTAAAGGCATGCATAAATCACTTGGAGAAATGAAGATAAAGCTTAAGGAAGGTGCGCGCCCTATTAGGAAAAGACCTTATCGAATGAATCCCAATTTGCGAGAAAGTAAAGGAGGAAATTGACAAGATGTTGAAATTTGGGATCATTCGACCATTGGATGAGTTAGAATGGGTCAGTCCTATGGTGATAAGTATAAAAAAGGATGGTAGGATTTGAATTTGTGTTGATTATAGAGAGTTGAATGCAACATGTGTTACAGATCCTTTCCCTACACCATTCACAGAGGAAATATTAGGAGTGGCTAGGTGCGAGATATATTCATTTACAGATGGGTTCTCAGGGTATCATCAGGTTAGGATTACCCCTAAGATCAAGAAAAGACCACCTTCACTACTGAATGGGGAAGCTTTGCCTATACTTGTGATGCCCTTTGGATTGAAGAATGCACTTGATGTATTCTCAAGGATAGTGGTGCAAGCATTCAAGGATTTTATTCACAACTTCTTGCAGGTCTATCTTGATGATTGGACCATTTATGGGCTAATTAAGGATCATTGTGACAATCTGCGCTTAATGTTTGAAAGATGTAGACAATTGAGTATCTTGTTGAATATCAAGAAGTGCATCTTTGCTACTCCCTTTGGCATACTTTTAGACACATAATCTGCAAGGGTTGCTGGTCGATCCAACTAAAGTTGTGGTCATTTTAGGCTTGAAAGCACCCACCAGTCAATGATTGAGGTGCACGGTTTTTTGGGTCATACAGGTATTACAGAAGTTTATAAAAGAGTATCCGAAATTTTCCACACCCTTGAAATAATTACTCAAGGGAAAGGTACATTCAATTGGGGAGTTGCGGCGGCGCATGTTTGAGATACTAAAAAGAAAATTACTACCTCACCTATCTTGCACTTTCCTTCATGGGATAAACCTTTTCATGTTCACATGGATGCCTCTGGCACAACCATTGGTGTTGTCTTAGCTCAACCTGGAGAAGGTATAGTTGATCATCCCATTTGTTTTTCTAGTAGGAAGTTGACCCCTATGCAGATAGAATTATACCACTATAGAGCGCAAGGCTTTGTCCATGATATATGCCTTGCAAAAATTTTGACAGTATTTATTGGCCACACCTTTTGTGTTTTATACAGATCATATGGCATTGAAGTATTTGGTGAACAAGCCCATCTTACAGGGGCACATATGTAGATGGATACTCTTATTTCAAGAGTTTGACTTTACAGTTGTGGTAAAACCAGGGAAAAGTAATTCTGGACCGGATCACTTGTCTAGAGTTCAATCAGGTGAAGAAGCACAAACAATAGAAGAGACCATGCTTGATGCACAGTTGTATAGGTTACAATGCACGCCAACGGAATTAGAGGACATTGTTGTCTTCCTAAGGACAGGGATGACACCAGAAGGCATGAGGTCCTTGGAGAAAAAGCAACTTGCTATACGCGCGGCACCATTCATGTTAATCAGTGGTGACTTATACAAGTTAGGCAGAGATGAGGTGTTACGCCATTGTGTATTAGAGCATGAATGAAAGGATATAATGGAGGAAGCCCATGGTGGTATTGTAGGTGGCCACTATGCAGGTGATGCTACAATGTGAAAGATCCTACTTATTGGTTTGTGGTGGGAACGTTGTATATGGATCAGTAAGGCATGTGACCATTGTTAGCGTCTAGGTCGACCAAGAAAAAGGTATGAGATGCCTTTACAACCAATTACAAGTGTAGAACCCTTTGAGAAATGGGTGATAGACTTTTTAGGGCCTATTTCACCAGCTGCGCGTATAAGACTGGATCATGCTATATCATTACTTGTATAGATTATCTTACGAGATGGGCAGAAGCAACACCTACGTAGGACTCAGATATAAATGCACTACAACAACAAGGTTCTTATGGGAAAATGTTCTTACCATGTATGGCTGTCCTTTAAGTTTAACCAATGATAGGGGCACCCATTTTTTAAATGAGACAATCTGAATTCTGTTAGATGAGTTTATGGTTTCCCACCACAAGACTACACCCTATCACCTTAGGAAAATGGAACTACTGAGGCTTTCAACAAGATTTTGAGCCACACATTGACCAAGATTTGTGATGTGGGATAAAAAGATTGGGATGAAAAAGTATCTGTTGTTCTTTGGGCCTACTGAACAAGATATAAGAGATTGAACAAAGCCACACCATTTCAGTTGGTGTTTGACGTGGAAGTTGTTCTTCCTATAGAATTTATGTTACCTTCTTTGCACATTGCGTGCACTGGAGGTCTAGCTGATGAGAAAGCTTTGGAAGAACAAATTGAGAACATGGTTCAACTAGATGAGCATCGGGCCATAGCACGATGGAGTCAAAAATAGGAGAAAGTGCACTAGAAATCATGGCATGATAGGCATATCAGGGATAAGAAATTTGTAGTCAGACAAATGGTACTTCTTTATGACTCTAAGTTTTTGTGCGCATCTAGGGAAGCTCAAGGTGCATTGGTTGGGGCCGTATGTTATAACTCACATACTTGAGTCAGGTGCTTGCTAGTTAGAAGCAATTGACGAACACGACCGCCCTAAGCTACTTTAATGGGAGTAGGTTGAAGCCTTATTATAAATAAGTCTTCTTGGTGTTTATAATAAGGCAGTGTTTCCAGATAGATTAGGTTTCCCTTTCTACATTTCCTTAATGCGTTTCTTTCATCGTCGCTATGTTTTGTCAATTTAGTTCTTTTTTTGTGTAATAAGCGGGCTTGCGCACATGAAGCTAACTACAATATGAAGCATGTTGATGCGCAGAGGACTGCACATACCTTTAGTATGGGGTGGATTTTTGGTGACTCCCATGTATAATGCTGTGAATATTGGAAGGTATAATGCATGATGTTGAGGAAGTAAGATGCTAAAGGTGATTTACAAAGGATTGCTTCTCAAAAGTAACCAAGGATGGAGATGAATGAAGGAAAAGTATAACGCGAGGTAAGCGGCAGCCATGATAACTACTAGGAGAAGGTGCAGTGACGAGGTACTCGAGTGCTAGAGCGCGTCTTTGAAGAGAAGTCTGTGACCAGAAGGTAGGAAGGTGTGCTAGAAGGTTATAGCTGTGGCGTGAAGATGTACCGCATGGAAATGAAAAAATTGAGCAATAAATGAGAAATATTTGGTAGGTGGAGCAATTAATGCATCAAAAATTGAAAATCTATATAAGGATGGGATGTGAATTCATTTCTACCCTTGCAACTACAAGAATTTGATGAAGAGCTAAGTGTGAAGAGTTGAGTAAGCGATTCAAGGTGCGAAAAGGGTGAAACCGGGTGAAAGGCATATACGTGTATTAGAGAAGGCATATCTCGTAGGAGAAGGGTTTGAATGGTTGATATAGGGCCTTTCGTGATTACAATTTTAGAGAAGGGTTAGGGTGAATAAACCATTAAAGATTGAAGGTGTAGAAACACAACACAAAGGGAAGATAAAGGGAAACACAACAAAAAAAGAAAGAAGAAGCTTAGTGGATTCCACAATTTTTCGGATGTAGTACACGAAGAAGTAATCGAATGGGATTCCCAGGGTTTGATTTTGATTGTGCAAAATTGTCAAACAAACACAAAGGGAAGATTTAATTAAAAATTAGAAAATTTTGAAAAGTATTACTTTGCGTGGTTCATTGGACTCCTTGCGATCGTCTTATTTTTGTGATCGTTTCGGTCTTCGTTTCGTGATTTTCGGGCAAGAACTCTTCCCGCCAGGCTATAAAACGCATTAAAATACATTAAAATAATTAATTAATATTTAATTAATTAATTGCTCCTTGTTTGATTAAATTAATTTTTAAAAAATCACTTAAGGAGTATTTAATTAAATAAATATAAATTAAGGTTCATCCGACAAGTTTTAGTGCTTAGGGAAGTAGCTTTTGTTTCAATGCCGGGTTGGCATCCCAAACCCGGATTTCCACTTTCCTGGCAATTTCCTTCAAATTTCCCGCACGTGGGTTTTCCTCTGCCAATTGCCAAATCATGGATTGGCAAACGGGCATAAAATTCCCCAATTTCCCACATGGGGAAATTGGACGAGAGATACCCGACCCATTTTGCCATTCCCGTTGGCAATTGCCCGTTACTTTTCCCATTTCCCCCTGGCACTTAAGCCACTACCCGGGATGAGAGGAAGTTGAATTAATCCTCGTAACTTCCTCCATCAAACCCGGTGGAAAAAGTCAGAAGCTTCTTTTTCTTCAGAAGACATAATATTTTGTTAACATTATGCAAGAGAAACCCACGCCATTGTGAGCAAAAGAAATTAATCACAGCAAAAAGACTAAAGGCAAATACATGCGCATTGGTTGAAGGAAAAGAAAGACAAAGAGAACAGAAAATGTTAAAGAAATTTTTAAGAAGAGAAGAACTCGAAAAAAAAAGTTTTTAAAAAAAAAGAAAAAAGAAGCAGTCATTTTAAGCAATGCGCTGAAAGAACAAGTTTTAAAAGACATTTTAGAAATAACAAAAAGAGTTTATTTGCCACGCATAGGAGAAAGAGAATTTGTCACGTGGATAAAGAAAAAAGAACTGTCCATGCATTTCCAAGTAGTTTTCCACGCATTTTGAAGAGTCAACCCAGCAAGAGGAGACCACCACGCGCCTTTGTTTTAGCTTCTCACGCATTTGATTTTAAGAAATAGAAGCAGTGTCTTGAAAAAAAATAAAACAGAAAAAATGTTTAAGCGTGACTACGCGCGAGTTTAGAAGCAAGCATTCAATAGTGCGGCGCGCAGTTTGAAGCATTTGCATTGAAGGGCAGCGAGCAAGAGCATTAAAGCGCGGCAGCGGCGAAGTTTAAAAAGCAGCATACGGAGCAGTGCGCGATCCATACTCTGAGAACATCATCGATTGATCTGCGCCCAATCTTTTCTTTCTTGTTTGCATTATTATAGGTTTGCCTGTAGTTTTTAAAAATAAATAAATAAAAAAAAGCGACCCAACTGAACCGTGGGCAAGTATGTTTTAAAAAAATGAATTGTTTTTGCGACTTGTTATATTCTGCATTTTCATCGGCCTTCAGAAAGAATGCATAATATTGCATATGGATGGATCTGGGGCCCTGATAAAGCTTACAACTTAATTGCTAAAGGCTGCAACAAATGAAGGTCACGAATAGCAAAAACTCTGATACATAGCAAGCTGCGTGTTGGGTGAAGGAAAAAGATACAGTCAAAAGAAGACAAAAGAAAGAATTCATTCCCACGCTGGTCCAAAGTTTTAGTTCCACACAGCCAGAGGTAAAATACATCAAGCCAAAGCCCACACAATACAAGAAAACCACGCATTCTTTTGGAGGAGACGCCCAGCCAAGGAAGACAGCAATAGACAACCAGAGAATAAATTTGTTTTATTTGCCTAAAGCCAGAAGAAACGCCGAAGAAAGGAAACTCCATTCACGTAAATATTAAGATCGGGGATTTTAATTGTTATTGTCGGAGTTAGAATTCGAGCTTGGTCTCGATTTGTTTATTAACATACTAAAGGTTGTAATTCGAGACAATTATTATTATCATTTTTAAAATAATAATAATAATAATATATAACGGGAATATTTTTCTTACATCGACGGGGTGTTGGAGACTGAGACCCAGCCCCGTTTGCATTGTTTGGCGTGCCTGAGTCACCTTTTGATTAAATTCATAATGGCCGAAAGATCCAAATCTGCAGGGAGATCGAGGAAGCCAGTGGAAAGATCTAATAAATCTGCCCTGAAATATGAATTCCAAGGAATTATTCCTCCCAGCTCCATTAAGTCGGCGTATGACAACATCACCGATACAAATCTGGGTCACATCAACGTCTGCGATTTTGCGGCGAGTGGCGAAGGCAAAACCATTTTCTCTGATAGGCTTTACCACAGTGGCCTACCTCAAGCAGCAGCATTCCCTGTCTCGGTGCAGTGTCTGGAATTGGTGATTGCTTGTGCAGAGCATTACGATCCTGAGAGACGAGGAATTTATAAAGACAACCGCAACCTTTCCTCTTAATCACACCTGAACACATTGAGGAGTTGCTCGGGATACCTGACTTTCTGAGAATGCGAGATATCACTCGCCATGATCTGCCTCGAATTTACGGGGACGAAGAACCCCTAAGATGGAGCAAAATGGTTAACAACAATTGGCTGGTAACCAAGAGACCTCGGATTGACAGGCTCCCAAAAGAACTGTACCGCGTTGAGTTCGTGGAAGAGATTGGAGACATGATCACTCTCCTAAGTCGAGTTTTTGGTTTACCTTCTGCAAGGGTCTTCCACCCATGGATGTACCAGTTTATCTGTATCATCCTAGCCAAGGAGTTTGTGGACTGGGCCACCATCATCAGCAACACCATTCACAAGCAATTGATAGAAGTCAAAATGACTGGATGCTTCTACATGACCTCATATCTGACCTATGCGGTAGCACGAAGAAAGCTATTTTCGGGACTTGAAACGAGAGGAGTCCTGGGGTCATCAAACAACGTTTTTCACTATTACCCTCAGCTCAGCTTCAAAAATAGTTCTCACCATTTTAGAAGAGTCAATGATGCATTCACCTTCCGCGTGATCCGGAACTTGAATCGAAATACCGAGGAAAGGTTTTCCAAAGAAGCCATGAGTGTCATTTCCCAATGGGGAACCTGGTTTATACAATTTTCATCTTTTTCCTACATTCGCGTGAGTGGCTTTGCTGGGACCCCGTGGAAACTTCCCAAGTACGTCAGTGATAAGTGGGCGTTAATGGAGCTGGCGCGACAATTGTTCCAAGTTCACTTTGCTTAGTAATGATAAGCACGTCCGAGAATTCATTTCCCGATCCAAATCGGGAATACCAATGATACCCAAACTTATTCGATTGCAACTAATGGAAAAGGAGTTTGCTCTCATAACCATCCATCCATATGTGAAGAGAGCCCGATTCGATATCAATGGTTATATCAAGCGATTATGGGAGCGAAGTATCAACATAATCCTACCATGGAGGATTTCTGGGCCGCTTGCTCGGATGAACATGAGGTAAGGAGACGGGAGTACTCTCGCCTAACACTTGCTCAGATCAAGGCCTTCCACATCCGGAGTCCTCCCGATTCATTCATAACCGATGATGAGGATGTCGTCGATCCCTCGTATGATGCCATTGCCTTCACACCGTTGCCTCGAATCGACTGGACCAAAAGAGATGAATTTTCTCTCGATGGCAAGAACCAACCAATTATCGAAAGAAGCATATCTTGGTATGATAGGGAGCTTGCCAAATTTCAATCAATTCCGGATCACGTTTCAGAATCACAAAAATTGCCTATATCAGGACACCTCCATTCGACCAAGGTTTCTTCTCGATCAACCGTTACCATCGATCATACCACGACATACAAAAAAGAATGGTTGCGAAAATCCACTTGCCGAGCGGCGTGTCACGAAGAGAGAGATCGAGAGATCGAACCCCTGAAGAAGGAAAGGAGCGTGTGTCTGGATTTTCTACCTCGAGTAGAGATTCTTCCACTCACATCATTAATAGCACTCATACGCTGGTAGCAAATGATCCTCAGCCATGCTTCGAACAAACACCCACTCAAGTGCAAGTAATTCAAATATCAAATACTTCGGAGCACGTAGTTCATGAAGGGATTTCCCAAAATCTCCCGAATGATCAGGAAGTGGACATTGAGGTTGTGTCTCCTCAAATCGAGGCCGTTGATAGGATTCAAGAAGGATCTCATGATGTCAGGGATAATGAGGATATTGATTGAAGCTCCAGGATTCTATATCTTTGAGATAGTAAATGAAACTCCTTCTTGGGTTGATTCTGAAGTGAAGAAAAGGAAGAGAGTTGTCAAGCCAATCGACATTGATTTTGATGCCCTTTTCAAACTGTCGAATGACGCCATTCCTAAGAAGCCTAAGGTACTTTCTTGAATAATGGTGGATAATGATGGAAACAAGTTTGCGAGACCTTGCCATTCCACGAGTGGATAAAGAGCGTAATCTTTATGGCCTTGACCGACTATGAAGTTTCAGGACTAGGACTTGGGAGATCCACGTTAGAAAGTGACATGGCGATGGCTCGAGATTGATTGATATCGTCTTTAAAAAGATTGGAGAAATACAAGTCCCAAAATTCTCGGCTCAAGGTGAAAAGAGTCGATTGGTGGAGTATGTTCAGCATTTGATAAATCCCATATCATCCACCTTCCCAGTACCTGATGCGGTGGCTGCCCCAGATGAAGAGACTCTTAATTTGTCAAAGGAAATAAACACGTTGGGCCATGTCACTAAAACTTGGCTTTCGGAGATTCTCGTTTTGGGCCAGGGAGCGATCAAGAGCTGCGATTAAGCTTCATGAAGATATCGGTGTATATCTAGATCCAATTCTTTCTTTCAAAGAAACTTTTGTTTCTACGATATCAAATTTGGATGAGATATTGCCCAGTCTGCAGGAGATGACAAGTATGGAATCTTCAGTGTTGGCTATTGAAGGGATTCTCGAATTTGAACATCGAGGGACACGTTTCCTCTGGTGTCTACATCTCAAATCGAGAAAGACGCTTCTTGTGGATTCTATGATCCATTATGACAACATGTGCAATGAAGTTTTCACTTCACTTTCCTTGATCCAGGATTTCATAGCTGAGATTCCTTGCAACCTAGTAAATGAGCATAATCAAAGGTGTTCATCGGAGCAGGTGGAAGAACAATTTTCACGATTGTTCAAAGACATGTACACTCCTGCCAACAATTTCTCGTCGGTTTCCATGGAGCGGTGTATCAAATTGAAGAACTTGTTTGAGAATGCTCAGTCTAAAATTGTTAATTTTAATGATATGCCAAGTAGAATTCTTGAATTGCAGGTATTTTGTGAGGCTATTCTTCGGCCAAGTGAACCTCCAGAAGAAGAAAAGATGTTTGAAACTTTGGGAAGGTTTAGATCCTTTCAATTATCAAAAGCAGCAGATCCTAATTTCACCGGCGGTGTAGGAAGTTGATTTTCTTGATATCTAGCGAATTGGGAGAGTCCATTTCTCATACGTTTGAGATAGGCGGACCCCGTTTCAATGGATAAGGCACTGGTTATTATTGTATATTTTTAAAGGTGTTGTTATTTGGGAAACATTGGATATTTTAAGTAATTTCTATTTTTGGGTTGTATTTAATAAAGTTGGTTAGAAAAAGTCAAAGGTCACTTAAGTGCCTTATTTAATGATCATGTAAAACCCTAACTACTTTGTAACCAACTTTTGGGTTATAAAAGGAAGTGAGGGGCTCATTTGTAAGGTGACTTTGAGAGAGGAGAAGAAGATACTTTTGTGCAAGCTTTGTTTCAAGAAGAAACTTTGTGTTCTTTGTGAAAAACATTTTGGAGTTAATAGAATAAGAACTTTGTGTCTCATTCATTGTCTCTTGTAACATTTGGTGTTCTTATGTTCATTAGATGTTAGGTGTTTGAATCTTGCATGCAAATATTATCTTTGATCTTATTGTCAACATTAGTAATCAGTTGTTCTAGTTCACAGTGATCAAGCTCTGACTATCTACTTGCTCATGTGTGTTCCCTTTTGCATGTTCTTGTTTGGCTAACTCAAACTCCGTTTTATTTGTGTTGGTTATTCATCTTTTCTCTTTGCATATTAGGCTCTGTTTTTACCTAACTCTTGCATGTTCTTTCATTCATTCCATTCCACTCCTTTCTTTCATTTCATTCATTTCCTTCATTCACTTTTCTTCCATTGATGTTCCAAACACCCCCACATACAATTTTGAATGTACAGAGATGTAAATACAGATTTTGGTTTTCAATAAAGGCAGCCTCACCTTCATTGAGGAGGGACTTCGTTCCCAAACTCAATGTGGTTGCATGTGGCAAAGCGCGTGTCATAAGGGGTTATTTACAACATTGCCGCTTTATTGCAGAAAGTAAATAGTAGAGGAAGCATGCACAGAAAGTAAGATAAGTTTTTGTTTTGTCTTACTTTCTTTAGTATTCATGGAGATGGGAGTCTTGGATGGTCCGAAAGAAAATATATGGGAATACCCCATGAAAAAAAAGTCTAGAGTGAAAGATTAAGCAAGTATCTATGCAAGGGGTCTATGACGATGAGGTAAAGGAGAGAGGGGAGATGTGGTATGACAGTTCTCAGGCGGCTTTTAAAGAGGAGTGGCGCATACCAAAGGAGTTTCCCTCGGTATTAGGGAAGCAGTGTTGATCAAGAATTTCGCGCATTGTTACTGTCCAAGTTAATGTACCAAACTAAACACAAAAACCTTAAAAACTCAAAGGAAATCGATACACGATGGACAAGATCCAAAGATGTAACTAGATAAGGGAGCCGATGTAGATAAGATGGGCGCACACGAGCGATCCTGCACAGTAAATCCAAGAAACCCATGAGACACCGATGCTTGATAGAAAAAGACCACGTTAAAAGATATTTAGGTGGACTGCTCGAGAAGCGGGTCCGGGAAGCGATAAGCTCCCTCGGCGGATGTCAGTCCACGTTTTCAATTAAGTAAAGAAGCATACATGATAAAATATGTACGTAAAGGACTAGATTTTCTGATCAAAGTAATAAACATAATCTAAACAGCGGACAGAAAGCAACAGAAAATAGGAAACTGTGAAAACAATGTTGGATTTGTGTTACCTGAGTTCTTTTACTGTCTACAAGATGATCGGCGTCATTGCTTTCAAATCGGCATCGATCGGTTTAGATCGGCGTCGACCCGAGACACACTGCAAGAAGATTCGGGAAACGGAAAACGAAGGCAAGATCTTCAACATCTGCTAGATTTGCAGAAGCCGTAGAGATACTAGAAAGGCTCCACCTGTGCTGGATGCAGGAATAGAGTCACCAGAAAATCAATGGAGACTCGCGATGTCGATGTGGTAAGAGCAGAGTAGTAACGGTGCTCCTCTCATCCGGGCAGGATTTGCTCTCACTTGATAGATAATGATCAAACTTGATGCTCGAAACCCTCTCATTCTTTATGTCTAACTCGCAATCTGTGTCTAACTAATCGAGTTATGAGCCCCTATTTGTAATCGGCACCGACCGAGATGAAATCGGCGCCGTTCCGAAAAACCGGCGTCGACCGAGTCCCCGATCGGCGCCGATCGTGGAAACAGACTCCCAAAATGGCCAAAAGGGGAGATTTCGGAAAGATCGGAATGATCCTTTCACCTCAAATACGGAAAATATCCCATTGCTCGGTTTGGGAGGAGGAGAAATAGGGGGATATGTGAATAAGATAGATATGGGGTTGATAAGTGGTTGGGATACATGTAAAAGGTGTAATTAAATAGTTAATATTTAATTACTCATGGGTAAAACACAATGGGGTGAATTAAACTTAGGATAGGTGTTTAAATCAAAATTGACTAATACCCCAAGGGGTAGTGGTGATGTAAACGTGCCCCGAGTTACCCGAGAAGGTAAACGAATGTGAGGGACACTAAATTGAGTAACCAATTTTAGGTGTCTACAAAGAGCTCAATTTGTCATTTACCAAAGACTTTTGTATTATATGTTTTCCGATGGTGGATGGATCATGGAGCCTCTGGTGTAAACTACCATACACGTTCACAACGTGGTATTTTCAAGCTTCCGTTCATCGGTTCACTGATACAAGGAGGTTATTATTTAATGCAGACAATGTGGACTGCGAATACCACACCTTACAAAAGAAGTATGGATATCCAGGGAAGAATGATTACAATGAGAGTATTATCTCAGAGATTTTGAGTATCAAACTAGAAACACTTGCTATTGGGGATATCGGGGCCACACTCATATATCTCCAACTTAAACCAAAGATGGAAAATAATAAGTATGTAGAGAATCGAGTTCCTCCTAGGACCACCAAAGGGGAAGCATACTATGGAAAACATCCCAGCACCTAGGCCTTCTAAACCCATGCAGGATGACGAGGAAGAGGATGAAGAGCATGAGGATAGTGGTGGTTTGGTGCGCAGGAGGAAGCAACCATCTGGCGGACAGGAGGAGGAGTGCATGACGACTTCACAAGGAGAAGAAAATACTGAGGTAGCGCAGGGTGACCAAAGGTTCAGAAAGGTGTTCAAGCGCACAAGGTCGCAAGGAGAAGCCCAACAGACAACAAGGAAGTCACCGTGACTCTCACCGGTAAAGGAACCTGAGGAGAAGAAGAGAAGAAGAAAGCTCAAGCTAGATGAAGAAGTGGAAGAGTCTGAGGAGAAAGCACTTCCATCTCCAATCCATCATAGGGCAGAAGAGGAGCCTCAGAACGAGGAGGAGGAAAAACTAAACGGAGAGGAAGAAAGGGAGCAATCAGAAGCTACACAAGGCAAGGATGAGGATACAACCAATATTCCTAACCTTGATGCCGCCATTCCAAAAGGGCCAAGGTCCCGTCGGACAAGTGAGGACATAAGGGTATAAACAATGGGGTATGCAGAGGACCAGGAGATGATTGTTCGCGCTCGGTTCCAGAGCACCGTCGCGTAAAAATATTTATTCGGATGGGTGCTTATGGATGAGAACAAGGTGACATTATGAACATGAAAGCAACTTTCATGGTCGATGCATACGCATATGGATGAACCGGATTTTGATGTCTGTGAAGAATCATGTGCGTCTAGACGGTTGAAGAAGGCACTAGAAGTCCGGCACATGACAATTAAACCAACTGTTATGATGGATGAGCAGGTAAGCAATGCCTTGGTGAAAGTATCTCATTGAGGTAGCTAGAAGAAACATTGACAAATCTTCTACAATTAAAGCACTGACAGAGGAGCTAAAAGCAAAGGATGTGGAAATAGTGCGTTTAGTACAGGAGAGGGATCTGAGAAAAATGAAATATGAGACTTTTGTTAGTATGGCGGAGGAAATTGGAGATGATATACTAAAGGTATGCCTGCATTTGGAATCACAGGTACCAAAATAATTTCCTTCTGCGATGCACTACGTAAGAACAATGATAAAATTAGTATTGGAGGATGAAAAGGTGTGTATACTAGAGCAGCCCAAGGACCTAGCAGAAGAGGCAGAAAAAGCATAGGCTATAGTAGCAAGGAAGATTGCTACATATGAGGGCCTACTACAAGCACTCTGAGAGGAGCTAAAGAAAGCCGATCATGCCTTAATGATATGCACAGCTCCAGATGCACTAATAAGGGTAAAAACACTGCAGAAGACAATGAGGTGCAAAAGGCCATGAAGGATGACACACTAGGCTACACTGAATGACTAACTATGGTAAAGCAGAAGCGAGGCATTGGCCATGGCACAGGCACCACATAAAGAGAGGTTAGATGAACTTGGAAAACTCATTGCTTAGAAGATGGATGTGCTAGAAGGGATGCATACATCTATGTCAAGCATAATGCTTGTAATACAGAATGAGCAAGGAAAACTAACTCAGGATGAGCTGGAATCTATCATTGTGGATGTTCCAGAGAAAGCAGAAAAGGCATTAACGAGTGGGAGAACTTAGAAGCAGACATAAAGGAGGAGTATCTAGAGATGATACTTCAGAAAGAAACGGAGGAGCTTGAAGCCTGAATAATTCTTTGATTCTTTAATTCTTTTCTATTCTTTGTGTAAGATTCATTTAGCATTTTGTATTTCAACTATTCTTTACTCAGTTGTGGACATCACCATTGTCGGGGCAACAATGAGATTAGTGTGGGGTAATGTTGATCAGATAAAACACTTAGCATAACTCACACACAGAGTCCGTGTGGAAAAATAGGATGGGATCAAAGGTGCGAAGGAATAGGAAGGCGTTGTGCGCAGAGGTGCAGAGTCAGAATTTTAGGACTTAGCCGATTTTGTAGATCAAGTCTATTTTTAGAGGTTGGCGTGTGGAACACACAAAGCGATGCCGAGACTTGTGCACCACGCTTTGTCTATATTTTGAGGATCATATCAAAGCACTCTTGCATGGAAGTAATCCAAGAATAGATTCATCACTCTAGTTAACTGTAAGTGATCTATAGATAGCATACTTGCATGTATGGCTATAATTGTAAATGGTGTGTGGCTATTATTAGCGTGCAACCTATTTTTGGCATAGTTAGCGGTGAAGGGAAAGTTCCCCACCCTATATATATTAGATGAATCACCTAGTTGATATACCGTGTTGAAGGGTTAGAGATTCATGAGTGCATGAGACTGGATAATTGTAACAGATCCATGCGTGCATGACTATTATTGTATCAAGCCTCTGTATTGTTGTCATGTTTAATATATGAAGAATATTGGCCGAACCAAAGTGTCTTATATGTGTTATCATTGCATGCTATTGATTTCTTGATGATTTATACTTAAATGCATGCCTTTATAGATCTGAGTTCGGTATAACTATGTAATGATGGATTAGTTTCTAACTATATATCTTTATCGCTTCACCATGCTACCATCCTGCTACAACAACCCTAAAGAGGGACCTGGTACCTTGGCGTGCTTTGGGTGAGCACTCAGCCTATGCTGAGTGATGTGCTAGCATGACTAGGTGTTATCTAAGAATTCTAGGCGCATCAATGGTCCACTCATTGATCCATCACACAAGTACTTGCCAAACCTTTCCACAGGTGACTTGTGTTCTATGGGGTACTCCCAAATCTTCTCCTTTGGCCCATCAGGCACCCCAATCTCCATGAATACTAAAGACAATAATACAACGCCAAAAATTATTATGTCACCTATCTATGCTTCTTCAATGATTGTCTTTGCTATGTGATCTGCAATGTTGTAGACCACTCCTTGAGACATCTTCTTGGCGACGTGCAACCACATTGTATTTACCTGTGACCACCTTCCTTGGTCATTCAAATTTGTCACAAGATGTGCAGCTGCCTGCACTACTGGGTACTTCTTCAAGTTGTCAATGTCCACGCTGGGTGGATCGTTGGTATACCCCACTCCTTCCTCATCTCCAGGATTACAGATTTATCAGTTAAATCACTATCCAGATCCAACCTTCGTGCCCTCACCACATCCTTTGTTGAAATCAAGGCAATTGTGATTCTTACCCTCCATCCGACGAAGTAGAAGAATTCCTCATTAACTCTGCTCATTAACCACCGATACAATGGCTCATACTTTCCAAAGTATGACAGCTCATAACCGGTAGACTCCATTTTCTTGATAACTTCTCTTCAGTCATCATAAACCACCATATCCTCTACCATGTGCTTGTTTGTTTTCATGCTCAAGAGCACATCAAGCTCCTTATTATCTGAAGTTCAATGGTTGTAATCATTGATTTTGCATTGGCAGATATGGGAATCCCATTCTTGTCCCACAATCACACCCTATGGATACTGCATTTCTGAAAAATTACTCTCGGGAGCAATCTCTTCTTCCATTTCAACCTTCTTCTTCCCTTTATCTCCTATTACAGGTGCTTTCTTTGGTGCCATTTGAAACAATCTCTCTTTTCCTCCTTCTATGACCGAGCAAGTTGAAACCCTAGTTGAAATCTCCATGCCCTAGTGGAAATCATGTGCCTTGAATCATTTGCAATGTGTATTCTTCACTCAAACCCTTATCCTATGGGAATGCAAGCTTCTCCTACACACAACCCATCTCCTCATGTCTGGTTTCACACTCTTCACACCTCAACATGATTGCTCGGCTCATTTGCACTTAACCCTTTTCAAATTCTCTCAATTACAATGGTAAAAATGAACTCGCATCTCGTCCTTATATAGAATTTCAAAAAGTTAGTGCATTTATTACTCCTCCACCTACCAACAATCCTCTCATTAATTGACCATTTTCATTATTTCCGTGCGGTACATCTTCACACCCAAGCTATAACCTTCTAGCGTGCCTTCCTACCTTTCAAATTTGTAGACTTCTCTTCAAAGACGCTTCCATGCACCCGAGTACCTCATCACTGCACCTTCCACGGGTAGTCTTCCTGGCCTCTTCTTCCCTCACGTTATAGTTGTTTCTTCATTCATTTGTTTCTATCATCCCCGTATCTAGAAGCAAACTCGTTTAGATTATTTCAATTCTCCAACTTTGAATAACACCCATAATAGTTTGTTCCTTTCATGTGGATTTATTTTCAATAGTCTTGTACACGGATATCAACAACCACCACCCCACACTAAAAATATGTATAGTCCTTTGCGCATAAAAATTCTTCAAATAGTAATTAGCTTCAAGTGCGTAAACACACTTATTACACAAAACACACCAACTAAATTGAAAAAGCGTAGTGACAAAAAAGGAAGCACATTAAGGAAAATAAAGAATTGGAAACCTAATCTAAATGGAAACATTACCTTATTACAAATACCAAGAAGACTTATTTATAGTAGGGCTTCAACCTACTCCCGTTGAAGTAACCGGGTAACCGTATTCTATCAAGGGCCTCTAACTTACAAGCATCGGTTTCAAGTATGTGGGTGATAACATATGGCCCCAACCAATGTACCTTGAGTTTACCTGGATGGCACAAATATTTAGAATTTTAAAGGAGCACCATCTGTCCAGTCTTAAAATTTTTATCCCCGATGTTCCTTTCATGCCATGCTTTCTACTTGACCTTCTCTTGTTTCTAACTCCATCGTGCTATGGTTCGTCGCTCATTTAACTTGATTTACTTTTCAATCCTCTCTTCGAATGTTTGTTCATTAGATAGACCTCCAAGACACGCAATAGGAAAAAGAAGGTAACATAAATTCCATAGGAAGAACAACTTCTGCGCCAAACACTAACTAAAATGGTGTGGCTTTGTTCAACCTTTTATATGTTGTTCGATATGCCCAAAGTACTACAGATACTTTATCATCCCAATCCTTTCTTCCAACATCACAAATTTTTGTCAATTTCGGGTCAAAATTTTGTTGAAAGCCTCAATAGTTCCACTTACTTGAGGATGATAGGGTGTAGTCTTATGGTGTGCAATTGTCTAAATATACACAGTAAGAAGTTATGAATAAATTCCTTGAACGCTTGGACAACTATGCACAAAAATACAACAGGCACATTTTTCAGACCAAAAGGCATTACAGTATAGGTAAAGCTACCCCATTCAGTAGTAAACGTAGTCTTTTCCTAATCCTCCTGGGAAATCTCGAACCTGATGATACCCAAAGAACCCATATGTAAACGAATAGATTTTGCGCCCTAACTCCTTCTAGTATTTCCTCAGTGAATGGCGTAGGAAATGGATTAGTTACACATGCAACATTCAACTCCCTGTAGTCCACGCATATCCTAATCCGTCCATCCTTCTTGATACTGATCACTATTGGACTAACCCATTCTGACTCATCAAGGGACTTGATAATCCCGCACTTCATCATTTTATCAATCTCTTCTTTGAAATTTTCACGCAAATTGGAGTTCATCTTGTAGGGTCTCTTTCTTAGTGGGCATGCACCCTCTTTAAGCTTTATCTTCATCTCCTCTAGTGATTCATGCACGCCTTTAAGTTCATGTTACCCCTAAGAAATAAGTCCTGTAATCCCTTAGTAACTCTATGATTTTTGCCACTTGAGTCGACCAATAGTCTCCAATTATTGCTTCCTTAGGCTCAATATCTATTCCAATATTCACTGCTTTGTCTTCATTGGTTCATGATAGGCACATATGGTCTTATCTCAGTCTTGTCCAATACCTCACGCATCCCTATATAATGGTTTACATCCAGATTATCTACTTCTTTGTCATCCACTAAGTAGACCATTTTTCCTTTCTCTTTCTCAAGGTAAGTGTGTTGAAGTAATGTTGCATCGGCCTCTGGTTCTTCATCAAGATGCACTCCTGAGTCTTCTTTATCTAATAACTCCTGAAGGAGTTCTTTAGCCTTGGCACTATCCCCCATAGTTAAGCACTTGATAAATTTTAATGCTTCTTCCACCGGAGGCTTTGTAGAGAAGAAGTCAAATGTCTAGGCCATTCCTGTAATTAAATTATGCCAATTTCTAGTTTCTCTATGGAGTTCTGCATATACATACCAAGCACGTGTGCAGCCTTGTAACGCGGAATAAAACTTGTGTACCCATAGCGAAGGTTGTAAAGCTTCATGACCTTCTTTCCAGAGTCTCTCACACTTCTAAACATGGTGTTGAACAAGTTGATTACCATGATAAGTACATATTTGAGTAGGTGCATTGCTCCTGAGGAACCTAGTAGCAAGAGCAATCCTAATTTCATTCCACCCGGCAAGGTTATCCTTATGGGCCACCCACCAACGTGTTGTTGTTCCACTTAGTGTATATGCTACCATATTTCTTCTTTCCAGTGAGTCTATCCACTGTTCTTCCATGGTGCTCAGGAATACCATAGGATCTCCTTCTCTGGTGTAACAAGGTACCAAGTTATTACCTATCCTCTTGACATACCATGGTTTACTGCCTCTAAGAAATATGCACTTTACTTCGCGCCTTACCAACTCATACGTGCTATGAGCCCAATTATCACAATCAACACTTGTAGTATCGCTAATAGATTGTGCATCCTCCCACTGAATTAGTCCTTCTTTGGTTGGCTCAAGTATCTCTGGAACTTGGATGGCATGTACATAAATCCTATTAAGATATTCTTCACTTAAAGGCTCAACATAGGGCTCATATTTTCCATCTATTAAAGGGATAATAACTCTCTCCTCCTTTTCAAAACTGATATAGCCCTTATTGAACCAAAGATTAGCATTATTTTCATAGCACCAAGGATGCCCCAATAGAGTGGGGAAAGCTATCTCGACTCTGCCAAGCTAAAACTTCAAAGTCTCCTCTAAATTTTGCCCTTGTATGGTAATGGATGCATCTTTCAAAAATCGATGGAAGTGGCCTTAGTTCTATTAGCCATGAAAAATATATTAGAGGATAGATGTAATGGGGTCTCCCCATTAGTTCTATTAGCCATGAACAATACATTAGAGGATGGCTGCAATGGGGTATTCCCATTTGTACATATGCATCCAAGGTAAGAACATTGACTTCCATGCCTATATCAATCAAGTATATTACTCAATAACAACCCATTCACAACAACATTAAGAGTTATTTCCTTGTCATAATCTAGGCTATGGGGGTAGATTCGCATTCATAATCTACCATCCAGTCTCGAAGACTTACGCACGAAGTGTTTCCTTTTAGGTAAGAGTGGAATGATATTTTCTTGGTGCAACATTTTAAACACTTCCCTCAAGTCATCTATATCATTTTGGACCATCTCTCGATGATTTTTTCTTTTAAGTACTATATCTCACCTTGAAGATTCCTGAGAACTTCCATGGTTTCTTGATAAACCTCCTTCTGATAGTTAGGATCTGGGTACCGTGCATGAAGAACTTCCTCTTTAGTGATGATAGGATTTTGCTTTGTAATACTTCCCAGGACATGTGCCGCCTCGGTGCGGGTCATAATATTCACTTGGAGTGCCTCATATTCTCCCTAAAACTTAGGCATCCATTGATTTTCAACAATGCGTTGTATCCTAACCATCCCTACACCTTTGTTTTTTGTTTATGTTGCTTACTCAGATGCTCATATAAGTCCGGGCACTCCTCATAGCTATGGTTCTTTCCACATAAAGAACATGTAATATTCTCAGGGAAATTCATGCCTATAGTAGTCGGAGATCCGCATGTATAACATGTTCTGCGAGGGCATTCACTTCTTCCACCACCACGGCCTTGTCCTCTAAATCCACCGCGGTATCCTCGACCTATGCCATGACCGCCTTCAAAACGCCCTTCATTCTGGTCATAGCGTGCCTGATTTTGATCCCGGTCCTAATGCTCGTTCTTTCCCTTATAGTTATTTGAAACTCCTGTTTATTATACACTAATATCTTTAGCATCATGGATATTTCCAATCAGTGGCATGCGAGTCTTAGTGTCATGAGTCGTGGACCTATAGATTTTATAGGAGCTTGAAACGTTCTTCCTTATCCCATGTTGTAATAATGGGAAATGGTTAGCATCATAGTTTAAATGGCATATTTCACAATCTATCAACAATGAGCATACTATTCTGTGAGGACAACTATCCTTTGTGTGACCTTCTACTTAAAAATTTGTGCACCAAATCCTGTGCGAGTCTCATGTGCTGGATTTCTGATAGTTTCTCCAACTGTTTTTCCATAGCTGCTATTTGTGCTTCTAAAAATGGGCTCACCCCAGTATCTATGCTTCCAACTACCTCAGCGTGCAAGGTTGCTTCAAGTGCTTCACGTAGATCAATGTATGTCTTATGTGATAATGCCCTCCTAAAAGGGGTAATCAAGCCCCCAATGAACCATTGTGCATGTTGGCTTACGTGTATGTCATAAGAAAGATTTGATAACAACGTTTTAAACCATGCATCATACTCTCTAACACTTTTAGTAGTGCCTTGCTTAATATCCTTGAGCACACTTATACTCTTTTGCTCAAACTTAGGGATATGAAACTCTTTAAGGAATGCATCCTTTAAAGTCTGTATAATCTACACAAGTCTGATCAGGGTCAAACTTTCTATACCAGTTGTGTGCATGCCCTTATAACGTTGTAGTAAATTGGATTGCCATACGCTCAGAAGCCGTGATTCCTTTTGCACACCACAATATTTCACACATATACACATGTTCAATAGCATCTTCTATGCCCCTATACTCTGGAAGACAAAGAGACATTTCCATGTAAATATTATGGGGTTGGTGTGGACCTTGCCCACCTGATCCAGAACTCTCCTATGTTTCCCTACCCCCGTAACCTCCGGATCTGCCTGAACCGTGAGCTACCCATGCCTCTTGATCCCAAACCTATACTTTGGGTAAGATAAGAAGATGTACTTCCCTACATCCCAATAGTAGAAGCCGAATTGTACCATACCATAACGATGCGGCGTTACTACTCTCAAAAGTTAATCCAAAATTGGCGTGCTTGTATTCTGTGCTGATGATACACCCAAAAGGTACTCCCATATAACAACGAATCCATTTGTGTTTCCATCTTTATGCCTCTTATAAGACTCACTCCTACTCTCCCACTGCTTAAACTAGCTTGTTGACTACTTGTTGTACTAGATGCTAGAAATCCAAACGCAAGGGAAATGTTTCAAGTGGATTCAAATACACACCCATGGCCTGTAGTAGTCTCCGGTATGCTTCCGCGTGAGGATGAGGAAGGATCCCCTGTCATGCTTTCCAAGATGGGGCATTTCCTAATGCTCTGGCTCCACATCTTCTACGTGAACTTCAAATCCTTCACGAGGCATCTCTCTCCTCAACGCCATACTTTCTGCAATGTTACGTTGCTTCTCTATCTCTCTCTCGCTCACCTCATTATACTTAAGCCACCTTTCCTCTCTCTACCTTTCTACCGCTAGGTCTGCCATCCTTCACCAATCCTGCTCCTGCCCCCACACGTTGTGGGGTTTAGTTAGCCATCGGTTTATTCTCCAGTTTCAAAGTTACCATTAGGATCTTGATTGCCAGTGGAATGCCTTGCAGATAAATTCCCCTTGGATATCGTAAAAACTGGAATTCATCTACCTCTGGACACGAATAAGTGGAAATTGAGTATTCCAAGATATAATTGTTCAAAACACCATGGAACCACGTATCCATAGCTCGAGTCCAAATCAAATCAGCATCATAAAGGGCCTGGAATTCTTCATGCGTCTAGACAAGTGTGCGATACCTCCAATTCCTCTTAGATGCATAAGAAATCAGCCACTCGTACAATTCTACTGGAAAGATAGCAAAAAATCTCTCATATAAATTGTCATACATATTCTGTTCCACCCATATGCGTGTGTTAAACTCGATCCAGTGCTAAAACGCTGTGTGTATTCTTATTCCAGATCATGTATCCACTCTTCAACACTTGCTAAGGTTAACTGATATGTCTTCATCACGAACCATCTTGAAAACAACTGAAAAAGAGGTCTCGCAATGGAACCAATGATGCAGCCTAGAATTTAGTAATACAAGCCTAATAAGAGCCTAGACGCGATGTCACATCACTAAGCCCAGACTGAGTGCTCACACGAAGCATGCAAAGGTACCAGGTCCCTCTTTAGGGCTGTTGTTGCAGGATGTTAGCATGATGATGCCTTAACACATACAGTTCCATTACTATTACATCATTCTACAGAGCATACCAGATCTATACCTAAGGGAGAACAAAATTAAGTATTAACCATGATGAAATCAAGAACATACTAGATTCAGATACACACAAAACTAACACTTAGATTCAGCCAATATCCTCCATTATATTAAATGCAGTAAGTACACATAAGCTTCATTACAATAACAATAGCATACGCTCATGCGCGTAATAGATTTAGCAGCATAATCTCACTATATCTCCATGTATGCATATATATCTACTACACATTTTACTACATACTTATAAGGGTGGGGACTTGCCCTTCACCACTTATCTAATCCCAAAATAGGTCACATGTTATTATTAGCCATGCGTCGTTACAAAAATAGCCACACATGCAAGTGTGCTAACAATAGACTACTGTTAGTTAACTGACAGTAGTAGATCTATTTCTAGCCTATGTCCATGCAAAGCGCTTCATATCTGGTCCTCCAAAAATAGCCAATGCGTGACGCACAAGTCTCCAATCGGTTTGAGTGCTCCGCATGCTATCTCCAAAAATAGATCCTTGTCGTGAAAATGGCTAAGTCCCGGCTATTTCTATTCCTCGCGCGCATCCTTTCTGATACTTCCATTCCTTTGAATGCGCTCTACTCTCCCGCGTGAACCTTCTGTATTTTCTTTACTAAGTGCCGAGTGGTCCTGACCGATCAAGAACTATTTTTTCTAGCTATAAAGAAAAAGTGTCTAAGTTTGGTAGGGAAATTGTCTCCCTCTCTTCAACAACGATTAAAAATTTAAAATGCGGTTGTCATAATGGATTAACCGAGAATAATCAATTTTTTTGTTCAATCATTTTATGCTAATGATACTGATGCTATTTGATAACAACATTCCGTACGCCTCTCCACCCTACCCACTTTGAAAATCAATACCCAAATGCAACCTTTGCTATTTAACACATGGTGGACCTTATTAAAAGAGAAGTTTCTTTTTGCTTTTGAGTACTGCAGACTGAAATTGTATACCATTAGCATTCCCTAGAGTAGTAAGGGCACTTGCTAGGATATAGCACATGTTGAAAAGCAGAAGCGAGCCTGTTGAAATAGGGGACCATATGTGAAAGATCTCACACTTCGTCAAAGGGTGGTGTGTTAAATCAATGTACGTCAAATCAGGTTTTGTTACAATTCCTTTTTGCAACCCTAGGGTCCCAACAATCAGCCATGTATCATGATGAAATCTGTAACTGTGCATGGAAATAAAAAAATTATTACAAAAATTTATCTCTAATTTTTAAATCTATTCTATGTTAGTTGATGGCAAAGAATTGCAATTTAAAATGGAGGACCTTAAATGGTCCATGAGTTGCTATTTCCTGGTTGTTAGAGTATCAAAAAATATTCTATTGTTTAAATGTGAATGAGTTCAATGTCACTATTTATAATATTAAATAAGTTTACATCTAAATAAATTTGGGCAGAAATCTGTACATGTAACTAGCATTTTGTGACACATGCGACAAGGTGACTGCTGGAATCTGTTAATTTTTTCAGAGAAAAAATACCCTATACCAAAAGACAATATTGTTTTATCAGGGAAAATACCCTGCACCCTCCAATACAGTATTGCAGCCAGTTAAAAAAATGCACAATCAACGATCTCTGCAATGAGGGGCAAGGTTCTCACTTCTGTTTGCAGTTCTCGGGTTCTACTTTTCATGTCTTTGTCTCCGTATGAGCCGAGCTTTAGTTGGGTATAAGATAAAATATCGTATGCAATTAGTTGAATGTAAGACACATATACTTCAAGCTGAGGAAAAAATCAATAAAGGTTTTCTTATTACTCAATGCTCATATTTACTTAATCATCTGCATTTTGTTGGGTAAAAGATAAAATATCCTACGCAATTAGTTGAATGTAAGACACATATACTTGACAATTAGTTGTATCCAGGATAAAGTATTTCCCTTACTTGCCTATAATGTTGGAACAGGTGATTGATGACCTGTCAATGCTCCAAAACACAATGTTCAATTAGGTCCTATCAAGGAAGCATCTTCTGTGGGCCTTCTTGAACATGCAAGCCCAAGAAAAAATCAAGAATGGTGTATAACGAGGGCTATTTCTAGTAAATCCAAGCCTGTTTGCAATAGAATCTCTGTATCCTGATACCAATCACAATCTGTTGTTATATGAGGTTTTAGAAAGGTTTTTAGTGCTTCAAATAAGTTTCCATTGGATTCTTATTGATAAGGTTCTGCTTTGTCTACACCCAAATAATAACTAAATAACAGAGCATATTTTTTGAAGACCGTTCTTTCAACGTACTACAAAGGGTGTGGAATAGAGTTAAGTTTTTTAGGGTGCAGAACATTGTTTTTAAATTTTATTTTGCAAAAGCTACTAGCAGAACATTGTTGCACACAAGAACAAACTTATCAGATGCATTTTTTCAAACAGTTCACGTACCTTCTATATGCTTCAACATTTAGCATATATATGTACGAAATATCATATTGATACAACATTTAGCATATATAGATTATAAACATAATATGAAAAATTTCATATTGATACATCATATCATGTGAGGAAATCACGTCAGAATTAGATTACAAAATAGCTACAAAATTTATTCAATAATATGTTTTTGCATCAATGTGTAGACATCTTAGCTGGAGCTTTCTAGCCGAGGTGCAGTTCAATCTGGTTGGTTTCCTTCTATGCAGAAAGGCTGAATTAAACTTTACAAGGAGACAATAGTAGAGATATGTTCTCTGTGAACTCAGTTTGCATCTGACGGTATGTAAATCCTGAATGGAAAGTTTGTTCCAGCCAAGGTTTTTGCAAAGCTATAAGACAAAGTCCTTGCAATCCAAATGGGGATAGAAAGAGGTTTTTTGAACCAAGTTTGTAGTATGTGGAAGACTTTACAAGGAGACAATAGTAGACTTAACAAAGCTGGCCTGCTCGCTCCTTGGCAAGTGAATGATGAAGTTCTGTAAATCATATCGCAAAAACTTTCCGTATAGAACTGTGCTTATATTTTTGACATAAAAAGAGGTCTGGTTAGACATTCTATTTTGGTGGTTTTCAATAGTGATACACCTTGCTAATGAAGAGGGAACACAATTAGTATAGTATAGGAAAATACACGGGATTCCAGTGTTAGAGGTTAGAGGTTATGGACAGATGAGATGCCTTTTAATGTCCTTTAGGCGAAATTTCTATGTAGGTCCTATCCAAATGTATTTACAGGTTTAGAAGACTGCTTCTATGGTGTCGATTTTTAAAAAGAAAATACAAACCTGTCTGGTTGTCTCGATTTTGAACAGTGTGCACCTATGACTGCAAAAATCTCTGTAACTGAACCTGATCTCATGGGAGGGAAAATCCGTGGATGTGTTGGGAAAATCTGTGGATGTGTTGTGCTAAATTCTTTGTGGGAGGGTTTCTGCTTGAAACTTTCATTTTTTTCAGGAAAAAAACACCCTATAAAAAAAGACAACATTATTTTATCACGAAAAATAGCCTACACAGTCTAACACAGCAACACAGAAAGTTTAAAAATGCACAGTCAGTGATCTCTGTGATGAATGTCAAGGTTGCGACTTAGTAAAGCAAAATCATGAAATATTACAGTAAATAATATTCACTACAATTCTTTGTAAGCATTTTTTCATGCAAAAGCAATGCCAAAAGAGTCTCACCTTCCTGTTCTTCACACTGGTTCATCTCTGGGCAATCACGAAAATGTGACGGGAAGAAGACACTCTCGAACCATCAAATATTTCCACCCTCGAGCCACACAAAAGCAACTAACCCTTCATAGTCTACAGTGAATGCATTGAATGGGTCACAGTAAATGCATTCACTCCGTGAGAGGACCTCCCCTTTTCTCCATGCAAAGCACAAAGAAAATGCATTAAATGCATGACAATAAATGAATTCAATGCATAACAGGACCTCCCCTTTTCCCCTCAGTGGCAAATAAAGGGAGCTACCAATAGAAACTTGTCAAAATTAAAAATCAAAGCTTCAAACTTTAGTGTAGCAACATTTAAAAACAAATGGCACAATGTTATTGGAAGCAATGCAAATATGTAATTGCTAATGTGAAAACAATATCCTTGCCTTCGGCAGGATAATAATAAAAAATAAGGTATAGGTGTCTCGTGTCCATAATGTGTTTTAAATATTTACTTTACTAAGGACTCTTTTTAGTAGTCATTAGTTTAAAACTGTTTTTTTTATAAATGATCAATTCGGGTCTTTTCATTAGTCTAGGTTCAAAAGAGTCTCCATATTCGCAATAAAGTGTTCATGTTATTTTCCGTCACTTTGTATATGAAATTTTATCAACATCAACTTGTCAAAAATAGTCGATGTAGGATATTTTCTTGTTAGTATCAAAATATTATTGTAAAATTCAAGTTTAGATTCAATTTAAGTGTTGCATCGTCTTGTCAAAAAATTAAGTGTTGTCCTCTCAAATTTAAGTCAAAAATTGAAGTCGTCATTTTGAGTTAATATAATTTTTGAGTCGTATAGGTGATTTTAGGTTTTATTTTTAATAGTCATTTTGTAATGGTCATATGGTGGTGTCAAAATGTTTGGAAAATAAAAAAATTGCCTTACGGACATATTTTCGGTGTTACCCAACGTATTGGCAACCATTGAGCCTCAATTCAAAATCCGCTCAGTTAGCAACATGACACTGGAGGATGGAGGTACATGAGAATGGAGGACATACAACATCCTCTTGTTAGTCACCACCGACGAGGCCGTGAATACTGATTTGGTGACATATGTATGTGTGAATGTGTTTTCTTTCAGCGTGGTGAGTTTTGATTTCATTTTTTTTCGAATAATGTGTTATCAAACTTCACATTGTGGGGGGAGGGATGACACAATGTTTCAGTTTGAGTTGATTGATATGTATGGATTCCAAAGTAATCTCTTGAAGGTGAAGACATGATGATAGCTGAAGTAGTACTACACATCGTGATATGGTTTGGGGTAAACCATTTGAAAACCTCTTTTGTCTCGGTTTTTGGTCAACCGATAGAAAACCATATCTCTATCTTGGTTTGTGATAATCCAATAGAAAATCACACAACTCTCGGTTCTGGTTATCCGATAGAAAACCATCTTTGTCTTGGTTTGTGATCAACCAATGGAAAATCACACCATCACGAAATTAGGTGCAGTGCAAAATGGATGTTTTCCCATGTTCGCACTAAGGGGGAATGTTAGGAAATTATTTATTAGTGATCACATTATATGAGCTACTCGTATTTATTGTGTGTTAAATAAAACCTACTAGGTTGTCAGCTTGTGTTACCTAGGTAAGTGGGTAATTTGTTACACCCGTATATTTGTTAAACGAGTCATTTGTTATATTCTTCCTATTTACTAGGAAGATATTTTGTTCTTGTAATGGTTATATAATAGAGAAATTATTTTTGTAATATATATGAATATTATATTGTGTGTCTAAAATGCTTTTAGTTTGATCCAAATCAATATGTTGTTTTAGTGTTGCATAGATGTAATGGATGTATTGGGTCTCGTCCATGTCTAGTTCTTCAAGGAATGTTTCAAATCAAATCGAGCTTTCATAATGGTTTCTTTCAAGAGAGGGGAAAATACTATCAACATTTGCAATAACAATTGGGTGAGGATCTTTACAAGGTTCAAGGATTTTTGTTTTTTTCATTGGTGGAAGAGGAAAATTGTATCTACACTTTGTTTTGTGTTTATTTTCACAAATCTTTGTATGATGATGTTGATGTAATTTTGAGATGTGTGAAGGGAATGGTTCAATGTTACATGTTATGTGTTTGTCTACAAAGTTCTTAATTTGTAGATTGTCATTGTCTCCATAGACTGGTGCATTTTTAATTCATAGAAACAAATGACTATGTGTGTTGCTTTTGTTTTGGAACTCAAGAACCCAAGAGTAGTCCATTATCTCTCCAAAAGGTTTTGTCTACACAAAGTAGTCACTTTAATGCATTTAATCTTTGTTTGTAGTAATGTGTGCATGTGACTAGGTCTTTTTTCAAAAGAAAAATTTCATCATGTAAATAAGACAATTGTGGCTTATAGAAGGAAACATCCGGCTATAATTTTTGTAAAGCTTTGTAAGGGTTGTAGTAAGCGATTGTGAATAATGTTCGCACTAGAGAATGTGGCAAAAATTGGAGGTCCCAATTTTTGAATCATAACGAACACATTTTTTCGTGTTTGTTGCAAATTGTCTCATGGAGATTTGATTTTTTTAAAATAAATGTAACCAATATCATATTTTAAAAGACTTTATAAGTCGTTTATATTTGACATCTTTTGCAATAAGTGTTTGACCTTTCCTAATAAGCACCTACATGGACTGACTAACTTATTGAACCAATATTTTCATTGCTTTAAAGAAGATATTAGTAAGGGGATAAGAAAATTTGCGGTTCGAATTTAGTAACTCTCATTGCACTAATTTTTGATATGAAAATATTTGTAAGGTTAATGGAGTTTGAGGTTCACCTAAAAACAATGTGGGAAAATTCATTTCTTCGAATATTTATCTTGGAAGATATCGAGTGGTTTAAACCCTTTAGCAAGAGAAACTTTTATTATTTTATTTTGAAGAGTATGTATGGTTACGGGATTGTTAAATTCATATATCAGAGTGTCACATGTAATATCATCTTCATTGTAATCATTTGAAGAATCACTATCAAGGGTGATAAATATGCTTTCTTCATCCGTGTTTTGAGAAATCTGAGGCTCTAAAGCAAGGAAATGTGCCCATCCATGGTTAAGTTTTACATTTTGCATTTGGTAGAGTGTGGTTTTACATAATTCTTGAAGTGTTTTCATGGTGATGTTGATACGCACGTTGCTTGATGTATAAGGGTTTTTATATTTAAGGTGACATTTAAGCGCAATGGAAATTGTTTTTATTTTTAAACAGATTGGGCAATCTAGTTTGCATAATATCGATATTTGTTGGTTTATTTATGATTGCTCCTTTCAAGGAAATTAAGGACATTTGTAGGATTGATGTCAATGAGAATTGATACATGTAGAAAACAATAGGCATAAGAATATGTTCAAGGCATGCATAATTTGGAAATGCATCACTAGTTACAAACCAAAAAAAGGATGACATATTGACATTTTTGGGGTGGAATTTTACAAGAAGTCAATGAAATTTTTTTTTTTTTTTACTGTATTCAATAATTGTTATCATATTGAAATTGAAATAGAGATGCTTACAAATCCAACATTCATTAATTGGTGTGTCTTTTTCTCGAGAGTTAAACAAGGAGATGTATCATGAAGATTACATTGTGTAATGTCCACATTCATGCATTATGCACTTTACATGGTTAAGAGAGGAAGAGGTAATTGTTTTATTTTTTTTTCCCGAGGGATTTTAGATCGAATTCAAAGAAATTATTAATGGTTTAGGCAATGTTTGTTTTTCTTTGAATTTTGGTTTTATTCATGTTTTTTTCCCGCCAAGCATAATGAGGTTTCTCTAATTGATTTTTTCATGTTTCAAGGCTTATATGTGAAGGTAAAAATGAATGCATACCTTGTGTAGTAGGCAAATAGATTGTGTGGAGAAGAGAACTCTTTTTAGGAAAGGCTTGATAATGAAATTTATCTTACGCTTGTTGAAAGTGGATCATGTTATATGTTACATAATAAATTTAATGATCAACATATATTTTTGAAATATGCAATGGGTTTGGTTGCCACAATTGTATTTTTGTATAAAATATTATCGACAACCATTGCAAAAGAAAATTCATCTTCTTTTGTTGTGCAAGGACGGTATTCCATGGTCATGTTTATTACAATCCCTTCCCAGTTTGCAATGCCTGGGATGTTTTCTAAAGAATTATGGTGAAGCCAATTAGAGAGGAAATTATTTGATTTCTCACATCCACGAAGATAGGAGCTGCAAAACGATTGTGAAGCCTAGTAAAAAACATTGTACATCAAATGTATTGTTAGAAAGTAGACAAATAGAACCAAACAAGCTATCGATGCAATTGTCATTGTGGTCTCGTAAATGGGACATGCCAAATTTGTCAACTTCATTTAATATATCAATCCAATAATGCTCACTAGATATGGAAGAGAAAGATAATTGATCGTGAGGAATGGTTTATAGTATCGTTGTCATTGTTTTTCCATAACAATGGCTAATAATGACCAGAAAGGGGTGTGAATCATGGAATAAAATACAACATGGAAGGGTATGGGACGATGCATTAAATTGGAGATAATTGTTGGACCTAATTGCTGACCATATCCATATTGATATGTCAATCCACTTAGATAATAATTTTATGCAAAAAACGTCACCCCATAAGTCAAGATCCTCTTCGTGGTCACTAGTAATTGTGGATAATTTCATTTAACGAAAATAGATTTGGGGATCATGTATTCCGTGTAAATTTTCAAGAGTCTCTAATCCAATTCTAGTTCTATAGATCCCATGCGCCATGGACCCCTTTATCTAAGCAATCTAGAAAGTGGTTTATAATGCCAACTCTTATTTCAATGGAAGCATATCAAAAATGTAGCAAAACAACAAAGGCATCAAATAAGCAATCTCTAACATTATATTTAAATGTATGGTCTTTGCAGAGATTAAATTGTGATAAAATAATCTCAATAGAAGGATATGTATGAGTATTGTATGTGTAGTCGTCTACATCAATAGGGTTATGGATGAGAGTATTTTTGCTTGGCTATCTTGCTTTTTATTGAAATGTATAGAAAAACAGATAACTGTAGTTGAATGTAAATATCTTCAAAAATGAATCTTCGATTGAATATACAATGTATAGTCATCAAATATCATTATTTCAATATACAAGGAAAAGTATCATATCTCGAACTAGAGCATAAAAGCAAACAGAACATGTAGAACATTGGTGCACTTTTATAGAAAGGAAAACTAAAAATGTATCATCATACTTCCTTTTTTATAATCAATTATATGAATTTATTTTAGTTAAATAAGCAATAACATTTAAAAAATGTTTGACCATGCTTGTCTTTCCAAAAACCATTTTTTATTTGACTCACGTCATTTTTTAGAGGCAATTATAAACATTTATTCCAGTTATGTAAATAATAACATTTATAAAAATGTTCGACCATGCTTGTCTTTCCAAAAACCATTTTTATTTGACTCGTGCTTAATTATAGTTTATTGGTCAATGATGTTATCCAACCTCTAATCAATTAGCAAAGTGTTCTGTTTAATTATCTAGTCAATCTTTAAAAACACATAAACTAAGCAATTATGTTTCTCTCAAGATATAGGTCCATTTTGTTATAATGGGCTACAGTTGGAAGGATTCAACACTCTGGCTACTTAAAAGGTGATCTCTTTACACATCTATTGAGTATATCAGAAATTATACAAATGATATATATTTTAAACTAATAAATTAACACTATATTGCTAGAGAAGATTCCAAGATATTTTAAGTACCATCACATAACCAAGACATAAACGTTCACTACAAAAGACATTCCCACCTTGTGTTTCATTTAGATGCACAACCTTGTACTCAATTTTACAAAGGAAAGATGTGGATTCCTCAATGAGCAATGAAGGATATGATCCTTCCGAGGAAGACATCTATGATTTTATTAATAAGCTACAAAAAATGTTTGATAGTCACTTAGAGGGAGGATGAATACGTTTTCTGAAGAACAATAGCAGCAGAATAATATGAGCTCTAACTATGAAAAACTATTAGGTGTTTAATAATGCCAAAGGAAAAACATTTCATAAGACCTTTCTTTAAAGATATAAAGCTCACGAATTAGTTATGCAAGAGGAATTGGTTAAGCAAATGGAAAAACTTGAATCATTATTTAAAATTGGTGTAGACCACATTCAAATAGAAAAATTTGAAGCTTTTGAATGTAAACATTATCAGTGGTATTCTCTAATGCTAGATGCATGTTCGTAGCTCACCTAATACTTATATAAAGCCAGGGTGATACTTTCTAAAATTCTTAATTTTTCTATATCAATTTTGAAATCTATCAAATTTATATTTTTACAAGATTATTTCAATGTTTAATTTTTTTGACTAGCCAAAGGTGGTGACATGATGAACTAGATAAGTAAATTTAAATATATGTTTCACTCATTAGAAATCACTTTCATGTAAATATGGCTCTCATAATGATGAATGCCGACTTGTAGGGTGAATATGTAAGATTAAAATGGAGGATTTGTAAAGCATCGAAATAGGACAAGTTCCAACAAATTTGCTTTCTCATGATAGTGTTGAATGTTTTGTGTGTAGAAGCTCGATATTAGAAATGAATCGAGTATAGTGCAGGTGATAACAAGATTATAAATTCAAAATTCATAGTTTTGATGGTTACAATCGATATACATCTTCTAATAGTACGATACTTGATGAAACTGTATATTTATAGGTTATTCATGAAAATAAAGGGGTTCAAGGAGAGGAAGGAGATGCTCTACCCCATCTAATATATGTTGCAGAAAAAAGGCCCTAAGGTTCTCTATCATTATAAAGTTGGTGCCATGAATGTCATGGTAATTTGACTTTCGTTATCTTTTTTCCACAAGTTTCAATGACAAGGCTTGTGCATAACACCCGAAAAGATTTAATTCAGTGAACTAAAGCGATATGAATATGTATTAAATCTACCGGTAGTGAACCAAAGAGCCACATGAATATGTAATATATAATTTCATTTGTTACTATTTTTGATTGCATTTGAGTATATATAATATTAAAACATTAGCTTTTATGTGTTGGGATTTTTAGGCAAGAGTATCAATAGTGATGACCAATGCTCCTTTCACACTTAATCGTGATATGCATGTGAACAATTGGAGAGTCATAAAACATGTTATGTGCTTCTTCCTTCACTTGTAAATATGAAAGAGAGTGGTTTTGTGTAATTTTCTCAATTATTCCATGGAGGTCTCAAGGATGATCCCTTTGGAAATCAGGTTGAAAGTACTAGTCAAAGTAAGAGATAATTTCAAAAGTTCTAAACTGGTTAGGTAGGTTTCTATAGATGATGAATTAAGATCACAAAAAAAGACATGTAAACCATGGAAAAGGTAGAGTAATCACCTTATAGATCAGTCCCCCATAAAAAGATATTGGTCCTATAAATACTTCTAATACTATCCTAAATGAGGTCACCTTGAATAGGTAATAAAAACCACTTGAAGGGTAGTTTAATTTAATTAATGCAATGGTAGAAGTGTGCAAGGGAGTAAGAATAAGATAATAGTATATTTTAAGAGCCATTGTAACTAAAATAAACCTTGAAGATACTTTATGATACAATTTTACTTAAGTATTATAATGTCTATTTGTTTATCTTAAGCATGGTTCCCGATTTTGTGTCCCCTTGTTCTTATGAGGCTTTGAGAAATACTTTTGGATAATCATCTCTCCTTGGAGTAGCGGATCAGATCGACTATGTCAACCGGAACTCGATGCAATAACTATGCTCCTCCTTCGCTAGCTACACAAGAGGCCTTAAAAATTGCTAGTTGTAGCTTTGAAACCAACACTTTGCACTGGGGTAAAATGGTGTAATCAATATCCTCTCTACACCTAATATTTTTTCCATCCCATCGGAGGATCATCTATAGGAATGTGCTTGGTTTTTTCATTAATTACAACTTTAAAACTACTAATAGTAGAAGTAGTATTCTAAAGGGTACTATGAAAAAGAGGTTTGAATATTAAAGAAGGATGTGAATGAATGTGATTTTGGATATGATTTAATAAGGATGTGAACAAATGTGATACTAATCAAAGTAGGTTAAATTTTGCTAAACATGCTCACTTGTTGTGATGTATTGTAGGTGGGATGGATGTATGGATCTACTGTTGAGGATATTATGACTGGGCTAAAAATTCATAGTCTAGGATGGCATTCTATTGGTTTCAATCCCAATAGAAACCAATATTACAAGCATTAAAACTTAGCCTGTAGTTCATATTCCTGTTGGCGGTCAACAACTTCAATTTTCTCTTATCGGTTGGATGTATTTTAATCCCCTGACCACCAATTGCAACATTCCATGGAGTCATTGGTGGAAATAATATGATGTCGATTGGTTGCGATTCCCCTTTGATCCATGTTGTCAGTCAATTACACTGTTCCATGCTACCGGCTAGTAGCATCCATATTACTGACACCACTCACCAACTCGTCGTCTTGCTCTGCTGCCAAGTCATGCATCCATCCCCATGCTACCGATTGGTAGCATTTGTACATGTTACCGGCCGTTCACATATTATTCTCCGTCATGTGACCATCATCTTCATCGTGTATATGACATCGGCTAGTTACATGATTTCACTTTCATTCATGTTTTCGGTTGGTCACATTGTTCCATACTACCAACCGATAGCATCCATATCGGCCGACACTACTCATCAACTCGCCATCTTGCTCCGTTGCCAAGTGGTGCATCCATCCCCATGCTACTAGTCAGTAGCATCCATACTTGTTCTTGATGGTCACATATCCTTCTCATCATGCGACCCATCATTTTCATCGTCTTTGCTGAATCTAGTAGCATTGTTATATGCTACTAGATCCTTTTTAAGCACGATCCCATGGGCCCTTTGTCATTTTGATTGACGCACCCGCCTCGTGTCCCCGCTTTATTGGCGAGATAGCTTCTCTGTTCCGTAGTAGTCACAAAATCATGCACTTTAGACATTTATTTATCCCAGTCTCATACTACTATTTAGAAGGTTCTCAAGGGAAGAAAGTATTAATTAACCCCCATCCTTTTGTCCATCTTATTTATTTTATTTCATATTTTACAACCTATTACACCTATTTACCCAGTCATTTTGGAATATCCGTGTCATCTTAACCCTAATTGGGGCACACATGGGTGCTCTAGTCTCTTTTCCACTTTCCCACCAGTTTTAATGTCTTTTCTAGCCATTTTTTAGAATTATCTTTTTGTGATCGGCCTTTTTGGGTTTAATTACAAAATTAGATCAAGAAAACCCTATAAATATAAACTTATGAGACCATAATGAGGGACCTAACATCATACACTACTATCACTCCATCTAGAGTTGCATCCATCTATTACATTTGCATCCACATAGATCCATCATCTAGGCACATGCTAGGACATCTACATCACACTTCAGGGGGGGGATTCTATTCTATTCCATATACACATTCTAGTATATTTTCTACATTTAGTTCTTGCTCGCTACTTCACAAAGTGTGACTGACACAAGAGTACCTAGGACATGACATACACGCACACAAAACCACACGCACACACACCAGAACTACATCCATGTCCGAAATGCAATGTAACACTTAGTTAGTAAGCCCAACATTATGGTAGGCTGAGGTCAGTTTGACCCATTCATTCTACATTTTTATTTTTTAGGGATTTGATACTTCTCTTTGGTCTCTTGTAGGTCATTTTATTCATCTGAAAATATTTGGAGCATTCAACGTAACACACAAAATTTACCTTGACAGTGTGAAGACGAGTTGCATTACCTTCCACCATGTGAAAGACCATTTTTGGACATATTTCCCAAACCAGGTACCCAAAATTCATACTAGAGTGCCCATGGGCACCCCAAATCGATTCGCCTGTGCCCTAGTCGAGCCACATCATCTAGTTCTATCATTTCCATCAACTGCAACACAATCTTTCCTACTTTCGATTTTATGTTCATCATTGTGACACAATCGACAATCTCTAGTTATATGTTGAGTTATTTCATTTTCCTTCTTACATATTAGGGTTTTGATTTTATTAGTTTACATGCTATATTAGTAAATTTACTTATTATGTTTATATTTCCTCCTACATTAGATTAACTATCTTACACTACCCTAGTATTTTTCAATTTTAGTTAATCATTTTGGTGAACCCGACTCAACCTACATACTCCTAGGATCCTCATTCTTCTTAGGGTTTCTTCATCATGGTTATCTCCATTCATGAATTTTTGCTTCTCCATCCTGAATTGCGAGCTAAAATCATCAATCTTTTACTCACTACTCCAATTCCTAACAACACCCATCCCGATATAGTCTATAACACCTTTGTGGATGCATTCTCTCAGCATATTTCTTTCCCATCTATTCCTCAGGTTGATCTTGCTACTTTTGACAATGACCCACCTTTGCATATCATCTGTTGTATTCAAAATGTAGGTGTAAAATGCACCTTAATTGATAATGGTCTAAACTCAACCTATATCCCATGACATTCCTTCAGCACCTTGGTCTCTCCACTCATGACATGTTGAGTTGTGGAGCTCAATTACTTCATTTTAGCATGCAATTGGAACTTGCTTTGGAAAAAATAATAATCGACATCGGTTAAGGATTGAACGGCATCGCTTAGGGTGGACCGACATTGGTTAGGTATGACCGGCATCGGTCAAGCAAGTAAGGAACCGATAGTGGTTAGGAAGAACCGGCGTCGGTTACCTATGCGAAAAGTTTTAATTAACTCTTGGGAATTATATCTATTTTTAGTATTAAAATAGATTTATTAATTGTAATTGCATGGCTAAGTGCCCTAAGTCTATAAATGACTATATAAGCACAAAAGCTAGGGTTTAGATGGTATGATCAACAAGAATTAGAAAGAACTTGAAAAAGGTTGGTGAGAGAAAATTCTTGGTGGTAGAGCAAAAGCTTGATAGAAAGAAAGTATTGAACATCTGAGAGGTGTGGAAGATTGTAAATCTTCATTGTATATCTTGTCAAAGCTTTGGATAATAGATTGTCTTGTTTCTTGGTGGACGTAGCCCACACTGGGTGAACCATGTTAAATCTGGTGTTGATTTATGTCTCTTGTTTTGTATATTTCTTTTGATAGAATATCCACTTTTATTTAAATATATTATCTGTACAATCGGTGTGCTAACCCCAACAACTGGTATCAAAGCTTTGTTTGAGGGTTTTGTGTGTTGACATATTTACTCACAGAGGGTTTTCTAATTGAGTGGGAGCTACATCAATGGCAAAAGATAATAAATACAAGGTAGAGAAATTTGACGGACGAAATTATCAATTATGGAAGATGCATATTGAGGATTATTTGTATCAAAGAGATTTGTATTTACCATTGGATGAGAAGTCTAGACCTACGAAGATGACTGATGAAGAATGGAAGATTCTTGACAGAAAGGCTTTGGGATCTATAAGATTGAGCCTGGCAACATTCGTGGCTTCCAATATTATAGAAGTGGCTTCTACGGTAGAGTTAATGAAATCTCTTGCTAATTTATATGAAAAACCTAGTGCTTCAAATAAAGTTTATTTGATGAAGAAACTATTTAGTTCTAATATGCATGAAGGTGGATCTACATCTAGTCATTTGAATGATTTCTGATCTATAGTAAATCAGTTAAAATCGGGTGCAATACCATTTGATGATGAAGTAAAAGTACTTTCATTCTTATGTTCTTTTCCTAATAGTTGGGACAACTTTGTAATGGTTGTTAGTAATACAACATCTCGATAATAATATTTTGAAGTTTGATGATGTGGTTAGTATAATCTTGAATGAAAAAATTCGCAGGAAAGTATAGAGGAAATATCATCTGGAAATGCTCGAATGTAGAAAGCGAGGGGAAGGCGGAAGAAGAGATCCAAGAGTAAGAGTAATGAGAAATCAAAGTCAAGGGATAGTAGATCTAAATCCAGAAGTAAGGGAGTTACTTGTTGGAAATGTGGAAAGAAAGGACATGCAAAGAAATATTATTGGTCAAAGGATAAAGAGAATATATAACCAAACAAAGGTAAAGAGGTGAATCTTGCTACATCAAAGGTAATGAAAGATGCTCTTTTTTTTTTTAGATTGTAGAATTGAATCAGGGGTTTTAGATTCGGAGCTTCTTTCCATGCAACCCCTAATAAGGGTTATTTCAGAAATTATGTCCAGGACAATTTTGGGCATGTTTATTTAGGTGATGATGAAATTTGTAGTATTACTGGTAAAGGGGAAGTTCATCTAAAATTGCAGAATGGAAATACATGGGTATTGAAAGATGTGAGGCATGTGCCAAGCCTCAGGAGGAATCTTATTTATGCAGGGCAACTAGGTGAATCTGGTTGTATGGTTACTTTTATAGGAGACTCTTGGAAAGTCACCAAGGGTGCTTTTGTTGTGGTAAGAGGTAAGAAGGTAGGAACGTTATATTTATCTACCTGTATTATTGATTCTTTTTCTGCATTATTTACTTCAGATTCAGATGCATGCATGTGGCATAATTGGTTGGGCCATATGAGTCAAAAAGGAATGTATATCTTAAAGGCTAAGGGTAAGTCATCGATTTTAAAAATTAGATCTTGATTTTTGTGAGAATTATATCTTTGGAAAGAAAAAGAGAGTGAGATTTCTCAAAGTTGGGGAAACTAAGAAGGAGCAGAAATTGGAGCTTGTACACTCAGATGTGTGGGGACCAACTCAGGTAGCTTCTCATGGAGGATCCCAATATTATGTTACTTTCATTGATGATGCTACAAGAAAGGTATGGGTTTAATGTATTAAACATAAATATGATGTTTTTGAGACTTTTAAAAGATGAAAAGCCCTTATTGAGAATGAATCAAATTCTAAGTTAAAGTGCCTTAGATCTGAAAATGGTGGTGAATACTGTAGCAAGGATTTCAATGATTATTTTTCAGTGAATGGGATACATAGAGAAAGAATGGTTCCAAGAACACCACAAGAGAATGGTGTTGTAGAAAGAATGAACATGACAATCATGGAACGTGCTTATAAGTATGAGGATACATTATGGATTGCCCTTGCAGTTTTGGGCAGAAGCAGTTGATACAATGGTTTATTTGATTAACCGTGGGCCTTCAAGTTCACTAGATGGAGGAATACCAGAGGAAGCATGGACCGGAAAAGAGGTAGATCTTTATTTTCTTAAAGTTTTTAATTTAGAAGCTTTTATGCATGTTGATAAGGAAAATAGAAAAAAGTTGGATGTAAAATCCAAGAGGTGCACTTTCATTGGTTATGGATCTGGTGATTTCAATTTTTCATTTTTGGGATTTAGAGAATTCTAAAATTGTTAGGAGTTGTGATGTTGAATGGAATGAAAAGAGAATGTATAGGGATCAAATTTTGGTACCCAAGGATGAGAAAATTGAGAAGTTTATTGATGAAAATGAACTCTTGAGTTTTAAAGAAACACCTACAGAAATACACAGTAACCGTGGTCAGTTAGTCCCCGACCGAATCGATCGATGAACCGCCAAGTGTTACAAAGGATCAAAACTAGTATCGGTTAGTAGAACTAACGTCGGTTAGAGGTGATCGGTGTCGGACATTGTCAGATTTGGATATGAATGTCCAGGAGGCCCAAATTGAGTCTCTGGTACCCCAAACTCCTGTGAGAAGGTCACAAAGGGTAAGTAAACTTCCAGAAATATTTACACCTTCTCTATTTTATTTATTATTGACTGATAATGGTGAACCAGAGAGCTTTGAAGAAGCAATGCAGGATAAGACTCACGTTTAGTGGGAGCATGGCATGGATGAGGAGATGGAATCCTTAGAACAGAACCAAACTTGGGATTTGGTTAAGTTGTCAGCAGGTAAGAGAACATTGCAAAACAAGTGGGTTTACAGGATTAAGGAAGAAGAGGGTGGACATAAATGGTACGAGGCAAGGCTTGTAGTAAAGGGATTTTCACAGAAAGCAGGTATTGACTTTAGTGAAATATTTTCTCATGTTGTTAAGATGACTTCTATTCGTATTGTATTGAGTTTAGTTGCATAGTAGAAGATTTACATTTAGAGCAACTAGATGTGAAGATGGATTTCCTTCATGGTGATTTGGATGAAGAGATTTATATGCAACAGCCGCTTGGGTATGAAGTCAAGGGTAAGGATAAATTAGTGTGCAGGTTGAAAAAGAGCCTATATGGGATCAAACAAGCTCCAAGGCAATGGTACATGAGGTTTGATAGTTTTATGCATGAGCATGGTTACTTGAGATGTGAATCTAACCATTGTGTTTATTTCAAGAAGCTTGAAAATGGGAGCTATATTATTTTGTTATTGTATGTGGATGATATGCTTATTGTAGGATCTAGTATATAGGACATTGGTGAGCTTAAGAGAAAGCTAGCTCACACATTTGTAATGAAGGATTTAGGAGCTGCAAAAAGAATCCTTAGTATGAAAATACATAGGACAGATAAACAAGAAGTTGTATTTGTCTCAGGAGGATTATATATACAAGGTGTTAGAAAGGTTCAACATGTAGAATGTAAAACCTATTAGTACGCCTATGGTTGGACACTTCAAATTGAGAAAAGATCAGTGTCCTTCATCACATGAGGAGGTCAAATACATGACACAAGTGCCATATGCTTTAGTAGTTGGAAGTCTCATGTATGTTATGGTTTGTACCAAACCAGACATTGCACATGTAGTGGGAGTTGTGAGTAGATATATAGCTAATCCAAGTAAAGAGCATCGGAAAGCAATCCAATGGATACTCAGGTATTTGAAAGGGACATCTAGCATGTAGTTATGTTATGGAGGTTTGGATATTTCATTATGTGGCTATGTTGATTCGATATGGCTGGAGATTTGGATGGTAGAAGGAGCACTACTTGATATATTTTCATAGTAGGTGGAACAACAGTTAGTTGGATTTCAAGATTGCAGAAGGTTTTGACTTTGTCTACTACAGAGAGGCAGTTATGTTGTAGCTACAGAGGCTAGCAAGGAGATGATATGGATGAGTAGGTCCATGGAAGAGTTGGGAAAGGAGTAAAGTGATTGTAAAACTGTTTAGTAAATGTCAGTGTGATTCATTTGGTAAAGAACTCAACATTTCATTTGAGAACGAAACACATTTAGTTGAGGTATCACTTCATATGGCAGGTATTGGAGGATGGAAAGTTGAATCTGGAAAAGATTCATATGAGCAAGAACCCTACGGATATGATAACTAACAAAACATTAGCAAAGGAGAAGTTGGAGCTACACTCCACTTCGTTGGTCTTCGATTTTAAGACTTGAAGAGGAAGAAACAAAGCCAGGAAGGATCCAAGAATGCTTTGTTGTACAGGTATGGTGCGATAATTAAACTCCAAAAGGGATATTGTTGAGTTATGGAGCTCAATTTATTCATTTTAGCATGCAATTGGAACTTTCTGGAAAATACAAGAATCGACATCGGTTAGGGGACCCGACTGTATTGGTCGGGTATGATCGGCATCGGTCAAGCAAGTAAGGAACCGACGGTGGTTAGGTTAGGAACCGACGTCGGTTACCCGTGTGATGAATTTTTAATTAATTGTCGGGAATTATATCTATTTTTAGCACTAAAATAGATTTATTAATTGTAATTGCATGGCTAAGTGCCCTAAGTCTATAAAATACTATATAAGCACAAAATTTAGGGTTTAGATGGTATGATCAATAAGAATTAGAAAGTAATTGAAAAAGGTTGGTGAGAGAGAATTCTTGGTGGTAGAGCAAAAGCTTGATATAAAGAAAATACTTGAACATCTAAGAGGTGTGAAAGATTGTAAATATTCATTGTATATCTTCTCAAAGTTTTGGATAATAGATTGACTTGTTTCTTGGTGGATGTAGCCCACACTAGGTGAACCACGTTAAATCTGGTGTTGATTTATGTCTCTTGTTTTGTATATTTCTTCTGGTAGAATATCCGATTTTATTTACATGTATGCTTAGATCGATATATTATCTCTCTACAACCAGGCGTGTTAAATTTCTTGATGACATCATTGGACATACTATTCCTCGTGATCGCGACCCATTCCAATACTATGATTATGCTCATAATACTAGTCTTCATATTCCAGTACTAATACTACTAATGATCCCCAACCTACGGCCGACCTACCTCACTTACCACCACTTGACGGTACCATTTGTGTGATAGATGTAGTTTATTCTATTCCACCCGCTAATACTCTCTATGATTCCTTATTAGGGCGTGTCTAGTCTATGGACATCACTCTATCAAATTCATCTTCACTTGCACCACCCGCTTTATCACGATCAGCCTTCATCTCGCACACTTTTCATGAATAACTCATATTGGGAACACATTCCATTTGACTCTACATGTGATGTCACTATTTGTTACCATGATGGTCTAGTTGGTCTTGGTTTCACTATTGATGGTCTTCATCCTTCCACTCATAACCTTCATCTCTACTATGGCTTCATTAACATGAGCGTTGTTTATGGGTTACGTGTATTTCATCTTATGGTCTACTTATCATGTACCCCTCGTTCTTCTCCACTCACATTAGGGGAATCTTGGCTTACTTATATCAGAGGCATATTAGACCCTATTCATACAAACATTTCATTTCCTATGCCCTTGATCGTGTTTTTATCTGCAATAGTTATTTTCTTGGTTATTCACAAAATCTTACTCATTGTTATGCACACGGTTTCCCACTTCCTCCATTCACTGATGAGGAATATGCTATGCACATGTACAAATTATGCCTTAATGACTCATTGCATGATCAACAAGACACTATTGTTTACCAGTCACCAATGCTCACCCATATGAATTTGACTAAGAGGATGATGATATTCTTTATGACTCTACATGATATTCTTTGCACACACACTTGGGGGCACAACACTTTACTTCCCCCACCTCCTCTTAGCATAGCTACATTTTACATCATTACATTTTCATACCTTCATTAGTTATACTCATCATACATTCTAATATCGTCATTACTCTATGACACACTCTTGTGGTTCGGTTCACACTTGATTGTTGAGGGATTACTACTACATTAAACCCCCACACTGCACTCTGGCATTACACATTGCATTTCATCATACATTATGTGTCATACATTCTACATTTGGTCTACAAAATTTTGACATTGGCACATCTACACATGCTACACTATGCTTTAGTCTTCATGACATAGGATTCTAGCATTGCATTTCTAGTTTATATATATATATATATATATATATATATATATATATATATATATATATATTTCACACATTGCACTTTACACATTCTACACTTGTTACATTACATTCTACATATTCCATATTTACATATCCTACTCACCACATGGTTGTCTTTTTTCCGACACATACCTACATTTTTTTTTACGTGCTTTGCAATCGATATCTAATGACACACTTTAGTTCCTCGGTTAGTACTCGACTCACCGAGGGTTTAAAAATCAAATGGAACTTACACTCATCATGCGCCATGCCTAGGCTAGTGACATACACTTTAGGATAAATCTTCACTCATCCTGTTTCTATCTAGTAGTGGTGTACAATTTAGGATAGATCACCACCTCTATTATGTCATCTTGTAGTGGTATACACTTTAGGTTAGATCACCACCCCCTCTTCTCATTTTGTAGTGACATGCGCTTTAGGCTAAATTGTCACCTAGTCTATCATTTTATAGTGGTATACACCTTAGGTTACACCACCACTCCTTACTACTTCATCTTGTAGTGACATACCCCATAGGTTACATGTTCACCCCTACTATTCACTTGTAGTGATATACGCTTTAGGCTAAATTACCACTCCACATTCCATTTTGACATGGTATATGCTTAGCCTATAGGGTCCATTCATATTTTTTCTATATATCACATATCATCACCTCTACACATATACAAATTCACCGCAATGCCCTAGACAAAATACACACTACTCGACCATTTCTTGATGACACACTTTTGTTTATGGTTCAATCTTGACTATTGAGGGGAAAACAAATGAACCTCATTGTATACTATTCCATCGACTCGGGAGGCACGTGGCGTATATAATTCCATCTTGTATTCCATTCCATCTATCCATAACATATTGCATATTATGGTTGCTTATATTATTGCTTACTTTTTTGCTTTGGTTCATGATCACTTTATTACACATGCTAGTTTGATTACTTGTATGCAATTTATCTATATCATATACACATGCATGTTTACGTCTTCTTTCTAGTTGTGATTGCAGATACGTGTCTCTTACATGCGACATAGATGACCGCCATCTACCTTTACTATATTGGTCACCTTGGGGCATCCACATTCGTCTCTTCCAACTGTTATTGTTTCATTTCATACTTAGCACGTTACATTACTTGCTTATACATGTTTTTTACATACTAGTTATCTTTCGAACATGCTAACGGGTGCTTCATGTGTAACATTTGTTATGCAGGGATATTGGTTTCCATACTTATTTCTTTACATTATTTGTTATTGTTTTCTCTTGTTTGCTATTATAAGTGGGATTTTCCCTATGTTTGTGTGCACACTTTTTTGTTGTTTGTGGCCATGACAGCCTTGCGTATCTTGTGACATCATGAGTGATGTCACATGTTTGTAACCCGCTTTGTGTGGCTGATTTTTTTCTTGCGTGTTTACATTTACTACATTTTTTCGCATTGGTTACACATGTTTTCTATATGCATGCATTGTTTACTTTATGCTTGTCCTTGGCTATACTTCTTGTTTGTGTGTGCCTTGGTTTTTGTTAGTGCGAAATCACAAGCACCCCCAAATGAGTTCTAAAAATATGCTTTTGTAGGGCAAAATCATTTGGTATGATTGCATAACATTGAAATTTTCCCCAAGCGTGGGACCTTGCAAAATGGAAAATCTCTCCAGATCAAAGGTTGGTTCCTTATCCCCGTATTTAGGTGCATACGTAAGGATCGCAGAGGATCTATCTCTATACCTAATCTAAAACTTGCCAGGAGACAGGGATAAGAGAGTATAAGAAATAAGAGATGACTAAACTACCGGTGATGCACCAAAGGAATGATGAACACTTATTTTGCTAATAGACAAAAACCAACAAAAATGCATACAATAAACAAGCAAAAATAGCTAGATATGTAATGGGAGACAAGATGAAAGCAAAAGAGACAAGAGAGGATCTAAAATCGATCACAGACATGTTTTATTGCTCTTCAGATTGATACAGTCCATTACAAAGTAACCAAGAGGCATAAATGTAATGCAATTTTGATAGAAGGCTCCGAACCCCGTGGATCCCTTTACCGAGAAGGATGAGGGAGCCTGCTAAACAAATAATGTCCAACATTTTACAATGAATCCTTCCCCTGTATTTATAGATTCAACCTGAAAGAAGAAGAGAGAGAGAAGCGGGAAAAGAAGGTTGAAGCTCAACCACCACTGTTATTAATGCCTCTGATGAAATATCTCCCCAAATCCATCTTTACTACATCAATCCTTGGTTCGGTGCCTTGAAGGAAGAGGAAACGAAGTGAAATAGATCAAATCTGATCTAGTTGTTGAGTAAAGAAGATCTTGCATTCAAAGCCCGAAGATGTTTCCTCCATTTCTCTTCACCTAACCTCCTCAAAATTTAGTTTTCAGACCTCCATGGCATGGGTGAGGCCGAGATCTTTCCAACGACGTCAGATTTGTAATATTTCGAGCCCTGAGTCGAAAAATGTGCCCCTTCGAAGTTTGTAGCGGGTCTATACAGGAGGGCGGGAAAACATCTTGAAAAATGGGTCCCCTTTTGATATGGGATACGTGGCAGCTAGATTGGAACAAAAATCAGGCCTACGGGTCTACAATTTATGTTTTTCCCTTTCCTCCAATTCCCCGCTTTGGCTTTGACTTGGGTCCAAATGCTGATTTTTTCCTTGGGCAGAGTTGCGGGTCATTTTGTAACTTTTACCCCTTTTGACATAAGAAAGGGCAAAGAACCAAGTTTTTCCCTGACAATCCACTTTCCCTCAGGGAACCCAAATAGTCAGCACTTGTTTAGAAACCTTTTCTCTATTCACCCCTTAAATCAGCGCCATCCTGACACTTGGCATTCTCCGCTTACACCTTTATACTTAGCCAATTTTGAATCCTTTTCACTCTGTTTTCTCCTATGCGAGATCATGGTCGATCCAATATTTGGCACGGGGTGAAATATGGATAACAATTTGGCAACTCATAGGGGTATCTACCTGCTAGATGAAAAGACCAATTGCCTTGTCATATCCGTTGGGCATGGAGTCATGAGTGATAGCCTGCTATTGATTTGAACTTTGAAAATTGACCCCTGGGCTACTTGGAAACCCATTAGAACTGAAACTGATCTTGACCAAATGCCAAGTCCAAACACTACATGAGAGCAACAAAACAACACCACACTATATACAAAATTTGAAATCATACATGCTCCAAATGGAACATGCAAAGCGTGCAAAGCACTTAGGAGAAAAGTAATATAGGCTACAACAAGACAATGTGCATAAGCACTTAAAGGAAAGAGAAAACTAAACTAATATGTACAGGTGAGAACTCCCCTTTTAGTAGCGAGTGCTTAAGATAGATTCCATTTACTGGAATCTATAACTATTCACACTCTAATGTAGACAATTAGAAAGCATTGCTACTTTTACATCTTGTGATCATATAGGGGCCACTCTAGATGGCGTTAAATTTGGAATTCCTTCTTGGTTTTGCTCAATTTGCATCCCATTTCAAAACCAAGTCTCCTTCTTGGAAGGTCCTTACTTTTTCCTTCTTGTCAAAACATTTCTTGATTCAACCACCGATTATTCTCTATTGCTTGGAGAGCATTCTCTCTGGTTTCTTCTAATTCTATTAGCTCCGCATACCTGGCCTCCATTGGTCCAAATTCAGACATCTCTAGTTGCTTCACGAGCTCCAATGTTAGAAACTCAAGTGATATAGGCAACACTTCCTCTTTCCCATAGACGAGCTTGAATGGAGAGCTGCCTATAGATCTCTTGGGTGTTATTCTATCAACCCATAAGGTCATTTTGAGATTTTTGTGCCAGGTCTTCTGATTCTCATCAAGAGTTCTTCTAATGATCTTTAGCAGGTTCTTGTTTGTGGACTTAGCTTGGCCATTACCTTGAGGGTAATAGTTTGATGAAGTACTCAAATAAGTCCCATTCTTGATGGCCCATACTCTGTGATCTTGGAACCTATAAATGCCAATGCATTGTCTGATATGATGGTGGCTAGCACTCCAAATCTGGTCACTATCCCTTCATAGAAATCCAAGATACTAGACTCATTTGCTTCCTTGAGTGCCATTGCCTTAGTCCATTTGGTGAAGTAATCTGTCACTGTCAGGATCCATTTTTCACCTTGGCTTGAGTTTGGATCGATGACTCCAATGAAGTCCAATCCCCATTGCATGAAATGTTGGTTGAATGAGATTGGGTGCAATGGAAGTGTTGCTAGCCTTTCCTTGCCTTTGAAGAATGCACAATTCTTGCACCTTTTGATCCATGTATAACAGTCACTAAACACTCTAGGCCAATAATATCATGCTTTCATGATTTGAGTGCTTTCATTCTTGGAGCAAAATGGCCTCCAGCTGCTTCAACATGGAATTCTTATATCACTCTCTCCACCTGATCTGCCCCAATGCATCTCAGTAGAATACCATTGATGTCCCTCTTGAACAAGACACCATCAATAAGAACATATGGGATGGCCTGTAGCCTAAAATGCCTTCTTTTTGCTTTACTCATCCCATGAGAAAACATTCCTATTCGAAGGAAGTGCACCATGTCTTGGGTCCAACAAGGAGCAGGTACATCATCTCTCCCTTCTTCTTGATTATCTTGTAGAACAAAAATAGCCTCCTTTTCACTGTATCTGTTTCATCTTGTTGACCTGAGGCTAGTTGTTCACATAACCCCTTCCCACGGACCAGCTTGGTGACCTTGATCTCAATGTCATATTCCATGACACGAGTGATCCATCCTGCATGCTTCTCATTCAAGTCCTTGCTGAGAAGGAATTATTTAACTCCCACATGGGAGACCAATAGTTGGATTTTGTTGTTTGAAACCAAATGCTTAAACTTCTTCAATCCTCTTATTACCACCAGGACCTACCTCTCAATGAAGGAGTACCTTACCTCATAATCTTCTAGACTCTGGCTGAAGAAAGTAATTGGTTGTTCTATACTTTCTTTGTTCTGTTGCACCAAGATTGCAGAAATTGTGTCGCTGCCACCAAAGGCATACAGTATGAAGTCTTTTGAAAAATTGGGTTCACAAGAGTTGGGGCTTGTGATATGGCTTCTTTGATAGCCTCAAAACTTTTTTTTCCTTCAACTATCCACCTGAATGTTAAGCTCTTCTTCAGCATCAACGTTATTGGCTTAACAAGGGTAGCAAAGTTTGGAACAAAATTGATTTTTCCCAAGAAGCTTTGAAGAGCCTTCTTGTGACTTGGCAATGGCAATGCTTATTACTTGAAATCTCTCTAGTTCAATTGTCAATCCTTCCTTTGATACAATATGGCCTAGAAGCTTACCTTCATGGGCCAAGAATATGCATTTTTGGGGTTCAGTGACACCCCAAAACTCCTGCATCGTTGGAACACCTACCTTAGGTGGAAGAGATGATTTACTTGCATTTTTGGAAAACACTTGTAATGTCATCCAGATAGATCAACACTACTTTTTTATCAACCCCTTAAATGCCATATCCATTGCCCTTTGAAAAGTGGCTCCAACATTGGATAATCCAAATGGCATTTTCTGAAGGCATAGGTGCCCCATTTGGTAGTGAAATCTATTTTGAATTGATCATCTTCTTTCACCATGATCTGGTTGTACCCTGAGTAGCCATCTAGGAGGGAGAACCTTTCTGACCCAGACACTACTTGCAAGATCTGCTCCATTGAAGGGAGTGGGTAGTGGTCTTTGAGGGAGGCTCTGTTCAAATCCACTGAAGTCAACACACAACCTGATTTCTCCATTTTCTTTGAATGGGACCAGATTTGTAACCCACTTGAGTGTTTGATTGGAAATATGATGCTTGCCTCTATCAGCTTGTTCAGCTCCTTCTTCATCAGAGGCTCAATATGTGGGTTGACTGGTCTTTGCTTCTTCCTGATGGGCTGGGCAACTAGATCTAGTTCTATTGTGTGTTGTGCTAGCTTTGGATTAAACCCCTTCGGTCTTCATAACTCAAAGCAAACACATCAGGGAATTATTGGCAAAGTTGTATAAATTCATACCTTTCTTGTTTGGTGGCCACTTTTCTAATTTGAAGTGTTTTGTCTTCTCCAATTGGGATTGACTCTGAATGTTCTCATTTAATCTGCATGTTAGCCTTCTCTTTTCTAAATTGATCATTAGGATTGAAAATAGATTCCAGTGTCACTAAGCCTTTGGGAAGCTTGTTTGTATGTAGTTGTACTATTTGATTCCCATATTGCTGCTCTAGTCTACTCTGGTTTATAGCTGAGAATTCAGCTTCTTGTAGAAAGTTAATGATCTATTGATCATTCTCAAACACCTGCCAGCATGTATTATTATCTGGCACTGCTGGCCTCATAACATAGATATGCGGTTGTTCTCTATCCCTCTTGATGTTGTCAACCACATCAAACATTGCTTCAACTGCTGCAATTCTATCAACAACTTCATTCTCCTTCCTGGTATGGACACAATACTGAAGGCCTCGAAATCCTCCATGAGATCCAATACCCTACTCTTGTAGTTCTTGAGCGAGGTCATTTTTGACATTTAGTCCTCGACTTGATTGGCAACTACTTCATTGTCACCAAATACTTGCAAGTTCTTGACTCCCATATTCCTTGCCCAATGAAGACCTTGGACTAAAGCCTCATATTCGGTGAGTGTTATTTGAGCAAGAAAACTAGAATGTCAAGGATGAATAATATATCATACCTCCGGGGACACAATCGTGGCTCCTCCTCTAGTGCCTTGTCTACTCCTTGAATCATCAAAGAACAATTTCCATACCTCATTGTCATCCTTGTATTCTGGCTTGATTAGGTTAGGAAGAGGATGGTTCTCTCCATGTAGGCAGTAGAAACTTAGCTTAGATTCTTCCATTTCCCTATAGGGATCAAAAGCATGACTTTTGTTGGCCCAATGATCAAGAGTCAATTCTGGGATACATCCCACCTTGGTATTTGCTTCAGAAGTGCTTAGGAGGTCCTTTTGATCAAAAGCTGAGTAGCTGGCGTTGATTGGGCTAGGCACATTGGATTCAATATGATAATCAACAATAGGTTTAGATCTAATCATGGCCTTCACTCCATACCCTATCTTAAAGAGCATATGTGACCAATCAACAGATAGGTAGCCTCCAATTTTGACAGTGAAGTCCCTAGATAGACATAAAGCAAAATGTGGTGGCAAGTCTATGATTGACATGTTTTGCAAAATAGTCACATTAGGGCAAGTGTGTAGAGTGAGACTCAGATCCTTGATGATTCCCACATTAGTAATCTGTTGTCCCATCTAATTGGACTACTCCTCTAGATATGACATCATATTGGAGACCCAACTCGATCGATTATTTATTGGGCCATCACGGAACTACTAGCCCCGAAATCAATCATATAATTGTGTACTAATTTGTCTCCAATAATTAATGAGACATAGAAGGGAGGAGGCCTCATGTTTTTACCTTGTTGTTCTCCATGGTTCCTCCCAGGTTGAACTACATTAGCAAGCACTCTTTCTTGCTAGTTAGGGGGTGATTTGAACTTGACCAATTCTACATGGCGGTCTGCAATAGATCCTTTGCCCTGGAATGGCCAGTGACTCCCATAGTGAAATGTTCACACTTGTCCTTTTCATCTACTCAATAATATTGAATGTGTTTTCCTTTTGCTACCCCTTCCTAGACACATTTCTTTCTTGCACATGGGTTGTTACAACCGGTGCTTGACTGGGTTTGGGAGGTGGCTTGGATTGGTTATGTATGTTTGGAGTTGCACTTGGAACACCAGGACCTTGTGGAGTGATGGAAGATTGAGGGTCACCTGAATTTAGTGGTCAGCCCTCTCCAATACTTCTCTTTTTGGACCATGTATTGGCAGCTACACTTTGAGAAGGGAACTGATTCATCCCATAGAAGTCTTCACCTGCTAGTTTACTAGCATAGTTTTGTTGGGGGTCCACCTTGTTGAGATCCTTGTTGCTGATCTTCCTCTTGGCCAAGTTCTTGTGGCACCATACTAGTTTGCACCATCAAGGCCTAATTTAGAGCACCATTAAAGCACGTTGATGGGTTATGTGGTGTTCGTATGGAAAACACCAATCATATTCTTGTGCCATATTATTTTGTCTTTGGGACCAATGCCCTTGATGTTCAAGCCGTGTTAGGATCATACGATGCAGAAAGGTATAGCAACTTGGGGTTGTCCTTGGTTACGCTCTCGATTCACGGTCGAGGTGGTGGCCTATTCTACGTCTTGGGGTTTGGCTTGATATTGAGCACAGGGGCCGGTATGGCCTAGAACTCTGAGCTTGTTGTCTTTTGATGGTCACTAGCTCATTCCCAAAGTTATGAAGTTGCTTCATCACCGCTTCCTGAAAATCTTTAGAGGTATTAGATGATGAAGTGGAAGCTTCAACTGAGCTTTGACTCCTGGGGGTGGGTATAGGAGCTAATGTAGGTGCTTGGCTAGTATTTGGCTTCCTAACTCAGCTATAGAGACATGGATGGCCTAGGGGTGATTTTTCTCGGCTCCTATGGAAAGTCTATAAGCTACGAGTAAGGTTGTGCCCCCATTGACTAAATCATCAGAGAAATATTAGAATTTAAAGCCCTAAGAAAGTATAAGAAGGCACCTTCATTAGTGGGCTTTACTGCTTTGTTGGAATCCTATCCTAGGTCCGCTGGAATATGAGGTTGAAGTCTATCAGCTACTCGTTCGGGGCTCTCTTGATTGTTGTTAGTTGCTCCAACAAAGATAAGTTATCACCTTTTTCCCCAAACTGATTGTGAAGAGCCATGCACAACTGGTTCTAGTTCTAGATAGAGCCTGCTTCAAGACTCCTGAACCATTGTGAAGCTTTCCCTTTGAATGAAGAGGTGAGAAACTTGACTGCAATGTCCATCTCATGGATCTCGTGGATTGTATAGACATTTACAATATCTTAGACATGGTCACCAGGAGAAGTTTGATTTTCCCCAATGAAATGTGGGATGCTCTTTAATGCTGCAATTAGAACTAGGTTTTGTGCATTCAAGGTGAGTGGACTACTGCCAGTGAATTTGACATATGGATTTGGTTATGCCATTCTGATTGGCCTAAGAATCCTTGTGGACTGAAATAAAGGCCTTGCAGGTGGAGGTGTTGAAAAGTTATGCTTGTTTGGAGATGGAGACATCTGAACTCTTCTTCCTCTCCTTTCTCTGCCTGGGATAGACACAAGTATTCAAATATACCTTCTTTCCTTTCTCTAGACTAGGTTTTTCTCATGAATCTCCCAAGCTTGGGCTGCTGAAACCAGTAGATTTGTTTCTTTTGGAGTCGCTAGATGTACAATTTTAAGGCTTCTTAAAAGCCAGAATCACAACAAGTGTACATCAATCCCTACTGTAATAAGATGGAGACTTCTTGGTCCCACCGGAGTTTCAAAACTACTAGTGTGAAATCACAACACCCCCAAATGAGTTCTAAAAATCTACTTTTCTAGGCAGAATCATTTGGTGTGATTACATAACATTGAACTTTTCCCAAGGTGTGGGACCTTGCAAAATGGAAAAGCTCTCCAAATCAAAGGTTGGTTCCTTATCCCTTGGTTTAGTTTCATATGTAAGGATTTGCAGAGGATCTATCTCTATACCTAATCTAAAACTTGCCAAGGAGGCATGGATAAAAGATTATAAGAAATAAGAAATGACTAAACTACCAGGTGATGCACCAAAGGAATGATGAACACTTATTTTGCTAATAGACACAAACCAACAAAATGCATACAATAAACAAGCACAAATATCCAGATATGTAATGGGAGACCAGATGAAAGCAAACGAGACAAGAGAGGATGTAAAATTGATCACAGACGTGTTTTATTGCCCTGTAGATTGATACAGTCCATTACAAAGTAGCAAAGAGGTAGAAACATAATGCAATTTTGATAGAAGGCTTGAACCCCACAGATCCCTTTGCTAGAAGGAGGAGGGAGCACAAAACAAAGAATTTCCAACCCTTTACAATGAATCCCGACCCCGCATTTATAGATTCAACTTTGAAGAAGAAGAGAGAGAGAAGCAAGAAATGCGGGTTGAAGCTCAACCACCTCTCATTAATGCCTATGATGAAATATCTCCCCCAAATATATCTTTACTGCATCAATCCTTGGTTCGACACCTTGAAGGAAGAGGAAATGGTGAAACAGATCAAATCTGATCTAGTTGTTGAGGCAAGAAGATCCTAACCTCCTCAAAATTAAATTTTTAGATATCGTGGCATGGGTGAGGTCGAGATCTTTCCAATGGAGTCAGATTTGCAATATTTCAAGCCGTGAGTTGAAAAATATGCCCCTTCGAAGTTTGTAGTGGGTCTGTATAGGAGGCGGGAAAACAACTTGAAAAATCGGTCCCCTTTTGATATCGGACACATGGCATCCAAATTGGAACAAAAATCAAGCCTAGGGGTCCACAATTTATCTTTTTCCCTTTCCTTTGATTCCCTGCTTTGGCTTTGACTCGGGTCCAAATGCTAACTTTTTCCTTGGGCGGAGTTACGGGCCATTTTGTAACTTTTACCCCTTTTGAGATAACAAGGGGAAAAGAACCAAATTTTTCCCTGACGATCCGCTTTCCCCTGGGACACGCGGTAGTCTAGCACTCATTTAGAAACGTTTTCTCTATTCACCCCTTGAATCAGTGCCATACTGACACTTGGCATTCTCCGCTTCGCCTTTATACTTAGCCAATTTTGATGCCTTTTCACTCTATTTCCTCCTATGTGGGATCGTGGTCGATTCAATATTCGGTACATGGGTGAAATATGGATAGTAGTTTCTTCCAAGAAATTTATAGGGTACATACTTCAGAGGATGGTTGGTCCTCTTTTGAGGACACATTCTCCTTTTAGCGACATCACATGCGCCCCCAAAAAGGGGGGTGAATCATTTGGGGGTTTACATACTAACACAACACAACTACGCCGGTTTGGTACAATGCACTTTCTCAAATAAGTAGATTCGATTCGGACACTTGTTCTACATATTCTCAGCTTATTATGCATTCACAAGATGATATAGTCAGGTTGGGGGTGATTCAGACACCTTCGAATGATAAAAGAGAGTTTCTAGTTATGTTTTGTTTATTAATTGTTTAACTAATACTGAATTGTTGTTTTTCAACTATTCTCAGGCTAATGAAATTGTCACACTTTTGTGTCCCTTTAACACCAAAATGGAGAAGCCGAACAGTTGCAAATGTTTGGGCTTCTCAATTGATTCATTTCACCTTATTTTTATCCTTGGGGAAGAATAAATATAAATATGAGTGCAACTAATCATTCTAGCAAGTGATTTTGGGTGAGAACAAGTGTGAGCAAAGAGGAGTTGTATTTATTTCTTGTTTTGTTCATTGAGAGTGAGTTATTCATTGTTGAGGATTGTGAGCAGGAAAATACAATTAGGAGTGTAAAATCCTTCTTGAAGGCCAATTATTGGTAGTACTTTGTATTTTTGGAGATTTACATAGTGAGAGGGAAGCGATTTGCTTACCCACTGGAGTTTTTCCCACCTTGGGTTTCTCCAGGATAAATTCTTGTGTCTCTTGTCTCATTATTTTCCTCAGTTTGCAGTATAGTTGTGATTATTTATGCACATTATATTGGTTAAAAGTAACTCATGTATTTCATTCATTTTTCATGAGCATAGTGATATGTTTATTGTTAAAATTCAGCAGTTTACATATCAAATTGCTATCGAGTGCGCTTAAGATTTCAGTCATTTTATAGTTTAACTTTTGTTGAGATTGTAGTTAGATGCCCCTTACCCGAAAGGGAAAATAAAGTGGTGAAGGTATCCTGATTCCCTTTAAAGTAGATATTTCTACAAGAAAGTGGAAGCAAGGAATTCGTGAGATGGCTCGAAGAGGTGATGTAGATGATAATGGTGAAGAACGTTTCTACAAGTTGGAGGAGAAATAATGTTAAATTAAATGTGGAACAATGCGACTGAAATCCGACAATATGGATAAAATAAAAATCATGCAACCAACCACATCATATTGTTGCCACGAATTGACTCCATGGAATGTTGCAACTAGCGGTCGAGGGATTAAAATACGGTCGAAGAAGCGAAAATGTAAGTTGTCAACCACCAACATGAATATCAACTATGGGTTGAGTTTTAATGGTTGTAAGATTGGAATAAATCTTTCTATCAAAGACAATGCCACCATTTACCAAAACATGCAATTGTTAAATGTAAAACAACAAACTATTGTACATGACGTTGCATATAGAAAACATAAAGAACCTAAAAATCCTTTATAAACTTTTCTCACATGAGGAATTGGTATAGGAAAAACCTTCATGGCTAAAATAATATTTCAAACATTGCTACACATCTACAATAGCTCAATCGATAGTGATCCTTTAAAAACCGAAGGTTTAATATTAGCATTCATAGGTAAGGTTGTTTATAATGATGGTGGAATCACACTTCATTATAATTTTCTGATACCTTTCAATCGATCTAAGCTCCTTCCGCTAAACGAAGAATTCTTAGATGCTTTGGAAAAACACTATGAATAGTTACAAATTGCCCTAATACATGAGGTTTCCATAATTGGAGGACAACTACTATAGTTTGTTTGCGACGTCTAAGAGAAATAAAACACAAACCAACTACATTTTTCGGAAACATTGACATATTTTTTCGTGGTGATTTCTACCAAGCACAACCTATAATGATCGTCTAGTATTTAACACCCCAAAAATAGCAACAAAAATATTACCATATGATTTATGGAAACAAAAGTGAAACTTTTGAACTGACTGAGCCTATGCAACAAAAAGATGAACACTTTGTTTATACATGCTAAATATAATCTGTACTAGTTCACACACTATCTCTAGTATCACTTTTTAAAACCTAACGTGTTATCATCCAACACCAAATAAACCTACATTTCCATATATTTTCTACAAGAACTCCGATGTTGAAAATCATAACAAAATGACGCTACTTGCACTTGGTCAAAAAATTGTCCTGTACTCACTTGATGAAGAGGATCCATTTGATAATGAAACACATACCTACTCTAAAACAATGGAACTACCCAAAAAAGTGAACTCAAGCAAGGTATGCTTGTTGAACTCTTTGCTAGAAATTATGACATTCAAGATGGGCTAGTGAATGGACATGATGGAATTTTCAAAGCCTACACAACAATCCCGAGATCTTGACTTGATATGAATTTAATTCTATTATAATAACATTGGCCATCGACAAATGTCAAAATATGCACATATGTATACAAACAAAATTTCATCTACATGGGTTTCCATTACTTGTATTTGTAGACCCCTTCGTAAAAAATATACAAAATACACTCTCTTCATAATCTTTCGGTGTAGATATATTTGTGGATAATGATGCATTTAGAGATTTTTTGTTCAAGAACTTTTCATAAAATACAACTCCTTATCAATTCCTTTCTTTGCCTTAATGTATTTGCTTTGGTAGGATTTTCCGTTTCATTATCTCCATAATATGTTGAGATAAGTCTATGTGTGAATGTTTAGATTGTTTCTAAGACATTTATTGCAGCCGTATGAAGTTGTTATTTGTCTTGGAATACAACTAAGCGGTTTGGGATTCTGGATGCTTGTTAGCATTGCCACTGTTATTAATTAGTTTCAAATTTGTTTATCTGGTGGCTTCCAAATAAGTCGATAGGGAATTTGGGCTGATTGCTAGTATCTCTCTATTATCAATTTCTTTCAAATTTATATATCTAATGGCTTCCAAATAAGTAATCAGGGATTTTGGGTTACTTGCTAGCATTGTTGTATTATCAATTACTTTCAAATTTGTTTATCGGTGACTACCAAATAAAGTACTAAGCGGTTTGGGGATTTTGGGCTGATTATTATCATCACTCTATCGTGAACTATTATTAAATTTATTTATATAGTGACTACCAAATAACTTACTAAGTAGTTAGAGATTTTGGGTCGATTGCTATCATCACCTTATCATGAATTATTCTCAATTTTGTTTATATGGGGATTTCTTTTGGTTGTGGCGGTTCGTGTTCAAGTTTTAATAAACCTGAATTAGATATGATACATAATTACAAGTAAAATGTAATGGATAAGGAAACCTCATCTATTAGGTTCACATTCAAGTTTTGCCAATGCATCTAAGCGTTCTCCGTTTAGCGGAAGGAGCTCAAATCAATTGAAGGGTAGCGAGAAAAGGAGAATGAAGTGTGATGCCACTAGCATTATAAGTAGCCTTACCCGTGAATGCCAATATTAAACCTTTGGTTTTTAAAGGATTGCTTATTGATTGAGCTATTGTTAAATGCGTAGCAATGTTTGAAATATCATTTTAGTCATGAATTTTTTTCTTATACCAGCTCCTCATGTAAGGAAAATTTATAAATTATTTTTAGGCTCTTTATGTTTTATATATCCAATGTCAAGTACAATATCCTATAGTTTTGTGTTTAACAATTGCATGTTTTAGTAAAAGGTGGCATTGTCTTTGATAGAAGGATTTCTACCAATTTGAAAATATTATAGCCTTAGATGTGCGGTCATTTTTGGTTTTTTCGAGAGCGAGTCAACTTGTATGTCATAATTTTCTTGTGTTTTTGTTTCTTTTTCATGATGGCAAGAATGTAAAGTACTAGCTTTTATATCAACTTGTTGGTCATGAAGTGTTGTTTGCATGTCACCCCATTTTTATTTATGGCATATGAAAAAATTAGGCTTCATTTTTATGTATGGTCTTTTGATGGAAGGTATATGAATTTTCCCATGTAGAGAAACCAATTTTCATAGACACTTCACCGTCTCTGTAAGGAACATAAAGCATTAGTTTTTCACGATAGTGGTTTTCACTATCAAAATTTTTGTTGTAATTAAAAATTGAATGACATGAGGTTGCTACATGGGTGCATTTTTTCCATCTTAGTTGAAGGAAAAGACAAACTCGGAAGGCAAATAAGTCCTATGTAGCATGTCTCATAACATAATGATCTCTAATAGATTAGCACATAATGTTTGTATAACTATCAGGGTTGTTGCTCTAGTAGTGTAGGAAATTTCAAAATGAAAGTGTGATTTTCTTGAATGGAAGTGTTTATGAAAATACATTTTCTGAAGTGTTGTTTGTTGAATGGAATAGACTGTGATAGGCCGATTATGCGGACATTTGTTTTATATTAAGCATCACATTCTAAGATTTTGGAGCATTTCTATAACATATGTATGCAATGTTTCATGTTGTAATAAAATTCTTGTGAATGTTTTTGTCATAGATCAATCAATTTTAGTCATGTAAGAAGAACAATAAGATGCAATGGCATATGCTTTAAGCACAAATGGTGTATCTCGCATTTTGTTGCCAAAGGAGTGGCATTTTTCTTGAGAAGCTATTGTTCCATGCTTGACTTGGGGTTTCTTTTCAATAACACCGTAGCTTGTTTTAGTGTTGCTTGGATGTTGTAGATGTATTGGGTCTCGTCCATGTATAGTTCTTCAAGGAATGTTTCAAATGAAATTGAGCTTTCATAACGTTTCTTTTCAAGAGTGAGAAAATACTATCGGTAATTGCAATAACGATTGGATCGGGATCTTCACAAGGTTCAAGGATTTTTGTTATTTTCATTGGTGGAAGAGGAAAATTGTATCTACACTTTGTTTTGTGTTTCTTTTTGCAACTCTTTGTATGATCATGTTGATGTAATTTTGAGATGTGTGAAGGGAATGATTCAAGTGTTACATGCTTATGCGACAATTTTTATATTGTCATTGTCTCCATAGATAGGTGCATTTTTAATCCATATTAACCAATGACTATGTGTGTTGCCTTTGTTTTGGAACTCAATAACCCAAAAGTAGTCCATTATCTATCCAAAGAAGGTTTTGTCTACAAAAAGTAGTCGTTTCAATACATTTAATCTATATTTGTAGTAACGAGTGCATTTGGTGGGTCATTTTTCACAAGAAAGTTGGCAAGATGTAAATCGTGCAACCGTGGCTTGTCGAAGGGAAAAGACAGTTGATAATTTCTATAAAGATTTGTAAGGGCTGTAGTAAGCGGTTGTCAACAATGTTCTACCCTAGAAAATGTGGCAAAAAGTTGGAGGTCCCAATTGTCGAATCATAGCGAAAACATTTTTTCATATTTGTTGCAAATAGTCTGGGGAGATTCAAATTTTTTTAAGATCAATGTAGCCAATATAAGATTTTAAAATCCTTTTGGAGTTGGGTTTATATTTGACATCTTTTGCAGTAAGTGTTCGGCCTTTTAGTTGGCCTTTCCTAATACGCACCCACATGGATTGACTAACTTGTTGAACAAGTATTTTCATTGCTTTGAAGAAAATATCAATAATGTGATAAGAAAATCTATGGTCTAAATTTAGTAACTCCCATTGTGCAAATTTTTAATATGAAAATATTTGCAAGGTTGTTGGAGGTCGAGGTTCACTAGAAAATAATTTGGGAAAATTCATTTCTTCAAAATATTTATCTTGGAAGATACCAAGTGGTTTAAACACTTTAAAGCGAGAAAATTCTATTATTTTATCTTGAAGAACATGTATAGTTGAAGGATTGTTAAATGCTTGGATCAAAGTGTCACATGTAATATCATCTTCACTTTCATCATCCGAAGAATCACTATCAACGGGGCTAAATATGCTTTCTTCATTCGTGTTTTGAGAAATCGAGGTCTAATGCAAGGAAATGTTCACATTCATGGTTGAGTTTTACATTTTGCATTTAGTAGAGTGTATTTTTACACAATTCTCTAAGTGTTGTCATGGTGATGTTGATATACGCACGTTGTGACGTATACAAGTTTTTATATTTAAGGTGACGTTTAAGCACAATGACAATTATTTTTGTTTTTAACAGATCGGGGCAATGCGGTTTGTACAATATCGATATTTTTGGTACATTTGTGATTACTCCTTTAAAGGAAAACAGAGGACGCGTTTGTATGATTGATGTCTAATTCGTGAAAATACAAGTCTAAGTGAAACTAACCTTTCTTTGAAGTCATGAGCATTGATACATGTAGAATCATAATAGGCATGGGAATATGTTCAAGGGATGCATAATTTGGAAATGCATCACTAGCTACAAAACAAAAACAAGGATGATATATTGACATTTTTGGGCGAAATTTGACGAGAATTCAATGAAAACTAAGGTTTTTTGCAGATTCAGAAAGTTTTCATATTGAAATTGAAATGGATCGATTACAAATATGGCATTCATTAGTCGGTGTGTATTTTGCTTGAGAATTAAACAAGGAGATGTATCGTGAAGACTACATTGTGTTCATGGAGTGCGCACTTTACTTGGCGAAGAGAGGTGGAGGCAATTGTTATGTTTTTTTCCCAAGGGATTTTAGATCGGAATTCATAGAAATGGTTAATGGTTTAGGCAATGCATGTTTTTCTCTAAATTTTGGTTTTGTTTGTGTTTTTTTGCAAGCACAACAAGGTTTCTCTAGTTGATTTTTTCATTTTTCGAAGGCTTATATGTGAAGGTGTAGATGAATGCATATCATGCGTAGTAGGTAAAAATCTTGTGTGGACAAGAGAACTCGTTTTAGTCAACGCTTGATAATGAAGTTTACCTTGCACTTGTTGAAAAATGATCATGTTATACGTTAAAGAAGGAATTGGATTATCAACATAGATTTTCAAAATATGCAACGGGTTTGGTTGCCACAATTGTATTTTTGCATCAAATATTATAGAAAACCATTGTAAACAAAAGTCATCTTCTTCTATTGTATGAGGATGGTATGCCATGGCCATGTTTATTACAATCCCTTCCCAATTTGCAATCCCCGAGATATTTTCTAAGGAATTATATGAAGCCAATTAGAGAGGCAATTCTTTGATTTGCCACATCTCGTGACGATAAGAGCTGCAAAATGATTATGCAACGTAGCGACAAAGACATTGTACATCAAATGTAATGTTAGAAAATAGACAATTAGAACCGGATAAGCTATCGATGCAATTGTCATTGTTGTCTCAAAAATGGGATATGCCAAATTTGTTAACTTCGTTTTAATATATCAATCCAATAAGGCCCATTCAATATGGAAGAGAAAGATAATTGATTGCGAGGAATGGAAATAGTATAGTTGTCATTTTTTTGCAGAGCGTGACTCATAACGACCAAAAAGGGGGTTTGAATCATGGAATAAAATACAATATGGAAGGGTATGGGCCGATGCATTAAATTGAGATAATTGTTGGACACGTTTGCTTGATCATACCCATATTGATATGTTAAGCCACTTAGATAGCCATTTTATGCAAAAACGTCATCCCATAAGCGAGTTCCTCTTCATGGTCACTAGTAATCATGAACAATTTTATTCGACGAAAATAGGTTTGAGGATCATGTATTCCATGCAAAGTTTCAAGAGTCTCTTAATCTAGTTCTAGTTGTATAGATGCCAATGCGTCATGATCCCCTCTATCTAAGCAAGTGAGAAAGTGGTCTATAATGCCAACTCTTATTTCAATGGAAGTATATCGAAAATGTAGCAAAACAACAAAGGCATCAAACATGCAACCACCAACATTATATTTAAATGTATGGTCTTTGCAGAGATTAGATTGCAATAAAACAATCTCAATACAAGGATATGTTTGAGCAGTGTATGTGTAGTCCTCTACATCAATAGGAATATGCATGAGAGTATTTTTTGCTTGGCCATCTTGTTTTTTTCTAGGTGACAATGTACACTCATCAAATATTGTTATTTTAATTTACAATGAAAAGTATCATTCCTGAACTAGAGTAGTGAAGCGAACATGATCATGTACAAGATAATTTATTGTAGGTGTTGAAACTCAACAAAAATCATTACTAATATCAATTGTTTACATGCTATTATACAAACTTTTAGAAAGCAAAAACTTATAACATTGGTGCACTTTCCACATTCAACCAGAAATTTGAAATAATGCTGGTAACTGTTCTTTGAAGTTAACAAATAGTTGCAGCAATATGTACAAAGATTTATGAAAACAATGCCAAAAATAACTGAATAAGTAAAATATTTTAAACCATAGTATAGTCACATCCGTAAAACAACAAAATATAGAGGGTGGTCACATCATTATTCAACTAAATTCCACCTTCAAGTCCAAGAAAATCATGGGTTGTGTTGATTGGAAAGAGATACCATCCACTTGGACAATTTTCTTCAAGTATGACCAGTCCTTTTTATTTTTCTTCAAATATGTTCCACCTTTTCATTAGGACTGTTCTAATACATGGTGTGGATGGATTGGTAAATCCGGATTCGGTTCTGCGTTTTTTCATGAGAGCGAAACAAAAAGAAATTTTGAGGTGAAGAATTTGAAAAGATACCGTGAAAAGTCCTCGTTCTCACAATGGGTTTCATATGCTTCCATGAGGCACTGGATACCCATAAGGCATTGGATAGGCTGGTATCTAAGCACCCACCTTTACAAGTATATAATCCTAGAGTAATACAAAAATTAGATGCATTTTTAGAAGGCCAGCTAACGCACACCAAATGTTTGAGAAAATGTCTCAAAGAGAGTGTCATACGATGCAAGTTAAGTGTTTGATAACATGTCTCGTGTAGAATTTGAGGATGCAAATCAAGAGTCTGACAAAATGTCTCGTAGACAATCACAGGATGCAAACCAAGAGTTTGACCAAAGGTCTCGTAGAGAATGACAAGAAGCAAGCTAATAGTTTGATAAGTTTGATAAGAGGGTAAGAAGGAATTGCAAAGTGATTTTGATGCACAATTGACGGAAAACCTTGAAGATAATTACAATATTCAAGCCAATTGCTTGATAGAATAGCTGAAAGAAAATTACAAAATTCATGCCAAGCGCTTGATAGAATACCTCAAAGAGAATTACAAGGTGCATGCCAAGCTTTTGATAGGATACCTCAAAGAGAATTACAGGATGCACACCAAGGATTTGCCAGAATGCCTCTAAGAAATTCACGGGATGCAAGGGAAATGTATGGCAGAGTGCGTGAAAGACAATTACAGGATTCACTTCAAATAATCAATAGAATGATGACCAGGTCAATTTAATGATTATAAACGACACATTTAATGAATTGCATTCGTTCTAATTGCCAACTAATGGAGATTCGCCACTGTCTATATTTAGTGTTACCAGCTGTGCTTTTGGGTATTTGAACTCTTGTTGTCGATTAGTTTGTTTTTCTTAAGTTGTGACTTGTGTCCAATAAAATGACGAATGATGTGTGATTTCAAATCAAAGCATGTTTCACAAAATTCTGGTATGCTGTATGAAGATGTGAATTCCCACTAGAGTCACATTTTTTTCTCTGAGAGCTGGAAACCATTATTGAAATTGTAAATCTTATGTGTCAGCATAAAATCTGGTTTTGCCAAAAGTTGTTAATCCTGCTGAGTTTCATCTTGCTTTATATATGCTTTTGGTTGCTGAGATGTTAGTCAATTACTGTTGCAGGACGGAAAATGGTTGTGAAACAAAATAAACAGGCTTTGGAAGATGCAAAATCATGCCAACCTGTTAAATACCATATGGTTTTTTGTTTAAGAATGCACCGAAGTTTCGAGCTCTGCTAGTGTTCATTGAGGTGAGTTAGCGCCTCGCTATAAACTATATGGATGCAGGAAAATCGATACACAATTTCATTTCTCCTTGTTAAACGTATGGTTTGGGAATTTAATCTTTGTATGTGTGAATGTGTTTTCTTTCAACGTGGTGAGTTTTGATTTCAATTTTTAGAGTAATGTGTTATCAAACTTCACATTGTGGCGGGAGGGGGTGAATGACACAATGTTTCATTTTGAGTTGATTGATATGAATGGATTCAAAAGTAATCTCCTGAAGGTGAAGATATGATGAGAGCTGAAGCAGTACTGCACATTGTGATATGGTTTGGGGTAAACCATTTGAAAACCTCTTTTGTCTCAGTTTTTGGTCAACCGATAGAAAACCATATCTCTATCCTGGTTTGTGATAATCCAATAGAAAGTCGCACAACTCTCGGTTTTTGGTTATTTGATAGAAAACCATCTTTGTCTTGGTTTGTGATAAACCAATGGAAAATCACACCATCACGAAATTAGGTGCAGTGCAAAATGGATGTTTTCCCCATGTTCACACTAAGGGGGAATGTTAGGAAATTATCTATTAGTGCTCACATTATATGAGCTACTCGTATTTATTGTGTGTTAAATAACACTTACTAGGTTGTTGTGTTACCTAGGTAAGTGGGTAATTTGTTACACCCGTATATTTGTTAAACGAGTTATTTGTTATAGTCTTCCTATTTAGTAGGAAGATATTTTGTTCTTGTAATGGCTATATAATAGCCAAATTATTTGTGTAATATATATGAATATTATATTGTGTGTCTAAAATGCTTTCAGTTTGATCCAAATCAATATGTTGTTTTAGTGTTGCATAGATGTAATGGATGTATTGGGTCTCGTCCATGTCTAGTTCTTCAAGGAATGTTTCAAATCAAATCAAGATGTCATAATGGTTTCTTTCAAGAGAGGGTAAAATACTATCAACATTTCAATAACAATTGGGTCGGGATCTCTACAAGGTTCAAGGATTTTTGTTTTTTTCATTGGTGGAAGAGGAAAATTGTATCTACACTTTGTTTTGAGTTTATTTTTGTAGCTCTTTGTATGATGATGTTGATGTAATTTTGAGATGTGTGAAGGGAATGGTTCAATGTTACATGTTATGTGTTTGTCTACAAAGTTCTTAATTTGTAGATTGTCACTGTCTCCATAGACTGGTGCATTTTTAATTCATAGTAACAAATGACTATGTGTGTTGCTTCATTTATGAACTTAGAAACCCAAAAGTAGTCCATTATCTCTCCAAAAGGTTTTGTCTACACAAATTACTCACTTTAATGCATTTAATCTTTGTTTGTAGTAATGTGTGCATGTGACTAGCTCTTTTTCAAAAGAAAAATTTCATCATGTAAATAAGACAATTGTGGCTTATAGAGGGAAACATCTGTCTATAATTTTTGTAAAGCTTTGTAAGGGTTGTAGTAAGTGGTTGCGAATAATGTTCGCACTAGAAAATGTGGCAAAAATTAGAGGTCCCAATTTTGAATCATAACGAACACATTTTTTCGTGTTTGTTGCAAATTGTCACGGGAGATACAATTTTTTTTTAAATAAATGTAACCAATATCATATTTCAAAAGACTTTCTAAGTTGGGTTTATATTTGACATCTTTTGCAGTAAGTGTTCAACCTTTTAGTTGGCCTTTCCTAATATGCACCCACATGGACTGACTAACTTGTTGAACTACTATTTTTATTGCTTTGAAGAAGATATATGTAATGGGATAAGCAAATTTGCGGTCCAAATTTAGTAACTCTCATTGCGCTACTTTTTGATATGAAAATATTTGCAACGTTTTTGGAGGTTGAGGTTCACCAAAAAACAATGTGGGAAAATTCATTTCTTCAGAATATTTATCTTGGAAGATACCGAGTGGTTTAAACCCTTTAGCGAAGAGAATTTTTATTATTTTATCTTGAAGAGCATGTATGGTTATGAGATTGTTAAATTCATAGATCGAGTGTCACATGTAATATCATCTTCATTGTAATCATTTGAAGAATCACTATCAAGGGTGATAAATATGCTTTCTTCATCTGTGTTTTGAGAAGTCCGAGGCTTTAATGCAAGGAAATGTGCCCATCCATGGTTAAGTTTTACATTTTCCATTTGGTAGAGTGTGGTTTTACATAATTCTTAAGTGTTTTCATGGTGATGTTGATACACACGTTTCCTAACGTATAAGGGTTTTTTATATTTAAGGTGACGTTTAAGCGCTTGATGGAAATTGTTTTTATTTTTTAAACAGTTGGGGCAATCTAGTTTGCATAATATCGATATTTGTTGGTACATTTATGATTGCTCCTTTCAAGGAAAATAAGGAAATTTGTAGGATTGATGTCTAATTTGTGTAAATGCAAGTACAAGAGAAAATAACCTTTCTTCGAGGTCAGTGAGAATTGATGCATGTAGAAGAACAATAGGCATAGCAATATGTTCAGGGCATGCATAATTTGGAAATGCATCACTAGTTACAAAACCAAAAAAAGGATGACATATTGACATTTTTTGGGGTCGAATTTGACAAGAAGTCAATGAAAAAAACTTTTTTTTGAAATATTCAAGAATTGTTTTCATATTGAAATTGAAATAGAGATGTGTACAAATCCAACATTCATTAGTTGGTGTGTCTTTTTCTCGAGAGTTAAACAAGGAGATGTATCGTGAAGATTACATTGTGCAATGTCCACTTTCATGCATTGTGCACTTTACATGGCTAAGAGAGGAGGAGGTAATTGTTTTATTTTTTTTTTCCGAGGGATTTTAGATCAGAATTCAAAGAAATTATTAATGGTTTAGGCAATGCTTGTTTTTCTCTTAATTTTGGTTTTATTCATGTTTTTTTCTGCGCAAGCATAATGAGGTTTCTCTGATTGATTTTTCATGTTTCAAGGCTTATATGTGAAGGTAAAAATGAATGCATACCATGTGTAGTAGGAAAATAGATTGTGTGGAGAAGAGAACTCTTTTAGGAAAGTCTTGGTAATGAAATTTACCTTACGCTTGTTGAAAGTGGATCATGTTATACGTTACAAAAGGAATTGGATGATCAACATAGATTTTTGAAATATGCAATGGGTTTGGTTGCCACAATTGTATTTTTGCATCAAATATTATAGACAACCATTGTAAACAAAATTCATCTTCTTCTGTTGTGCGGGGACGGTATGCCATGGCCATGTTTATTACAATCCCTTCCCAGTTTGCAATGCATGGGATGTTTTCTAAAGAATTATGGTGAAGCCAATTAGAGAGGAAATTCTTTGATTTCTCACATCCACGAAGATAAGAGCTGCAAAACGATTGTGAAGCATAGTAAAAAAACATTGTACATCAAATGTATTGTTAAAAAGTAGATAAATAGAACCAAACAAGCTATCGATCGATGAAGTGTCATTGTGGTCTCGTAAATGGGACATGCCAAAATTTTCAACCTCACTTAATATATCAATCCAATAACACTCACTAGATATGGAAGAGAAAGATAATTGATCGTGAGGAACGGTTTATAGTATCGTTGTCATTGTTTTTCCATAAAAATGGCTAATAATGACCAGAAAGGGGTGTGAATCATGGAATAAAATACAACATGGAAGGGTATGGGACGATGCATTAAATTGGAGATAATTGTTGGACCTAATTATTGACCATATCCATATTGATATTTCAAGCCAATTAGATAGTAATTTTATGTAAAAACGTCACCCCATAAGTCAAGTCCCTCTTTGTGGTCACTAGTAATTGTGGATAATTTCATTTAACAAGAATAGATTTGGAGATCATGTATTCCGTGTAAATTTTCAAGAGTCTCTGAATCCATTCCCAGGTTCTATAGATCCCGATGCGCCATGACCCCCTTTATCTAAGCAAGCTAGAAAGTGGTTTATAATGCCAACTCTTATTTCAATGGAAGTATACAAAAATGTAGCAAAAAAACAAAGGCATCAAATAAGCAATCTCTAACATTATATTTAAATGTATGGTCTTTGCAGAGATTAAATTGTGATAAAATAATCTCAATAGAAGGATATGTATGAGTATTGTATGTGTAGTCCTCTACATCAATAGGGTTATGGATGAGAGTATTTTTTGCTTGGCTATCTTGTTTTTATTGGAAAAGTATAGAAAAAACATATAATTGTAGTTGAGTGTAAATATCTTCAAAAATGAATCTTCGATTGAATATATAATGTATAGTCATCAAATATCATTATTTCAATATACAAGGAAAAGTATCATATCTGAACTAGAGCATAAAAGCAAACAGGAACATGTAGAACATTGGTGCACTTTTAGAGAAAGGAAAACTAAAAATATATCGTCATACTTCCTTTTTTTATAAGCAATTATATGAATTTATTTTAGTTTAGTAAGCAATAACATTTAAAAAAATGTTTGACCATGCTTTTCTTTCCAAAAACCATTTTTATTTGACTCACGTCATTTTTAGAGGAAATTATAAACATTTATTCCGATTATGTAAATAATAACATTTATAAAAATGTTCGACCATGCTTGTCTTTCCAAAACCATTTTTATTTGACTCATGCTTAATTATAGTTTATTGGTCAATGATGTTATCCAACCTCGATCAATTAGCAAAGTGTTTTGTTTAATTATCTAGGCAATCTTTAAAAACACATAAACTAAGCAATTATGTTTCTCTCAAGATAAAGGTCCATTTTTCTATAATGGGCTACGGTTGGAAGGATTCAACACTCGCTACTTAGAAGGTGATCTCTTTACACATCTCTGTCGAGTATATCAATAATTATACAAATTATATATATTTTAAACTAATAAATTAACACTATATTGCTAGAGAAGATTCCAAGATATTTTAAGCACCATCACATAACCAAGACATAAACGTTCACCGCAAAAGACATTCCCACCTTGTGTTTCATTTAGATGCACACCTTGTACTCAATTTTACAAAGGAAAGATGTGGATTCCTCAATGAGTAATGAAGGATATGATCCTTCCGAGGAAGACATCTATGATTTTATTAATAAGCTACAAAAAAATGTTTGATAGTCACTTAGAGGGAGGATGAATACGTTTTAAGAAGAACAATAGTAGGAGAATAATATGAGCTCCAACTATGAAAAACTATTAGTTGTTTATTAATGCCAGAGGGAAAACATTTCATAAGACCTTTCTTTAAAGATATAAAGCTCATGAATTAGTTGTTCAAGAGGAATTGGTTAAGCAAATGGAAATACTTGAATCATTATTTAAAATTGGTGTAGACCACATTCAAATAGAAAATTGTGAAGCTTTTGAAATGTAAACCTTATCAATGGTCTTTTCTAATGCTAGATGCATGTTCGTAGCTCACCTAATACTTATATAAAGCCGAGGTGATACTTTTAAAATTCTTAATTTTTCTATATCAATTTTTAAATCTATCAAATTTATATTTTTACAAAATTATAAATTCAAAATTCATAGTTTTGATTGTTATAATTGATATACATCTTCTAATAGTACAATACTTGATGAAATTGTATATTTATAAGTTATTAATGAAAATAAAGGGGTTCAAGGAGTGGAAGGCCATGCTCTACCCTATCTAATATATGTTGCTAGAAAAATTCACTAAGGTTCTCTATCATGATAAAGTTGGTGCCATGAATGTCATGGTAATTTGACTTTCGTTATGTTTTTTTCCACGAGTTTCAATGACAAGGCTTGTGCATAACACGAAAAGATTTAATTCAGGTGAACCAAAGAGCCACATGAATATGTAATATATAATGTCATTTGTTACTAGCTTTGATTGCATTTGAATATATATAATAGTAAAACATTAGTTTTATGTGTTGGGATTTTTAGGCAAGAGTATCAATAGTGATGACAAATGCTCCTTTCACACTTAATCTGGACTCTGATATGCATGTGAATGATTGCAAAGCCATACAACATGCTATGTGCTTCTTCCTTGACTGTAAATTTGAAAGAGAGTGGTTTTGTGTAATTTTCTCAATTATTCCATGGAGGTCTCAAGGATGATCCCTTTGGAAATCAGTTGAAAGTACTAGTCAAAGTAAGAGATAATTTCAAAAGTTCTAAAGCTGGTTAGGCGAGGTTTCTATAGATGATGAATTAAGATCACAAACAAAGACATGAAACCCATGGAAAAGGTAGACTAATCACCTTATAGATCAGTCCCCCATAAAAGATACCGATCCTATAAATATCCAATACTATCGTAAATGAGGTCACCTTGAATAGGTGATAAAAACCACTTGAAGGGTAGTTTAATTTAATTTATGCAATGGTAGAAGTGTGCAAGGGAGTAAGAATAAGAGAATAGTCTATTTTAAGAGCCATTGTAGCAACTAAAATAAACCTTGAAGATACTTTATGATCAATTTTACTTAAGTATTATAATGTTTATCTGTTTATCTTAAGCATGGTTCCCCATTTTTATGTCCCCTTGTTCTTATGAGGCTTTCAAAAATACTTTTGGATAATCGTCTCTCCTTGGAGTATCGAGATCATACTATGTCAATAGGAACTCCATGCAATAACTATGCTCCTCCTTCACCACTACACAAGAGGCCTTAAAAGTTGCTAGTTGTAGCTTTGAAACCAACACTACCCGGGGTTAAATGGTGTAATGACTATCCTCTCTACACCTAATATTTTTCCATCCCATCGAGAGGATCATCTATAGGAATGTGCTTGGGTTTTTATTAATTACAACTTTAAAACTACTAATAGCAAAAGTAGTATTCTAAAGGGTACTATGAAAAGAGGTTTGAATATTAAAGAAGGATGTGAACGAATGTGATTTTGGATTTGATTTAATAAGGATGTGAACAAATGAGATACTAATCAAAATAGGTTAAATGTTGCTAAACATGCTCACTTGTTGTGATGTATTGCAGGTAGGATGGATGTATGTATCTACTATTGAGGATATTATGATTGGGCTAAAAATTCATAGTCAGGATGGCATTCTATTGGTTTGATCCCAATAGAAACCAATATTACGAGCATTAAAACTTATCCCGTAGTTGATATTCTGTTGGTGGTCAACAACTTCAATTTTCTCTTGTCAGTTAGATGTATTTTAATCCCACGACCACCGGTTGCAACATTCTATGGAGTCGGTTGGTGGAAATAATATGATGTCGGTGGTTACACGATTCCCCCTTTGATCCATGTTATCGATTGGTTGCAACTTTGTTCCATGCTACTTGACCGGTAGCATCCATATTGCTAGCACCACTCACCAATTGTCGTCGTCTTTCTCTTTGCCAAGTCATGCATCCATCCCCATGCTACCAGGTTGGTAGCATTCATACATGTTACCATTCGTTCACATATTATTCTCGTAATGCGACTATCATCTTCATCATGTATATGACATTGGTTGGTTACATGATTTCACTTTGATTCAAGTTTTCGGTTGGTCGCATTGTTCCATACTCATCGACCGGTAGCATCCATATCGTTGACACTACTCATCAACTCGCCATCTTGCTCTATTACCAAGTCATGCATCCATCCCCATGCTTTCTTGGCGGTAGCATCCATACATGTTACTCCTTAGTCACATATCCTTCTCTATCATCGACCCATCATTTTCATCGTGCTTCTGCTGATCTGGTAGCAGCTTTGTTATATCTACCGGATCCTTTTTAACCACGATCCTGTCGGCCCTTCGTCAAATGCGTTTTCGATTGCGCTTTGCCTTGTGTCCCTCTTATTGGATGGTAGCTTCTCTGTTCCCGTAGTAGTCACAAAATCATGCACTTTAGAAATTTATTTATCCCAGATCGCATACTACTATTTAGAAGGTTCTCAAGGGAAAAAGCATTAATTAACCCCCATCCTTTTGGCCATCTTATTTATTTTATTTCATATTTTACAACCTATTATACCTATTTACCTAGTAATTTTGGAATCTACGTAAAATCTTAACCCTAATTGGGGCACACATAGGTGCTCTAGTCTCTTTTCCACTTTCCCGCTTGATTTTAAGTCTTTTCTAGCCATTTTTCATAATTATCTTTCTTGTGGTCGGCCTTTTTGGGTTTAATTACAAACATAGATCAATAGTACCCTATAAATATAAAGTTATGAGACCATAATGAGGGACCTAGCATCATACACTATTATCACTCCATATAGATTTGCATCCATCTATTACATTTGCATCCACATAGATCCATCATCTAGGCACAATCTAGGACATCTACATCACACTTCATAGGGGGAGGGGATTCTATTCTATTCCATACACACATTCTAGTATATTTTCTACATTTAGTTATTGTTCGCTACTTCGAAAAGTGTGGTGACACAAAGAGCACCTAGGGCATGACACACACACAAAACCACACACACACACACACACACGAACTACACCCAGTGTCTGAAATGCAATGCAACACTTTGTATATTTATTTGCATGTATGCTTAGATCGATATATTGTTTGTACAACCGGTGTACTAAGCTAACCCCAACAACCGTATCGAGCTTTTTTGAGGGTTTTGTGTGTTGACAAATTTACTCACATAGGGTTTTCTAATTGAGTGGGAGCTACATCAATCACGGAAGATAACAAATACAAGGTAGAGAAATTTGACGGCTGAAATTATCAATTATGGAAGATGCAGATTGAGGATTATCTGTATCAAATATATTTGTATTTACCGTTGGATGAGAAGTCTAGACCTATGAAGATTACTGACGATGAATGGAAGATTCTTGACGGAAAGGTTTTGGGATCTATAAGATTGAGCCTAACAGCATCCGTGGCTTCCAATATTACAGAAGTGGATTTTATGGTAGACTTAATGAAATATCTTGCTAATTTATATGAAAAACCTAGTGCTTCAAATAAAGTTTATTTGATAAAGAAACTATTTAGTTCTAAGATGCATGAAGGTGGATCTACTTCTAGTCATTTGAATGATTTCCGATCTATTATAAATCAGTTAAAATCAGTTGCAATACCATTTGATGATGAAGTAAAAGAACTTTTATTCTTATGTTCTTTGCCTGATAGTTGGGACAAATTGGTAATGGTTGTTAGTAATACAACATCTGCTAATAATATTTTGAAGTTTGATGATGTGGTTAGTATAATCTTGAATGAAGAAATTTTCGGAAGAGTACAGAGGAAACATCATCTAGAAATGCTCGAATGTAGAAAGCAAGGGCGCGGGCGGAAGGAGAGATCCAAGAGTAAGAGTAATGAGAAATCAAAGTCAAGGAATAGCAGATCTAAATCTAGAAGTAAGGGAATTACTTGTTGGAAATATGGAAAGAAAGGACATGCAAAGAAAGATTGTTGGTCAAAGGATAAAGAGAATCAATAACCAAACAAAGGTAAAGAGGTGAATCTTGCTACATCAGAGGTAATGCAAGATGCTCTTATTCTTTCTTTAGATTGTAGAATTGAATCATTGGTTTTAGATTCAGGAGCTTCTTTCCATGTAACCCCTAATAAGGGTTATTTCAGAAATTATGTCCAGGATAATTTTGGGCATGTTTATTTGGGTGATGATGAACCTTGCAGTATTACTTGTAAAGGGAAGTTCATCTAAAATTGTAGAATGGAAATACATGGGTATTGAAAGATGTGAGGCATGTGCCAAGCCTCAAGAGGAATCTTATTTATGCAGGGAAACTAGGTGAATCTGGTTGTATGGTTACTTTTACAGGAGACTCTTGGAAAGTCACCAAGGGTGCTTTTGTTGTGGCAAGAGGTAAGAAGGTAGGAATGTTATATTTATCTACATGTATTATTGATTCTTTTTTTGCATTATCTACTTCAGATTCAGATGCATGCATGTGGCATAATCAGTTGGGCCATATGAGTCAAAAAGGAATGTAGATCTTAAAGGCTAAGGGTAAGTTATCAGATTTTAAAAATTATATCTTGATTTACTGTGAGAATTGTATCTTTGGAAATCGGAAGAGAGTGAGATTTCTTAAATTTAGGGGCAACCGAGAAGGAGCAGAAATTGGAGCTTGTACACTCAGATGTGTGGGGACTAGCTCATGTAGCTTCTCATGGAGGATCCCAGTATTATATTACTTTCATTGATAATGCTACAAGAAAGGTATGGGTTTATTGTATTAAACATAAATCTGATGTTTTTGAGACTTTTAAAAGATGGAAATTCCATGTTGAGAATGAATCAAATTCTAAGTTAAAGTGCCTTAGATCTAAAAAATGGTGGTGAATACTGTAGCAAGGATTTTGTTTAGTGAATGGGATACATAGAGAAAGAACGCGGTTCCAAGAACACCACAAGAGAATGGTGTTACGAAAAGAATGAACATGACAATCATGGAACATGCTTTAGAAGTATGAGGATACATTCTAATTGTCCTTGTAGTTTTAGGCGGAAGTAGTTGATACAACAGTTTATTTGATTAACTGTGGGCCTTCAAGTTCACTAGATGGAGGAATACCAGAGGAAGCATGGACCAGAAAAGAGGTAGATATTTCTTTTGTTAAATTTTTTTGGTTTAGAAGCTTTTGTACATGTTGATAAGGAAAATAGAAAAAAGTTGGATGTAAAATCCAAGAGGTGCACTTTCATTGGTTATGGATCTGGTGATTTCAGTTTCTGTTTTTGGGATTTAGAGAATTCTAAAATTATTAGGAGTTGTGATGTTGAATGGAATGAAAAGAGAATGTACAGGGATCAAATTTTGGTACCCAAGGATGAGAAAATTGAGAAGTTTATTGATGAAAATGAACTCTCGGGTTTTAAAGAAAAACGATAGAAATACATAGTAACCGTGGTCAATTAGTCCCTGACCGGAATCGATCGGATGAATCGCTAATGGTTACAGAGGATCAGAACTTGTATTGGTTGGTAGAACTGACATTGGTTAGAGGTGATCAGCATCTATCATTGTTAGATTTGGATAGGAATGTCCAGGAGGCCCAGATTGAGTCTCCAGTACCCCAAACTCCTGTGAGAAGGTCACAAAGGGTAAGTAAACTTCCAGAAAGATTTAGACCTTTTCTATTTTTTTATTATTGACTGAGTGATAATGGTGAACCGAGAGAGCTTTGAAGAAGCAATGCGGGATAAGACTCACGTTTAGTGGAGAGCATGGCATGGATGAGGAGATGGAATCCTTAGAGCAGAACCAAACTTGGGATTTGGTTAAGTTGTCGGCTGAAGAGAGACATTGCGAGAACAAGTGGGTTTACGGGATTAAGGAAGAAGAGGGTGGACATAAATGGTACGAAGCAAGGCTTGTAGTAAAGGGATTTTCACAGAAAGCAGTATTGACTTTAGTGAAATATTTTCTCATGTTATTAAGATGACTTCTATTAAATCTTGTATTGAGTTTAGTTGCGGTAGAAGATTTACATTTAGAGCAACTAGATGTGAAGATGGATTTCCTTCATGGTGATTTGGATGAAGAGATTATATGCGGCGGCCGCTTGGGTATGAGGTCAAGGGTAAGGATAAATTAGTGTGCGGGTTGAAAAAGAGCCTATATGGGATCAAACAAGCTCCAAGGCAATGGTACATGAGGTTTGATAGTTTTATGCATGAGCATGGTTACTTGAGATGTGAATCGACCATTGTGGTTATTTCAAGCTTGAAAATGGGAGCTATATTATTTTGTTACTTGTATGTGGATGATATGCTTATTGTAGGATCTAGTATATAGGACATTGGTGAGCTTAAGAAAGCTAGCTCACACATTTGTAATGAAGGATTTAGGAGCTGCAAAAAGAGTCCTTGGTATGCAAATACATAGAGATAGGAAAAAAAAGAAATTGTATTTGTCTCAGGAGGATTATATATACAAGGTGTTAGAAAGGTTCAACATGCAGAATGTTAAACATGTTAGCATGCCTATGGCTGGACACTTCAAATTGAGAAAATATCAGTGTCCTTCATCACATGAGGAGGTCAAATACATGACACAAGTGCCATATGCTTCAACAGTTGGAAGTCTCATGTACGCTATGGTTTGTACCAAACCAGACATTGCACAGAAGTGGGAGTTGTGAGTAGATATATGGCTAATCCAGTAAAGAGCATCGGAAAGCATTCAATGGATACTCGGGTATTTGAAAGGGAGATCTAGCATGTAGTTATGCTTTATGGAGGTTTGGATATTTCATTACGTGGCTATGTTGATTCGGATATGGTGGAGATATGGATGGTAGAAAGAGCACTCTTGGATATATTTTCATAGTAGGTGGAAAGATAGTTAGTTGGATTTCGAGATTGCGAGAAGGTTGTCACTTTGTCTACTACGGAGGCGGCAGAGTATGTTGCAGCTACAGAGGCTAGCAAGGAGATGATATGGATGAGTAGGTTCATGGAAGAGTTGGGAAAGGATCAAAGTGATTGTAAACTATTCGATGGACAGCCAGTGTAATTCATTTGGTAAAGAAATCAACGTTTCATTTGAGAACGAAACACATTTAGTTGAGGTATCACTTCATACGGCAGGTATTGGAGGATGGAAAGTTGAATCTAGAAAAGATTCATATGAGCAAGAACCCTGCGGATATACTAACAAATCCATTAGGAAAGAAGAAGTTGGAGCTACACTCCACTTCTGTTGGTCTTTAGTTTGAGACTTGAAGAGGAAGAAACAAAGCCAAGGATCCAAGAATGATGTTGTACATGTATGGTGCAGTAATTAAACTCCAAGTGAGATATTGTTGAGTTGTGGAGCTTAATTTATTTATTTTAGCATGCAATTGGAACTTGCTAGAAAATACAGTAACCAACATCGGTTAAGGGCTGACCAACATCGATCAGGTATGATCGGCATCGATCAAGCAAGTAAGGAACCGACATGGTTAGGAAAAGCGGTGTCGGTTACACTGTGTGATGAAGTTTTAATTAACTCTCAGGAATTATATCTATTTTTAGCATTAAAATAGATTTATTGATTGTAATTGCATGGCTAAGTGCCTTAAGTCTATAAACGACTATATAAGCACAAAAGCTAGGGTTTAGATGGTATGATCAACAAGAATTAGAAAGTACTTGAAAAAGGTTGGTGAGAGAGAATTCTTGGTGATAGAGCAAAAGCTTGATAGAAGGAAAGTACTAAAAATCGAGAGGTGTGGAAGATTGTAAATCTTCATTGTATATCTTTTCAAAGCTTTGGATAATAGATTGACTTGTTTCTTGGTGGATGTAGCCCACACTTTGGGTGAACCACGTTAAATGCAGTGTTGATTTATGTCTCTTGTTTTGTATATTTCTTCGGTAGAATATCCACTTTTATTTGCGGGTATGCTTAGATCTGATATATTATCTGTGACAACCGGCATGTTAAATTTCTTCATGACATCATTGGCCATACTATTCCTTGTGATCGACCCATTCAAATACTATGATTATGCTCCTAATACTAGTCTTCATATTCAACATACTAATACTATTGATGATCCCCAACCTACGGCCGACCCACCTCACTTACCACCACTTGACGGTACCATTTGTGTGATAGATGCAGTTTCTTCTATTCCACCTGCTAATACTACTGCTATGATTCCTTATTAGGGGCGTGTCCAATCTATGGACATCGCTCTATCAAATTCATCCTCACTGCACCACCCACTTTATCATGATCACCATTCATTTTCACTCTTTTCATGAATAACTCATATTGGGAACACATTCCATTTGATGCTACATGTGATGTCACTATTTGTTCTCATGATGGTCTAGTTCATCTTGCTTTCACTATTGAGGATCTTCATCCTTCCACTCATGACCCTCATCTCTACTATGGCTTCATTAACATTAGTGTTGCTTATGGTTTACAAGTATTTCATCTTATGGTCTACTTATCACGTACCCCTCGTTATTCTCCACTCACATTAGGGGAATCTTGGATTACTTATATCAGAGGCATATTAGACCCTATTCATACAGACATTTCATTTCCTATGGCCTTCGGTCGTGTTTTTATCTGCAATATTTATTTTCTTGATTATTCACAAAATCTTGCTCATTGGTATGCACATGGTTCCCACTTCCTCCATTTAATGATGAGGAATATGTTATGGGCATGTAAAAATTATGCCTTAATGACTCATTGCATGATCAACAAGACACTATTGCTTACTAGGTCACCAATGCTTACCCATATCAATTTGACTAAGAGGATGACGATCTTCTTTATGACTCTACATGATATTATTAGCACACACACTTGGGGGGTTTAACACTTTACCTTCCCCCACCTCCTCTTAGCATAGCTGTATTTTACATCATTACGTTTTCATACCTTCATTAGTTATACTCATCATACATTCTAACATCGTCATTACCCGATGACACACTCTTGTGCTTGGTTCACACTTGATTGTTGAGGGATTACTACTACATTGAACCCCCACACTTTGCACTATAGGCATTACACATTGCATTTCATCATACATTATGTGTCATACATTCTAAATTTGTCATACAAAATTTCGACATTGGCACATCTACACATCTACACTATCTTTAGTCTTCATCACATAGGATTCTAGCATTGCATTTATATATATATATATATATATATATATATATTTCACACATTTCACTTTACACATTCTACACTCGTTACATTACATTCTACATATCCTACTCACCACATGGTCGTCTTTTGTTGACACATACCTACATTTTTTTACGTGTTGCACTCGGTGTCGATGACACACTTTAGTTCCTCGATTAGTACTCGACTCAGAGGGTTTAAAAATCAAATGGAACTTACACTCATCATGTGACATGCCTAGGCTAGTGACATATGCTTTAGTATAAATCTTCACTCATCCTCTTTCTATCTAGTAGTAGTGTACGATTATGGATAGATCACCACCTCTATTATGTCATCTTGTAGTGGTATACACTTTACGTTAGATCACCAGCCCCTCTTCTCATTTTGTAGTGACATGCGCTTTAGGCTAAATTGTCACCTAGTCTATCATTTTATAGTGGTATACACCTTAGTTTACACCACCACTCCTTATTACTTCATCTTGTAGTGACATACACCATAGGTTACACTGTCACCCCTACTATTCATCTTGTAGTGATATACGCTTTAGGCTAAATTACCACTCCACATTCCATTTTGATGTAGTATATGCTTAGGCTATAGGGTCCATGCATTTTTTTTCTATATATATTATACATCATCACCGCTACACATATACAAATTCACCGATGCCCTAGACAAAATACACACTACTCGACCATTTCTTGATGACACACTTTTGTTTATGGTTCATTCTTGACCGTTGAAGGGGAAAACATATGAACCTCATTGTATACTATTCCATCCACTCGGGAGGCACGTGGCGCATATGATTCCATCTTGTATTCCATTCCATATATCCATAACATACGCATATTATGGTTGCTTATATTCTTGCTTACTTTTGTTGGTTCATGATCACTTTATTACACATGCTAGTTTGATTACTTGTATGCAATTTATCTATGTCATACACACATGCACGTTTGCATCTTCTTTCTAGTTGTGATTGTAGATACATATCTCTTACATGTGACACGGATGACCGACATCTACCCTTACTATATTGGTCATTAGGGGCATCCACATTTGTCTCCTCAATCATGTTATTATTTGATTTCATAATTGGCATGTTAAATTACTTTCTTATACACGCTTTTAACATTCTAGTTATCTTTATAACATGGTAACGGTCTTCATGTGCAACATTTGTTATGTAGGGATATTGGTTTCCATATTTATTTACATTGTTTGTTATTATTTTTTCTTATTTGCTATTGTATGTGGGCTTTTCCCTATGTTTTTGTGCACACTTTTTTGTTATTTGCGGCCATGGCGGCCTTGCATGTCTTGCGACATCATGAGTGATGTCACATGTTTGTAACCCGCTTTGTGCGGCTTAATTTTGTTCTTGTGTGTTTACATTTACTACATTTTTACGCATTGCTTACATGTTTTCTATATGCATGCATTGTTTACTTTACGCTTGTCCTTGGATAGCCTTCTTGGTTGTGTGTACCTTGGTTTTGTTAGTCCGAAATCAGAGCACCCCCAAATGAGTTCTAAAAATATGCTTTTCTAGGGTAGAATCATTTTGTATGATTGCGATAACATTGAACTTTTCCCAAGGCGTGGGACTTTGCGAAAAGGAAAATATCTCGAGATCAAAGGCTGGTTCCTTATCCCTTTGTTTAGGTGCATATGTAAGGATTTGGAGAGGATCTATCTCTATACCTAATCTAAAACTCGCGAAGGAGACAAGGATAAGAGAGTATAAGAAATAAGAAATGACTAAACTACCAGGTGATGCACCAAAGGAATGATGAACACTTATTTTGCTAATAGACACAAACTAAAAAAATGCATACAATAAAAAAACACAAATAGCCAGATATGTAATGGGAGACCAGATGAAAGCAAAAGAGACAAGAGAGGATCTAAAATCGATCACAGACATGTTTTATTGCTCTATAGATTGATACAGTCCATTACAAAGTAGCCAAGAGGCAGAAACGTAATGTAATTTTGATAGAAGGCCTGAACCCCACAGATCCCTTTGCTAAAAGGAGGAGGGAGCCTACAAAACAAAGAATGTCCAACCCTTTACAATGAATCTTGCCCCCGTATTTATAGATTCAACCTGAAAGAAGAAGAGAGAGAAGTAGGAAAAGTAGGTTGAATCTCAACCACCACTGTTAATGCCTCTGATGAAATCTCTCCCCAAATCCATCTTTACTGCATCAATCCTTGGTTTGGTGCCTTGAAGGAAGAGGAAACAACGAAACAGATCAAATCTGATCTGGTTGTTGAGGCAAGAAGATCTTACATTAAAATCCCAAAGATGTTTCCTCCATTTTTCTTCACCTAACCTCCTCAAAATTTATTTTTAGACCTCTGTGGCATGGGTGAGGCCGAGATCTTTCCAACGGTGCCCCCGTATTTATAGATTCAACCTAAAAGAAGAAGAGAGAGAAGTAGGAAAAGTAGGTTGAATCTCAACCACCACTATTAATGCCTCTGATGAAATCTCTCCCCCAAATCCATCTTTACTGCATCAATCCTTGTTTTGGTGCCTTGAAGGAAGAGGAAACAACGAAACAGATCGAATCTGATCTGGTTGTTGAGACAAGAAGATTTTATATTACAATCCCAAAGACGTTTCCTCTATTTTTCTAAACCTAACCTCCTCAAAATTTATTTTTTAGACCTTTGTGGCATGGGTGAGGCCGAGATCTTTCCAACACATCGATTTGCAATATTTCGAGCCCTAAGTCGAAAAATATGTCCCTTCGAAGTTTATAGCAGATCTGTATAGGAGGCCAGGAAAAAAACTTGAAAAATGGGTCCCCTTTTGATATCGGATACGTGGCAGCCAGATTCGATCAAAAATCAGGCCTACGGGTCCACAATTTATCTTTTTCCCTTTCCTTCGATTCCCCGCTTTGGCTTTGACTTGGGTCCAAATGCTAAATTTTTCCTTGGCCAGAGTTGCGGGTAATTTTGTAACTTTTACCCCTTTTGAGATAACAAGGGGAAAAGAACCAAATTTTTCCTCGACGATCCATTTTCCCCTAGGGAGCGGCGCGATCCGGTGCTCGTTTAGAAACCTTTTCTCTATTCACCCCTTGAATCAACATCATATTGACACTTGGAATTCTTCGCTTACACCTTTATACTTAGCCAATTTTGAATCCTTTTCACTCTATTTCCTCCTATGTGGGATCATGGTCGATCCAATATTTGGCATAGAGGCGAAATATGGATAACAATTTGGTGACTCACAAGGGTATTTACCTACTAAATGAAATGACCAATTGCCTTGTCATATCCGTTGGGCATGGAGTCATGAGTGATAGCCCGCTCGATCGAACTTTGAAAATTAACCCCAGGCCACTTGGAAACCCATTAGAGCCCAAGCCAGTCTTGACCAAATGCAGAGTCCAAACACTTTGCGTTGAGCAGCAAAAAACAACACCACACTATATCAAAAGTTGAAATCATACATGCTCCAAATGGAACATGCAGAGTGTGAAAAGCACTTAGGAGAAAAGTAATCTACGCTATAGCAAGACAATGTGCATAAGCACTTAGAGGAAAGAGAAAACTAAACTAATATGTACAGGGTGAGAAGTCCCCTTTTAGTAGCAGTGCTTAAGATAGATCCCATTTACTAGAATCTACAACTCTTCACACTCCAATGTAGACAATTGGAAAGCATTGCTACTTTTGCATCTTGTGATCATATAGGGGCACTCCGGATGGTGTAAAATTTGGAATCCCTTCTTGGTTTTGCTCAATCTGCATCCCATTTCAAAGCCATATCTCCTTCCTGAAAGGTCCTTTCTTTTGCCTTCTTGTCAAAGAATTTCTTGATTGAAGCATGATTATTCTCTATTGCTTGGAGAGCATGCTCTCTAATTTCTTCTAATTCTATCAGCTCCACATACAGCCTCCATTGGTCTAAATTCAAACATCTCTAATTTCTTCACGAGCTCCATGTTAGCAACTCAAGTGATATAGGTAACAATGCCTCTTTCCCATAGACGAGCTTGAATGGAGAGCTGCTTATAGATCTCTTGGGCGTTATTCTATCAGCCCATAAGACCATTTTGAGATTTGTGTGCCAAGTCTTCTGACTCTCATCAAGAGTTCTTCTGATGATCTTTAGCAGGTTCTTGTTTGTGGACTCAGCCTAGCCATTACCTTAAAGGTAATAGTTTGATGAAGTAATCAAATAAGTCCCATTCTTGATGGCCCATCCTGTGATCCTGGAACCTATAAATGCTAATGCATTGTCTAATATGATGCTGGCTGGCACTCCAAATCTGCTAATGCATTGTCTAATATGATGATGCATTGTTATAGTTTTTATCGACTAAAACAGATTTTTCTTTCTTAGAACACGGATGAGCGATTTTTAATGGGAGGAAAAAAATAAGAAGAAAAGCTATTTGAGATACGATGCGAGGAGTTAGATTTTAAATGTTTTTCAGTTCTGAGATATTTCGTAGCTCTCGAATAATTCTAGGGATCTGAACATCTATTTATTTATTTAAGGCACTTTTAATTATAAGGATTTATTATTTAACAAATCTTGTACTTTTACCATCAATTCAAACCCCTTCTGATGTCTAGAGCTTAATTTTTGCAAGCACAAACTGTTTGAAGGAATAGTGTTAAGTTTTGAGCTGATTCCTTCTGTTTCAAAAAACAATAGAAAATATGTTGACAGGTGGTGTTATTTTTCCTTCTAAAAGTTGAGAAAATAAGTTTAGACATATCTCAACTCTTATCTTGAACTCGAGAGTTTTCAATTAGAGAACTATTTGGAAAACCTACAGCTCTTTTCTATATGCGACCATATTGAGCAATTGACAGCTTATTTCCGAGTCCTCAAAATCATTGATTTTTTTTGTGAGTTATTGTTAATAGGACCTATTTATGCACGCATAAAAAAAGTTAATTGTCTGCTTCTAAAGATTGACTAATTTGATTAATGAAAAGTGCAAGGCAATCTTCCACCTAATATATCTGGAAAGCGCAAAACTTTGAACGATCGTAAAGTGTAAAAGGCTGAACTATCTGACTAAAATGTTTTTGATTACTATCTGACACATAACTCATAGAAAAGAAAGATAGGAGAGTTGAAGTGCAGAGCCCTTCATAACGGAATTAATGTCTCTTTTGGATTTCAATCAATTTGGGTCATCAATATTTTTCTGAAAGGGGGTAATATTTAGCTGGTAGCATGAACCATTCTCCAATGTTATATTTATTCTGCATGTACTCATTAGGTTCTCTGCTGGACCCATTTAAGGTGCTTAAAAATGCCCGATCAGGTTGCTTCTTCAAACTGTTATCTGCTGAGAACCCAGTTGTGGTTTTGCTTCTATCATTGTTGAGAGCAATGGCAAGGAATTGGGAAATGAGAATCATAAAGTTAATTCCAAGATTGGAAGAGTGTAAAATTTAGAGATGATACTCACAAGGGAGGAGTACAATTTAAGTGGAGGAATGGAAGCTGATGATTCAGTTGCAGGGAACATGTTAGCTATGTAGAAAAAGACTTTCAGAAGAAATGGAGCCGATGATGGTAGTAATATCCCAAATCAAAGGTCTGGCCGGTCTAATAAGTTCAATGTGGATAGCCACGAACTTCAGTATCCACTTTTTCAGCATAAATAAAATCAGGGAAATAAAGAAGATGGAACAGAAAAGAGCTCTATGGTAGAGGACGAGAGCAAATAAACTTCAATTAGTCACTACCATATCTCGGCTGGGGAATCGAGTAGGCCAAGAAAGCGCAAGTTCAAAGGGTCTTTCTGTTCCTTCGAATTCTCTAATTTATGGTACGTATATGACAAAAGAATTTGCAAGTTCTTAAGAGTGAAAATTGTGATCTGGGGCCAATGAATCGGAATTCACACAAGCTTCTAACAATGGACGTGGAATTCCTTGGAATTGGTCGAAAATTCATCAGAGAGGCAAGACAGTATTGGACCGTGCAGGCAGGAATCTATCATGCGAACTATCAGATTCAGCAGCATGGAAAATGGATGGTCTTGTCTACCCGACACAAATACTGTCAAAGATGGTGATTTTTAGGATGTGGAGAGGAAAATTGTTTGTGCATAACGTTTGAAGAAATCTGAAAGGAAATTTTCTTTTCAGAATTTTTATTTGTGTTTGATTCTATATATGCATGCAACATCCGAAATAAGAAAATAAGATAACATAAATGGAAAAATGTATGTTTATGGTTGAGGTATGAGAAATATGTAATCCATGTTGTCCATACATGAAACAAAATAAATAAGCAGCCAAAAATCCTTGAGGGTAATTCCTTCTTCCAAGAATGGAGAATAATCTAATCTAAAAAAATGCAAGCATTCTACAAAAGCATTGTTTATGGAGTCTCTATACAAAATGAAAACTCAAAATTGTTTGTTTACATCTAATTTCCCGATGATAGAACCTCCAAAATATGCCATTCATGTATTCCAGTCCTTCAAAGCCAAAATAATATATAATACCAATCCTCTCTACTAACAAGCTCCACTCATAGAACGTAATGATAACCAATTGCAAAGACCAAAAACTGCAGTAGAATAGCTATGCTCACACAAAGCCACTTACAATTTAAATTGCTTTGGCACAGAAGACATTCTTTATGGATATTCCTACAGTGGATAACAAATATCATTCAAGGCTTATGCAATGTACAAGTACCAAACTGGTTACCAATATGTGGCTAACATCGACACCCTTGTTATAGAAGTGTTTTCAGAATTGACTTCTCAAAATGAATGAACTCCAGGCTATTTCTAAATCAATCAGATATTTGCATTTTTTGTTTGACACTGATGGGAAGCAGTGTAAGATTTGAAGTGGTGAGACTCAAGGCTCAAAACTCCAACCAACACATTATTAGGGCACCCAAATTCAAAACTTAGCTGAAGAGAAATTCTCTAGCAGCAGATACACACCAGCTGGGAAGGCAGACAATTTTGTGGAGTAAATCCAACCATAGGAGGAATCACCTCAACCCAGTGAACAGTAAAAGCCAAATAGTTTCACCTCTGCATACAGGAGAAGAGGGTTTACAAGGAATAATTAAGTATGGGAAAAAATAATTGACATTCAAAGCAATAACTAAGTGAAAAATATAAATGATGCTCGAAGGGATTATTAAGTATGAAAATATAATTCATGCTCAAAGGGATAACTAAGTACGAATAATATAATTGACGCTCGAAGGGATAATTAAGTAGAGTCACAACATATTCTCTCCAAATTGGACGACCTCCATATAATTTCGTTTTTATGTTCATATGCACAACTGAACTGTTCCATGTCTTCTTAAGATGTGTATGAAGATCAAAACTATTTTTCTTCCAGAAAAAGTATAAAAATTCTTAGTAGATGTCAACAAACATATTAAAGTAAGATTGACAAGAATTTCAATAAAGATCATCTTACCATTCAATCATCTTTTGCAGTGTCAAAGCTCTTCCCAATTGTGTGAAGATCAGACATGGCAGAAACAGAGCGAAAACAAGCTAGTGTGCCTCTAAATAGCATTTGCGCAGGAAATTACTAACAAGACAACACAAGCTATATTATTAAATCAGAAATGCCCATTTCATAATAGCTAATGATACTTACCAGGGGATCTCCACTTTCCAAGCTATCGGGAAGAAAAGCTCTGCAGCGGGAAATTTAAATTATAGTGCAAAATCGATATAAAGTAGGAAATCAAAATGAACATGAAATGTATAAAGGAGTTGACAATGTCAAATTTAAGAGGCTCATGATTTGTTGTTATGGATGATTGAGAAGTACTGACAGATTTAAGACAAAAATATAGTTTGGAAGATGAAATATTAAAATGCAATCAAATGCTCTGTAAAAAAATGAAATTTATTAATATGAATTGGTTGAAAAAAAAAGACAGGAAAGAAAAAATATAGAGAATCAGAAATGTGGTGAGGTGTATGAGGATGAATCTTTAGCTTTTAAACAATGAATTAAAAACCTTTACATAATTTTCAATCCAATGCTTCTCGAATCAATTACCTATATAAAATCATATTGTAAGACGGAACTTTTATCCTGACTCCTTTATGGATTCCCCTTTCGTATCTTTCCCAAAATAATAGATATTGCAAGATCCAACAAAGTCCAAGTGAGCTTTGGGCCAAACTCCTCTTTCCCCTTGCATGAAACTCTTGGGTAGGGTGCCTTGCATTGTAGAAATTAGGCACATAAAATAACAAATAATAAAAATAAAATAAAGAATTGCAAATAAAACATATTATTGCAAACTCGGATCAACATACATGCATATATTTCTTCTTCCTTGTCGATCTTTGGTTTAATACAATATTTGAATGTGTTGTATGAAAACACTTACAATTGCTTCTAATAAATAGATGGCTTTCATCTAACAAAAAAAAACACTCAACACTTAAAAATAGAACATCAACTAAAACACACATGCTTTTGTGCAATACAAAGATTTTGACTTATTTTCTTTATTATCTTTTCCTAAAACTAGGAACATCTATTTAAAAATAACCTATGCATGAAAAACAACTTGTTTTGCTTTAAAAGATTTTCAAAAAATAAATCGGGGACAAAATTAAAGTCTTTTTCTAACACTCCCCCTTAATTTTGATCTTCAAACTTTTATTATTCTGGAGTTGAGTGTGCACTTCTAGATCTGACATATTCCTGATCACAAACTCCCAAACAACTTCTCAAATACTAAAAAAATCATTTCCCAAAGCTTTCGTAAAAATATCAGCAAACTGATCTTCGGATCTACAAAATTCAAGACAAATTTCCATTTTTTTAACACACTCCTTGATAAAGTGATACCTCGTGTCTATGTTCTTACTCCTCTTGTGAAAAACATGATTTTTGGACAATGCTATTGCTGAATTTTTGTCACACAATATATGTGTAGCATCTTCTTGATTCTACCTCAAATCTTTCAATGCTCTTCTCATCCAAAGAACCGACATGTTGCTCATGTTGTTGCTACATACTCTGCTTCTGCTGAAGATAGTGTGACTATGGGCTATTTTTTTGATTCCCATGAAACTACACATTCCCAAAGTGAAAATCATAGTCAGATGTGCATTTTCATCATCTATACTCCCGACACTCTCATTGTCTATGTAACCTATGCATTTTAACCCCTTTGATGTTGAATACAAGATTCCATAATTCTTAATTCCACATACATACCTTAAAATACTTTTTCCAGCTTGCCCATGTGAATCTTTTGGAGATTCCATGAACATTGAGATGAGGCTCACACCATACGTAATATCATCCCTTGTGTTCGTTAAATACATGAGACTTCCAACTAGCCTTTTGAATATTGTTGGATCTAGAAATGATCCACTGTCATCTTTGCTTAACTTCAAACCTACTACAACCGGTGTTGGCGCTAGCTTACAATTCAACATGTTAAACCTCTTCAAAACATCATTATCATACCTTGCTTGTGAAATAAAAACTCCAGCTTCTGATTGTTGAACTTCAATGCCCAAAAAATAGTGCATGAGGCTTAGATTTGTCATCTCAAATTCTTTCTTCATAGCTGATTTGAATGAATATGTAGATAGATTTCCAGTAATGATTAAATCATCCACATATAAACAAACAATCAAATTTTTACCTTGCTCATTTATTGTATAAGGTAAGCTCATTGTTGCTCTATTAAAACCATTTTGTATCAAATCAAAATCAATCCTATTGTACTTAAGCTCTAGGTGCTTGCTTGAGACCATAGAGCGCTTTTCTCAACCCATATACCTTTCCTTCATGACCTTGATCTCATAACCTTACGGCTGATTCACATAAAAATTCTTCTTCAAGAAAACTATTCAAGAATGTTGATTTTACATCCATATGATAAATAGGTCATTTGTTTTAAGCTACAATTGCTAAAATCATTCTTACCGTGTCCAAACGTCTTATAGGTGCAAATGTATTGTTGTAATCAACTCCATATTACTGTGAAAAACCTCTAGCAACCAGCATTGCTTTATATTTTTGTACTTTACCATCAACAATATATTTGATATTATACACCCAATTTACTCCTATCACGTCCTTTCCTTTTGGAAGATCTACCAATTCCCATGTCTGATTCTTCTCTATGGAATCTATCTCATCATCCATGGCTTGAACCCAAACTTCATTGCTTATAGCCTCTTGAAAGTCTATTGGATCTGCAACTGACTTGAGAAAACAATGCGAAAACTAAACAAACATTAGTTGTATCAACATTATAAATCTCACTTAGATTCATTGTTTTCCATTGCAAAAGGCTATCTGATGATGGATTGTTTTGTACTAAGGAGTTGCTTGGGTGTTCTTTGTGGTGTCTCTTGCATGGTTGAAGATTACTAAAATCTTAGAGACCTCCTAGATGTAGATGAAGGTGTAGATTGTGCTTACAACTTGTGGTGCATGTCCAATATTCGAAGAAGATACAATACCTTGCTGCTCTATACTTTCATCTATCATATCATCATGAGGAATAACTATTGTTACACTGACTATTTTCTTAATACTTCCATCCCATGCCACATTTTCAACAAACTGTACATCTCTGCTGATTATGACCTTTCTGGTAACTTGATTAAACAACTTGTAAGCTTTTGTATTCTCGAATATCGAACACATATGCACTTTTCTCCTTTGTTGTCTAATTTCTTCCTTAACTCATCAGGCACATGTGCTTATGCCACACAACCAAATATTTTGAAATGAGAAAGACTATGTTTCCTATTAGTTCAAGCTTGTTGAGGAACCATGTTTCGAACGAATTTCGTTGGACACCTGCTTATGATGTAAACAACAGTGGTTACTTCTTCTACCCAATACTCATTTGAAAGATGTTTTGTCTTCATCATACTTCTCGTCATCTCCATGATGGTTCTATTCTTTCTCTCTACCACACCATTTTGCTGCGGTGTATACCTGGAAGTAAACTGCTTGTGTATACCATGATATTTGTAAAAATTCATAAAAGCATTGGAAACATACTCACCTCCTCTGTCTGTCCTCAGAACTTTGATGTAGTACTCACTTTGATTTTCCACTAAATCCTTGAACTGCTGAAATATATCAAAATCATCTTATTTGTGTCTCAAAAATTACACCCATGTCTTCCTTGTATAGTCATCAATGAATGTCATAAAATATGAGCAACCTCCAATAGAAGTTGTTTGCATCAGTCCACATAAATCTAAGTGAACAATTTCAAGTGGTGCACTTGTTCTTTTTGTTTTACCAACTGGGAAGGACTCTCTGTGTTGCTTCCCCAAAATACAAACTTCACAAACTCTATCTGGTTTTTGAATCAAAGGAAAACCTGTTGTAAATATCTTCCCCCGGGGTAGATATAGACAAGCGAGAGGAAATGGAAATCGAAGAAACTCGGACCCGACATACATGAAAAAGATACAGGGTTTGGCTTGATATTGAGCCTGGGGCTGGTATGGCCTAGAACTCTAAGCTTGTTGTCTTTTGAAGGTCACTAGCTCATTCCCAAATTTCTAAATTTGCTTCATCACCGCTTCTTGAAACTCTTTAGAGGTATTAGATGATGAAGTGGAAGCTTCAACTAAGCTTTGACTCATGGGCGTAGGTATAGGAGCTAATGTAGGCACTTGGCTAGTATCTAGCTTCCTAACTCGGGCTGAGAGGCATGGATGGCCTAGGGGAGATTTTTCCATCCCGAATTAAACGATTCTCAGCTCCTATGGAAATTCTATAAGTGTAGGTAAGTTTGTGCCCCCATTGACTAAATCATCAGAGAAATATCAGAATTTGAAGCCCTAAGAAAGTATAAGAAGGAACCTTCATTAGTGGGATTTCTTCTTGTGTTGGATTTCTTGGGGATCTCTTGATTGTTGTTAGTTGTTCCAACAAAGATAAGTTATCACCTTTTTCCCCAAACTGATTGTGAAGAGCCATGCACATCTGGTTCCATTTCTGGATAGAGCCTACTTTAAGACTCCTGAACCATTATGAAACTTTCCCTTTGAATGAAGAGGTGAGCAACTTGACTATAATGTCCATCTCATGGATCTCGTGGAACATTTGCAATATCTTGGACATGGTCACTAGGAGAAGTTTGATTTTCCCTAGTGAAATGTGGGATGCTCTTTAATGCTACAATCGGAACTAGGTTTTGTGCATTCAAGGCGAGTGGACTACTACCAGGTGAAGTTGACATATGGATTTGGTTGTGCCATTCTGATTGGCCTAAGAATCCTTACAGACTGAAACAAAGGCCTTGTAGGTGGAGGTGTTAACAAAGTTCTGCTTGTTTGGAGATAAAGACATCTAAACTCTTCTTCCTCTCCTTTCTCTGCCTGGGGATAGATGCAAGTATTCAAATTGACCTTCTTTCCTTTCTTTAGACCGGGTTTTTCTCAAGAATCTCCCAAGCTTGGGCTGCTGAAACCAGTAGATTTGTTTCTTTTGGAGTCACCAGATGTACAATTTTAAGGCTTCTTAAAAGTCAGGATCACAACAAGTGTACATCAATCCCTACTGTAATAAGATGGAGACTTCTTGGTCCCACTGGGCATGCCAAAACTGTTAGTGTGAAATCACAACACCCCCAAATGAGTTCTAAAAATCTACTTTTCTAGGGTAGAATCATTTGGTGTGATTGCATAATATTGAACTTTTCCCAAGGCGTGGGACCTTGCAAAATGGAAAATCTCTCCAGATCAAAGGTTGGTTCCTTATCCCTCTGTTTAGGTGCATACGTAAGGATTTGCAGAGGATCTATCTCTATACCTAATCTAAAACTTGCCAAGGAGACATGGATAAAAGAGTATAAGAAATAAGAAATGACTAAACTACCAGGTGATGCACCAAAGGAATGATGAACACTTATTTTGCTAATAGACACAAACCAACAAAATGCATACAATAAACAAGCACAGATAGCCAGATATGTAATGGGAGACCAGATGAAAGCAAAAGAGACAAGAGAGGACCTAAAATCGATCATAGACATGTTTTATTGCTTTGTGTAGATTGATACTGAGTCCATTACAAAGTAGCCAAGAGGTAGAAATGTAATGTAATTTTGATAAAAGGCACGAACCCAAAGCAAATCCATTTGCCGAGAAGGAGGAGGATCTGCAAAACAAAGAATGTCCAACCCTTTACAATGAATCATGCCCCCGCATTTATAGATTCAACACGAAAGAAGAAGAGAGAGAGAAGAGGAAAAGCGAGGTTGAAGCTCAACCACCGCTGTTAATTCCTATGATGAAATATCTCCCCAAATCCGTCTTTATTGCATCAATCCTTGGTTTGGCGCCTTGAAGGAAGAGGAAATGACGAAACAGATCAAATTTGATCTGGTTGTTGAGGCAAAAATATCCTGCATTGAAATCCTAAAAACTTTTCCTCCATTTTTCTTCACCTAACCTCCTCGAAATTAAAATTTCAGACCTCCGTGGCATGGGTGAGGCCGAGATTTTCCAATGGCGTCAGTTTACAATATTTCGAGCTCGAGTCGAAAAATATGCCCCTTCAAAGTTTGTAGCGGAGTGCATGCGGGAGGGTGGGAAAATAACTTGAAAAATGGGTCCCCTTTTGATATCGGACACATGGCAGCCAGATTGGAACAAAAATTGGGCTTACGGGTCCACAATTTAACTTTTTCCCTTTCCTCTGATTCCCCGCATTGGCTTTGACTCAGGTCCAAATGCTAAATTTTTCCTTGGGCGGAGTTGCAGGCCATTTTGCAACTTTTACCCCTTTTGAGATAACATGGGGAAAAGAACCAACTTTTTCCTTGACGATCCGCTTTCCCCTGGGACACGTGGTAGTCTGGCGCTCGTTTAGAAACCTTTTCTCTATTTACCCCTTGAATCGGCGCCATACTGACACTTGGCATTCTCCGCTTACACCTTTATACTTAGCCAATTTTGAAGCCTTTTCACTCTATTTCCTCCTATGTGGGATCGTGGTCGATCCAATATTCGACACGGTGGCGAAATATGGATAACAGATTTCTTAAAGAAATTTACAGGTACATACTTTAGAGTGCGGTTAGTCCTCTTTTGGGACACATTCTCCTTTCAGCGATGTCGCATCGCCCCAAAAAGGGGGTGAATCATTTGAGGGTTACATACTAACACAACACAACTACACCGGTTCAAGATCTGATGCACTTTCTCATTCAATTCAATTCAAGACACTTGTTCTACATATTCTCGGCTTATTATACATTCCCAAGATGATTAGTGAGGTTGGGGTGATTCGAGACACCTTCGAATGATAAAAGAGACAATTTTTGGTTAAGTTTGCTTATTAATTGTTAAACTACTACATAATTGTTGTTTTTTAGCTATTTTCTAGCTAATGAAACTATCACGATTTTCATCCCTTTAACACCAAAATGGAGAAGTTGAGCAGTTGTAAATGTTTAGGATTCTTGGTTGATTCATTTCACCTTATTTTTTATCCGGGGAAGAATAACTATAAATATGAGTGCAACTAATCATTCTAGCAAGTGATTTTGGGTGAGAACAAGTGTGAGCAAAGAGGAGTTGTATTTATTTCTTGTTTTGTTCATTGATAGTGAGTTCTTCATTGTTGAGGATTGCGAGCAGGAAAATACAATTAGGAGTGTAAAATCCTTCTTGAAGGCCAATTATTGGCAGTACTCTGTATTTTTGGATATTTACATAGTGAGAGGGAAGCCATTTGCTTACCCAATGGAGTTTTTCCCACCTTGGGTTTCTCCAGGATAAATTCTTGTGTCTCTTGTCTCATTATTTTCGTCAGTTTGTAATATAGTTGTGATTATTTTTGCACATTATATTGGTTAAAAATAACTCACATATTTCATTCATTTTTCATGAGCATAGTGATCTGTTTATTGTTAAAATTCAGCAGTTTACATATCAGATTGGTATCATATGATTAAGATTTCAGTCATTTTGTAGTTTAAATTTTGTTGAGATTGCAGTTAGATGCCCCTTATTTGAAAGGGAAAATAAAGTGGTGAAGGAATCCTGATTCCCTTTGAAGTAGATATTTCTACAAGAAAGTGGAAGCAAGGAATTCGTGAGATGTCTTGAAGAGGTGATGCGAGATGATTACGATGAAGAATGTTTGTACAAGATGGGGAGAAATCATGTTAAATTAAATGTGGAGCAGTGCGACCAACCGACAATATGAATCAAAGGGAAATCATGCAACCAACCGACATCATATTGTTTCCACTAATTGACTCCATGGAATGTTGCAACTAGCGGTCGAGGATTAAAATACGATCGGGTGACAGGGAGAAAATTTAAGTTGTCGACCACCAACATGAATATCAATTGTGGGATGAGTTTTGATGGTTGTGAGATTGGTAGAAATCCTTCTATCAAAGACAATTCCACCATTTACCAAAACATGCAATTGTTAAATGTAAAACAACAAACTATTGTACATGACGTTGCATATAGAAAACATAAAGAACCTAAAAATCCGTTATAACCTTTTCTCACGGGGAGGAGCTGGTATAGGAAAAACCTTCATGGCTAAAATAATATTTCAAACATTGCTACACATTTACAATATCCCAATCGATAGTGATCCTTTAAAAACCAAAGGTTTAATATTAGCATTCACAGAGTAAGGTTGTTTATAATGACGGTGGAATCAAACTTCATTATGATTTTGTGATACCTTTCAATCGATCTCGAGCTCCTTCCGCTAAATGAAGAATTATTAGATGCTTTGGAAAAACACTATGAATAGTTACAAATTTCCCTAATAGATGAGGTTTCCTTAATTGGAGGACAACTACTATACTTTGTTGGCAGGCATCTAAGAGAAATAAAACACAAACCAACTACATTTTTTGGAAATAGTGACATAATTTTTGTGGTGATTTCTACCAAGCACAACCTATAATGATCGTCTAGTATTTAACACCCCAAAAATAGCAACAAAAATATTACCATATGATTTCTGGAAACAAAAAGTGAAACTTTTTGAACTAACCGAGCCTATGCAACAAAAAGATGAACACTTTGTTTATGTGCTAAATATAATCCGTACTTAGTTCACACACTATCTTTGGTATCACTTTTTAAAACCTAACGTGTTATCATCCAACACCAAATAAACCTACATTTCGATATATTTACTACAAGAACTCCGATGTTGAAAATCATAACAACAAAATGATGCTACTTGCACTTGGTCAAAAAATTGTCCTGTACTCACTTGATGAAGAGGAACCATCGATAATGAAACACATACCTACTCTAAAACAATGGAACTACCCAAAAAAAAGTGAACTCAAGCAAGGTATGCTTGTTGAACTCTTTGCTAAATATAATCCGTACTAGTTCACACACTATCTTTGGTATCATTTTTTAAAACCTAACGTGTTATCATCCAACACCAAATAAACCTACATTTCCATATATTTTCTACAAGAACTCCGATGTTGAAAATCATAACAACAAAATGATGCTACTTGCACTTGGTCAAAAAATTGTCTTGTACTCACTTGATGAAGAGGAACCATCTGATAATGAAACACATGCCTACTCTAAAACAATGGAACTACCCAAAAAAAGTGAACTCAAGCAAGGTATGCTTGTTGAACTCTTTGCTAGAAATTATGACATTCAAGATGGGCTAGTGAATGGACATGATGCAATTTTCAAAGCCTACACAACAATCCCAGATCTTGACTTGATATGAATTCAATTCTATTATATAAACATTGGCCATCGACAAATGTCAAAATATGCACATATGTATACAAATGAAATTACACCTACATGGGTTTCGATTACTCGTATCTCAGAGACCCCTTCGTAAAAAAATATACAAAATATCACTCCCTTCGTAATCTTTCGGTGTAGATATCTTTAGGGATAATGATGCATGTAGAGATTTTTGCTCAAGCACTTTTCATAAAATACAACTCCTTATCAATTCCTTTCTTCGCCTTAATGTATTTGCTTTGGTAGGATTTTCCATTTCAGTTATCTCCATAATATGTTGAGATAAGTCTATGTGTGAATGTTTAGGTCAAGTTTCTAAGACATTTCTTGTAGCCAGTATGAAGTTTTTATTTGTCTTGGAATACAAACTAAGTAGTTTGGGATTATGGGATGCTTGTTAGCATTGCCCTATTATTAATCGGTTTTAAATTTATTTATCTGGTGGCTTCCAAATAAGTCGATAGGGAATTTGGGCTGATTGCTAGCATCTCTCTATTATCAATTACTTTCAAATTTATTTATCTAATGGCTTCCAAATAAGGAATCAGGGATTTTGGGTTACTTGATAGCATTGTTGTACTATCAATTACTTTCAATTTTGTTTATCAGTGACTACCAAATAAATTACTAAGCGGTTGGGAATTTTGGGCGATTATTATCATCACTCTATCACGAACTATTCTCAAATTTATTTATCTAGTGACTACCAAATAACTTACTAAGCAGTTAGAAATTTTGGGTCGATTGCTATCATCGATTTATCATGAATTATTCTCAATTTTGTTTATCTGGGGCTTTCATTTGGTTGTGGCCGGTTTGCATTCTGAAGTTTTAATAAACCTGAATCAGAGATGATACAACATTACAAGTAAAATGCAATGGATAAGGAAACCTCATCTATTAGGGCAAGTTATAACTGGTGATAGTGTTTTGCCAATGCATCTAAGCGTTCTCCGTTTAGCGGAAGGAGCTCAAATCAATTGAAGGGTAGCGAGAAAGGAGAATGAAGTGTGATTCCACCAACATTATAAGTAGCCTTACCTGTAAATGCCAATATTAAACCTTTGGTTTTTAAAGGATTCTTATCGATTGAGCTATTGTAAATGTGTAGCAATGTTTGAAATATCCTTTTAGTCATGAATTTTTTTCTTATACCAGCTCCTCCCCGTAAGGAAAATTTATAAATTATTTTAAGGTTCTTTACGATTTATATATCCATGTCATGTACAATATCCTATTGTTTTGTATTTAACAATTGCATGTTTTAGTAAAAGGTGGCATTGTCTTCGATAGAAGGATTTATACCAATTTGAAAACATTATAGCTTTAGATGTGTGGTCATTTTTGGTTTTTTTAGGGGCAAGTCAACTTGTATGTCATATATTTCTTGTGTTTTTGTTTCTTTTTCATGATGGTAAGAATGTAAAGTATTAGCTTTTATATCAACTTCTAAGTCATGAAGTATTGTTTACATGTCACCCCATTTTTTATTTATGTCATATGAAAAAATTCGGCTTCATTTAAATTATGTATGGTCTTTTGATGGAAGGTATATGCATTTTCCCATGTAGAGAAACCAATTTTCATAGACACTTCACTGTCTCTGTAACGAACATAAAGCATTATTTTTTCACGGTAGTGGTTTTCACTATCAAAATGTTTTTTGTAATTAACAAATTGAATGACATGAGGTTCTTACATGGGTGCATTTTTTCCATCTTTGTTGAAGGAAAAGACAAACTCGGGAAGGCAAATAAGTCCTATGGAGCGTGGTTTCATAACATAATGATCTCTAATAGATTAGCACATAATGTTTGTATAACTATTAGGTTGTTGCTTTAGTAGTGTAGGAAATTTCAAAATGAAAGTACGATTTTATTGAATGCAAGTGTTGTTCAATGGAATAGACTGTGATGAGCCGCTTGTGTAGACATTTGTTTTATATTAAGCATCACATTTCTAAGATTTTGGAGCATTTCTATAGCATATGTATGCAATGTTTCATGTTCTAATCGAATTCTTGTGAATGTTTTTATCATAGATCAATCAATTTTAGTCATGTAAGAAGAACAATAAGATGCGAGTGTATTGTATCAATCTTTGGAGAAAATAAATGCATGTCTGTGGATGATTCTCAACCCTCTCTGTGTTCATTTTGCATCCTCCCGATCTTTCACTTTGTGAATATGTTTATCTCAGTGCATGATCTTGCATTGCATTTTAATGGTTTGTGTTTATTGGCAAGACAGTTGTTCTTCATTCCTCGGTGCGTCACCTCTGTTAGTTTAGGTTTTATTTTGTGCATCTTCTTACCCTATCTCCTTGGCAAATTAGATTAGGTTTGAGTAAACCCCTCTACATTTTTATGTGTGCATCTCGAACAGAGGAATAGGAACCAACCTTCTCTGGAGATTCCTTTCTCATTCTCAAGTCCCACACTTGGAGAAAGGATTCAATGTTATGCAATCACACTAGATGCTTTAGAGTGATCAACCTAGAAGCCCGATCTGCATCCAGGGGTGCTTGTGATTTGCCATTCAACAAAACCTTTCACCATATTGTTTTTTGTACTAAATTCAAACCACCAAAGTTTAAATGGCCAAACCTGAGATGCCATAGCCACGATTCATCTTTTTCAACTAACTAAAAATTTGATTCAATTTCTTTAGCTCCAGACTGATCTGTAGTGTGAGCTCCGGATGTGGTTGGTCTAATTTTCAAAGGAAACATTCTATTGCTTGTCATATTCACTTTAGCAATCACTTGGGTACTTGGAGCTTTATCCACGATCACACATTCATTTTCTTCAATATAAACTTTGTATCCCTTTTTTACCAATTGACCAATACTCATAGGGTAAGTGCACGAAGTTTGGGGGAAAAAGTGGACAAAAACCCGAAAACAAACAAAATGCGTACGCGTTTTAATTTTTTTGGCTTGGTAATTACCGAACCTATAACGCGTACGCGTTATAAGGAAGGAAAAATGTGTACGTGTTTTAAAGAAGGAAAAATGCATACGCGTTTTATAGAATTGAAAACCCGTACGCATTTTGAATAGTATTGACCATGTATATGTTTTTCGGTGTCTTATACTTTAAATTTATTTTCGTAAATATAAGAAATTAGGGTCACTCTGCACTTGATGTAAGTGGTCCCGTAGCTCCAATAGTTATAATCTAGAAGATAGTTTTTCAAAATCTAATCAGTCCGTACTTACTCATTTTCAAGATTTCAACAAACGACCTAAAACTTTCAGGGCATATATATTGTAGTTGGTCTTTGTTTTGGGAAAGCATATAGTCATTTTTTCAGATTTTTGACCTTCTAAAATAGATTTTGGCCCTACCATTGCTTGGATTGGTACTAATTTTTAAATTTGGTCCATAATTCACTTTAGTGACCATGAATAAACTCTATGATGCTTGTCACTTCTTACTAAAAAGAGATCCTCACTTTGTAGATAGAGGATTGTTCCTGCATGACATTCTTGTCTTATGGCCAAAATGAGGTTATTGTAATGTGCCTCCTCCTTAAGGTGTGATAACACTACTAGGTGTTGAATGAGTTGTTACGAATAGTACCAAGTGAATTGCATCAAGTGAACTCGAGATGATTGCTCATTCTTAGAAACATGGTTCTCCATATAAAGGTCATCCCCTCACCTTTCCTAGCTCTAAAAGCATCCTTTCATGGAATCAAATTCATTATTCTCATACATGTTTTTGCTCATATGTCTCTTATGGAGACAAAAATGCCTTAATACTTCACAAATAATGGTCCTTGATAGCTTGGTGACATGACTAGCTCATTTTAACTTGTTCAAGGGTGTTTAATTAACTACAAAATGGCCAAAATACCTTTTAGGCCTTCAAAGGAAGTAGTCTCTCATCAAAACTAAATGAGTTGATCAATCACCTTAAACACTATTCCCTACACATTGAAACACACTGAATGATATTTTTAGGACTTTCCTTTGGGTGAGGGTTTATGATTTAGGGTTTAGGGTTTAGGGCTCAAGGTTTAGGGTTTAGGGATCAGGGTTTATGACTCAAGGTTTAGAGTTTAGGGTTTAAGGTTTAGTGTTTAAGGCTCATAGTTCATATTTTAGGGTTTAGGGTTTAGGGCTCAGGGCTTAGGGTTTAGGGTTTAGGGTTTATGGTTTAGGGTTTAGATTTTATGGTTCAGGTTTAGGGCTCAGGTTCAGGGTTTAGGTTTAGGGGTCAAGGTTGAGGGTTTAGAGTTTATGGCTCAAGGTTCGGGGTTTAGGGATCATGGTTTAGGGTTTAGGGTTTAGGGTTGAGAGTTGAGGGTTTATGGTTTAGGGCTCAGGTTTTTAGGGTTGAGGGTTAGGGTTTGAGGGTTCAAGGTTTAGGGTTTTGGCTTAGGTCTTATGGCTTAGGGCCTAGGGTTTAGGGCTTAGGGTTTAGGGTTTAGGGGCTCAAGGTTTAGGGTTTAGGGCTCAGTTTTAGGGTTTAGGGTTTAGGATTCGGGCTTAGAGTTTAGGGTTTAGGGCTCGGGTTTAAGGTTGGGGTTGGGATTTAGGGTTTACGGTTTAGGGTTTAGGGTTTAAGGTTTAAAGGTCGGGTTCAGGGGTTTAGGGAAAAGGGTTCAAGGTTTAGGGTTTAAGGCTCAAGGTTTAAGGTTTAGGGGTTAGGGGTTAGGGTTTAGGGTTCAGGATTTAAGGCTCATGGATTAGGCTCACCCATTCAGTCACAATAATGTTCTATGTCTTACCCATTCTTATAAGTATTGACAAAGAGTATTCAACTAAAAAGGGTTCATCTACTTCGTAGGCATAACATTCAAGGGAGTCATCACAATTTGATGCCTTTCATCTACTAATATTTTAAAGGAGGGAAATGCCCATTTCATGCGAACTATTTCACTCAATCGTAATGTTTTTGTCTTACCCATTCTTATTAGTATTAACAGAGAGTATTTAACTCAAAAAGTGTTCATCAACTTCATAGGAATAAAATTCAAAGAGATTCATCAAAATTTGATGTCTTTCATCTGTTGATATTTTGAAGGAGGTAAATTCCCACCTCTCATAAACAAGATAGTTGTAAAAGCAGACTTAATGATGGTTCTAGGCACAAGACTAGGAAATATGGTCCTAAGATATTCAAAAATGAACTCACTCATGAGACCTATTGGAAATATATGAGGTTTAGGGGTTAGAGCTTAGGGTTCTGGATTTAGTGTTTAGGGTTTACGGCTTAGGGCTTAGGGTTCAAGGTTTAGGGTTTAGGGTTTAGGGTTTAGGGTTTAGGTTTTAGTGTTCAGAGTTTAAGGTTTATTATTTTTGTTTTAGGGTTTAGGGTTTATAATTTAGGTTTTAGGTCTCAAGGTTAAGGGTTTAGGTCACGAGTTCAGGGTTTAGGGTTTAGGGTTTAGGATTTAGTGCTTAGGGTTTAGAGTTTAGGGCTTAGGGTTTAGGGTTTATGATTTAGTTTTTAGGGTTTAGGGTTTAGGGTTTAAGGACCTTTAGGATTTAACATTTAGGGCTTAAGGTTTAGGGTTTACGGTTTAGGGCTCAGGGCTCATGGTTTAGGGTTTAGGGGTTAGGGTGCATGGTTTAGGGTTTACGACTCAGGGTTCGGGGTTCAGAGTTACGGGTTTAAGGTTTAGGGGTTAGTTACGGGTTTAAGGTTTAGGGGTTAGAGCTCAGGGCTCTAGATTTAGGGTTTAGGGCTTAGGGTTTAAGGTTTAGGGTTTAGGGCTCAAGGATTAGGGTGTAGGGTTCAAGGCTTAAGGTTTAGGGTTTATGGTTTAGGGATTAGGGTTTAGGGTTCATGGTTCATGGTTTATGGCTTAAGGTTTAGGGTTTAGAGTTACTAGTTTAAGGTTTGGGGTTAGAGCTCGGGGCTCTGGACTTAGTATTTAGGGCTTAGGGCTTAGGGCTTAGTGGCTCGGGGTTTAGGTCTAGGGTCAAGGGTTTAGGGTTTAGGGTATATATTTTAGGGTTTATGATTTATTACTTTGGTTTTAGGGTTTAGGGTTTATAGTTTAGGGTTTAGGTCTCATGGTTGAGGGTTAAGGGTTTAGGTCATAGAGTTTAGGGTTTAGGGTTTAGTGTTTAGGATTTAGGGCTTATGGTTTAGGGTTTAGGGCTCAGGCTTTAGGGTTTAGGATTCAGTGTTTAGGGTTTAGGGTTTATGGGTTAGGGTTTAGGGTTTAGGATTTAGTTTTCAGGGTTTAGAGTTTAACATTTAAGGCTCATGGTTTAGGGCTTAGGGCTTAAGGCTCAAGGTTTAGGGTTTAGGGCTCATGGGTAAGGGCTGAATATTTAAGGATTAGGGTTTAGGGCTTAAGATTTAGGGTTTAAGGTTTATGGTTTAGGTTTTAGGGTTTAGGGATCATGGTTTAGGGTTTATGTTTTAGGTTTAGGGCCTCGAGTTTAGGGTTTAAGGTTTAGGGTTTCGATTGTAGAATTTAAATGCTAAAAGATTTAGGTTTGAATGTTGAAAGCTTGAAAATTACCTATGTACTGACCAAATTATACTATAAAAACTATCTCCTAAACTCGTGACTAATGGAGCTATGAGACTAGTTCCATAAGGTGCAGAGTGACCCTAATTTCTTATATTTACATAAATAAATTTAAAGTATAAGAAATAATAAAATATAAATAATAATAAATGAAAAACTTATACTAATACAATAATAATAAAAGTTATAGCGCTGCACGCGTTATAACGCATACACGTTTTGCATTTTCTCTTTTTCCAAGCCATGCCTCAAGGCTTGGGATCCGGTTTGGATCCCCAACCCTGAGGCACGGACCTACACAAACACAACAAACAATGTGTTTTTGCAAGAAAATGTAAAAATGCCACTTCCTCTATGATAAATAACAATAAAAAAATTGACCCTTTTAAAAAAATTACACCACGACGTAGAGAAAAGTTTCTTCTTTCTAAAAATATAATTTTTCAATTTTTCTGACTAATATAAGGTTTCCATATTATTTATTTTTAACTATGCCTTTTTATAGCTATTTTTTGAAGTTTAAATACGTCTATCTTTCATCATGTATCTTTTTTTGGGTCATTGAAATTGAAAAAAATTATACTAGCACAAACCGGGCATAATTCTATATATATTCAAAAAGCAAATCTAATTTTCGATATTTTTTGAGGTAGTTAGGGTGGGGGCACAGTCGAGCTCCGTTATTTTTCAAAACATAAAATTTATGTACTAGTAAAATTATAAATAAACAATACTTGTTAAAAAAATCTAAAAAAATTCTAACACAAACTAGATGCTCCTAGTTATCTTTCTACTAAAGGGTTTTCAAAAATACTCAATGGTGCTCAAAAAATGGTGGGGGCACGAAAGTCACTCTATTATGTTTTTTAACAAAAACAAGAGCACTTGTTGGTATTTTAGTTGTTTAACCCACTTAAACTTATTCGTTTTCAATAAAATTTAGTAGCTTAGAAACTAGACTCAAAATGCTACGATTCATATTTCTACAACATCTTCCAATTTTGAGTGTAACTATTTCAAAAACTTGTACAAGTTAAAGTTTTTATTTTTTAGAAAAATGTGTCCACTTAAGACCCCCTTTTGGTCCCCCAAGTTGGTGCACTTACCCCATAAAATTATGCTTCAAACCTGCAACATAATAAACATTCTCGCATACTCTTTTATCCCCCTTTTTAGTTAGAATGTTGATTGTTCCTTTGCATTTTACATTCATTGTATTATTATTCCCAAGGGTAACCTCTGTCTTTACTGACTCATCAAAATTAGAAAATAAATCTAAGTTACTTGTCATATGATTACTACAACTAGAATCCAAATAACATACATCACTAGGACTCTTTTGGGATAGATTGCACTTTATAGGCGATGCTTCAAAAATATTTTTGCATGCAATAAACATGGAGCTTGAAGTAGAGATCCCAACCTGATTTTGATTACTCTGCTTATTATGATCATACCGCTTTTTCCTGAATTCATAAGCATATTGCCCATATCTCTTGCAATAGTGACATTGCACATGTGACTTATCTTGTCTCGACCTAAAAATGATTATGATTGTGCTCTTGACTATGTCCTCTTCCACTTGAGTTTGATGGACCATTGTTGCGTCCTCTAGATGAACTTCTTCCTCTGCCTCTAGGGTTGAAGCTTCCTCTTCCTCTTCCACGATTTCCTGATACCTGTGATGAAAAATCTTGATCTACAACTGCATGTGATCTATTCAACCTCTGTTCATGATTTATTAGTGATGCATGTAACTCATCAATTGAAAACTGACTTAGATCCTTATTTTCTTCAATAACAACTACCAAAGGATCAAATTTTACAGGCAAACTTCTAAGCAATTTTTCAATAATCCTTCTGTCTTCAATAGTTTCTCCATGGGATTTGATTTGATTGAATAAACCAACTACAAAAGTAAAGAATGATTCTACGGAATTTGAATCTTTCATTGACATATTTTCAAAATCTCTTCGAAGTAACTGTAGCTTGACGGTTTTTATTTTATCTTTACCTTGATACGCAACTTGGAGAGTTTCCCATGCAATTTGTGTTTTATTGGTTGTTGCCACTCTAGGTAGGATGCTTTCATGCATGGCTTGATGAATAAAGAAAGTAGTTTTTGTCTTTGCTTCTTAATTCCTTCAAAGTGTCTTTCTCTGCATGTGAAAATGTGTTATATGTTGTTACATCTCCGAGCTTTGTGTACCCATTCTCTACAATTTCCCACACATCCTGGGATATGAATAGTGCCTTCATGGTTAATGACTAATACTCGTAATTCTTTCCTGTAAATTGTGGTGTCTGAGACCGGATATAGAAGCTTTAGCCTATTTTCAATTAGAAACCTCTGAAAAAATCCACGCTCGATATTAATTTATAGAAATTATGCACATAAAATAAAAACTAACATAAATAAAGTAAAGAATATCAAATGAAATATATTATTGCAAACTCGGATAAGCACTTCGTGCATATATTTCTTCTTCCTTGTCAAAGCTTTGGCTCAATACCATCTCTGAATGTGTTATATAAAAACAATTACAATTGCCTCTAATAAATAGATGACTTTCATCTAACAAAAAACACTCAACACTTAAAAATAGAACATCCACTAAAAAACACATTCTTTTGTGCAATACAAAGCTTTTGACTTATTTGCTTTATTAGCTTTTCTTAAAACTAGGAACATCTATTTAAAAATAACCTATGCATGAAAAATAACTTGCTTTGCTTTAAAAGTTTTTCCAAAAATAAAACGGGGACAAAATTAAAGTCTTTTTCTAACATCCATTTTGTATCTAAATTTGTCTCAATGAAATAGAGTAGTATATTTTAATTCAATTTTTACAAAGTGGTGCCAATTAAGGAGATCGAGCTAAACTCATTGTGATTTCATTTTAATCTAGTGTTAATTGGATAGATGAAATTGGGTCAATCGAGCCCGTGAAAAAGAACTTACTCTTTTGAAAGTTATGAATGACAAAATTGTAGAGAGTGTGGGAGAGGGAGTAACCGGTCTAAAGGTGGGAAACCATGTATCTACTAAGGATTAACATTATGCTTTGAGAAAAGTATAGCTCGGAGGCACTTCCATAAGAAATTGTTGCTCCTCTCTTGATCGCTTTTAGTGCAAATGATTTTGTGTCTTTGTGATTTCTACCCCATGATTCTTATCTATAGAATCAAACTTCAAATGCCATTATATTTTTGTGTAGTATCGTATAAAAATGAGGTCTTGGTAGTGGTGCCACATAGGGACATGAAATAGATTATGGCAGGGTATTTATCATGTCATTCAATTACCAATGTTATTGTGAACCAATCATATATAAGAATTTTTTTGCTGCATCAAATTTTCTAATGTATAAATTTTGAATTGACATATTAACATAAATTTAATTTCACATAAACTAGCAATCACACGTGAGCAAAGTGCGATGTGAACACCGAAAGAGAGAGCAAAGGAGGTGATGCCAAGAAATGGCGCAAAAGAAATATAGTAGAATGACACCCATGCTTTGGCCACTACGACTTATGTTCTCAATTGATAGATTTTTTCCTAACGATTAGTGTATTTTTTATATTTTTCCATGTGCAATATTAATGTCGCTAATGTATGGATCTTGGTAGGTTTGTTACGAGTTGGGAAAAAGAAATCCAACGCGAATTAAATTATAAGATCACTTACTGAAAATTTAAGAAACACATACCTTAGGGTAGTTTCAGACAAGGATGGAGAGGCCACACACATCCATAACCATACATGCACCCATATTGAAAAAGAAAATCCAAAGAGAATTAAATTATAAGATCGCTTGTTGAAAATTTAAGAAACACACACCTTAGGTTAGTTTCACAGAGTGATGGGGAGGACAGACACATCCATAACCATACCCGCACCCATATACATGTTAAATATGGCCTCAATTCTTAGCATGAAGATCATACTCGGATGAGTAAAACAAAATAAACAAATAGTTAATTGGGTTATAGGCTAGCTAATTTATTTGAAAGATCGAAGAAATGCTTACCTTATTTTGGTTCCAGCCAGCCTACTAAAACCCCCACCTTAACTTGGTATCAATTAGTAGTTGATTTAAGAGATTGGCTTGGGTTTTTTCAGAAAAATAAAGAAATCCCACCTCAGCTCATCTTCACCAATTGTTTCAATTTATTTGAAACGTTAGATTTGTAGGATTGTTATGAACTGGAAATAAAGAAATCAAAGAAGGTTTAGATTACAGAGAGCTTCTGAATCTAAATTTTTCACAAAACGCCCACTTTAGTCAGTTTAGTCAGGGGTTAAGAGGACGGACATAACAACATTCAATCCCATGCCAACAATGACCTCTGTTCACTTTTAATGCCTCATTTTCAGATGACTAAAACATATGCTTCTTTCTGTATGAGAGTGACATATTTTTTTAGTTTCATAGAATTGTTATGAATTGGGAACATGAAATTAGATCATAGGATTTTTCACTTCTAAGAAGAGTTGATAGAGCGGTTAGGCGTTGATAAATGAAAAAATAAACCCCGCTTAAGCTCATATTCATTTATTGTTCAATTTAGACAATGGCTTTACATTAAAAAGATCAAAGAAACTCCCATGTTTGCTCATTTTAGTCATGAATTACTTCATAAAATTGCGTGTAGTTCTGGAAAGTTGAAGTATAACTCGCAACATATTGGAAAAGTTCTGGTATTGGACGGGAAGGCTCATTTTCTGTTGCAAAAGTGGCCCTGTGTAGGCCTCCTATTTAGATATACCATGGGTGGGGATAGCAATCCTTGCAAAATCATCCAGAATGTTGCCACTCGCCTCAACAATATTCCACGGATTCTTAAAAGTGGGCCATTTAGGTTGCAAGGATTTGTACCCCGTGTTAGCTGAACAACAAGTAACATCCAGATGGAAATAGAATCCCCTCTTCATAGGTGGGATAACCATGAAACTATTCCAAAAAAATCCCTTCAATCGTCCATGCACTAAAACAATCTAGAATAAAACATGTATTTTTTTTCTTTGTTTCCATATAGCAAAACCTCTAATATCATAGGCATCACAAATCTACATTAACAACCAACAGAGCTTTACCCCCTTTTTCACCAAAAACTACCATCTTTCCAGAGACCTGAGGACACCGAACAACAAGATGTTGTGTAGACAAAAAAATGTCAGTCTATTATTTTCAAGGCAATTTTTTTAAAATCATAAAAAAAATAAAACTCACCATAAAACAAAACCACACAACAAGAAGCAACACAACAAAAACCTTAACCAATCACAGCAATTCACCTGTAACACTTATTCTCAGACATCCATTGAAACTTACAAAATAGGGATAAGCTGATATACCTTCCTTGTAAATACAGAGATGTCGAAACCAGTACATGCAGCGCACAAATCAAAATAGCCAAAATGAAGTATATGCAGAAATGTTGAAACCAACGCACAAATCAAAATACCCAAAATATTAAATGTAGAAAGCTAGATATACCCTTGAGAGGGATAGAATTACATTTTAATACAAAATTATACCATTTGGAAACTTGACCATATTAACTGAAGGGTGAAGCTGATTAGATATCTAGAGCAATTGCTACATGCAATGGATATTGAATAAGGAAAAAGAAATCCTCAACCTCCGCTTTGATTTTGTTTTCTTCCCCGAGATCAAATTGAACTTGTAGAGAAGAGGGAGTGAAAGTTGAATGGGATGAGCAATTTCTCTTTGATCTCTTCGGGATGGAAAGCTATTCATTTACCTTCCACATTTTCAACCATTTTATTTTTCCCCTTCGGGATGGAAAGCCATTCGTCTAATATTTCTCCTTTGTGGTTTGGGGACTTACCCCTTTTATTGCCACACCTAGAGAAAGATCCTCTTTTTTGCCCTTTGTGATGTGGGGACTTCACAAGTTAATAAATTTTCTTTTCAATATCGTCCACCATTTGCTAAAGTAAAAAAAAGGCCCAGATCATACGGGATGTGGGATGCATTCTTAGAATAAATAAAGACGGGAATTCAAATAGAATCTCCTCCCTCAAAATACACATGGCTGACTCAGAAGCATTTGCACCCAACACCTCATGTCTAAATTTACCCCATATAAGATTGAATGATTAGGTTGTTGAAATATCCTCACATGGAGTGAGGTGTTGGGAAACAAACTGAATACATAAAAGACAAGAGAGATATAGGAAAGCCTAGATAAAAAAACCAAACCTTATACATTCTGTGGTAAAGAAGAAACTTTCTATCTCCTCCGAATTTGGCAAATAAAGTATATGACGAATAAAGCTTACCTTTATATCGGTCAGAAGACATGTTGGAGCCTTGGAGGGGATTGAATCCATTCTTCACCTCTGTTCTGTATCAAATGATGATAAATTACAGATAAAAAGACTTACCATTTTCGAATGAATGAAAAAAATAGAGGGATACAAGGAATGTGACTATATGCCTAAGCTTTCAAAACCTACACAGGCAGCGCACAAATCAAAATACCCAAAATATATATGACTAGCGGAGAGGAAATCGAGTTTAATACGACTTGGAAACCCAGACACGAAATCCAGACTCCCACGCTTAACATTCCGTCCAATGCCCCCGACGTTCGACCTAACCCTTCGTCTCGCAACAAAAACAACAAACCAGATGTTATTGGGTTTTTCGTTCATTTCATTGAGACCAGATGTTTTTTTAGTGGGTCATTAAAAAAACACAAACAACTTGCAAAACAAGATTTGGGTGTTGTTTTTCTACTCCCTCAAATGCTCTACAACGTGCATAAAGCCACCAGATCGAATGCCCGAAATACCCTCAACCAGGCTATAGAGTATAGATTAAAAAATAAAGAACCCTACGGGCTTTTCCTCTTTAAAAAAAAGTAAAACATGCATGTGATAATAATAATAAAGTATAAAACTGTGATTTTCCAGTCATCAACTCCTCTGTCGCTCTGCACACGAGTCATCACGAAACCTTTACTACCATTCACAAGATATTTTACATTCACGATACATTAACTCCTACCCCACGTGAAGTATTACGTTTCCAGCCACATTTTGCCGCGAACTGCACTTCTGGCATGATCGCTTGCTCTCCTCTCTTCTGCTCTGTCCTCGCCACTGCTGCACCCTCTCTCTCCTCTGCCTATCCGCACAACCACCTTCTTGTTTGTCCTAGAATTTCGCCCCCGCCCATCCTACGGTTGGCAAGCTTCCATACTCAACGTCATCTGCCCACCCCTCTCCATAGTTGATGCCTCTCCGCGATCTGTCAGAGGGTGCCCACCACGACCAAGGTCTGAAGAACGCCTTTTGGCGTAATTAATTTATTGGAATTTTTCTTGGTGAAAAATGTGATTTTGACTTTTATTTTTTTCCTTAAGCTACAAATTTTTCTATTTTTTTTTAAAACAATTGTAAATGGCCAAGTGGCCTGACATTTATTAACCCCTGTCAATTTGTCAATTCATCTAATTAATTGTTGATAGCTTACATTATAACTGATTAGACTGTTACTGCTACTGTTAAACCTGCTGATTTACTGGTCTCCCCGTGGCCTCTGCATTTTTATTACTTCTGGGGTAAGCGCACTTTAGCGGTGATGGGAACAGTTCAAAACCTCCACATATTTATTCTTCACATGATCAACACTTGGCTGCAATCGGTTGACAAAATATTACAATATGGTCAGTCTTCCTCCCATCATTGGCTTATGTGGGTATTTCAAGGGGTGACCTGTGAACTAGTCCTTGATGAATTTTTATCCCAATCAGTTGTTACAATGAAATTGTTTGATAATAATTGGCAGATTCAAACTTCATCACACCCATTTTCTACGCTGTACTTAAAAGCTCTAGAGATCTTGGAGTTGGGCCTGTTTCTATTGCATCAATTCTGTTAGGAGCCATGCTCAGAGAGCAAGTTTCTCCAATCACATAGCCTAAATTGTATCTGCAGCTTGCATTCACTGCAACATTTTTCACAGGAATTTCCACGCTTCCCTTGGGATTCTCAGGTAAAGGATCTAAGATTTTACATGCATAAATATCCAAGTGATTTCTTCATAGGGATTTCTTCATTGTTATTATTAACGAATTCATTTGTTTAACCAGAATGGGATTCATTATCGATTTTTTGTCCCGAGCAACTCTTGTGGGATTCATGGCAGGTGCTGTTGTTATAGTGTCCCTTCAACAATTGAAAGACCTTCTGGGGATTAACGAATTCACTTGAAAGATGGACATAATTTATGTCTTGCATTCTGTTTTCCAGAAAGAAAAAGAGGTTTGGTGTGGCTCAAATTAATCATGAATGACTCATAAATTGTTCATCATTTTCGTTCTCAATTGATAATGGTTTTCTGGGTGTGCAGTGGACATGTGAGATAATTTTGATGGGAGTATTTTTCTAGGTATTGTTATTGTCTGCATGCTACATTGTAGGTTCATAATTCATTCATGTATTCCCCTCAAGTTTAAGACATCAATTTTTCTATTGTCATGCAAATATAGTTTCATTAATGCCTGTGGCAGAGTAAGGGGAAGTCCAAGCTATTCTGAGTATCTGTTGCAGCTCCATTGACATCAGTTATTTTGTCTACTTTGTGAAAAGAGAGGAACTGAGTTTCATAAATTGAATTGATCTCCCAACTTTGGCGATGATCCATGTCATTATTACAAGTGAAAGATATTGCAGGCGCAGAGTAGCCTCCTTCTCCCTTTGCCTGATTCATGAAGTACATGGAATGAATTCAACCTTACAAATATATGATCTTTAAACTGCGAGTGACCCGAAAACATTTATATTTCCAATAACTTCTTCCAAACTCAAAATACATCCATAATTGGGGCCTTCCGATCAAATTGTCTGCACACATACAACATCACAAAATACCAAAACAACCGTTATGATTTTGCAGGAACAAAATCTTCGCTACTATTCTATTTTATATATGATCGAAAACTCCATTTGACCACTGTCTTGTGCTTACAGAATTTTACTGCAATGGCTACGTTTTTAACTAATCATCATAGGTGCCATAAGGACTGCAGCAAATATGGGTACATAATTAATTAAAAAAAAAGGGAATTCGTTTTAAAGGGTTTAACAGAATTGGCCCAACTCATTGAAGTGCAAACTATTGTTTGTAGTAATTGATGTTGGATTAATGTGGGCATTACTATTGTTGTGACCATGGTATGAATGTAAGCAACACAGTAATGTGAAATGGTTTAGGTGTTTTCTTGTTTGTGTGTGGCAGGGATGTGATGCCTCTGTGATAATCCAATCTACTGCAAACAATAAGACAGAGAAGGACTTTGAAGACAACTTGTCTCTGGCTGGTGATGGGTTTGATACTGTAATCAAAGCAAAGCAAGCTGTAGAGAAAGTGTGCCCCAACACTGTGTCTTGTGCTGATATGTTAACCATTGCTACCAGAGATGTCATAGGACTGGTGAGTAATCCACATAAATATGTATCATAGAAATTTGAAACCCAAAGAGTTTTGAGACTTAGGAGCATTTAACCAAGGGGAGCTATTGACACAAAAACATAACCATATGCAGTAATTGTGTTCATGGACATGGGACCTATAATCAGATGCATAGTTGTTCATATAGGATATTGGAATTGAGTGAAGTAGAAAAGTGTCATTATATCATACAGGAGTACAATTCGAATTTCTAGGCAAAAAATCAACCATAAGAGGCTTTATGTTTTCGGGTGAAATAGTGCAATGTTTTTGGCTTGTATGCAATTGCATAGACCCTTCAAAGGCTTTACTTGCATTACTTGTGTTAACACTTTTTACTTTGCTACTGTGGATTCATAATACTCTTACCCACCTTACCTTCTGGCATCAAGCATCCTCCCTTGAATTTGTGCTACCAAAGGTATTTAATATGATATTATCCTTAACATCATGGAAGGCCAATCATTTTTTGTCTGGAATTGCTGCTATAATAAGACATTCCATATGATACTGTGCTTGACATTATTAATGTCTATATTGTTCAAGGATCAAACCTATTTCCTTCTGAGTCTTGTGTTATATGCAGGTCGGAGGCCCAGGGTACAATGTGGAGTTGGGGAGAACAGATGAAACCATGGTCCATATCCCAAGCAGCCTGAGTCGATGGAAACCTTCCAAAAGCTTCATTTAATCTGGATCAATTGATGTCTCTCTTCAACAAAAAGGGATTAACTCAGACAGACATGGTTGCTCTATCCGGTAACAAATCACACCAACTTCTTAACTTTGGTACACCTAATAATCTATTCTAGTTTTACCATCACGGTCCCCCTCTTTTTTAATGGAGAAGGTTAGTGGTAGAGTTCTTAGGCTTCCCCAGTCCATGAAAAATTAAAATAGTACTTTTGGAAAGATCACCCCATATGATTCATCATCGAAGTTTAAAGCATTAATACTTATGACATGGGATTCCATACGGGATTCTTGGTTTATAGATCAGGTAGTCAGGTCAAAGATTACACTAACATACATTCTGCCCTCCCTCTTTATTAATCTCTTTAGTTTGAATTCTTAACCAAAGGCAACTCTTGTGCAATATTCAGTTAATGACTAAGACCGATTCCAGATCCTTGGATGTTTTCAGTTGGTCCTCTGTTTTGTTCTTGAAAATTCTGCCTGGCTGTAGAGTCTTTCTCCAGGAAACTTCTCCAATGGGTATCACCTTAAGCTATAAACAAAGATATAAATGATGCAATAAGTACAAAAGCTCAAATGACCAGCTGTGCTATTCCAGATTTCTTTGATTTTTGTCTATTCACATTGCAAATTGATTTTCCATATATCAAACGTTAATAAGGAGACTTGCCTTTCTTTTGCATATTTTATATTTCTGATATCCAATTTGACAATTCTAATATTTTTATATTTGAGCTTCTGTTTTTCATAATTAATCATCTTCCAAGAATGGGTAAGGAGTGTTCTTCGTCAAAAGACGATTTTACTAATTGGTCACCAAGTAACTAGTTTATTGTTAAAAGACAATTTTACTAATTGCTCAGCAAGTAACTAGTTTATTATTACAGTGATTATACATTGTCACCTACTTTCTATTTTTACCATTGTTCTGATTCAATACTTGTTATTAACTGTTTTGTTTCCTTTTTCGTTATTATTTACTGTTCTATTTCCATTTTCAGCTAATAGATCATAAACATATCTCTTGAAACAACTATACTACTGCTTTTTACAATTCAAACATCATACAATCTATGTAATAGGAATTGGCCGCTTCACGGCTCTTATTTAACCCTGATTTCTAAGCTAATTTGCAACTTTATAAATGCCTTTTGGAATGGTAAGCGTACCACAACAATTTTTTTATCGGCGTCCCTACTATTTTGACATATAAGAGAATGCTATGGAAATAATAATTTCACTTCCACTTTCCCAATGATTTATTTTGATGGTCATTCTTTAGGAGTTTTATTAGTTTGGATTAGAATTTCCTTAATCTGTTTGAAACTAGCTTTCAAATTGACAATTTAATTTTAGTAAATAATTTCAATTGGACTTGTGGGGGTTCTCATTAGTACATTATTAGTGTTGAAGTCACTTCTGAATATTCTTAAATTTTAGCATGTCTGGTTATTCTTTTTGGTCATATGGTCAATTGTTTTTAAAATGGGTCGTGGTCAATACATTGTGTTTCGTTTCACGTAAGTGTTATAAAATAAGTTTGTGAGTGTAAGTAAACCTAGTTCTATATGAATACTTTTGAGTGACATGATGACATTGTTCTTAATATTGAAATGGAAACATTATGACTTTGTTTTATCTCTTAAATCGTCTCTACCTTAATGGAAGTGATGTTTGTGTAAAAAAATTAATTCTCTCTCACCTTAGATATTTATATGATAATGAAACTTGTTGAATAAATTTTTCTCTCCTCTCTAAAAATTTAAATATTTAGTTGTGGTAGAGTGAAGTCTATGTTAGCATTTAGAATGACCCATAATATTACATGTTAATTAGATTTTAAGAACAAAGAATGCAAATAAATGAATCCCAAGGGGATCTATGTTTATAATCGTACTTGTAATTATATTTTTCTTTATTAAAATAAGGATGTAAATTATTATCAAATGAATTTGAAAAGTGTAAATGGTGATTAGAAGAGAAGTATTGTTTTAAAACAATGTTCTTAGTTGTAGCTTTTTATTTGTACCCCTGAGTTGGCTTAATGGTGAAGAACATGTGCTCTTGAAATAGAGGTCACAAGTTCAAATTCTATAGGGGGTAGGGTATGTACGCCTCATTTGTAGCAATGTTAGTTGCCTCCCACATGTGAGTATGAGGTAGTCCCATATGCTATAAGCCGCTTGTAGATCCAAAAACAAGCCGTCCCATGGCATTGTGGTCTCAAAAACCTAATATTATTATTTATTTTAAACTTTCTTTTCCTACTATCTTAAGTCCAATTAAAATATTAAAATGGAAACCGTACTCTTTTCGCTCATCAGGAGCAACTCATGCTTTATTATGGACTCGTTTCGTGATATTGTAATAAGGAACTTAACTTGTAACTAGTATCAGGGATAATATCATCCTAGGATGGCCCTCGTAGCTTAAGTGTAACCTACATCCATTCCATTTTTATCCTTGCGATGAGTTGGCCACGCCTATGCTACTCTCTACTAGTGTCTTTGTTGATAAGGTCTTTCACATTTACTTTGTTTTAAATGCACTAGTCAAGCAGGAGTGAAATCACTTCAAAAGCGAACCATATGTTTGAACTTGGAATATAAGTATTCTCTAATTACCTTATGTATGGAAGGTTCTTTTGGTACCTTAACATAATATAAGATTGTGTTTTTAAATGGTTAATCTATAAAGCACAATGCATTCTTCTCGTTGAATAAATATTAGAGCTTGTGATACTTCCTTGTTTAGGGTCATTACGATATTTAGGGTGATTGAAGTAAGTTAAACTTAGTGTGTTATAAAGGAAAACACATGATACTTTTTGGAATGCGTATATCTTGGAAATGTAATGGTTGACAAGTGAGGACCCCTTTGTGTACATCTTGGAAATGTAGTGTATTAGAACCTCCCAAGATATGAATTTTGAGTATAAAAACTTCAAGTTGGAAATTTTTCTTCACTCGTATCATTTTGGTCATGACATAATTTCATTGCCGTGTCTGGTCTCCAAATTCCGAATAATCTTTGCCAACGTAGCTTATGTTCCATAAGGTAAAATCTATGCTTGTTTTTTGAGTTGCCCCCTAGCACAACTATTTAAAAATATTCTAAGTTCTATTTTAAATTTTGTCTACATTTGATTGTAATAAATCCATTCCATCTCTAAAACACGATTGGAAATTTCAAATTCATAAAAGTTAAAACGAGAGAATGTTATAACACAAGATCATTATAACATGCTCGCATTATGACACAAGCGCGTTATAACACACTCCTATAATGCGAACATGTTTCTATGATCAATGTTGTCTATGTGTATTTTGGAAGATATATTTTAAATTTATAAAGATTAATAAATGAAAATTTTATACTTTAAATTTAATTTAGCAAATATAAGATATTAGGGTAAGTCTCGCACCTTTTAGAACTAGTCTCACAACTTCATAAGTCACGATTTAGAAGACAATTTTTCATATTCTAAAATGGTCGAGTACATATGTATTGTTCAAGATTTCAACATTCAACCTAAAGCTTTTAGGATTTAAATTCTACAATCGATATATGTTTTGGGAAAGAATATAGTCATTTTTTAGGTTTTGGGGCCTTATTAATTAGTTATTGACATTTGTAAGAGTTTTAGATGTGTCAAAACTATATTTTATAAACCTCACAACTCTCAAAGGTAACAATAATTGCTCAAATATATGGACTCATGAATTCCTTATAACACAAAACACATACAAATTTTTATCAATTTAAAAATCCTTGACAACATCTACAAATACTACTCCCACTATTGGGATTGTTACAAAAATCAACTAAAATCGTAAAGCTATTACAATGGTGTTTCTCTAGGACCCTTGACAAGTTTCACTTGTTCAAAGTGCAACTCAACTTGTCTCTCTACTCTTTACCACTCTAGCCCCTCATATGGTGGACTTGAATCACTTTATGTTCTCTTAGGTTCTATATATTTTTGCATTAGAAGTGAGTGGGTGGTTTCTCTTCATGACTCTTTATCGCACTCCTCTTAAATAATAAATCTTGTCTAGAGTTGTAATTATCCCTAGATGAAGTAAAAATTTACATTGAATAAAGTTTTAATTAGTTTCATCCTAGATGCACAAAGTATGACTTATGTGATGGAGCATCCCAAGCAAAGAAAAGAGGATATGAGCAGATCACAAATTATTTGGTGCCTTGAGATAGGTGGGAAAAATTGATAGGAGTATGTATGTATGTCGAGATTATGATTATGATCACAATCTCCTTATTTTATGAGATATGAAGTATTCCAGAGCATTGAATAAGTGTTTAGAAACATTGTTATGAAATTTACATTGTGATGGGAACATGATGATATCTTCTGATCACAAGGCAGGAGTTAGGACATGAGGATCACTTTCTTACTTCTTTAGGATTTCACAATTCACTTATGTGACCAAGATTCAATTCTATGATGCTCAAACATTTTTATGCTTGTATTTCACTTATTGAAATAGGTCCTCACTTTGCAGATAGAGGATTGCTCCCTGAATGAAGTTCTTGTCCTATGACCACCTGTTGAACTGAAATTATGTGACTACATATGCTTCCTCCTTTGAGGTGTGAACACACTATAAGGTGTTGTATGAGTGTTTAAGAAAACTACTGAGTGAGTTACACTTTGTGAAACTGAGGTGGTTTCTCATTCTTGCATATATGGATATCCTAGTATTGAAATAATTTTTCATGTCACAAATGATTGGTTTCCACCAACAGTCATAGGGCTAATCCCCTCGTGCTTGTGTATGGGGATGATCCCATTATTGAATGAATATGGAGAGATAAACAAGAGAGAGGCAGAGAGAGAGAGGGAGAAGGGTTGGTGATCGATGAGGATGAAAAAATTTCGATGGAGAGCTATCCATTCGTGATCCCCGAGGGAGAGTTCTCGAGTGAGGTTATGTCTTTTGAATTACTGTATTGAACGAGATGCCATAGGTGGAAACGTGACTCTTTGATCCATGTCTTGGGAACACCATTGATATCCTTGCGTTGACTAGACCATTCCTTGTGATCTCTTACAATGTTAGAAATAGAGCCTCTAATATTAGTAAGGGACTCCAAGGTCTCCTTGTTGAAGAAAAGAGGATCACTTGCCTCCTTCTTGACCAAATGAGGTAGAAGGATTTAATGAGTTCTCCACGATAACGAATTCTTGGTGAGTGTAACGAATCCAAGTTCCTACACACAATTGCTAACCTCATCCAAAATCTTGAAGGCATTTTGTATAGTAGAGTCATGTTCGGTGATGGAAGCTTTTTATCAAACCATATCTAACATCCATAGTGCGGATTCATACTGGGACGAGTTATCAACAGCTTGTTGTTGTGAACACATTATTACTCACGAGAGAGTGGGATTCGAGTTCACTCATATCGGACATAGTTAGGAACACCTCATCCCAATGGATCTTCTCTTTTTCAATGTCCTCTATTATTTTCTTCACTTCTGAAATAATGCCAAGAACATTGAGTAGAGAGATAACCTCTCTGAGAGCAATGTCTTTCCTTTTTCAAGGATCTTGTCAATCCATTTTTCATTAGCCTTCCCTTGCATCATATGCCCTTGTGCCTTCTTGATAATCTCGGGTTGAAGCTATTGATCAGAGAAATGTCTTCCACAGGAGGATGAGGCACTTTGAATTAGGATCCAAGAAAGGTTGAATGTAGGTACTAAGAGCTCAAATGCTTCTTTAATTTCTCAATTATTCGTTTGTACTCTTGGTCTTGAGAAAGTGTGTGGGAAACATATTATTTAAATAGTGGGCATCACCCTCATGTGTAGCTTGACGCAAAGAGATGTGATTCAACTCATAATATACCTGATTCATCTCCTCCATGGGTTTTACAACTTTAGGTTTTCAACCTCTACAGATCGGTCACCAAAAGTTATATCAAAGAGACAAGAAGTTAAATGTGACTTCTTTCTCCACTTAGATCTTAATATTTTTTGATGGCCTCAAGGTCGGGCATTATAGCTTGTTGTGTTGTTCTCGGTTCACTCACAAGAAAATATTTAATCCATGGGAATGACTCTTTCGAGTAGACATGATTTTAGTCACGGAACACTTTCGGGAGGTTGTGAGGGATCACGCTTTTCTCATCATGGGAAAGTTCTATCATCAAGGAAGATAAAACTTAAATCGAGATGAAGGATTACGTGTTGTTGGAAGCAAAATGGACTATGGGGTTTAATAATTCCTTTAATTTTTTTATCCAATTCAAATTTACTTTCTTAAACCATAAACCATTCAACCATACATTAATGTGTGTTTAACATTCATTCAAATGAGCATAACCATGAAAGAGACACAAGAACATAAGATATAAGTGGGAAACCCTCAAGGGAAAGAAAACCCACTAAAAATTATTATTATATTACTCAAATAAAAGTATTTAGTGAAGCACCAACTTCACAAGGAGCACCAACCCCTAGTTTAGTAGAGCACCAACCCTATAAGGAACACCAACCCCTAGTTTAGTGAAGCACCAAATCCACAAGGAGGCTACAACCCCCTAAGATAATCAAGCACAAACTCAACCCGATCCATGGGGATCCAAAGAAACACCACTTCATCTAAAAACTAGATCCAAAAGAAAAACTAAGCTAAATGAAGAGCAGACCATAAAGTTACAACACTATTACTTTGTGTAGAGTAGTGGTTGTGTAACCGCCTTGTGGTTATGTAGCCGCACCTTACACAATATGAAAGTTACGTAACCTCCCCAGTAGTTGCATAACCACCATCAGAGACACCGATGGTCCTCTAACTAACGGACAAAAACTAAAATGAAGCCACACACTCGTCACAGATTTCAAGTATCCTGATCGTATCTATTCCTTGGATGATGTTTCTCATTCTCCAAAGGTGCGGGATGACATGGGAAGCATGTTATTTAAGGAAGAGCATAGGAAATAATTAGAGCATCAAAGTTTGAATGCAAGAGAGTGAGAAGAAACCATTAGATATGGAATTGTTTTATAGAAGTACGGTGTAGAAACATAGAAACCAAACATAGAAGGGAGGTGTTACATTGTTTACCTTCTTTCCTCTTATTGTAATTTGTAATTCTTTTACAATTGGCTAATAAAAATTGGGAAGAAAGAGCAATTGCCCTTCTCGGCTGGTTTTCCCTCAACTTGGGGGTTTCCAGGATAAATATTGTGTTGAATTGTGATATTTCCTTTGCTAAAAATAGTTCTAAGTTTTATTTTTTCTCACTAATAATTAAAAGACTACCATTTTCGAAAGTTGAAAGTAGAACAATAAATTGTTGTGGTCTCATAAATTTCCAAAGCTAGAGGTTTACAGATCATTTTGGTATCAGAGCTGATAATTATCTAGGATTGTGGTATTCATTCTTGTGGTTTAGATGATAGTGAAAAGGTTTAAAGTTGAATAAGTATTACCTTGTGATCTAGACATATCTACAAAGAAGTGGAAACAAAGAATTTGAGATCAAATGGAAGAAGAGAACTTGGTTCGTAGAATTGAGATGTTGGAAACCATGATGGATAGGTTGTATAGACATCAACAAGAACTCTCAGATCTAAAAAGATGGATTCAGTCAATCAAGATTCCATGGACTCAGTGGTTTGAGCTTTGGCCAAAAATTTTGGCATAGGAAATATCCATGAAGAGGAAGAAGATATGGAAGAGCGTGAAGAAGAAACTCTCGGTTGAGAATGTAAAATTTGATGATAGTCCTTTTAAATTTGAAACTAAGGTTGAAATCAAGAGCTTTGAATGACAAGTAGTTACAAAACTATTAGATAAATGAATGAAACAATTGGAAGTTTACTTTAGCGTGTGTAATATCACGGAGGCACAAATGATTACCTTTGCACATCTAAAAATGGAAGGACATGCTCTGGTTTGGTAGGAAACCCATCTAGCCACTTGTGAGAAGAAGAAACATCATATAGTCAATACTTGGGAGGGTTTTAAAGAATTGCTTAGAGCTAACTTTTATCCTATTGGCCATAAGAATGACAAGATGATTAAATGGTAATATTTTAGATAAGGCAGTGGTCAAAGTGTGTAGGATTATACCACGGAGTTTTGGAGACAAGCCATGTTTCTTAATATGGACTTGGAGGATGAGGATATTCTAACCAAGTATTTGGGAGGACTTCACACTCACCTTCGAAGGAAGGTCATCTCCACGAAGCCCAAGGATATCAATGAAGCATGTGTGCAAGCCTATTACATAGATGATGAAAGGAAGCAAGGAGAAGTGGAGTCAAAGGCAAAGCAATCAACAAATCAGCCAAAGAAAGAGCAGGGAAAAACAAGTAACAAAGGTAAATGGAAAGGGAAAGGTAAACAAACCACCACTACTTTGAATACTTGTAAATATCCTAAGAATTTTTGTAAGAATTGTGATATCAATGGTCATACTAACGCTACATGTTGGAAGTTACATCCGGAATTACATCCAAAGAACCGAACCAAGGATTCCAAGAAATCCATGACAGCTATAAAGATAGATGGGGAGGTGGAAATAGAGGATGATTTTGATGTAGATGAGAGGCTTGGATGCACACCACCAACATGGATAACCAAGAACAAGAGGAAGAGATGAGTAAGCTATTTCATATCAAAATCCAAATCAAGAGAACTAAGGTAAATGCTTTGGTTGATACTGGTTCTCAATCTAATTTTATTTCTGATGTGGTTGTAAAGAAGCTTGGTCTTGAAACTTATGAGCATCCACATCCATATCCTTTGGGATGGGTGAATAAGGGTGTAGAGATTCAGGTAACAAGAAGATGTAGGTTCAAGTTTGGGATAAACTCTCAGTATATAGATGTATTGAAAGCTGATGTAATTCCACTTGATGCATTTGATGTGGTTTTAAGGAGTCCTTACTTTTATATCATGGATGTTATATTCACGAGAAGGGAAAACGATACAGATGGGTCAAGGATGGAATCAATTACAACATTCGGGCACACTAGTGTAAGACAAAAATTGTTATGGTAAGTGCTAACCAAGCAAAGAGACTAATTCAGGAAAATCATAATCAATTTTGTTTACTTTTATTGAAAGATAAGCAAGATGGGGTAGAAATTTCAGATATTTATAACAAAGGGATGAAGGATTTGGATAGAATTATTCAGTATTTTTAGGAAGTGTTCCAAACTCCCAATGGGTTACCACCAAAATGGGAGGTAGAGTATGAGATTTTTCTATTTCCAAAATCACCTCTACCAAAAATCGAGTTGTATAGGCAATCCCTATTGGAGAGTACAGAGATAAAGAGACAACTCTAGGAGCTACTAGACCAAGGGGTGATACATTCGAGAACCTTGCCATGCGGTTCACCTATTGTGATGGTGGAAAATAAGAATGGTTATTGGAGAATGTGCAATGATTATCATGCCTTAAATAATATTATAATAAATAATAGATATCCACTCCCCACGGATGATATCTTGGACCAGATTCAAAATGCAATGTTATTCACGAAGTTGGATCTCAAGTTGGGTTATCACCAAGTGAGGATGAAGGAGGAGGATATATGGAAGAATTTCTTCAAAACAAAACAAGGTTTACATGAGTGGTTAGTACTTCCATTCATTTTATGTAACGCACCCGCTACATTTATGAGATTGATGAATGATGTATTGTGGGAATTCATAGATTTACGTGTCATTATTTATCTAGATGATATTTTAATTTCTAGTGCCACATGGGAGGAACATCTAACACATATGTAAAAAGTCTTACAAATTCTCAAGGAGAAACAACTACTATGTAATATGAAGAAGTGTGAATTTTATAAAAATCACTTGTCTATCTTGGGTAGAGCTATGAGTGGATTCAAGAAGGTGGAAGCCATCACTAATTGGCCAACGCCAATGGGAGAAAAAAGACTAGGAGTTTTGTGGGAGTAGAACAATACACAAGGAAGTTCATTATGTGCTTCTTTGCTATTGCAACACCTATAAACACAACGACCACAAAGAGTAAGGGTTTTGGATGGGGTAAGGAACAAGATCAGGCTTTTGAGTTATTAAAATACAAAATTAGTCATGCTCTAGTACTTTCTCTTCCTAATTTGCAACAACCCTTTGAAGTAGAGACAAATGCTAGTGATTATGCTATGGGAACAATGTTGCTACATGGAAGTAAGCCAGTATGTTATCATTTTAAAATTTTCACCAACAGCTTAGAGGTTATTTTGTTTATGATAAATAAATTTATGCACTAGTTCATGCCATAAAGAAATGGAAACAATATTTATTAGGTAAGGAAACTATTATGCATGATGACCACAAACCTCTCTACTCTTTGCAAGCACGGTCTAAATTATAGTAGGCAAGGCACTACAAGCGGATGGGATTCCTTCAACAGCCCATCTAGTGATCAAGTACAAGAAAGGTAGCAAAAATTGGTGGAATGCATGTTTTTTAGGCCACCCACATAGGATAAAATCTCCAGTTTGGCCATTATCTCTCAAATTGATCCTTTCATGAAGGAAGCTTATGGAGAGGCATATGCTCAAGACAAATATTTTGGGGTAACATATCAGTAGTTGCAGTCCCAAGGGGATGAAAATATGGGTATTGAGTATTTTTATCTCAAAGATGGGCTGCTCTACCGATGGTGGAAGCTTTGTATGCTTTGAAAGAAGAAAGGATTTTATTGATGAGGGAAGCACATACCTCAAAAGTAGCATGACATTTTAGTGTTGGAAAAACCATAGCCCACTTGTAAAGGTATGTGTATTGGCCCAATATGCAAGAAGAAGTATCTAAATTCATAAGAGGATGTAAACTTTGTTATACAAGAAAGCCTAAAATCAGGAAGGAATGTTTTTCTATGCCTTTACCAGTCCCTACTCATCCGTGTTAAAATATTTCTATGGATTTTGTAGGAGGACTACCTATGTCTAAATATGGCCATGATTATATATATGTTGTTGTAGATAGATTTAGTAAAATGTGTGTTTTTATGGCATGTAAAAAGACAATAAAATCAAGTGAGGCAACCAAACTTTTCTTTACTAATTTATGGGTGCATTTTGGCTTGCAAAAGTCAATTGCTTTTTACAGAGATTATAGATTCTTGGGGAAGTTCTGGACTACTTCGTGGGACAATATGGGCACCAAGCCATAGAGGAGAACAACCTTCCATCCACAGATAGATGGGAAAACAGAGGTGGTGAACAAGAATTTGGTGCAGTTGAGTCCTTAGCCTACAATCAACATTCCTACAATTGGGTAGTACACACATCCATTATGAATTCACCGCTTGATGCATGCTTAGGATATCTACCTACTAATCCACTTGGACATAGTAGTTGGGCAGTAGGAAGAAGGGGAGATACATGATTCAGAGGTGACTAGAGCAGCAAAATTCATTGAGAGGATATGGAAAATCCATCTCAAGGTGAAAGAACAATTAGAAAAATATCAAGCCAAGTATAAGGCTAGACATGATCAACATCAAAGGAGAACACACTTCATGTTGGAGACAAAGTTTGGCTTTACTTGAGCAAGGAGAGACTACAAGGCCAAACAAGGAAACTCAAGCCACTACGGTATGGACCCTTCACTATACTGGAGCAAGTTGGAGAAAATGCCTTCAGGATTGATTTGCCACCATTCATGCAGATGTACTTAATAGTAAATTATGAGAAATTGCACCTATATGAGCCATCCATGTTTGACGAAGAAGAATAATGTTAGTTACTACCTTCCATAGAAGATTGCATCTTGATTCATAAGGAGAATTAAAGGAGGACGCCTTATCTGCGGTAGAGAAGATCAAAGAGACAAGGAGAGGTCCACAGGAGTCTTGGCAGGTTGAACTCAAATGAAAGCCACCAAATCAGACCTGATGGTACTATAAGGAGAAAGTGAGGGAAAATTTTCCTCATCTACTCCCCCACTAAGATTTTATGGGACCGAAAGTCTCCGAGCAAGGGAGGTGTGATCCATAGGGATCCAAAGAAACACTACTTCATCATAACAACCAAATCTAGAAAAAAATTAAGTAGAATGAAGAGTAGAATGTAAAGTTACAGAATTGCCACTCTGTGTAGAGTATCAGCTACGTAACTTCCCCTACAAATAATGGCGGGTACATAACCACCCCGATGGTTTCATAACTTCCACCTGAGACACTAGTGGTCCCATCAAGAATGGACAAAAAAATAAAATGAAGCCACGAATGGTCACATATTTCAAGTGTCCCGACCATGTCTCTTCCTTGGAGGAAATTTCTCATTCTCCAATGCACGGAGGACATGGGAAGCATGTTATTTAAGGAAGAGCATAAGCAAGAATTGGAACATTGAAGTTTGAATGCAAGAGAGTGAGAAGAAACCATTGGAGCTAGAAGTGTTTTGTAGAAGTAAGGTGTAGAAACAAAGTAGCCAAGTATAGAAGGGAGGTGTTTACATTGTTTACCTTCTTTCCTCTTGTTGTAATATGTAATTATTTTACAATTGGCCAATAAAAATTGGGAAGAAAGAGAAATTTCCCTTCCCGGCTGGTTTTCCCTCAACTTGGGGGTTTCCAGGATAAATATTGTGTTAGATTATGATCTTTCCTTTGCTGCAAAGTAGATCTATGTTTCAGTTTTGCTCACTAATAATTAAAAGACTACTATTTTTAAAGTTGAAAGTAGAACAATAAATTGTTGTGGTCTCGTAAATTTCAAAAGCTAGAAGTTTATAAATCATAGCCATATTTAGATGAAGTTATATAATGTAATGTTTCTACCAACACTAATGGAGATCATAATTTCAGCTCACACATCGTCAAACCCTCTTTCTCCTAGCTCACTCAAACTTGTACTTTTAAGATTTGATTTGAATGCAAAACCTTTCACAAAATATCTCTAACACTCCTTATAATTTTTCACATACTCTAAGCTCTAATTTGATGCACTTAAACCACCTCTACTCTCTCACCTCGAACTTTTCCCTCTATTCCACTAGTTCAAAATTCAAACCAAACACTCTTACTTTATATGCTTCTCATTTCAATAACATAACATAAATATGTATTACTCAAGTATATTAACCAATAAAACATAATAATATAATAATACATTCATAAAAACTCATAATATGGACCCATGTAGGTCGGTCATGCACTAAGACAACTAAACAAGCCAAAAATGGCTCAAAACCCCATCACTAAGCACATCAAAGACCTCAAAACTCATCACCATGATTTTCCAAGCCTCAAAATTCCTCACAGATGTCAAATATATCATTAAAAATCCATTCTCTCACAATAACTTGCACCAATAATTTTATTCATAACACTATCAAGCGGACTGCTTTCTTCACAAAACAATTATTTCCAGGAACTAGTATTCACCAAACATTCTCAAGATCATACCATAACACCTCAAATATGACATATAAAAACTCATTGGAAATTTAATGACCTTTATAACACATCCATGCATGCTAGAACTCATGAAACATCCAAAAATGCAAACAAAACCAATTTTACCCTTCACCAAACACAATTGCCCGAAAGCGATATTAGAAACTCAACTAGTTTATACCCTTTATGCCTATTTAAAGACCTAAAAATTCCTTAAATAGGGACAAAATTAACCCCTCTTCACTGTAAAATAGATAGAAAACATCAGCTACTTCAAAACATGAGACTTATACATCAATCTTCTCAACTAAAGCAATCTTGTCTTGAAATAGTCAAACTTGTTCTTCACAAAATGAGATGGTTCACCTAAAAATTACGTCATAAAGAGACAAAAATATACCATTATAAAGGTATCTAAATATAATTTGCATAACATCTTACATTTCCTCTAAAATCCAAGTGAAATGCCTTCAACTAGGTCAATCTTTAATCGCTCTCAAAGCTACCCTTTACAAGCCCAAAACCACCTTCATAAATAAGGAATACTTTTCCCTCTAGGACCTCAACTATGACCTAAAACCACCATGTAAATCTAGTATAACTCCCAACATCCAATTTTTTTAAATTTATTCTATACCTTCTTTGGACAACTTTTCCACAAACTAAAAGTATTAAGAAACACATTTGTTTGAGTGGGGTCCACATACTATCACATGCTCTACCATACCTTTCTAGAACTATGGAAGATTAATCTATGACATATAGTCATATAATTTAAAAAAATAAAATTCTACGTACCTATAATGAATTTTTCCTCCATCACTCTTGACCTAGGGTTTCAAAGCCATAAAAAGTTGTTTACCTTCTTAACATTCATTCATAAAAACATGATGATGAAACCACTACATTTTTTTATAAAATGATATTAGATCAATGGAAAAAATATTTTAAAATATATTGGTTTCATAAAAATCATACAATTCACAATGAGTATTAGAATTTGGTACTCGAGTTGGAAAATGCACTCTCAAGTACCTTGTTTCACCAAAAACACTATAACTTGTAAAAAAATTCATGACACCTCAACATTTTCCCACAACATCATGACACACCCTAATAACATCTCCAATTCTAATAAATTCATAAATATCTCTACATCTTCACCACCACTAGGACTTGCATGGTTAGCCCTTAGTGTTTTACATGTTTTAGATCATGACAGTTGAAACAACACTATAACCAAGTATCATGACAGTTGAAATGTAAGGATGTGATACATTTCTCCATGAGCTCACATGGCTCTAAAATTGAATCTCATGTTTCATTTGTCCTCCAAGCACCTAAAGTAGGTCTAGATGAGCACATGTAACTAAGAATTCCACCTTTACATGAACTTTGAAACCCATGTTGAGTTGTGGAGCTCAATTACTTCAGTTTAGCATGCAATGGAAACTTGCTAGAAAATACAATAACCGTCATCGGTTAAGGGGGAAATTGCATCGGGCGGGAAAGGAGGAACCGACATCGGTTAGGGATAACCGACATCGCTACTTACTGTGTGAGGATGTTTTAATTAACTCTCGGGAATTAGATCTATTTTTAGCATTAAATTATATATATTGATTGTAATTACATGGCTAAGTGCCCTAAGTCTATAAACAACTATATAAGCATAAAATATAGGGTTTAGAAGTAAGAGAATTAACAAGAATTAGAAATAACTTGCAAAAGTTGGTGAGAGAGAGAATTCTTGGTGATGAAGAAAAAGCTTGAGAGAAAGAAAGTACTTGTACATCTAAGAGGTGTGGAAGATTGTAAATATTCATTTTATATCTTGTCAAAGCTTTGGATAATAGATTGGCTTGTTTCTTGGTGGATGTAGCCCACACTGGGTGAACCATGTTAAATTTGGTGTTGATTTGTCTCTTGTTTTGTATATTTCTTCTGGTAGAATATCCACTTTTATTTACATGTATGCTTAGATCTGATATATTATCTGTACAACCAATGTTCTAACCCTAACAAATGGTATCAAAGCTTTTTGATGGTTTTGTGTTGATGATTTATTCATAGAGGGTTTTCTCGATTGAGTGGGAACTATAGCAATGGCGTAAGAAAACAAATACAAAGTAGAGAAGTTTGAAGACCGAAACGATTAATTATGGAAGATGCAGATTGAAGATTATCTCAGTATCAAAGAGATTTATATTTACCATTGGATGAGAAGTCTAGACCTATGAAGATGACTAATGAAGAATGGAATATTCTTGACCTGAAAGGCTTTGAGATCTATAATATTGAGCCACAACTAGCATCCGTGGCTTGCAATATTACATGAGCGACTTCTACGGTAGAGTTAATGAAATATCTTGCTAATTTATATGAAAAACATAGTGCTTCAAATAAATTTTATTTGATGAAGAAACTATGTAGTTCTAAGATGCATGAAGGTGGATCTGCATCTAGTCATTTGAATGATTTACGATCTATTGTAAATCGCTTAAAATCTATTGCTTTACCATTTGATGATGAAGTAAAAACACTTTTATTCTTATCGTTATTTTCCGATAGTTGGGATAAGTTGGTAATGGTTATTAGTAACACACCATCTACTAATAATATTTTGAAGTTTGATGATGTGGTTAGTATGATCTTGAATGAATAAATTCACAAGAAGAGTACAAAGGAATAATCATCTAAAAATGCTTTGAATGTAGAAAGAAGGGCGGGCAAAGGAGAGATCTAAGAGTAAGAGTAATGGGAAATCAAAGTCAAGGGATAGTAGATCTAAATCCGTAGTAAGAGAATTACTTGTTGGAAATGTGGAAAGAAAGGACATGTAAAGAAAAATTTTTGGTCAAAGGATAAGGAGAACCAACAACTATATAAAGGTAAAGAAGCAAATATTGCTACATCGAGAGATAATGCAAGATGCTCTTATTCTTTCTTTAGATACTAGAATTGAATCATGAGTTTTAGATTTAGGAGCTTCTTTCCATGCAACCCCTAATAAGGGTTATTTCAAATTATGCCTGTGGGCAATTTTGGGCATGTTTATTTGGGTGATGATGAACCTTAAAGTATTATTGGTAAAGGGAAAGTTCATTTAAAATTTCAGAATGGACATACATGGGTATTGAAAGATGTGAGACATGTGCCAAGCCTCAAGAGGAATCTTATTTATGTAGGGAAACTAGGTGAATCTAGTTGCATGGTTACTTTTACATAAGACTCTTAGAAATTCACCAAAGGTGATTTTGTTGTGGCAAGAGGTAATAAGGTAGGAACGATATATTTATCTACATGTATTCTACGATTCCTTTTCTACATTATCTACTTCAGATTCAAAAGCATGCATGTGACATAATCAGTTGGGTCATACGAGTAAAAAGGAATGCAGATCTTAAAGGCTAAGGGTAAGTTATCGATTTGAAAGATCTAGATCTTGATTTCTGTGAGCATTGTATCTTTTGGAAGTAAAAGAGAGTGAAATTTCTCAAATTTGGGGCAAATAAGGAGCAGAAATTGAAGCTTTTACACTCAGATGTGTGGGGACCAACTCAGGTAGCTTCTCATGGAGGATCCCAATATTATGTTACTTTCATTGATGATGCTACAAGAAAGGTATGAGTTTATTGTATTAAACGTAAATATGATGTTTTTGAGACTTTTAAAAGATGGAAAGCCCTTGTTGAGAATGAATCAAATTCTAAGTTAAAGTGCCTTAGATCTGACAATGGTGGTGAATACTGTAGTAAGGATTTCAATGATTATTGTTCAGTGAATGAGATACGTAGAGAAAGAACGGTTCCAAGAACACCACATGAGAATGGTGTTGTAGAAAGAATGAACAAGACAATCATGGAATGTGCTAGAAGTATGAGAATACATTCTGGATTACCCTTATAGTTTTGGGAAGAAGAAGTTAATACAATGGTTTATTTGATTAACTATGGGCCTTCAAGCTCACTAGATGGAGGAATACCAGAGGAATATTGAACTGGAAAAGAGGTAGATCTTTATTTTCTTAAAGTTTTTGTTTGGAAGCTTTTGTGTATGTTGATAAGGAAAATAGGAAAAACTTGGATGGAAAATCCAAGAGATGCATTTTTTTGGTTATGGATCTGTGATTTTAGTTTCCATTTTTTGGATTTTGAGAATTCAAGATTATTAGGAGTTGTGATGTTAAATGGAGTGAAAAAGAATGTACAGGGATCAAATTTTGGTACCCAAGGATGAACTGGTTGAGAAGTTTGTGAATGAAAATGAAATCTCAGATTTAAAAGAATTATCGACATGGTTACAAAGTAACCAAAGGTGTCGGGTTGACCCCGACCGACCACACCAAAGAACGATTCTTAAGAGAAAAACCGACATCGGTTAGCGTAATGGACGTTGGCTAGAGGTGACCAGCATCGGTCACTGTTAGATTTGGATAGGAATGTATAGGAGGTCCATATTGAGCCTCCGATACCCCAAACTCGTGTGCAAAGGTCACAAAGGGTAAGTTAACCTCCATAAATATTTACACATTCTCTATTTTATTTATTATTGACTGATAATGGTGAACCAGAGATTTTGAAGAAGCAATGCAGGATAAGACCCACGTCCTAGTGGGAGCATGACATGGATGAGGAGATGGACTCCTTGGAATAGAACCAGACATGGGATTTGGTTAAGTTTCCAGCAGGTAAGAGAACATTGCAAGAACAAGTGGGTTTACAGGATCAAGGAAGAAGAGGGTGGACAGAAAAGGTACAAGGAAAGGCTTTTAGTAAAGGGATTTACACAGAAAAGGTATTGACTTTGGTGAAATATTTTCTCTTGTTGTTAAGATGACTTCTATTCGTATTGTATTGAGCTTAGTTTCGGTAAAAAATATTTTCATTTAGAGAAAATATATGTGAAGAAATATTTCCTTCATGGTGATTTGGATGAAGAGATTTATATGCAGCAGCCACTTGGGTATGAATTCAAGGGTAAGGAGAAATTAGTGTGCAGGTTGAAAAAGAGTCTATATGGGCTCAAGAAAGCTCCAAGGTAATGGTACATGAGGTTTGATAGTTTTATGCAAGAGCATGGTTATTTGAGATGTGAATTTGACCATTTTGTTTATTTCAAAAGGCTTGAAAATGGGAGCTATATTATTTTTTTATTGTTTGTGGATGATATGTTTATTGTAGGATCTAGTATGTAGGACATTGGTAAATTTAAGAAAGGTTAGCTCACACATTTAAAATGAAGGATTTGGGAGCTGCAAAGAAAATCCTTGACATGAAAATACACAGAGATAGGAAAAACAAGAAATTGTATTTGTCTCAGGAGGATTATATCTACAAGGTGTTAGAAAGGTTCAACATGCAGAATGTAAAACATGTTAGTACACCTATGGCTGGACACTTCAAATTGAGCAAAGATCAGTGTCCATTATCACACGAGGAGGTAAAATACATGACACAAGTGCCATATGCTTCAGCAATTGGGAGTCTCATGTATGTTATGGTTTGTACCAGACTAGACATTACACAGAAGTGGGAGTTGTGAGTAGATATATGGCCAATCCAGGTAAAGAGCATTGGAAAGTAGTCCAATGGATACTCAGGTATTTGAAAGGGACATCTAGCATGTAATTATGTTATGGAGGTTTGGATATTTCATTATGTGGCTATGTTGATTTGGATATGGATGGAGATATGGATGGTAAAAGGAGCACTACTGGATATATTTTCACAGGTGGTGGAATGACAATCGGTTGGATTTCAAGATTGCATAAGGTTGTGGCTTTGTCTACTATAGAGGAAGAGTATGTTGCAGCTACAGAGGCTAGCAAGGAGATGATATAGATGAGTAGGTTTATGGAAGAATTGGGAAAGGAGTAAAATAATATTAAATTATTCAATGAAAGTCGAGTGTAATTCATTTGGGAAAGAACTCAGCTTTTTGTTCGAGAATAAAAGCCATTCAGTAGAGGTATCACTTCATACGACAGGTATTGGAGGATGGACAATTGAATATGGAAAAAATTCATACGATCAAGAACCCTACGGATATGCTAACAAAGCCATTAACAAAGGATAAGTTGGAGCTACACTCCACTTTTGTTGGTCTTTGATTTTGAGACTTGAAGAGGAAGAAAAAAAGCTAAGGAAGGATCCAAGAATGATGTTGTATAGGTATGGTGCAGTAATTAATCTCCAAGTGGGAGATTGTTGAGTTGTGGAGCTCAATTACTTCAGTTTAGCATGCAATGGAAACTTGCTGGAAAATACAGAACCATCATCGGTTAAGGGGAACCATCATCGATCACCCGACCAACATCGGTCGAGGCAAGGAGGAATCGGTATCATTAGGGCTAACTAACATCGGTTACCTGTGTGAGGATGTTTTAATTAACTATCGAGAATTAGATGTATTTGTAGCATTAAAGTATATCTATTGATTGTAATTGCATGTCTAAGTGCCCTAAGTCCATAAATGATTATATAAATATAAAATCTAGGGTTTAGAAGTAAGTGGATTAACAAGAATTAGAAAGAACTTGAAAAAGTTGGTGAGAGAGAGAATTCTTGGTGATGAAGCAAAATCTTGAGAGAAAGAAAGTACTATACATCTAAGAGGTGTGGAAGATTGTAAATATTCATTGTATATCTTGTCAAAGATTTGGATAATAGATTGGCTTGTTTCTTGGTGGACGTAGCCCACACTGGGTGAACCACATTAAATATGGTGTTGATTTATGTCTCTTGTTTTGTATATTTCTTCTGGTAGAATATTCACTTTTATTTGCATGTATGCTTAGATATGATATATTATTTGTACAACCAGTGTTCTAAACCCAAAACCCATGCAAGCATCTTAAAACTATTGTAACATGCTCTCCATTCCTCTACAATGCTCCTTAAGTCATCATACAGCTCTACTCATCATACACCATCACCTAGACTAGCTAGGTTACCTAATTAGGCTTGTTATACCAATCCATTCTCACCTTTTCCACTCATACCATCATGTCATCACTGTTTATCCATATCAAAATAACTCCTAGCATCTTGTGAAACTTCTCCATTATCATATTTGTTATTAATGAGCTTTTACATCAATGACAACACCTAAAATCATACATACCTACAGCTCCCCTTTTTCATTGATGGAATACCACCTAACTCTCTCCCCCTTTTACATTAATGAAAAATAATACCTGATCATCATGTTCTTAATCTTATCCAACATTGTTGAGAGCCTTTATTTATTGAAACAACAATAAAATCCATCATCCTAGCACGTAAATGTATCTTACCTTCTTTAAACTTTTTTGACCCTTTTCAAAGCATACGTGATACTAATACATGCAAATAATCTTGATTTTGAGCTTAAAACATCATTTTACCTCTTCCTTGATCTTTCTCTACTTGTTAAATCTCAAACTTGACTTGACTCTTCCAAATCTTGATTTCACACAACTCTTAGGATTGAGATCCCTAAGACCGACCATCGGTGTAATTTAGAATAACTTTAGGCATGTATGGAATCCTATTCACAACATGAATCCACTCCTTATAGCTCCCTTGGAATCAAACTATCATTATCTAACTGAAAGTACACAAATTTAAGCTCTTACCTTGTATGTATGCCTTGGAGATGTTTAAGAATTTTATCACAGCCTCTCGAGACATTTTTTCAGTTTTTTCATCCTTCTTTTACACGATGTTACATCTGATTTGATCAAATGATCTCCTTTACCAACAATCCTACAATCAACATGAACTCTCCCATACTAGCACTCCTAAACATCTTATGCACCTAGATGGATGACAAGACATGCTCTTCCTACCTTGAATACTTTCACAGACCTATAACACCAAAGTTTGGTGCAAAATAACCTCCTATAGTACTTTATCCTTCAATAATTCCCTGATATAGTGTAGTTTCTTCTCATAGCGTATGAGATATAGTGTTGCTATAACCTCTCTTCACATTTCAAGGACCTAGAGCTCATTAGCTCCCCCTCATAATATGCCATTACTTTAGAACATCTTGATTCCTCCAACACGTATATGTACTTGTCCTTGATATAGTGTAATGAATTCAATAATAGAACATACCTTATTATTGTATGAGATTTGTTGATTTTTTTGCACTTATCCATGTCAGCTTTTCTTACACAATCTTTATGTCCTCTAAAAATGCTTCTTGAAGATTAAGAGTAGCTTCCTCTATAGATACCTAAAATGTCTACATTACTAATTAAAATTAATCATGTCCCACATTTTAGCCTCATCACCATTTATCTCGCTACCAATCCATATAATAATTGTAAAATTAATTATTATTATTTTAATCCATTTTATCATATTTATCATATTTCCCTTTATCATTATTTATCATTTATCCAATATTCCATTATTAATCCCTTTTAATCCATCATCATATCCCATTTTATTATTAATCCCTTTTATTTCATTATTATCCTATTATAATCCCTATTAACATTTATAGGAATTTAATATTTCTATGCCTCACCTACCCTAGTCTACACCTACACCAGTTCACACCTACACCTACCACTAGTTATTCCATGTAATCACTCATCATTAATTATCCTAATCACATCATTTAATCTAAACTAATCATGTGCACACACCTCTAAATCTAGAGACTTCTAAATCTAGAAGCTTCTCTATCTTTCCCTCTTATTTTCAAATATTCAAATGAATCTACACTATTCCATTGAATTTTTAATTCAATGGAGAGTCCTCACAAAATCTAGAATTTTCCATTCTAGAAAATTCTTCTCTCTTATCCGATTTCAACCATTGATTCAATCCACCATGGCAAGATCTTAGCCATTGAATCCTCCACTCCTCAACTATAAATCAAGCTCTTCTCCTCCATGAGATCTATCTTTGAAATCCATATAAAAATTCTGCTCTTTTATTCATCCAATTAATCCATTCTATCATCCACTCCATCATTTTGTCTACAATCAAGCAATCTTCATCAATCAAGAAATCATCCAATACAAGAAAAGGGGAGGTGCTGCCCAAGTGTCTCCAAAATTTGAAGCAAAATCAAGCATCCAACATCAAGAGAAAATCCAACACATCAAAGAAGGAGTTGTGCAACTTGTAGGTAAGTGTAGGTATTGAATCTCTCCTCTTTCCATCCATTGCTCTATCTAAGGTTTTGTTTGAGAAGATTAGAGTAGAGAAACAATCTTTTTGTTTTTCTTGCATTCACTCACTAATATTTTCTTGCATTACATTTTTGGCACCCACCATGGGGCTTACTCCCCAAATTATTCATTGTTTTTAGTAGTAGCATTTAATGTTATAAATAGGCTTTCCAAATTTCAAGATTTTTCGTGATCATTTACACCTTAAAAATCCAAATTTTAGTCAAAATATTCCGTTTCATCATTTATGACCTATAACAACACATGCGCAGACCCTTGGTGCGTTTGTAGATACTTCAACGCATTTTTCCAACCTTGAAAATCCAAAAACACTTTTGTGACAAAGTAGTGGGTTTGTGCATAGAACAACGTGTTTGTGACTTGAAACAATGTGTTTATCATAAAATAACACATTTGTCCCACCTTTAAAACCCTAAAATTGACTTTTTTGACAAAGTAGCACATTTGTGCATGTAATAACGATTTGTGACTTATAAACAATGCACTTATGACTTGAAATTGTGCTTATGTCCTGAATCAACGCTTTTATTTTGCTTTTTTGTTGCCTAACTTTTGAGAGCCATAACTTCTGACCTCGAACTTGAAATGACTTCGTTTATTTTTTCTCGAAAAGGTATTGAAGAGATATATGAAATGAAAGTGTTAGTTTATAATTTTATTATATAATTTATTCATGGTTTTCATTTTACTAAATCTTGTCATTTTAACCACACTTTGAGTTATATGTTCTAGTCATAAACTACTAACACTTTTTGTGCAACTTCCTACGTTTACCAAAGATTAAAAACAATATAAAACTACTAATCCTTTTTGTTTTTCCACTCTTTTAGTCCAAGACATTGGGGTATAAAACAAACTACTAATCCTCTTTTGCTTGCAGGGCCTCCTCTTGAAGACCCCTTTTGTAATTTTAATTATCTTTATCATCTAAAAATAAAAAATAAAAATCTTTATCTTGAATATATCTTGCATCTTTCATTTTTGTATCCTTGCATGTTTTCTTGTTAAACCCGAAGGTTGGATTTTCATGTATTCTCTTATCTTGCATCCTTGACGATCTTGATGATTAAAACGATCGCTTTCTTCCTTTCTTCGCTTTTAGGGGCAACGTGATATGGATTTCATCATCACACAATTGCGATAGTCCTAGGGGTCTCATGACCCTGAGCTTCATCTCCACGCACGTAGACACACCCCATGTTCTAGTGGGATATATAAATTCTTGGAGATTTGTCGTTATTAGTTAAGCATTTTCTTGTTTTAAGAGCTTGTTAGCATATGGATTTGCACGCATGCAAATGACATGCAAACGTGTGGGAAAGAAGTCTCTCCTCAAGGAAGGTGAGGCTTCCTTTATTGAAAAATAAAACCGTAATTACATCTCAGTAAATTCAAAATTGTATGTGGGGTGTTTTGAACATCAATGGAAATAAAAGTGAATGAGGGAGATGAAATGGAATGAAGGAAAGTTCGGTAAAAGCAAAGACTAATATTGCATGGAGAAGAACGATGAATAACTAATGAAAATAAAATGGAGTTTGAGTTAGCTAAACAAGAATGAGTAAAGGGAACACACATGAGCAAGTAAATAACAAAGCTTGATCACTGTGAACAAGAACAATAGATTAATAGCGTTGACAATAAGATCCAAGACAATATTCACATGCAAGATTTAAAACACTAACATCTAATGAACATAAGAACATCAAATGCTAAAAGAGATAATGAATGGGACACAAAGTTCATATTTCATTAACTCCAAAATGTCTTCTCAAAAGAACACAAAGTTTCTTTCTTCGAAATAAAGTTTGCATACAAAATTATTTTCTTCTCCTCTCTCAAAGTCACCCTTACAAATGAGCCCCTAACATCCTTTTATAACCCAAAAGTTGGTTACAAAGTAGTTAGGATTTTAAATGCACATTAAATAGGGCACTTAAGTGACTTTGAATTTTTCAACCAACTTTTAAAAAGTGACTAAAAATAGAAACCACTTAAGTTAAAAAGTCATTTAAGGAAAAATACATAAATAAAAGAAATGGGTACTTGTGGACCCCACTTAAATGACTTGGACATACACATAGACATCCTAGTTAGCAATGCACCACCTAGATCAAAACACCTAGGATCAGTGCCTTATCCATTGGGCCAAGAGTCTGCCTATCCTGGTCGTATGAGAATGAACTCATTGTATGTGCTCCGCAATCCTCCAGATGACAAGAGAGTAGAGCTTGAAACTTGAGCAATTCATCCACCTCTTTGTTTGAGCAATATCATGGTGTGATCAATTTTTTCTTCATTCGTATTTGCATTCATAACTACATGCAATTCTCCACATGCTCTGAATACCTTTCCATGGTGAATTTTTCATTTTTCACAAGATCGAAGTCGGTATGCCACATTGGCTTGTCAGAATCTAACTCTTGATCTTTCGCCATTGAGAAGATCTTCCAAGAGCCAAAATTACAATTCACTTCCTGGAGTTATGTATTTTGTCTTTGTCACCATCCCAAAGTGTTTCCATTCTGATCCGCTCACGATCGTCCAATTCGAGAACGCTCCAAATTTAAGATCAAGCAATGAAGTATTGCGCCCACAACTAACTAGAGCTGACAGGGACACACTTGAATGATGTGGCCTTACTTGATGATCCAAACAATTTTACTTATCATTGGTCTTGGTTTGTCGATGAATTTATCCGTATAATGATCAAGTGAAAAACATTGATGTAGACAAGATTCTCCCATTATCGATCTCTTCCGATAACAATGGCTTTTGAATCTGAAGAGACCTATGCCAATAACTACGACTTATACCGCATAATGAGGAATTCGTGAGGTTGATTCTACTTAAAATCCACTGGATTTGAATTGCCACACTTTGTAGGTGTCTTAGTACATCCATGCAAGTGATGACCAATTTAGAACAAACGTTAAGAAAATTGTGACTCGCCTTCGATTGATATGCGATCACAGATCGACCTATGTCGACGTGTCCCAAATTGGTATCAATGATGTTATCATACTTTGAATGGAGTGTTGAGGTGAGTAGAATTACCTGGAATCCATACCGTAACATCGTTTTGTTTGAAGATGACATGATTGTGAAAGAAGCATGATTTTAGGCTATTACTTCCTTCTTACAAAACTGCACAAATCGCCTCTGAAACTACCCTGGGAAAAATAGCAAATCTTGTTCTAAAAACTCTCACTAGATGAGGAAGTATATTAAGGTACCAAAAGTTTGCGTGTCAGAGGGTTTTTTTTTCCAATCAAATTCTTTAGTCAAATTTTTAGTCAAATATTAAAGGTCAAAGTTGACTCTTCCAAAGTGCTAGGAAAACGGAAGTGTATAACTACGAAAATCCTATATGGTTTTAGCCTGGGAAAAATACCAAACGTCACCCTGGACATTCACAACTTGGAAAGTGAGCATATGAAGGTGGGAAGAATTGAACGAAATAATTATTTTCTCTTGATGATAATTTGAGTTCAAAGTATTAATTTTCAAAGTGAGTCACCATGACAAGCTGAAAATTGCATGCGCAACGAAATCAAACAAATTGTGTTTTATTTGGCTCCTTAAAAAATATTAAACGAGGTATTGCGAATTTGAAATTTGGAAAAAGAGTATATGAAGTTAAGTATAATTCAACAAACTAAACCGTTTCTCTTGACGATCATCTAGGCTCGAGATATGGATTCTCAAAGTAGGCCTTCTCGCCAAGCTGAAATTGTGCGCACGGCAAAATCGAGCAAACTGAGTTTTTCTTGGGTTCGTGAAAAATATCAAACGAGGTTTTGTGCATTTAAAATTTAGAAAAGGAGTACATGAAGTTGGGGAGAATTCAATGAACCAAAATTTTCTTCCCGATGATCATCCAACTTCGAGATATTGAGCTCCAAAGTTGATTACTTCAATAGATACAACCCGCAGCACATTCTTTCCGCATCTATCATTTTCTTTATTAAATTCATTTTTCTTTGTGTTGATATACATCGGTAATGCATTTGAATGCGTGATATTTTTGTCTGAATACTTCTCACCAATGCGTTGAAAATGATTTAATTTTTTTAATTAAATTCTCCCGATTTTTAATGACTTCACGCAGATCGATTTTAATCTTTTGCTTTCGGCAATGCGTGAGCAAGCTTTCCTTTGCATGCGTGAATTGTGACTTCTCTTCAATCACAGCATGTAACTATTGTTTCGATAAAAATGCATGAATATTGTTTTACTTCTGCATGAATTTCTTATTGCGGCACGTGAATTCTCCTATTTTTGCAAATACATGGGCTCTCTCTCCTTTCCCTCTTTTTTTAGTTGCTGCCAAAAGTGCGTGGATGCTTGGTTCTTGGCCTACATGGCCTTTGTTCTTTGATAGCTATGCATGTCAATGTTATTTATTTCACTCACTTGTGTAGAATTCGCTTTAACTTTACCGCCTCCTTTACATATATGCTTGAGATTTTTATGAATGGAAAACTTGATAAATGCGTTGAAATCTATTTTTTTAATATTATTCTCCAACGTGGGCTGTGTTTAAGCGTTGAAAACTGATCCTTGGCTTTTGCTGCTCCTTTCCTGAAATGTAGATCCTCTTCTTTGATTGGTTTATTAATTCCTGGCACGTGAGCAGCTATTTTATTTCTCCCTAGTGTGGAAATCTGTTTTCTTTGTTATGGCATGCGTGGTGGGTTGATGCTTGTGAGGAATGCATGTGGGTAGTCTTCCTTTCGTTGTGAGTTTGAATTCTTCTCTCCCACGTGGGCACTGCTACAAAACAACAAACAAAAACAAATATGCATGGACTGTGTTTATCTATTTTCTCCTTGATTCCTTCTAACAGTTGGATTTTCCTCTGCTGGAATGTGGAACTCTGACAAACTGTTGACATGTGAATGCATGAAGGATGGAGACAACTACCTGGAACTCTCAAGGTTTCCTGGCTCTAGCTAATGCCCATGCCAGGTTTCCATATGAAAGTCGAGGAGTGCCTGAAAAATAAGCTTTCCCTTCTTCTGGCCCTGAATGTCTGCAATTTTTTCTTATCTCTTCTTCTTCTTCCCAACAATTCCAGCTTCTGCAACTTCTTGTAACCTGTCTCCTTCCCAATTTCCGATGACAGAAGCAAAATTGAAATTGTCTACGGTAATTGGAAACGAAAGAATAATTGCCACCGGTAATTGCTCACATTAGTTACTTTAATTCATAAAAAAAGAAAAGTTCTTCCAAGTTTGTCGAACAACTTCTATGAGTATTAAATTAATATTTATTAATTAAAAACCCTAAAATTTAATAAATATTAATTTTATTAAATAACAGGATAAATATTAATTAAATAATTAAAACATGGTTTGTGGCGTAATGGGAGAATGGCTCATTCAAAATGGATGAAACGAAAGCCAGAATGACCATGAGAATAAGACGATTGTGATGAAGGATAAAAATTACGTGAAAGAACACTTTGAAATTTTTATAATTTTTTTAAAAATTTTGTGAAGTCAAAATTAGCTGATAACAGCTGGCTCTAATTGGGGATAAGGACTTTATGGACACAGCAACGGACCCCGACCAAAATGTTAACAAACATGATCCCAAAAGACGATTGGGGCATAAAAATGGGATGACAAAAGAGAGGAAATATAAAAACAGGGAAAACAAACAAACCGAAAAAACCTAATTACCTATGTACATACGGGGGACAACCCATTTTCAATTTTGATAGTGCTCGAGATATTACCTGTTGTAGGGAAAAGGAAAATGAGTTCCATTTGGATACGCCAAGTAATAGGTGTTCTCTCCACATAAATGTATGATCCTAAACATGCCTGGCCATAGTGAATCAAAATTCTTCTGTTTTCCTTTTGGTTCACGCCTTTTGTCCCAGAGAAGAACTAAGTCATTGATTTGAAATTGTCTCTCCCTAGTTTTCCTGTCGAACAATTTCTTTACCTTAGATTGTTGTTCGTCAATCCTATTTTCCACTTGACTTCTTTGCTCTTCAATATTTCTTAGGAACATGATCCTTTTATCTAACGCATTGGTGAAGCATTCATCGTCAATTGCCTAAGCCAATTGTAATGCTAGTAACTCCAATGTGATGGGAATTTGAGCATCGGTTCCATACAAGAGTTGGAATGGAGACATTCCGATTTCTCTTTTGGGAGTTATGTGGTCATCCCACAATGCATCATATAACTTTTTGTGCCAAGTTCTTTGATTTTCTTCGACTAACTTGCGCATAATAGTAATGATGTTTTTGTTACTAGATTCTGCTTGACCGTTTCCCTGAGGGTAGTAATCTGATGAATGAGATAAAGATATCCCATACCCATAACAAAAACCTATCATCTCTATAGAAGAGAAATTGGTGGCATTTTCTGTCACGATCTTTTGTGGAATTCCATAACGAATCAATATATTCTCTTTGATGAAATCACAGATTATCGTAGTAGATGTTTGTTTTACCGGTATAACTTCTACCCACTTTGTAAAGTAGTCAGTTGCATTGAGCACATGAGTATGATCAGCACTATAATTAGGTTCCAAAACCCCAATGAAATCTAAACCCCATTGTTGAAAGGGTTCTTCAATGACAACTTGCTTTAAAGGAAAAGCCACCAATTTAGGTCTTCCAACAAATTGTTGACAAGCCTCGCATTTTGTTACCCATTTCGAGCATTGGAAAACATAGTGGGCCAGTAATAATGTGCTCACAAAATTTTATGAGTTGTCACTGGGCTAGATAAATGACCACCGCAAGCATGATTATGAAAGGCTTCAAGCAACCTGGGTTGTTGTTCCTTATCGACACATCTGAGGAACATGTCGTCAATTCCTTTCTTAAACAAAGTGTTGTCCCAAATAACGTACTGACAACTCTTAATTTGATAGCTCTCTTTTCCTTAGCTGTCAGATTCTCAGGACATTTTCCATATGTGAGAAAGTAGGCTATATCAGAATACCATTCATCTGTGGTACTGATGAAAACTACCAATGGTAAACCTTCTTCAACTGGTTCTTCTTCAGAGTCATCTTGTGGCTCATTCTCCGCGATGAGTTGGTAGAGTCCTCTTCCATGAACTAACTTGGTAGGCTTGATATCCAAATCATACTCTTGAATCTTAGAGACCCAGTTACCTCTTTTAGATCCTGGTTCCTGTTGTTTCAACATCGATTTAATTGTGGTGTTTGGAACTAAGACTTTAGTATGCGAATTCAACACATAGTACCTAAAATGTTTCAAGGCTCTCACCACCACGTACGCATGCCTCTCAAGGGGAGTGTAATTGAGTTCATGTTTCTTGAATCCAAAACTCATGAATGCAATAGGAGATTCGATTCCTTCTTGATTGTGTTGAGTCAGGATGACAGAGATCATGTGTGGCGAAGCATAACAATAGATTATGAAATCCTTTTTAAAATCAGACACACCAATGTAGGAGCTTTTGCAATAACACCCTTTATTTGTTCAAATGCTTCTCTACCTTCCTTCGACCATTTTAAGGATTATTTTCCTTTCATTATATTAGTGATTTCTTTAGTCACTTGGTAAAATTTGGCACAAAACTTCTCAAAAAGTTCACCTTCCCAAAGAATGAGTGTACTCCAGATTACTTGTAGGCGGGGAAAGATTCTTGATATCTTGAACGTGCTCGTGATCGATTTTAGATCCTTCCTTAGAAACAATATGACCTAGGAGTTTCCCTTACGTAACTCCGAACACGTAATGTTTTTGATTCGGAGAGATCTTATGAAGTCTTCACCTTGCAATATTTTCTCTAAATCTCTTAGGTGATCCTCTCATTTCTTTGAGAACACTTTCAAGTCATCTAGGTATATCACGGTGTTTTTGTCTTTAAAATATGTGAATGCCATATCCATAGCCCTTTGAAAAGTAGTGCCAACATTGACCAAACCAAAAGGCATTCTTTTATACATGACGTACCCCATGGGGTGGTGAACGTGGTTTTATGTTGGTCTTCTCTAGCCACTTCGATTTGATTATAGCCAGAGAAACCATCTAGCATAGATAGCATTTCCGATCTAGTTACTGCCTGTAGAATATGGTCCATGACTGATAGTGGATAGTATCCTTCAAGGAAGCTTGATTAAGATTGCAAAATCCACGCAAATCCTAATTTATCCATTTTTCTTGTGAACTGGTACAATATTAGCTATCCAAGTTGAATGTTGAATAGGAAAACTATTCATGCATCTAACATATTTTGAACCTCATGGAATATTGTGCTTGCTATCTTGGGATTATATTGTCTTTGCTTCTGCCTGAATGGAACTGCACTAGGTTTCAAGGGTATGGCATGCTCCATTTCCCTAGGTTAGAAAGACTTCAAATATTCATATGAGTAAGCCAAGACGTCCCAATATTTGGTAAGGAGGCTTACAAATATCTTACGCTTCTCAGGTGAGTAGCACTTACAAATGTTGACCAGGCGAGGTTTGTCCTTGGTACCAATGTTAACTTGCTCATAGTCAACGAGTAATTCACAGTCTTGCTCGCTTTTCTCTTTGATAAACTCCGTCATGTTTATAAAAAAATCTTTAAGTGAAACCAATCCTTTTGGAATTTTATTTCCTTTGAGTTGAATGATGCCATCACCAGATCCATGTTCTCAAATCCTTCTAGAATGGGAGAGGTCATCGATTTGTGAAATGTAGAATCACTTCCTTCAAAGTACAATTGCTCAAAATCATCCCTCTTTTCCAAGAAGGAAAAAAATTGTTGTCATCGTTGAATACTTGCCAATTTTCTCGCATTATCGGAACACTTGGCCTAAAAACATTTCGATGGTGTATTTGTCTTGATCAAAATTTGAGTGAGGAATCATTAATGAAGCCAATATCGCTAAAGAATATGCTTTGTCATTCTTTTCACGAGGGATGAATTTTATTGAAAAATCATCGAAGGCTTCTATCGCGTCCCACTATTTATTTCTGTAGTGTCTCAAATGATCATTCTTTACTTGGAACTAATTTTTAACTTGTTTCACGATCAACTCTGCATCTCGAAATAATTTCAAATTTTTTTATCCCTTTCTCTTATGTAACTTGGAGGCCAAGGATTAATGCCTCGTATTCTATAGTGTTGTTAGTATTTGAAAATTGGAGTTTGTAAGAAAAATTTAAAAATCTACCATTTGGAGATATGAGCACCACTCCTGCGCTGGAACCTATTGAGCAACAACTTCCATCAAAATCAAGAGTCCATATCTCATTAGGGTCTTGGCAAGTGACCTCAGTGCATGAACCTCTGTAGTCATCATATAATTACCCATACTTGAGTTTTGAAACAAGACCTATACATGGGGATCATCAGTTTTCATCACCGTGAATTTTGCCTGAGTTTCTGGCATTAGTTTCTTCATTTCTCCACTTATAGGGATCATAACATGAGACCAATCCATTTGAATCTAACCACCCAAATCTTTACAAAATTTTCTGATCAACAACATACCATATGAAGCAGGAATGTCAGCAACTAGAATAGTTACCTTAACTCACTTATGAGGAAATTGGGCTAAAACCATCTGAGCGTCTTTAATCTACCCAATAAGAGGAACTTATGTTGTCTCCATGGAGTAACAAAATCTGAATGTTCTTGTACAAGTCAGCCCAAGAGCATGTGCTAATTTCACAGCATCACGTTATCCAAGGCTCCAAAATCTATGAGGCAATTACTTAATTTACATCCGTTGATTAGAAAGGACAAAGAAAAGTTCAATATTTTCATTCGAAGGTGTAGTGGCCGCCACAATATTTTGAGTCTTCCCATCTTTGGGAGTTTTCATAATTCCTTTGGAGGAATGAACAATAGATTTTCCTTTGATAAACTGGACCAATTTCTCGAGTCTATCCCGATTGGACTTCAAGTACTCCGCTTGTGACATGGAAATATTTGTTTTATTGATATGACCAATAATATCAAATTTGGGAAAAATGACTCAGTATTTCTTGATGTCTTAGATACTAGTTCTTTCGAACTTGATAATGACACACTTGTGACCTTTTCTTCGAGCTTGGTTGATACTCGATGTGGAAGAAGAAAATTTCTTCGTAGCTGATTTCTCAACTTATTGAATTGACAAAGGCCCTCCTTTCTTTAAGATAGTTTTAACCTTGGAACCCTCAGCTTACCTTAGACTCTTTAGGAGTCTCATTTGTCTTGGATTCTTTAGGAACTTCCTTAGAGCTCTTTTTATCTTCCACCTTAGTGGTTCTCTAATCCTTTTCCCGAGAGTGTGTGAAGATAACATAGTATTGACTATTCATATCTTCTATAATTTCTTCGTATTCATCTTCTTCATCTTGAACGGTACTAGAAGAAATGGCTATTACTTTCTCCTTCAGCTCTTCAACTTCAGGTTTAGATGTTCCAGAGTTTGGCTCTTCTTCGTCAACCTTGATGACCTCAACTTCATCATCACTTTCTTTAACGACATCACACTTTGAGTTAGTAGTGGGAGCCGCTTCAATAGAAAGTCTCATTGGAGAGCCGATAATTTTGGATTTGTTGGGAACATAGCCTTTTCTTGGGATGTCTTTGTAAGGAGCATGTTTTCTACTTTGAGAAACTTGCTTTTTCAAAGCTAGCACATCATTAGCCAACTTAGTGAGTATATCTTCTGAAGCATTGGGGGTTTCTTGACTCTTTCCCTTAAGGGAAGTTTTCTTGAATTTTCCTACCATGATTAAGTCATCCTCAATTTCTATGGCCAAGGATTGAGAAAGTTCCAAAGTAGCCACTCTAGCCCTTCTCAGCTGATAGCACACTTCTGGTTATTGTGCATTAATAAAGAAACATTTTTGTCCATCAGGGTTTGGATGAATCTGACAGAACTTTATTCACCATTTTGTTGAATTTAGCCATGAAATTCCTCATGGGTTCTATCAGCTCTTTCTTTTCTTGAGATAGTTGGGAAAGAAGGGCATGTTCATCTTCTACCATCTTGAAGTATTCTTCAAAATTAGTTTTCATATCATTCCAATTTGTAATGCATCCATTTGGCAGATGATGAAACCAATATGTGGAAACATCATGCAATGTTTCAACAAAAAGGTGAATAACAACATCTTCATAAACCACTGCCAAAACTGTACCTGCAACAAAGAAAGTAGAAATATGGTCATCTGGTGATGTCTTCCCATCTCCATAGAACTTGGGAAGAATCTTCCTCAATCCTCGAGGGAAGTCATGTCAAGATGGTAAGGCCAATGGGCCTCTGGCGTTTCCCATGGTATGTTAACCGCCATCTTGGGTAATGTGGTATGTGAAGGCAAAACACCGCGAACAAGGGAAAGTGCTTGAATGGTAGTTATTCCTTCTTTTCTTGCTCTTTTAGGACTTGATGCAAGGCTTATAGATCTATGAGGTGTTTTATTCTTTGGAGGAGATAACTTGAAACCAAACTTTCCTTGAAAATAGAAAATGGGATCAGATTGACCTTTAGATTTTTCTCCTCGCGTAAACCTCTTTCATGGAATTTTGAAATCTTTACTATGAAGGGATCACCGCATGTTCTAATAAGCTCTAGACATTTCTCTTCGCTCTCTGTCTTGATTGCTTTGCACCTAAATGACTCTAGCAACTCTCACAACTTGATTATTTTCGTTATCTAGTACTAGTGCGACGAGATGAAAATGATAGTTGCTCGTGCTCTTTTCCCAAATAGCTTGCCTCAAATATGATGATATGTCTTCTTGAGTATCTAAAAAAACAAGATTTGGTTGCAAGATAGGTGGGTTACCTATAATAGTCATCTAGATTATTGCCTTGGTGGAAGAGGGTCGTGTCGGTGGACAACGATAGAAATGCGTCCAAGAGGTCTTCTCGTCACAAGTGCGGGTGCTCTACTTCTAAGGTCTTCGATGTAGAATTATTTTTCAATGGCTCTATCAACATCTAAAAATTGCTGCAAGTTTTGTGGGGTTCCCAAAATACTGCTCAAAGGTTGCTAGAATGTCTCCTTGAAAATATTTATTGGGCACAAGGTTTGGTTGAAGGATTGGAGCTTATGTAGAGGGGATAGTCATAAAGATTTGACCAAGCACCGGTTAACGATTCACCAATCCACATTAGAGTCACCATAAAATGTTAGCATTTGGATTTACACGCATGCAAATGACATGCAATAATGTGGGAACGAAGTCTCTCTCTCAATGAAGGTGAGGCTACCATTATTGCAAACTAAAACCGTATTTACATCTCAGTACATTCAAAATTATATGTGGGGGGTGTTTTGGAACATCAATGGAAAGAAAAGTGAATGAGGGAGATGAAATGGAATGAAGGAAAGGAATGGAAATGAATGAATAGAAGAAATATGCAAGAGTTAGGTAAAAGTAGAGCCTAATATTACATGGAGAAGAACGATGAATAACTAACACAAATAAAATGGATTTTAAGTTAGCTAAACGAGAATGAGTAAAGGGAACACAAATGAGCAAGTAAATAACAGAGCTTGATCACTATGAACAAGAACAATAGATTAATAGCGTTGATAATAAGATCTAAGAGAATATTCACATGCAAGATTTAAAACATTAACATCTAATGAACATAAGAACATAAAATGCTAAAAGAGATAATGAATGGGACACAAAGTTCATATTTCATTAACTCCAAAATAACACAAAAGAACACAAAGTTTCTTTCTTCGAAATAAAGTTTTCATACAAAAATATTTTCTTCTTCTCTGTCAAAAGTCACCTTACAAATGAGCCTCTAACATCCTTTTATAACCCAAAATTTGGTTACAAAGTAGTTATATTTTAATGCACATTAAATAGGGAACTTAAGTGACTTTGATTTTTTCAACCAATTTTTAAAAAGTGACTAAAAATAGAAACCACTTAAGTTAAAAATTCATTTAAGGAAAAATACATAAATAAAAGAAATGGGTACATGTGGACCCCACTTAAATGACTTGGACATACACATAGACATCCTAGTTAGCAATGCGCCACCTAGATCAAGACACCTAGGATCAGTGCCTTATCCATTGGGCCAAGAGTCCGCATATCCTAGTTGTATGAGAATGAACTCATTAACCATGCTCCGCATCCTCCAGATGACAAGAGAGCTGAGCTTGAAACTTGAGCAATTCATCCACCTCTCCGTTTGAGCAACATCCTGGTGTGAGCAATTTTGTCTTCATTTGTATTTGCATTCACAATTACATACAATTCTCCACATGCTCTGAATACCTTTCCATGGTGAATTCTTCATTTTTCATGAGATCGAAGTCGTTATGCCACCATGGCTTGTCAGAATCCAACTCTTGATCTTTCGTCATTGAGAAGATCTTCCAAGAGCCAAAATTGCAATTCACTTCCTAGAGTTATGTCCTTTTCCTTTATCACCATCCTGAAGTGTTTCCATTCTAATCCACTCATGATCATCCAATTCGAGAACACTCCAACTTTAAGACTAACCGATGAAGTATTACATCGCTACTGATTGAGAGTTGATAGGGACATGCTTGAATGATGTGGTCTTGCTTGATGATCTAGAAAATTTTACTTATTATTGGTCTTGGTTTCTTGCTGAATAGATCCATACAATGATCAAGTGTAAAAAAATTGATGTAGACAAGATTCTCTATTATCGATCTTTGCGCGATAACAATGGCTTTTGACTCCTAAGAGACCTATGCCAATAGCTACGAATTATACCGTATAATGAGGAAGTTAGAGGTTTCTTCCATTTTAGAGCCATTGGAGTTGAATCGCCACACTATGCAGGTATCATAGTGCATCCATGCAAGTGATGACCAATTTAGAACAAGCGTCAAGAAAATTGTGACTCACCTTCGGTTGATATGCGATCGCTGCAATCTGACCTGACCTACATCGACATGTCCCAAGGTTGTATCAACGAGGGTCTCATACTATGACTGGAGCATCAAGGTGAGTAGAATTCCTTGGAATACATACCACAACATAGTTTTGTTTGAAGATGATATGATTGTGAAAGAAGCATGATTTCAAGCTATTACTTCCTTCTTACAAAACTACACAAATTGCCTCTGAAACTGCCCTGGGAAAAACCAAATCTTATTCTAAGAAACTCTCACTGGATGAGGAAGTATATTAAGGTACCACAAGTTTTCATGTTAGAGGGTTTTTTTCCAATAAAATTCTTCAGTTAGATATTAAAGGTCAAAGTTGACTCTTCTGAAACTGCTAGGAAAATGCAAGTGTAAAACTATAAAAATCCTATTTGGTTTTAGCTTGGGAAAATACCAAACGTCACCTGGACATCTACAACTTGGCAAGTGAGCATATGAAGGTGGGGAGAATTGAGTGAAATAATTATTTTCTCTTGAAAAAAATCTGATTTCAAAATATTAATTCTCAAAGTGAGTCACCATTATAAGTTGAAAACCGTATGCGCAATGAAATCAAACAAATTGCGTTTTATTTGGCTTCGTGAAAAATTTCAAACGAGGTGCTGCACATTTGAAATTAAGAAAAAAATTATATGAAGTTGAGAATAATTCAATGAACCAAACTATTTCTCTTGACGATCATCTAGGCTCGAGATACGAATTCTCAAAGTAGGCCTTCCGCCAAGCTGAAATTACGCGCGTGGCAAAATCGAGCAAACTAAGTTTTTCTTGGGTTCGTGAAAAATATCAAACGAGGTGTTACGCATTTAAAATTTGGAAAAGGAGTACATGAAGTTTGGAAGAATTCAACGAACCAAAATTTTCTTCATGACGATCATCCGACTTCGAGATATTGAGCTCCAAAGTTGATTACTTCAATAGATAGAACCCGTGGCATGTTCTTTCCACATCTATCATTTTATTTATTAAATTCATTTTAATTTGTGCCGATATACATCGGCAATGCTTTTGAATGCGTGATATTTTTTTTTGAGTACTTCTCACCAATGCGTTGAAAATGATTTAATTTTTTAATTAAATTCTCTCGATTTGTAATGACTTCCCGCAGGATCGATTTTAATATTTTGCTTTCGAAATGCGTGAGCAAAGTTTCCTTTGCATGTGTGAACCGTGACTTCTCTTCAATTGCATGCAACTATTGTCAAGGAAAATGCATGAATATTGTTTTACTTCTGCATGGATTTCTTATTCCGACACGTGAATTCTCCTGTTTATGCAAATATGTGGGCTCTCTCTCCTTTCCCTATTTTTTTACTTGCTGCCAAAAGTGCGTGGATACTTGGTTCTTGGACTGCATGGCCTTTGTTCTCTAACAGCTATGCATGTCAATGTTATTTCTTTCACTCACTTGTGTAGAATTTGCTTTAACTTTACTGCCCTCCTTTGCATATGCTTGGAGATTTTAATGAATGGAAAACTTGATAAATGTGTTGAAATATATTTTTTATATATTATTCTCGAATGTGGGCTGTGTTTAAGCATTGAAAACCAATCCTTGGCTTTTTCTACTTCTTTCCTGAAATGTAGATCCTCTTCTTTGATTGATTTATTAATTCCTGACACGTAGCAGCCTATTTTATTTCTCCCTAGCGTGGAAATCTGTTTTGATTTCTTATGGCATGCGTGGTGGGTTGATGCTTGTGAGGAATGTGTGTGGGTAGTATTTCTTTCATTGTGATTTTGAATTCTTCTCTCCCATGTGGGCATTGCTGCAAAACAACAAACAAAAAAAAATGCATGGACTTTGTTTATCTATTTTCTCCTTGATTCCTTCTAACACCTGGATTTTCCTCTGCTGGAATGTGGAGCTCTGACAAACTGTTGACACGTGAATGCATGAAGGATGAAGAAAACTACTTGGAACTCTCAAGGTTTCCCGACTCTAGCTAATGACCGTGCTGTTTCCATATGAAAGACGAGGAGTGCCCAAAATAAGTGTTCCTTCTTCCGCCCCCGAATGTCTGTAATTTTTTTCTTATCTCTTCTTTTTCTTACCAACAATTCTAGATTCTCGCAACTTTTTGAATCTGTCTCCTTCCCAATTTTTAGATGACAGAAGCAAAATTGAAATTGTCTACGGAAATTGGAAATGGAAGAATAATTGCCCTCGACAATTGCTCACGGTAGCTACGACAATTAATAAAAAAAGAAAAGTTCTTCCAAGTTTTTCGAACAACTTCTATGAGTATTAAATTAATATTTATTAATTTAAAACCCTAAAATTTAAAAATATTAATTTTATTAAATAACATGATAGTTATTAATTAAATAATTAAAACATAGTTTGTGTTGTAATGGGAGAATGACTCATTCAAAATGGATGAAACGAAAGCCGAATGACCATGAGAATAAATGGTTTTTCGATGAAGGATAAAAATTACGTGAAAGAACACTTTGAAATTTTTATAATTGTTTTTTTAAAAAAATTTGAAGTCAAATTTAGCTGATAACAAAGTGGCATGAAGTGAGGGGATTCCACGTCCCAAAACCTAGGCCTTAGACAACATCATTGTAATACATATTTGGGCCCCACGTACCACAAGGTATATTGGGGATGCCCCTAGAGAGCCTTGTTTATCCTAATATAGGTAGCATTTGACCGCAATCAAGGTATAGTGCAGGGGAAGGAACCACTAAAGATTACTCGCTAGCCGATCACACATCGACGTAAAGGTGGGCCAACTATGTGGGCACCACTGTCATGTGTGGTATTAAAAATAGGCTATGAATTGTGTTGCACATCTACTCAACTATCTAAGTTGTGTATTGCATGTGTGCTTCTTTCTTACATATCATTTTGATGACACATTAATCAACCAATTAAACATTAATCAAACAATCAATCAACCCATTCAAACATAATCAAACCCACTCCATCCATCTATTTACCCCAATCTTAACCCTTTTACTAATCCATCCGATCCACATCTAATCCCTCCATCTGAATCCTATCTTACCTACATCATATCCATACCCAATCCTTTTCCTAAATATTTTCTAAACCCCCATCCTCATCATGGCTCCCATCAAAGTCAAAACCCCCACCCATCAAACTTTACTTTCCCACTTTGATAAAAACATCCCTATTAATATCGAATCTTTAAAAACCAAATTATGACCCTCACATCCTCAATCGAACAATCTCCTAACCCATCCCAAGTTGTTCCCACCATCCTCACAACCATCCAAAATCTTAACCAACAAATTATTGACCTCCAATCACACCTTAGCCAAACATCTTCTCACCTATTCTCTCTCACATTCACTTATGATAGTGAGGACCTTATTGACATCGACCAAGATGATCCCCCATCTACACAACCAATCACACCTAATCATAAATCCACATCATCCAACATCCCTAATCATCCTCCTTCCTCACACACAACTAATTACATCAATTTTGATCAACTCCAATAATCCCCTTTCACCAATAAAGATCTCCTTTTCGAGGTTTACAAAACTTTAACCAACTATGATTCATCCACCACATCCGCTTCCAAATCAAAATCAAAACCCAAACCTAAATATCCCAAATAACCACCACCACCTAGTAACATGTTAGTGTATAATCACATCACCCCCAAATGGCCTTGGCGTGAAGTGGGGCATTCGGTGTGACTACACAACATGGGACCATCTCTCAAGCTGTGGGACTGAAAAAATTGAGATGGACCTCTGGAGAAAGTCGGTTCTTGCTTCCTAATCTACCTGCCACAATATACACAAGTGCAAGAAGAACCTATTATATCCTAATCTAACCATTCCAAGGGGACAAAGAAAGAGAGAGAGTGAAAGAGCCTACACTAAGTGGTGATACACTAGAAAAGGAAGTGGTTGATCATGAATCTGACTACCTGAAGTGGAGAGAGGTGAGCAAAGGAGAGGGTGGAAAAATGCACCACAGACTAGAGATAGATTTCACATAGAACACCACTTCAAAACCCATTAAGCATAGCTCCCAGAACCTACAACAAACATTAGAGTATGCACAATATACCCTGTAATGATGAGAGGTAAGAAGAGACAACAAAATAAGCCAAGGATGGACAGATGCATCATGAAACATATTTTATTGCTCCAAAATGTTACACGGTACATCATTAGTGGGAAAGAGGCAAGAAAATTTCATTACAGAGCCATGAGAGGAGGATTAGACTCCACATTCTACCCTAAGGAAGAAAGAGAGGGGGAATAATAGAAACAATGACCAACCTTGAAAATCTCCCTCTATTACAATATATAGGAAGAATAGGAGAGAGAGGAGGGAAAATTCGAATCTCCGATTCAACCACCCTAAGATATGCATTGAATCCTACTCTAAAATATCAACCACTGTTAATCAATTCCTCTCCCAAATCCACATACAATCACAATTCTGGTTCCTAGGTCTTCTCAAAGATTGAAGAAGAAAGAATGGTGGATCGAATCGAATCAAATCTAGTAGTTGAAGAAATCGATTCTCAGATTAATGGCCTGGAAGAAATTTTACCATTTTCACCCACCAAAGCTTGTTAAGAATGATATTTTATGTATCCATGGTGTAAAGGGTGTCGGACATTTCCAAAAAGTCTTCTCCCGCCCAAATCTGAGTTTCCAGTCAAAATATATGGCCATTTGAATATTCGTGTCGCAGTCACATAATATTAAAGAGTCTGTCCATATAGGGTCCACGTGGCAGCCTGACGCATCTTGAAAATTTAACCCCTTCCTCTCGCTTTGAAATTACACCAGATTAACACATGGTGACTTCCACAGCTCCTCGGGCTCCTTTGTATTTTTCCCGAGTCCTTCTTGCTTGGCGTGGCCAAAATTCTGACCTTGGACACGTGGAGGCTTGGCGCTTGTTTTATAAACCCGCCCCAAATTCTAATTTTGAAGTAGTGTCATGTTGACACTTGGCTCCCTCTGCCAGCCTTCCTCTTCTTTGACTATTCAATCCCCGACTCTATCCCTTTTTTGGACATGGGACATGTGGTGAGCCCACACTCTTTTGGGGACTACCTCTAGACTTTCCTTTTGAAATTGTGTCGATGAGACATGTGGAGGATTTTGTTGGTTCTCTATACTTAGTAATTTTCGGCTTGCTCTATCCCACTTTTAAACTTGGAATACATGGCGAGCCCGCGCTCATCTAGGTATCACCTTTTGGTTTGCCCCTTGAAGGTGCGCCATTTGAACATGTGGAGGCTTCCACCGGTCCGCTATACTTAACCATTTTGGGCCCGAAATTCACCTTTTTACTCTGGGACATGTGGAAGCCTGGACACTTGTTTGAGTCTACCTTTTGGATTTAACCTTTAGAGGTGCACCGCTTGGACACTTGGTAGCTTCCGCCTCCTCCATACTTAGCCAATTTTGGGGCTCGTTCTGAATCATTTGCAGAGCCCGAAGACTTTGAGCCTTCTCTGTTTCTTCTCCTTTGAGCCTTTGGTTTCTTTGACACTATCTTCTCTTCCCCAAATCTGCTATTCCATTTTAGATCCCTCCTACAACCTGTTTTTTGGATTTGAAGTGCGGGTTCATCCAATGGAGCCGCTTTCTTGAATTTCTTTCTCGCACGTGGTCATGGGTAATCAATTTTGTCGGGCGGAAAAATTGGGATAACATAACCTTATTTTACAATTTTTAACCTATTATCCGAGCCTAATCCTTTATCACCACTTTCCACCCCTCAATCCTCCATCCCATAATCTAAATCTCCACTTACTCCAATAAAAACCCATCATAATCAAACATCAAAGAAATCACTTAATAAACCATCATCTTTGTCTCCCACATCATCATCATCCTACCTAACTATGAACCTCCTCCTAGGAAGTCCCAAGACTCCCACATCTACCATCAACCAATCTAATCCCCAACTCTCTCCCATCAAAAATATTATAACATACCTTATACATACACATTTACATCCAATCAAGATCAAACTAAACCACAATCCTTATCCCATACATCACATTTTAGTCCTAAATCCTCGTCATCCTTATCATCCCAACCTCATCCCCTGGAATTTCACCTAGATAGTTCTAATTCCCCTCCTCTAACATCTACTTTGGATCTTAAGCATCCATCACTTACATCAAACCCCATCCAATCTAGTGTGACTCCTAAGTCACCCACATCTTCTTTATCCCCTAATCCTACTTCATCCAACGTGGCCCCCATACCACCTTTATCCTCTCCATCCACATCTAATAAATCTTCCAATCACCAATCCAATCCCAAACCATCCAATGTGACTCCTAAACCACCTCAATCTCCCAAATCTAATTTGGTTTCCACACTACCCCCTTTACTTCAACTAAACCAATATCACCTAAATTTAACCCATCTCCCTCATCAACATCTACTCCACCCTTTACATCCACGCAATCTACCTCTCTCAAATCCAACCAATCTTACACATCATCTTCATCCACCCCTACCTTATCCACTCCATCCCAAATCAAACTATCTAATTCTACACAAACCGACCTTACACCATCCACCTCTCCCAAATCAACCAAATCAAATCCTAAGCCAAAATCCGCTACCATTCCAAAACCAAACCAACCTTGTAAAGCCCCCAAGGCTAATCCTCCATCTAATCCCCATCCTAAACCTATATCCAAACTCAATCAATCTCCTCCTATCCTAACCACTCCCACACATATCCTACCTAACCAACCCTTATTACCCACACCATCTCTCTTACTCGACCCCAATCACTTTCGCCTCCTTATGTGACTCCTTGACTACCATCTTCCATTGTCTTAAAACATTTCACATGATCATTCAACTGCCCATCAAAATTCATGATCTTAACCTTCCTAAACCATCTTGGTATAAGGACCATTATTATTGTGACTTCCACCACACCCATCTACATTCACTTAATTGATGTCTATAGATCCAATCTTACGTCCAAAACCTCTTTAACCAAAATCTTCTTGTCCTTGTACCTCTTTATTCACCATCCTTTTATCCTCATCCTATACCCCATCATCATAAACAATCCAAATTCAATCCATCGTAACCATCCAAAAATCCAAAAAATCCAACAAATCCAAAACTCCCCCACCTAAACCTCCAACCAAATCCAAATCTAACTCTATCCCCTTAGTGGATAAGAAAAAACACCCCCAACCTAATGGTGACAACATCACTTCATCCTCTTCCATATCGACTACCTCCCATATAGCTAAAAATATTCTTGCCAACATCAAACATTGTGGTAAAGGCTTAAGCATCCTTGCTCCCATCACCCATCCTACCAACTTCGCATAATCAAAGCTTAGGCTATAAACCTCTCACTAAAAATACGAATCACAAAATGATTCCACCAATCCTCTTGACCACCCATCAATCCATCTACCAATCCCCCATCCCCAGCCCACCTACACATCTGAAATACCTAAAATCAGATTGAGCATTTAGGTTGTCCTTTGCACACGGATGTTCTTTCCTTATCCATCCATCCTCATCTTCAATCTAATCCATCTTCACAAATGTGCAATTTACTTAATCACACATGATGTAAGTCATTATTACCTATTACACTTGTGTGAACTTGGTTTATTCTTACTTTCAACATCTAAGAACGATCGTATCTCGTAGATCCAATCACACATCTTAATTAACTTGTGGTGAAGGTCCTTGGGTGCATTATCTAAAACTCTAGCCAATGTCCTCACTACACTCATGTCCATCCCCCATCAAACCACTGGCAATTCTTAACACCTTGAGATTTTTCAAGAGCATTGAAGTTCTTTATGCAAAAAAATCCAAATATAAAAAAATCATATCAAAGTTAAAAATATCAAATAAAATCCACCTCAAGACTCTCTCTAGGGGTGTTTCTAGAAACTCTACCAAGGCTATGGATACCTTGCTGATGGTAGAGAAATGTTGTGACAATAATTTTATGTATCTCCGTCAAGGTTATGTATTCCTTGATGATAACAGAGAAATGCACAACTTAACCTTCCATTCACCTTCCATCAACCTACTTGACTTAATCAATCCATATACGTTGGCTATTTTTTCTTCACATTCTACCCATCGAGTCTTCACTTCAAGTGGTAATTAACTATCACTTTTTCACACACTTTGATCTCGAAGAGACATACGAGATCACATGTTGCCAAGTATTGTTTAAACCTTGGTCACACTTTTGTTTTAGTCCTACTATTATCTTACACCATGTGCTTTTAAGCTCATCTTTTGTTCATCACTAATGTCATTTTCCTTCCATCCATCACATCCACATCCTTTTTCCCTAGGATTGAACATCTATGGGCAGCTGATGACCCTTTCCTTTTCATCCAATCCTTTTCATGTCCCTTTTCAATTGTGATCATCATGACCGGGACAACCTTTACTACCATCCACCGGGGGCATCATCCATTTTAGATACCCTTCACTTCCCATCCTACCCTACACTTGGGGAAAAATTTAAATCATCCAATGCTCCATACACGTCACAATACTTTACACTTGGGGGTACACCACATTTATCCCTCAATCCACCCACCCATAGCTAGGGGAATATCTTATCATCTTCTATCTTATCCTATACCACCTCCCTCATCATATCAATCTATCTCCCATTCCACACCCCATTTAATCCTCACCGATTAACCAATCCCTATCCCATCCTTCAATCCTATCAAGCCCCCATCACACAATCCTTATCCTGGCCTTTAATCCTATCAACCAATTCATATCCAATCCGATCCCTATCCCATCCAACCTATCCAATTTATCTCATCATATCTATCTATTGCCACTCCCACATCCAATCCAATTCTATACAACTTATCCCATTTCCCTCACTCCTCCCCTTTCATCCTACCCAAACTCACTTTGGGACTTATATGAGAAATTCACATCCCACCTTAGTATACCTTCCCACCCCCCCATGAATCCTTTCCTCTTACCTATTTTCCAACATCACCCACGTCCCAAATCCAAAACTCAAACATCTAAAATCCAAAATCCAATATCCAAAAATCCACACACCCAAAAATTTAAACATCCCACATCAAAAATCCAAAAATCCAATAATCTAAACATCCAAAATCTAAAAATCAAAACATTCACAAAACAATAAAATGTAAAAATGAAATGTGTGTGTTTTTACTTGTGTGTTTACTTTCTTGTCTGTATTTACATTTTGGCTGATGATATGAGGCCACTTCTGTTTCTTTTTCTTGTGCACGGTTTGATGATATGAGGACCAAATTTTTTATATTAATATGTCTGGTGATATAAAGAACACCTTTTTTATTTTAACATGTCCGGTGATATGAGGACAGTGGCATTTGGTAATTCAGTCATCACAATATTTATACCTTGGTGCATCTTGCTTTATGCTACATCACTCACAACTGATAATGATGATAATTGTGGGCAATTTATGATAACACCATCCCTTTACATCATCAGCTTATCTAACCAATCTTTCATCAATCTTCTAAACATCAAATCTTATCCATCCAATCAATATCTCTAACATTTTCAATCAATCCTATCAAATCCTATCATCCAAACATCTTCACATCCAATATCCAACATCCAACATGAAAATATTTACCCCTTGACTGGGAACCCAAAATCCAATATCCTATCTAATTCTACCAGGGACAACAAAACATCCAACAAGAATCCAAACAACTATACCCCTTCACTGGGGCATCATACATCTAAAACATCAACCCCTTCACTGGGCATCTCAACAACTAACATCTTCAAATCCAACATCATCAAATCCAACATCCTTTAATCCAAATCCTAAAACCTCACCCTTGTCATACATCATTGACTAGGGCATCCACAATCCAAAAATCCAATATCTCCTAATCATTTAATCATCTAATATTCTCATCTTTAATCCACTCATCTACTAATTTGGGTCTCTCCTCTTTTTGAGTGGTTAGCCGCCTCTTTGCTTCCTACCTAGACCCTCGAGGGGGCATCATATCACCATCCTCTTGTCTTCTACTTCTTCTTTGAACTGTCATTACTACACAATAACACTTCAAAGAGGGGGAAAATGTAGACACCTAAAATGTCTACATGACTAATTAACATTAATCATGTCCTCGCATTTTAGCCTCATCACCATTTATCCACTACTAATCCATATAATAATTAATATTAATTATTATTATTTTAATCCATTTTATCATATTTATCATATTTCCCTTTATCATTATTTATCATTTATCCAATATTCTATTATTAATTCCTTTCAATCCATCAAATAATATCCCATTTTATTATTAATCCCTTTTATTTCATTATTATCCTATTATAATCCCTATTAACATGTATAGGAATTTAGTATTTCTATGCCTCACCTACCCTACTCTATACTTACACCTACCACTAGTTATTCCATGTAACCACTCATAATTAGTTATCCTAATCACATCATTTAATATAAACTAATCATGTGCACACACCTCTAAATATAGAGACTTCTTAATCTATATGTTTTTCTATCTTTTCCTCTTATTTTCAAATATTCAAATGAATCTACACTATTCCATTGAATTTTTATTCAATGGAGAGTCCTCACAAAATCTAGAATTCTCCATTCTAGAAAATTGTCCTCTCTCATCCAATTTCAACCATTGATTCAAATCCACCATGGTAAAATATTAGCAATTGAATCCTCCACTCCTCAGCTATAAATTAAGCTCTTCTCCTCCATGAGAGCTATCTTTGAAATCCATATAAAAATTCCGCTCTTTTATTCATCCAATCAATCCATTCTATCATCCACTCCATCATTTCATCTACAATCAAGTAATCTTCATCAATCAAGAAATCATCCAATACAAGCAAAGGGGAGGTGCTTCCCAAGTGCTTCAAAATCTGAATCAATAATCAAGCATCTAACATCAAGAGTAAATCCAACACATCAAAGGAGGAATTACGCAGCTTGTGGGTAAGTGTAGGCATTGAATCTCTCCTCTCTTTCCATCCATTGCTCTATTTGAGGTTTTGTTTGAGGATATTAGGGTAGGAGAAACAATATTTTTCTTTTTCTTGAATTCAATCACTAATATTTTTTGAATTATACCCTCCTTCAACTATCCTTTATAGACCCGTAACTTGCAATTTCATACCTTTACTACCTTGACACAGACCATACTTACTTATATATCCACCTTTCTTACTTGAAAACTCTATCTTTCATCTATACATCCTTTATGATGTACACATACTTTTAAATTACTCAAAATCATCAATGATAATGACATATTGAATTTCACACATGTAGCGTTCCATTTCCTCACACATAGACCACTGAGCTATTGTTATGATGCCCATGTCCACTCAAGAATACAAGAGATCACCAACACAAATCATGAAACATATATTTATCTTCACCTTCTAGAAATAAAGAGCATTCAGTCTCTCCCTCAACCTTATGCATCATCATGGAACCCATGAAATCTCAATAAGTGTAGACCACCGAATCTATACTAGTCATTTACATGTCATTCTATCAACAAGCATATCTAAGAACCCATACCAGCTATGCTTCACCACTAGGCCTTAATCCTTAAAAACCAAGCTTCTACATGACACATACCATCCTTCTTGACCTTGCAAAACTATGTGCATCATCCTTCGAGTTGTGCATATCATTCTCAAACATGCCGAATGAATCCACTTTAAGTAATAGACCATTGAATCACAATTTGTCTTTATGCAAGCTTGTAAGTCGTTGCGAAGGTGCAAAACTCCATCTCAAGTCTTATATAGTATTTTCCATTTTCACTATCTCTTCATAACCCTATCTAAGACCATACTTTGGGCTTCAAGAAAACATATACAGATTTACATATGTGATTATTCTATGAAAACCTCATCTATTACTTTCACTATTCTGACATTGTTTTTTTCCTCCTTCTTACTAACTTTATGATGTATCAACATTCTATAGACATATAAAGCATATCTCAAGGCTTAATAACTTAGCATAAATCATGCAAGATAGCTCACATAATTGGGAAATACCATTACACCTACTACAAATACTCTAATTAAATTATCATGTCAGATGATTGGCTTCTTCTTCCTGAGTCCCATTTGATTTCCCACTCTTACCATATTCAAGTCACATTGAGGACCTTCAAGCGTATGATGAACACTTTTTTAATTCATAAACACACTACAACCTCTATCGACTTCAAATCATGTACCTTAGCTGAAAAACACATCATTTGGATTTTAAATCCAACTTATTATCCACTTCTCCTATTTAGAGTACTACTATAGCTTTCAAGTAATCACATTCCATACATCTTTACCTTTATCTATAAAATATCCATGAAGTATGATTACACAGTTATACCTTAATAAAGAAATATCCTGTAAACCCAAACAACCCTAAACATACTTGATGAGTATCGAGTCACCTAAATCAACTTCTTCAGGACCATAGAGATATTCGTTGGCACTATAACAACACATATCCTTCTTGAAAATCATGTAAGAAACCTCAAGAGAACTCAGTAACCACATCTTAACATTGTGAATACACCACTACAATACCTTTCTTCAAAATACGAGTCATTAAAGACCATGAACTCAAACCATATAATGCACAACGCAAATCCTCATGACTTGAGTAATGTTCACAAGTTCAAAATTCTTGTCATGACCCATCATAGACCTAGAATAAAATTCTCATGATGATATCAGACATCTACACACACTACCATCTTGATGACTACTGTACTAACCAAGGATTCAACCTATAGACTTCAAGACACATGACAGAGATATGAACACTCTTTATACTCATATTTACCTACATAAACAAACATCCTTCAACATGACACAACAACTTGACTCAAGGAATACTTTGACACACATATTGACTTGAAAATTCTAACTGAAACTCTTCAACATGACTTTTCATGATCACTACACACCATTTGATCAAGACACCATAGCCTATGACTATCTTATTTTTAAAAAGACAAGGGCATCTCATAAATTACAAGCCAAAATTCAGAATTACTTATGTAAACCAACTATAAAAGACTACAAGACATACTTTGATAACATACCTTGACATCATGACAAGACTTCTACAACATCATACCTTAACCTAGTCAACTCCCCCTTCTTCCAATGCTTCATATGGATGATCATGTCTCTAAGAATCCTAGTAGAGACATATTTCTTCATGATAGATCTAAAAAAAGACTTAAAGAGGTCCCAAGCCCTCTTAGACACCTGCAATTCACTTCCATCCACTTGTTTTTGATCTATACTCTGAGACACACCTTGATTTAATTCATCACTCTTAGTGAAACCTTGTTCTTCATTCCCGTATCCCATAACATATTTTCCCTCCTTTATTGCAATCTAGGACCATAAAAATCACTAACAACGTGTCCAAACTTATTGTCGTTGTAGCATACAATATAATTCCTACTTATAGCTTCTTCATTCCTCCAATTCTTACTTGAAGATTCATATATACAATATCTAGCAACATGAACTTTTTTATGGAAATTGTAGCACACAAAAATCTTTATTTTATCACTCCTACTATCCCTCTAAGGGTGATCATCTCTAACAAACCTCCTACACTCCTTTTTCCTATGACCAAATCCATTACAAGTAAAACAATAACCATTAAATTACCTTTTATATCTTGAAGCATTAAGTTGCCTTATAGACTTTTTCTTCACATTGTATTTGAAACTTCTCTCTTTTTGGTCCTCTTTGACATTTGAATATTTAATCTCCTTGATGAAAAAATATCCTCTTGCATCATGCATTTTACCTTGGTGTCATATTTAAATCCCAAACATGCTTTATCTCCTGCAGATCTTTGTTTTCCAAGAATATCATCAATATCCCTAGTGTTTTTCTAAAATTTTGAAAGGAATTATCCTTATTAATGTCTCGAGATAACTCTACACTTTGAAACTCTACATCCTTTTCAAATTTTGTGCACTTTATTTCTTTGTCTTATAAACTTGTGATTACAAACTTTACCTTTTCTTATTGCATCGTAACTATCTTATTTAGCTTTCTTGTTTCTGACCAATACTTATCTTATAAATCATGAATCTTATCTTCATATTCTTTGATTAATGTTTTCATCTTCTTATTATTTCATTCAACATGTATGGAGTTACCAAAAATAATAAGACTATTACTCATAGAGTTAACAACATATTTGGTCATAAAATGACCTCATCTCTAACATCTTCATGTTCTGATTTAGATTCATAATTTGAAAAACCACTATCACAACTAATTGTCTTAGATGAGCAAGCCTCTTACTTTGTATAAAATATCTTCTTTCCTTCTTCTTATAGTCAAAATTCTTGAATTTATTCATGCCTTTACTGTAATTGTAATTCTTCTTGTCATGATCATCTTCATGGTCCTCATCAACCTCCATTTCATGCCTATGAGGAAACTTAGCAAAAAAGTGACCTACTTCACCATAATTGAAACACTTAAATGGAAGAGTACCATTGTACTTTCCAGAGCAATTTGCCAAACCTTCAATCTTATAAAAGTATTGCAAAGAGTTCTTCATCATCAAACTCAACAACATCTCCATCATCCTTAGATTTATTTCCCTTGAACTTCATCTCATATTTGATTAAAATAAATCTCCTTATTAGTTGGTTTAGAATCAACAACCCTCATTTCATAGGTAGTCAAGGTTCCATGCAACTCATCCATAGTCAAAAGAGTTAAATCCTTCACTCCTTCAATGGAAATTTTGAATCAAATTTTGGAGTTAAAGATCTCAAAACCTTTTGAACTAGAACCTCTTCCTTCACTTCTTCACCTAAACCTTTTGTGGTGTTGACAACCTTGCCAACCCTAAGTAAATATGCAACAAAAGACCCATCATCACTCATCTTTATCCCTTTAAATTGATTTATGAAGCTTTTAAGATTGGATATCCTTACCTTGGAATCTCCTTCATAAAGGTGTAGACACTTAATTTCAACACTCTCATGCCTTCACATTGCGTACACCCTCACCCCTAGCATGTTCATTTCCATCCTATTTTCAAATTAGCCACTTTCGCCCCTAAAATATTATTTCCCCCATATCCCATCTTACTTACCATTATCCTACCCATTTATCATTATTCTCATTATTTCCATTCATCCTTGTATTTTAAATTACCATTAATTCCAAATATTCCTCAATTATCCTAATCCCACCTTAAACCCATCATTTAATGCCCTCATGGGATTATCCTCCCCTCTCATCATTACCCCTCATTAAATCCTTCCCTAGGATTCTCCCCACTCACCTCATACCATCCTAAAATTCCTCAAGACTTTAAACACTTCTTACACGCATGTAGGGATAAAAGTATCCTGCTAGCCGCTTAGCCTATTCTTTCCGCTCCATTATCACTCTAACGTCTCTTGTATCCTTCCTTGAGATTGACTCCGGTCGCCATCGACCCCGCCCCGTCCTATTTAAACACCCTCACCCTCCTCTCAAAAGGCTGAAATTTTTTGAATCATTTGAGTGCTATGTGATTACTACTTTTGCATCCTATTCTTGGAGCTCTTGCTACTAGTTTGAATTGTTTGGTTACCTCTTTATATGTCATTGAGAGGGATTGGAGTTTAGAGAATAATATTTTAGAGATATTGTAAGTGCATGCTCTCATTTTTTCTTTCAAGTTCCCATAGGTCCTTCATGAGCTCTGTGTCGTCCTTCAACCATCTTTAGCCATTTCCAGTGTCCAACTATCCATCCCATGTCTTTTGAAAATTTCCGAATCATTAGAGTGCTTTGTGATTACCGATCTTGCACCATGTTCTTAGAGCTCTTGCTATCGGTTTGAATTTTTAGTTAGCTCTTTGCATGCCATTGAGAGAGCTCGGAGTTTAGAGAAGAATATTATGGAAATGTTGTAAGTGAATGCTCTCGTTTTGTCTTGCAAGTTCCCATAGGTCCTCGTTGAGCTCTATGTCGTCGCTGCTCAACCATATTTAGCCATTTCCAGTGTCCAACTATCCATCCCATCTCTTTTTCAAAGATCTTATCCCTATTTTAGTCGCCTTTAATCAGGTTTGGTTGTTGTCGAACCATACCCTCCATCTGCTAGATTCACCTTACCTAGTATCCTTACGTATTTTATCTAACATGTCCCGTACTCCTATCTACCTCTTTGTATTCCAAACCCTTGTCCAAAGGCCCCCGTCACCTACTTCATCTTCTCGTAATTAACATTCACCCAATTTTTGCATTCTTGTGCACATATGGCATAAGTCATCATCGAACCTCCTTGTATCCACTTCATATTTTGTGCTATCTTCACTCGATTACTTATTTTATGTTTTTTTTCTTTTACTCAGTAGCTACATCAACTTTTCAGCTTATTTTCCTACATATTTTTAGAACCAGCACTGCTTTGGTCATCGTCAAATGTACTATCTACTCTCGTGTCACCATCAACCTACTTTGGATTGGATTCATTTTATTATTATTTTTGTTATCAATTATCATTTCAGGTTTATTAGATATATTTCAGATTTTGTTATTTGTATATTCACATCCCGTTATCTATCATTTACTTTTGTTATCAAAATGTGGGATGACATCCTTTCTAGGAAGATTTCGATTCTCAAAAATGACTTTTTCGGCAACACACCATATCTATCACTAATCCTTTTTCATGTTTAGTCTTAATTGTTGTGTAAGTTGTCGATTTGTAGCAGGAAGATATATATTTTTGTATCCGTATCATTTTCATCGCCATCCATAATCAAGAGGTCCCTAAACCCTCCTATTTTCTGAGGTTTTCTTGATTTCTAGTTTAGTCTTCACTAACCTAAAGTAGGAAGTGTGAAATATTGACAAAAATTCTAGAACACTGGTGGGACCTACCATTATTTGGTGAGGTATATTTGATTCTCATTTATTTTATTTCATATTATTTTCCATATCTCTTTTCTACTAACCTTGTAGGTAGGTGTTACTTTTGCTTTCTCGTGTCACACTGTGGATTGCTTAGGACTTGTTTTTTCTCAACTACTTGCATCGAAGTTCGTATAAAAAGGAAAAGTGAATATCGATTGTTCCTTATTTTTCTCCCCATTCCTTTTCTTTTTTTGCATTGCATACTTTGGTTATTTGTCCTCATCGAATCTCCACACTTCATTTTCATGTCTTAAAAAGAAAACCCTCATTGTTTTCTTGTTCACATAGTATAACTAGGGGTTAATCCTTTACATCCACTCTCTTCACACATGACCAAACACACATTAATTAACACATTTAAAACATTCCTCCCAGGTGGAACTATTGGGATTTCATCACTTAATAGGAAATTCATCGTGGTGTTATAGCCACATTATAAATTTTATCACAGACTCAACCTCACATACATTTAGGTATATTGAGGACTCCATAACCACAATGTCCTCGAAACCAAATTTTAGATTGGCCCTTTCCTATGTTCCCTTTGAGCCTTCTTACTTTATTTTTCACACCTCTTCTAAATAATCAAGATAAATAAAATTGTGATGTGTGTAATGCTTGTTGTAGTGATTAATCAATATAGGATTTAGGCTTCTTATTTCATGTTTGTTCTTACTCGGTCACAAATAAGAAAAATGGAACAAGCCTCTTCATATAACGTTCCCGCATCTATCTCTCTTCATATGTAGACATCTCTCCCTCCTATTGTGTCTTTCTTTGTGGTTACCCACCCAATCACTTCTACCATCCTTGTAGTGACCCACCCTTAGTTCACGCCCATTCTCACATTGAGACCAATCCCTCTTTCTATCACCATTTGATTCCTTCCAAACCAGCTACTCCCCATCAACCATTTCTATTGAAGCCTTCGAACCCAATGTGATCTCCCATAGATGAGTGGAGTTCCAAGAAGTCCTGAATGCTAACCCCGTTGCCCTTCATGATTACCTCATCCTTAAATCTACTCAAATTCCCATTGATGGACATCCTCTTCATTAGATTTATGCCTACCATTCCCAAAATAAGTCCATCTAGGTTCTAACAACTCAGCTTCCCATATTTTCCCTAGAGTTATGATTGAATTGGCCATGGCCCAACATGAGAATGCCTCCTTGGTTCATCCACACATCGGTCTACTCAACCGGTGGTCCCCATCCCATCTAGTTTACCTCGTATCAATACAATCCCTTCCTCCTCTATGCCCATCACATCCTCATCTACCATGGTCACTAATTCCCTCACTCAACCCCTTTCGAACATACTTCTCTCCATCTTATGATCGAGCACCCCCTCCCGGACTTGGTCTCCATTCCTATATCCCGATTCATGCCAATGTTGTATCTTTACAACCTCTCTCTTACAAATCTCATCAACTCCCTCCTCATACTACTTTCCAACACATATTATATCATCAAATCATCCATACATCTCAACCCCCTCATCATACTCACCCTTAATCCAATGCCCTTGTCATACATCAACAAATCCCTCAATCTTGTCCTCCCACTTATGTTCCCTTTCAATATCCCATCTTTTAGCCTAGGGTAAGTGCACCAAGTTGAGGGGCCAAAAGGGGGTCTTAAGTGGACACATTTTTCTAAAAAAAAAAACTCAACTTGTACGAGTTTTTTTGAAATAGTTACACTCAAAATTGGAAGATGTTGTAGAAATATGAATCGTAGAATTTTGAGTCTAGTTTCTAAGCTACTAAATTTTATTGAAAACGGATAAGTTTAAGTGGGTCAAACAACTAAAATACCAACAGGTGCTCCTGTTTTTGTTAAAAACATATTAGATTTACTTTCGTGCCTCCCCACCATTGAATATTTTTGAAAACCCTTTGGTAGAAAGATAACTAGGAGCATCTAGTTTGTGTTAGATTTTTTTGGATTTTTTTAACGAGTATTGTTTTATTTATGATTTTTCTAGTACATAAATTTTATGTTTTGAAAAATAACGGAGCTCCAACCGTGCCCCTTCTAACTACCTAAAAATATATTAAAAAATAGTTTTTTTTTGAATATATATAGAATTATGCCTAGTTTGTGCTAGTATATATTTTTTTTTCAATTTTGATGACCCAAACAAAAGATACATGATGAAAGATAGACATTTTTAAACGTCAAAAATAGCTATAAAAAAACATAGAAAATAAATAATATGGAAACCTTATATTAGTCGAAAATTTGAAAACTTATATTTTTAGAAATAAGAAACTTTTCTCTACGTTGTGAAATAATATTTTTAAATGGACCAATTGTTTTAATTTTATTTATCTTAGAGGAAGTGGTATTTTTACATTTTCTCGCAAAAACACGTTGTTTGTTGTGTTTGTGCAGGTCCATGCCTCAGGATTGGGGATCTAAATTGGATCCCAAGCCTTGAGGCATGTGCTAGAAAAGGTAAAAAGCATAACATGTACGTGTTACTCTTTTTATATATATTGTGGCCCCCAACATCCCTTTCATCTCTTTCATAGGAATTCTGCATACATTCTGTTTGGTCTGCAATTTTCTCTACATTCTTGCACATTTTTTATTTTGTCCCCTACCCCACTAGTTGATTTTTTCTAATCATGGGTGATAAAAGTTGAGCAAAGGACAAGAGGAAAGTCAAGAACAAGACACCGAGTAATTGGAAGAGATGAAAATAAAGAAATTAAAGAGAATTCAAAAACTTCGTATAGGGCAAGGTACATCTGCTATATCAAATGTAGCTAATGTATTAGAAAATGGGGATGAAATACATAATAAAAATGTAGAGAATAATGATTTTTCAATGAATAATGATTTTTCAATGAATAATGATATTGAATTGAATGATAATGTTGGTATGCATGAATAATTTGATATGAATCCAATTGGTGAACCCTTACCTGAGAATCCAAATGTTAACGCCGAAATTTGTATGAAAACACTAAATGAAGAAAGTAAAATTGTAAATGAATCTTCACCTCTAATAACACCTCATTCCATTTTGTGAAGAAAACCAATTCACTTAATTGAAATTGATGAAAACATTATAAAACCAATGCCTAAAAAAATGTCCAAAGAAATGTGAGAAGAAAAGCTAGTGGAATTTGGGATAATTACTTTGAGGATTTAAATGACACACAAAGATGTCAATTATTTTTTACATTGATGAAATTAATTAAGATGAGACCTATAATGGAGACCACGGGGTTAAGAACATCTAATGTTGTTGATCAAAATGTGTCAATTGTTGAAAACATACATAAAGCATACCAAATCGTAGGTGGCAAAAGTTACACCAAAGATAGTAATGCTACATGGTGTGCACTTACTAATTGTATAGTAAGTAATTAAACATTTAATAAACGCTTGATTAAAAAATAAGAAGTTATTTGAAGCTAAATAGAAAAACACGAATGAAAGCATTAGAGAGACGTAAACGTCTTGAGTCACCAATAACACCGACTATTGGGGTTTCTCTAGCAGATTTCCACGAAAAAGACAAGAATACATATGATATTCTAAAATAATTAATTATAATTTTTTTGAATGAGAACACAAGGGTGTCACCGAATAGAAGAGATACAATAAAAATAAGAACAGGTTCTCGTAATCATGAATCATGTGCAAAACATTTCTTAGATATGACTCAAACACAATTGTTCTCTAAGTTTAAGAATAAAAATCCACAAATTAACATTAGACAAAGATTATTTGAAATGAGCAAACCCTTTTATGTGAAAATCAATCACTCACGTACCACTTGTTGTTGCAGGCATCATGTTGAATTTTTAATGCATTATGATGTTTTTTTGTCAAATACGTCATGTTTTGCATATTGACAAAATTTTGCAGGAGTGTGGATTAAATGTCCCACGAAAATCTTCAAGGGAATTTATTCCAAACATATTTTGTGAAAAATCAACTAGATAATTTTTTTTATAACAAAGCATGTTTGGATAGAACGTGCAATGTATGTGGTGGCTTGCCAAATCTGAAAAATTGTATCCATGAGGAAAGTACAGATTGAATAAGAAAATAATTGGTTTATTTCACCAAATATAAATCATGGCATATCAATTAAAATATGGAAAAGAATCTAAGATGTGTGAGATTGTTACAAAACAATTACATGTATCAAAATATATGGTCAAATTCGTAGAGAGAAAGTTTTTATGAGTATGCATGGCACACACATAGAGCTTGATGGTTGTATGAACAATTCAAGTTAAGAAAGGACACACTCCCACTTGGTATTATTGTTTGAGCAGGTTGAATTCGAAAAGAATTACACATTGTAGCCACAAATGGAGGTTCAGTATCAATATTATAACTCAATATAAGCTGCTATTTTCATGCATATAACATTCATGCACTCTCCGTAAAGCACCGAACAAGATTGAAAAATATTAAGAGAGTATCATTTCTACATCGGTGATGATCGACATATTCTACATAATATGTACAAGGGTATTTCCATGTATTTTATGTGAACTTGAATGAGAGGAACATTAGTTTCAATCAACATTACATTTGGTCCTGACAACTACACATCACAATTCAATAATGCCATGATTTTTATGGGCTAAACATGATGCACAATGAAACAAATGTACAACATATATAGATTTTTACCGAGGTAGGGCATGGAAAAGGAGAGCATGATGATGCATGAGCACGTGTGAAAAGATCACTCACAAGAGAAGAGTTAAAGGTCAAGGATGGTGCTAAATTTAGAGATGCAAAAATAATTGTTGATTGGTGTGTCAAGAATATGGGCCATGAATCTCAACAAAGATCAACGGTTTGTAGATATTTTTGGTTGATATAGGAACAACATATGGAAAAATGTGAATATTTTATGACATTTGTAAGATCAAGTGATATGCACTCATTTCGTAGTTCACATGCAAATGCTTGGACTGTTATACTAGGTGCATGGCATGTTTTTTTATATCATGCATTTATTTTGCATGGATTGAATGTGCGTCACAATAGTGGATGGATGAATGGATTTGTAGACCTTTAATTCCACTCGACACACATCAAGTTCCATGAGCATTACAACTTGCAGGGTCTTCAGATCAAATGACAACATCACCTGACTTTGACCAAGTCTCTGATTTAGTGCAACAAGGTGTATACATATATGTACATGCCATGTTTTAGATTTATAAATTATTAAATGGTCAACTCTTAATGTATTTTAAATTTGACTTACAATTTTACTTTGTGATGTAGGGCACATTTTTGCAGTTATTGCGATGGAATTTAACGAAGAGGGAACATACTACTTGTCTCGTTGTGTAGAGGGGAAAACATTTGACTTCCACAGTCATTGATGGTAAAGACCTTGAGTATCCCACTAGGTCAGGTGGTAGTCACGGAACTTAGCTTTGACAAAATCCTATCAAAAATCAAAAATTTGGTTGTTTGAAGACTATGAAGTACATTAAAAGATACTTCCCTATTCACATTTGGTCCTTGCAAAAATATTAAATTGATCAAATATCGAGGTCGGTCATCAAACAAGAATCTATGGAAGGTTTTTGAATAAGATTATCAAGCAATTATTGCTCTTGTCAAGAGTAGAGTTGATCCTTGTGGTTCATTGGATTGAATTCGTAAAGGTATGTTCTTCATGAATTTAATTTGAATATTTACTTAAATGATTTTGTTTAAATTATGTATGATTTAAAATTCTATTTAATATCTTACTAACAAAGCTTATGTAGGTTAGTGGTGCCAAAAACCTTCCACCTTCACATGGTTGACATTGTCGAGAGAAATTTATTATTTCGAAGCCAAGTGAAGCTAAGAGAAATTAAATATTATAAAGAAACAACAAAAAAATTCTCATTTCACCACCTATATTATTCAGGTGATTGGCAATGGACAACCTTACACCGACTTAGACTACACTATTCGGGTGGGGTGGGAGAAAAAGGAGAGCCTCGCAAATTTTGTTGATTCTTTTGTCATCTTTTGTAATCTTATTATCCTTAATGATTTTACTACGGGATGTAATTATGTAGACTGTGAACTTAGTTTTTTTGGGGAGACCACCAATGTTCCAATAGTTCATTTTGAAAGAATGAATATCTTTAATCAAATAGAGAATGAAGAGCCCGGATTTTTTTGGATATTAAAAAGGTTGTTTGTGCCCAAAAAGAAGCTGGAGGCCATATAAAATTTTCAGTCTTCAAATTTAGATGACAATGAACATCATGAAGAAAAACAATTAGGTGAAGATGTCACTAGGATTCAAGAAGAAATGCCTCCCGAAAGTCATAAAGAGTCAATTCGATTACACAAAGACATTTGGAAGAACTCAAAGAGAAGATGTAAAAGAAAAGGAAAAATGGGAAGCGTGGAAGGATCACAACTTAACTAGAATGGAAGATCTATGTGATGTTGTCAATATAATCATGGATAATCTTAAGGACAACATGCCAAGTTGATTATTTTTATTAATCCCAGCTGCTTCAACTTCACAAATCAAACCAGTAGTTCCAAAAGCAGCAAAATGGCAAGAAAAACTGCAATGAAGTATTGATAATTGAGCCTGAAACTCATTTAGAATTGTACTTTATTTTTTGATTGAGCATTCACCCATAGTTTCTTTTTTGAAGGAATAAATTCATTTGATATGTGAGAAATAGAATGCTGATTTAGTCTATTACTCTAACCAACAGTAAATACAGTAGTCACTGCCATTGTGATATCCAATGAGTGGTCTCCTAAATAGATGATGTTAGTTCCACTTGTTTTATATGCAGTGGTTAAGGAATTGTAAGGCAATAAACATGCCATCTCCAGAGAGGTGCTTTTGGTTTATCTGTTTTGTAGTTAAATATCTATCAATTTTTTTGAAGAGAGGGCTAGTGTTTTTGAACACAATGTAGATGAAAACATCAAAATGTCATTAGCTGAAAGTTTTGCAGAGAAGCCTAATGTTTTTGCATACCATGTATATGGCCAAGTCAAAAATCCTTCCAAGTTTTGCATTGGATCTTTATCAGAGGAATGAGTTACTTTTGGTACAGGCAGGAAAATGGCATCAACTGATAGTGGTAAATTTTACATGCAGTGTTTGCATCACATATATGCATATCAAACTCCACAAGATTCATGCTGCCATAGGGCCAACACTTGTTAATCAATCTACTCTGACTATTTAGGTTAGATTTCTGTAGTCGTTCAATGAAATTTGTTGCAAATATGAACAACATGAGTAGTTGAGACTGTATAAATTATAGATTTATCTTGATATTTGTCATAGAAATGGGAGATGAAAGGAAATACTCCTTTATCCTTAAAAAAATGCATAAACACACATCAAGGATCACAAACTGTGATGGTAGCTTGGAGTAGTAACTTGGACAAATGCAAAAAACATGATGTGTGTGATTCAGCTATGAGCCTCACTAGCTCAATTTTTTAAAAAAGGCTTGGATACATGTTGCTTGGAATCATACTTGTGACTATGGTATGTATGTACTACTAGGTATATTTATGTATTTGATAGCTGTAGAAGTAGAAAAGTAGAGGGAGGATGAATTGTTGGTTGTTGTGGTCATGACAGGAAATTTATGGCTTGATGTAGGTGGCCACATATGACATATTTTTATGGGATTTATATTAACTTGGTAACTTTGATTCCTTGCAATGTGACTGAGAATTTTGGTGTGATATGGAGGATTGAAACTTTAATTATTCATATTTGCTCATATAATGAATCATGAGATGATTACATACACAAGAAATGATCTCAAACATCCAATAAGATGCAATAATTATGTGTCCTTGAAAGAAGAGATGAGAATGTTGTAATGCAGGGGTCAAAAGTTTGAAGCTCTTTAGTACTAACATGGAAAAACTGTATTGATTGGCTATAGGTAGTGCAGGTGGAATTGGATTGCATTCCGATTGAAGAAGAGTCAGCCAAGCATTCTCCTGCTATTAATATTAGCATAACATACCACTTCAAAGCAATTTAGAGATTGATGCTCATGTTCTATGCACCTTATATAGACTTATATTCATGAGTTGTTAGTGCTTTATTCTGCATATCTATTTCAACTTCTAAAGCATTGAGCATTGTAGTCTAGGTCATTGACATATTAGAAACAATAATGTAACTGTAAAGAAAAGAAATGGACACAACATGAAATAAACCATTTCATGCTCAAAACCTTACACAAAAATGAAGGAGTCTAAAGATAAATTTGGAAAGCACAAGAAGCTAGGGCTTATCATTGATTTTATGGTTGATAAATATGTTTGTAGTCCATATTTTTTTGATTACTATGATCTAATCCCAAACTGATTGCATCTAGCCCCCTCAACTGTCTTACGATCAACATGATAAAACCTCTTATCTTTGGATGATGAGTTACAATGCAGTTCCACACCGGGTAGCTGCCAGAAACTACATGATGACAAGGCATTTACATAAAGAGATGACCAAGACTTGAATGCTAGTGGAGGCTTTGTTTTGGTTCCCTACACTCCTCATGCTTTGCTACCTCGTCTCAGGCGTAGTCCCTTAAGAGCCTTGAGACGAAAACACGCTATATCTTCGACGGGTGATTTCTTAGACTCGTGGCACCTAGAGACATCTCATCAGATCCTAAACCTCCATTTCGAGGCCCTCTACGAAATGATCTTGTGGTTTTATCCATCTCCATTCGGTTCTCTCATTGTCTTATTGTTTGCAAATGTGTGAAATACTGCAGTCTGAGTTAGTGTAAGGCTGTTAGATGCTATATTTTGTAAACTGTAGCTCATGGGACCAAACCATTTAGGACAACACATCTGTGTTTCCTGGTGAATGCTAGTGGAGGATTTTTTTGGTTCCCTATACTCCTCGTGCTTTCGGGCTACCTCGTTCGGGCGTAGTCTCTTAAGAGCCCTGAGACCAAAACACATTATATCTTAGACAAGTGATTTCTTAGACTCTGTGTCACCTACATACGTATCGTCGATCCAAAACCAGTATGTCGAAGCCATGAACAAAATACTCTCGTGGTTTCATCCATATCCATTCGGTTCTCTCGATGTCCTATTGTTTGCGAACACGTGAAATAGTGTAGTCTGAGTCAGTGTAAGGCTGGCAGATGCAATATTTTGTAAATAGAAGCTCTTGGTGCCGAACCAACTACGCCAACATGTCAGGGTGGCTGGGTAAATTCTTGGGGATGATTTGTTTTGGTTCCCTACACTCCCCATGCTTTTGAGCTACCTCGTCTAGGTGTAGTCCCTTAAGAGCCCTGAGACCAGAACACGCTATATCTTCGACGGGTGATTTCTTAGACTCCACAAAACATAGAGACGTCTCATCAAATCCAAAACCTTCACTTCGAGGCCCTATACAAAATAATATTGCGGTTTTATCCATATCCATTCGGTTCTCTTGGTTTCCTATTGTTTGCAAATGTGTGAAATAGTGTAGTCTGAGTCAGTGTAAGGCTGCCAAACGCTATATTTTGCAAACGGCAGTCATGGGACCGAACCGTATAGGCTAATATGTTTTGATTTCCTCGGTGAATACTACCGGGAGGATTTGTTTCGGTTTCCTATGCTCCCTATGCTTTTGGGCTACCTTGTCAGGCGTAGTCCCTTAAGAGCCATGAGACCAAAACACGCTATATCTTCGATGGGTGATTTCTCAAACTCCGTGGCACCTAAAGACGTCTCATCAGATCCAAAACCTCCATGTCAAAGCCCTCTATGAAATAATTTTGCAATTTTTTTCCATATCCATTCGGTTCTCTCATTGTCTTATTGTTTTTAAATGCATGAAATAGTGTAGTGTAGTCGAGTCGGTGTAAGGTCATCGATGCAATACTTTGCAAATGCAAGCTCTTGGCACTAAAAACTATTCCAACATGTCGAGGTGGCTAGGTAAACGCTAGGGGAGGCTTTTTTTGGTTCCCTACACTCCCCATACTTTCGGGCTACCTTGTCTAGGCATAGTCCCTTAAGAGCCCTGAGACCAAAACATGCTATATCTTTGAAGGGTGATTTCATGGACTCCGTGGCACCTAGAGATGTCTCATCAGATCTGAAACCTCCATGTCGGGGCCCTATATGAAATTATATCCCAGTTTTATCCATATCCATTCGGTTCTCTCGCTGTCCTATTGTTTGTAAATGTGTGAAATAGTGTAGTCTGAGTTAGTGTAAGGCTGCCAGATGCTATATTTTGCAAATGGTAGCTCGTGGGACCGAACCGTTTGGGCCAACATGTCTGGATTTCTTGGTGAACACTAGTGGAGGATTTTTTTGGTTCCCTATGCTCCCCGTGCTTTCGGGCTACCTCATTCGTGTAGTCTCTTAAGAGCCCTGAGACCAAAACACGTTATATCTTCGACGGGTGATTTCTCAAACTCCGTGGCACCTAGAGATGTCTCATTAAATCTGAAACCTCCATGTTGAAGCCCTCTATGAAATAATCTCATGGTTTTTTCCATCTCCATTCGGTTCTCTCATTGTCCTATTGTTTGTAAATGCGTGAAATAATGTAGTTTGAGTCAGTGTAAGACCGATGATGCAATACTTTGCAAATAGAATATCTTCGCGCCGAACCAACTACGCCAACACGTCGGGGTAGCTAGGTAAACGCTAGGGGGATTTTTTTATTCCCTACACTCCCCATGCTTTGTCGGGCTACCTCATCTGGGTGTAGTCCTTTAAGAGCCCCTGAATTACTAGATTGGCTTAAAAATGTCTTTGATAGGGGAATGTCTAAGAACACACAAGAGTTATCAATCACCTAGTAAACATTTCTTGTTTTGTTATGAATGGGAGTCACTTGGTCCATGGTTTACTGACATTCCATTCATTGATAATTTATGTTATGATAAACCCATGGATTCTTTCAAAAGTGCCTTCAAAAGGATAGGGGTAGTCATCAAGCCTAGTGAAGGGTGTGATGTGATTTCCAAATAACTTGAAATGCCTACAGATTTAAAGGTAATAACACGAATTAGACAGGATTAGACAATCAAGAATCATTGAGTGTATGAATCATAATGTCATTACATCTAGAGAGATTCTCAAGCATTGGAGTAATGTATATAACACTCTCAGGTGTTTTAACAGGGTAGAAGACTAAGAAGCATAGAAGAATGTAGTAAGTGCATGATAAGATAGGAACCAATACAAAGATATGATGAACAAGAAGAAGCACAAGTAAGGTGAATACACATATACACATTTATAAATTAAATGAGTAATTACTCGATTAGGTAACTCATTATATACATACATTATATAAATATTGATTTCCAAATTTTGATGCATGTTATACATTGAAAATGCTAGTACATGTATATCACCAATAAATGAAAAAATAATCCATAATGTCTTAAATATTGTCAAGTTCACATCATATTAATTTCATGCAAAAATAATCTCGAAATGTAAGGTCTCATACAAAAATATCAATTTCCAAATAGTATTTTAATGTGCATAATAAATATAAAAATGCCCAAATAGGTCATATACCATCAAGTTCAAATGTCATATAGGTGTACATACAATGCCATGCACATAGGCATACAAAAAAATGTCATGTAAGACATATATATTTCCTAATCATCAAAATCTATCCCTCTCTTGGCCTTTCTCGAAGAAGGCCCTCCCTTAGACAAAGATGGAGATCTATGAGATGACTTTGGATCGTCTGAGCCCATGCTACGAGTCCTCTTCTACTGAATACTTGCCTGTAGATGAGCCTGTAAATGCAAATAATGTTTTTTCAAAACTTAATTTATATATGTGTTCAACATGTATTTAATACCATGCTATAATGAAAGTGTTTACATAAATACATAAACTTATTGCAAGTTGTTGATCACACCGAATTTGCATCTCATGCTCGATGAGTCATTAGGATCTCCTGGAGTACATGTTAGTGTAGAATCACAGCACCCCCAAATGGCTTAAGTGTGAAATTGGGAATTTGGTGTGATTACACAACATGGGACCATCTCTCAAGCTGTGGGACATGCAAAACTTGAGATGGACCTCCGAGAGAAAGTCGGTTCTTGCTTCCTAATCTACCTGCCACAAGCTACTCCAGTGCAGGTAGAACCTATTCTATCCTAATCTAACCATTCCAAGGGGACAGAGAAGAGAGAGAGTGAAAGAGCCTACACTAAGTGGTGATACACCAGAAAAGGAAGTGTTTGATCACGAATCCAACTACCTAAAGTGGAGAGAGGTGAGCAAAGGAGAGGGTGGACAAAATGCACCATGGACTAGAGATAGATTGCACACAAAACACCACTTCAAAACCCATTAAGAACAGCTCCTAGAACCTACAAAGAACATTAGAGTATGCACAATATACCTTGCAATGATGAGATGTAAGAAGATACAACAAAATAAGCCAAGGATGGACATATGCATCACGAAACAAATTTTATCGCTGCAAAATGTTACAGGGTACATCACCAATAGGCAAGAGGCGAGAAAACACCATTACAGAGCCATGGGAGGAGGCTTAAACTTTGTATTCTATGCTAAGGAAGAAAGAGAGAGGGGGGTAGAAGAGAAACAATGACCAACCTTGAAAAAATTCCCCTCTATTACAATATATAGGAAGAATAGGAGAGAGAGGAGGGAAAATTTGAATCCTGCTTCAACCACCCTTAGATATGCATTGAATCCTACTCTAAAAGATCAACCACTATCAATTAATACCTCTCTAAAATCATCCTACAATATGTCTATTCTGGTTCCCTAGGTATGCTCGGTGTATTGAAGAAAGAAGAACGGCGGATCGAATCTAATCAGATCTAGTAGTTGAAGAAATTAGATTTTGTATTAATGGCCTAGAAGAAATTTTCTAATTTTTCACCCACTAAATCCTATTAAGAATGATATTTTATGTTTCCATGGCATAGAGGGTGTCGATACATTTCCAAAAAGTCTTCTCCCACCCAAATATGAGTTTCTAGTCAAAATATATGGCTATTTGAAGATTAGGGATCGCCGGAGAGCAATATTTAAAAAGTCTATCCATACAGGGACGACATAGCATACTCGTGCATCTTGAAAATTCAGCCCCTTCCTCTTGCTCTTGAAATAGTGCTGGATTGACATGTGGCAGCTTCTGTAGGCTCTTTGGGCTCCTTTGTATTTTTCCTTAGTCTCCTCGCTTGGTAGGGCCAAAAGTTTGACCTTGGAAAAATGGAGGCTTGGCATTTTTTTGGAAACCTGCACTAAATTTTACTTTTGGAATAGCGTCGTGCAGACAATTGGCTCCTTCTGTTGGCTAGCCTCTACTTTGACTATTCAACCCCCGACTCTCTCCCTTTTCTAGACATGGGACACGTGGCGAGCCTGCACTCGTTTGGGGACTTGTTTAGGATTTTACCTTTGAAGGAGCGTCATTAAGACATGTGGTGCCTTCCACATGCACTCTTATACTTAACCAATTTAGGCCCACTTTTGAATTTTACCTCTATTGACCATTGGCCATGTGGAGGGCTAGTGGAAGTTTGAGTCTCCGCCTTGGGCTCCCATCTTGAAATTACACCGAGATGACACGTGTTTCCTTCCACTTGTTTAGACTTTTCAACGACCAGCTTTACCCTTTTTGGGCCTCGAGACACGTGGAATCTCTCGCACTCATCTAGGAATCACCTTTTTCTTTTCCCCTTGAAGGTACATCATTTGAACATGTGGAGGCTTCCACTGTCTCCTCCATACTTAGCCAATTTTGAGGCTCATTCTGAATTATTTGCAAATCCTGAAGACTTCGAGCCTTCTCCATTTCTTTTCCTTTGAGCCTCTAGTTTCTTTGCACTTTGTCTTCTCTTCCTCGACCCTACTAGTCCATTTTAGAGCCCACCTACAACCTGTTGTTTGCATTTTAATGTAAGGGTTTGTTTGATGGAGCCTTTTCTTGAATTTCTTCTTACACGGGGTCATGTTTGATCAATTTTGTCGAGAGGCAAAATTGGGATAACAATTTGGCGACTCACGGGGACATCTTCTTATTAGATGAAGAGACCAGTGACCTTGAAGCATCCATTGGGCATGGAGTCAAGAATGATAGCCTGATCATCGATCCAATCTTTAAAAATATGATCCTTGAGCCACCATGAGCCCGATCTTGCTTGCAGCTTGCCACCCCGAGCTTGCCTGTTATCTACACACTCTCAATTTTTTATAAGAAAATCTTGGAAATGGGGTTTTTGAGAGTAGAAAGTTTTATTGACCTAGGGATTTCATTCATTCTTGATATGGATTACAGGCATCCTGAAGTCCATGGTGATACAACCTCAGAGAAACAAAACACAACAGGCACAATGTACAAAGATCAAATCATACATGCCTCAAATGAGACATGCAAAGTGTGCAAAAGCATTTCTTCTACTAAAAGCAAATCTACTCCTACTCTACGCTAACTAGAGAGAAAGAAGCTAAACAAATCTTACTACAAGCAGGGAGAAGTAGCATCCTTTTCTCAGAAAATGTGGCCATGTATATGATTTGGCACTAAACATGGCTGTTATAATGAGTGAGAAACTGACTATAAGCCGGTCCTCTACCCAAATCATCAAGGTATCAACATCAAACAAAAATACGTCCCCAAGTTGATTGGTATTAGACTCCTTGAGGTGTTGATGGTGACCATTGGTACTTTGAAACTCATCCTTATGCCCTGAAGTAGGCATGACTGGTTTTGGCTTCTCTCTTGGTTCCAATGAAGCAAAGTACCCGATTGGGCATGGTCTGATCCTTTGTATGTGCCATTTTCTCTAAATTTAACTCCAAAATGGAGTCTTCCTACTGACCTTCCTGGGTGGATGGTGTGAGAGGGATGATAGCCTCATACTCTTTCTCTTCCTCTAGTAGTAGGTGTGACTTTTGGAAGATCAAAATCTTCCAACTTTGATTCAAGAGGCATGCTGCAAACTGCAGTTGTGCTTACACGTTCTCTTCCATGGCAAGCAGGTTCTTGTGGTTGAAGAATGAATGATGGGGGAGAAAATATTACAATTTCAACTGGCTCCTTTTCATCAAAACATTCTTTTGAGTCTGATAGGAAATCAAAATCTTTACTATCCTACTGTAGCAAGGTCTCTCCCTCTTGCATGGCGATCTTAAAATATTCGTTATTTTCACCATATGAAGCTTCATCTTCAAACATGAAGCTAGTGAGTTCAAGCTCTTCCAAAAAATCAGACTTTTGGAGAGGTTGAATGGGAGAGGGGTCTGTATTTTCTTGTGCAACCAGCTCATGATTCAGTGCCTCTGAATCTATCTTGGTCACCTCCATATGCTCCTCTTTAACTGGACTTGGAGCTGGTTGTTCTTCTTCCTTCTTGACTGATTGTGCAGCTTGGATCAGATCAACATCCTCTTCAGACAAAGTGCCATCATGGACACTTTGCATTTAGAGAAAATAGATTGCTGATCTTCTCCTTCTTGTTCTTGTTCTTCTTCTAGCTACAAAATCAGCCTCAGCCACCACTGGCTCTTCAACCTTGACCTCCTTTGTTGGCTTAACCATCAAGGGGATCTTTGTAAACCCAAACCTGGAAACCCAATGCTTCATATCTTCTATCATTTCTTCTCTGTTGGGTTCCTCCTCTTGCTGTTCTCCTTGAATGGTCTTTGGAATCTCTTCCCCATATGGAATTGGGAAGGCAAGAGGAGTGGCAGTGCAGGGGTTCAACCATCTTTAAAATTGTTTGTGGTGGGGAGGCAGGTGGAACTTCTTGTTTTTTTGGAGGGGATGATTGCTTAGAAGGGAAAATGGCGAAGAACCGAGATGATGTGGAAGATCGGGAGATGGAGAAGAGAAATGAACACTTGGGGCAGCAACTAAGAGGCTTGACTGAAATGATAAAGCTTGAGAAAGAGAAAATGAAGTACAGGGAACTCGTGATTGAATTACCCATTGATAAGGTTGTGTTGCAATTTGCTCATAAGCCTCAATGTCCTCAATCCACGGTGTAAGTTGAGACAATACTTCAGCCATGAAGTCAAGCTTCTCTTGAGGGTCAGTAATGTCTTAGAAAAGGGCCTTCCCATGGACAAGGTGTCCTGCAACCAATCTTGAATGCCTTCATTTGTGCTATGACCCTTGACTGAACCATGCCAACATCCTTTTTTAAAATATTTTCTAGTAGATTAACTTCTTCCATTTGACTGTTGTCATTGTACGTATAGCCTTGTTCTTGATAAGCTCCATAGCCAAACTAGTTTTGGTAATGCTCATATGGGTGAGCATGATTATTTTGGATCTGATAATAATGCTGATTTGGAGGAGTTAGCAAATGCATTAGAGGTGGATTGCACTATTTTTGCTGTAAGTGCGAGTTCTAAGAAGGAAATGAAGTCATGTTTGCACAACTTCATGAAATGAAAGAAAAATGGGAGAGATATGGAAAGAAAAGTCAATGAAATGGGTGGAAATGGATGGAAAAGGTCTCAGAATCGAGAGAATGGGGTTGTGGACCAGATGGAGTCACCGAGATATTCTTACATGTGCGTCAAAAGGCTAAACCTTAACAGGAACACACCAACTTGCTAAGATGAAGTGGTAAGGTGCTTGCAGACTATCTCACCGGTGTGTGCCAAAACTGTTCATGAAGAATTGCAGCACCCATGAATGGCCTGGGTGTGAAATGGAGAATTTGGTGTGATTGCACATCATGGGACCATCTCTCAAGCTGTGGGACATGCAAAACTTGAGATGGACCTCTGGAGAAAGCTGGTTCTTACTTCCTAATCTACCTACCATAAGCTACTCCAGTGCAGGTAGAACCTACTCTATCCTAATCTATCCATTCTAAGGGGAAAGGGAAAGAGAGAGAGTGAAAGATCCTACACTAAGTGGTGATACACCATAAAAGGAAGTGTTTGATCACAAATCCAACTGCCTAAAGTGGTGAGAGGTGAGCAAAGGAGAGGGTGGACAGAATGCACCACAGACCAGAGATAGATTTCACATAGAACACCACTTCATAAACCATTAAGCAAAAATACTGTAACCTACAACAAACATTAGAGTATGCACAATATACCTTGCAGAATGATGAGAGGTAAGAAGAGACAACAAAATAAGCCAATGATGGACAGATGCATCATGAAATATATTTGAATGCTCCAAAATGTTACACGGTACATCACCAAAGGGGAAAGAGGTAAGAAAACACCATTACATAACCATGGGAGGAGGCTTAGACTCGCATTATACCCTAAGGAAGAAAGAGAGAGGGGGAAAAAGAGAAACAATGACCAACCTTGAAAAAATGCCCCTCTATTACAATATATAGGAAGAATAGGAGAGAGATGCGGAAAATTGGACTCTTGCCTCAACCACCCTGAGATATGCATTGAATCCTGCTCTGAAAGCTCAACCACCGTGAATCAATGACTCTCCCAAATCCTCCTACAATCTATTGATTCTGTTCCCTAGGTCTACTTAGTGTATTGAAGAAGGAAGAATGGCTGATCGAATCGAATCGGATCTGGAAGTTGAAGAAATTAGATTCTCAGTATTAATGGCCTAGAAGACATTTTCCCATTTTCACTAAATAAATCCTATTAAGAATGATATTTTATGTTCCAAAAGTCTTCTCCCACCCAAATCTGAGTTTCCACTCAAAATATATGGCTATTTGAAGATTAGGGATCACAAGAGTGCAATATTTAAAAAGTATATCCATACAGGCTCCACGTGGCAGCCTCACACATCTTGAAAATTTAGCCCCTTCCTCTCGCTCTTGAAATAGTTCTAGATTGACACGTGGCGGATTCCATAGGATCCTTTGTATTTTTCCTTAGTCTCCTCACTTGGCGGGGCCAAAAGTCTGACCTTGGATACGTGGAGGCTTAGCGCTTCTTTGGAAACCCACCCCAAATTTTACTTTTGGAATAGCATCGTGCTGACACTTGTCTCCTTCCACTGGCCTACCTTTGCTTAGACTATTCAACCCCCAAATTTGTCCCTTTTTTGGACATGGGACATGTGGTGAGCCCGCTCTTATTTGGGGACCCGCTCAAGATTTTACCTTTGAAGGAGTGTCATTAAGACACATGGCGCCTTCCTCCTGCACTCTTATACTTAACCAATTTAGGGCCACTTTTGAATTTTACCTCTATTGACCATTGGCCACGTGGAGGGCTAGCACAAGTTTAAGTCTCCACCTTGGGCTCCCATCTTGAAATTGCGCCAAGTTGACACGTGTTTCCTTCCACTTGTTCGACTTTTCAACGCCAGCTCTACCCTTTTTAGGCCGAGACACATGGAAGCTCTATGCTTGCCTAGGAATATCCTTTTGCTTTTCCCCTTGAAGGTGCACCATTTGAACACGTGGAGGCTTCCCCTGTCTCCTCCATACTTAGCCAATTTTGGGGCTCATTTTGAATTATTTACAGAGCCTAAAGACTTCGAGCCTTCTTTGTTTCTTTTCCTTTGACCCTCTTGTTTCTTTGGCACTATCTTGTCTTTCCCGACCCTACTATTCCATTTTAGATCCCGCCTACAACATTTTTGTTGGATTTGAATGTGAGGTATCGTTCAACGGAGCCTTTTCTTGAATTTCTTCTTACACAGTGGTCGTGTTTGATCAATTTTGTCGAGGGGAAAAATTGGGATAACAATACGATGAGATGGAGGAGTCCATGCCCTCGAAGTCAAAATGGAGGGGGAAGTTCCCTACATACACATAAGATCATAAAATATAACATCGAATTAGCAAAAATAGAACTAAGTACATGTATGTACATAATGTCAATATTTTACGTAATTTTATCAATATAGAACTATTGTTTTTACCTTACCTTGCCTGTGAATCAAATGAACAGGGATGCTACCTATCGTAGGTAACTCCTACATATACACAATGAAGGACATTATTAACATAATTTAATAATTCTACAATGAAAGACATTACTAACATGTAATTTAACATAATATGAATTACACGAAAAATTTAACAAAATTTACATGTTATTTGAATACCTCGGTGAGTTGTCACGTAGATGAAATCGCAACAACAACACCCTTCTCTACTTGTCGCAGAGATGGTGGGGTGTCTAGTGAATTCAACATCTTTATCAAACATGTATCACATGAGTTAAATGGACATACAAGAACATACATATATTTGACTTCAAAACTTATATATATATATATATATATATGTATGTATGTATATGTCTATATATATGTATGTGTGTGTGTGTGTGTTGCTCTCCGCTTGTGGTCGGGATGAAGATGTGCCTCCCGCATGCTCTAACATCAATGCATGTACATGTACAAATACAATTATTTCAAAAATTTAACATGTACAAGTAAATAAAGTACTCCAAACATTTTGTAACACACGTAATAAAACATAACAAATACTTGTGAAGGCGACGCCGATGACTATAATCCAAATGTCTCACTCAAAAGGACATCTGACATAGTGACATTATTGTGTGCACCCCTAACACCAACTCCACCAAAATTAGTACACATCAAAGTATCATCCTCCTCACGCCCCAAACATATGCTACCACATGACGAGTAAAGATGTGGCCTCATGCTAGTACTCCCGAGGAATACTCATGTACCTTCATGAGCATCCGCTTAGAAATCTCCATCGTATTTCTAACAATGGTAGCAGATAGTCTCTCGAAGTGTGTGGAGTGTATCAATCTCTACTGTCTCCTTCATTGCTTGGGAAAATATCGGGGTGAGGGGATTCTATGTGGGAATATACCCTCCGAATAGGTGCATGTTGTGCACCTGGCCGATCTTGTGTAGATCCTTTTCCTTGGCCCTAGAAATCTCAGAAATAAAAATAATTTGGGATCTTGTTGAGGATAAAATTGCAATAGAGTTTCCTCAGAAATTATAGCGGCACCTCGTTGTTATTACAAGGTGGAAAATCAAACACCATCCACCATCGATCGCAAAAATTATTTTTAATCAAATTATTATTGCACAAATGGATGGGAAACCATTTACATGAAAACAGAACAGGAAAATTAGTGCAGGGGTCCGTGAATAAGGCACATATGAGGTCTTTTGTAATTTATTTTTTCTCGTACATCCACATATGACAATTTGTTTCAATAATAAACCCTATAACCTCTCTGTAAGTTGTCCAACAACCAATTTTCCCTATTGCCACGTCAACTTGAGCAAGTAATGCATCCAATGTGTTTGCAAGAGATGCACAATGGAGGTTTGTAGATTGTGAATCCATCATTCTTTTCATTAAATCCTCAATTTCAATTTTTTTCAACTATGTGGGCTGCTAAATCTTCTTGATTACCCGTGGGATGTTGAGAAATTGTGGGAGTGTTGGGAGGGATGACAGAATAACAAGGTTTGGTTGTGGTTGATTCCTCGACCTGCAATCAGTAATAATTAAAAATGTATTCAATTCAAATTTTAATCTATAATTATCATATTTCAATACAATTTTGAAAAAATAATTGTGTTTACCTCTTCTCCGTGGTGACATCATGGATTAAGATCTTCCCGTGATCCATAAACAATCCTTTAAGATTGAGATCCAAATTGAATGAAAAACGCGAGGCCACGGTTAAGCTCAAACTCGTGTTTGAGGGAGATAAAATGATAGAGGCTTGGGCCTCTTTTTTTATATCGGCATAATGCGTATGCATTATGCTTTAGTAAATCCCAAAACTAAGAATTTAAAATGCAATCGTGTTATAATAGAGTGCGTACGCATTTTGCTTTTTTTTGGGTTTTTGTCCACTTTTTCCACCCCAACTTCATGCACTTACCCCTATGCAATCTCAAACTCTCACTATTCCTCCCTATCAACCACCTCCTCGGTCCCCCATTTATTCTCAGCATAACCCTCAATCTACCTCTCCCAGCCTCCTAAATCCAACAAACTAACCCTTTGACATCTCTTGCAACTACTCCTAATGACCCAATGCAAACATTATTGAGTATACTTGGATAACCTAGAAGCTACTACTTTGGGTCCTAAGAGCTCATTCACGTATGAACAAATTTGTAATGAGCCCATCCATCCTTCTATCCCCGTTAAGCCTTACCCTCCCCATTGGGAACTTCCTAAGTTCTCTAAATTCAACAACAAAGAAGGTCCCCAACAACACCTACGATATTTCAGACACACATGTTATCTCATAGCCCATGATTAGGATCTCATGCTTAGAACCTTCCCCATGTCATTATCTGGCCCCACCCTAGACTAGTATAATGGCATCCCCCAACACTCTCTTTTCTCCTTTACATAGCTTGCCCAATTTTTTCTAGATCATTTGTCCATCAACATCTCTTTCAAAATCACTATCACCGATTTGTATATCATTAGAAAATTTGAGGAAGAAGTCATCTAAGATTTCATCGCAAGGCAAAGATGGCATCGTCAATGATTATCATTCTCTCTTTCTCAAACCAAGCCCATTGAGATCTTTTTCGATCTTGCACCTAACACATTTAGTCCAACGTTTATATTCAATCCTTTTAAATATTCAAAGAATATTTTACCATGGCCCATAAATTAGAACTTTGTGCCCTTGAGCAAGGCCACATTAAACTCGCATCTAATAAACCTAAAATGGAGTTCATCGAATCCTTCTCTTCTTCTCATGAAGATAATGTTAGGGACAAGATATTAAATTAATATAAAAAGAAATGTTTATAAACATTATAAAAAAATTTATAAACATGAAATAAATAAAATAAATTAAGGAACATCATAACACAAAGTGACATTAAATTTAACGCTGGAAAATAGTTAATGGGTAAAAATCATCAAGAATAATCCACTATAGAGAATTTTTTTATAACAATGGTCCAAAGAACTCCTTCCTCACTTCTACCCAACGTATTTACTTGGAATCTATTGATTCACATGATTATATCAAATATGACCTATAGCCATATTTAAATAACTTGAAGGGTTATAACCATATTAAGTGACGGGTCACACCTTCCCAATTTAATTACTAGTTGATTAAATATTTTAACCAACCGCCGATATAAAGTTTATATTTAAATATATATAATATAAACTATTTTATATTATTTAAATATAAATTATATATTATGGTGCACTTAATATTATAGTTCTAACACTCCCCCTTAATATTAAGTGGGATCCATATGCCAACATTACTTGTTTGTACAACAAGATTTACAAATCCATAAACCCTAAAGGTTTAGGCTAACACATGTATTTTTGAAGGAATTATAACACCTTCATCATGCTCAACTTACCTTTTGGTACAAAAGGGTTTGGACGCCATAAATCAGGACATATGATTTAGGCTAAACATGATTTTTGAGACTACATCTCACCATTTCTCATGGAAATATTCTTATACCGCATCTTTAGGAGCCTTTTATAACACAAGGTTATCCTTTACAAACAGATGCACACTAGACTATATTTTCCCATAAACTCTATCAATTTACATGTAAACTCTATCAGTTTACTTTAGATCATACAAGATCTTTTACAATGCTTTTAAACCAGAGTAGAAGTATAGAGGAGTCAATAATCAATCGGCCATTAGGAGGTGACATTGCATGCACACTCCCCCTCAATGAAAACTCTAAAAGGCCAAGCATTGCACACAATTGCAATATTTTACAACACATAATGGCTCGTAAACATATTTGTAATACAATCTTCATTTGCGAAGTGTAACTAGAGATCTCTATCACCGCAGAGAACCTTCTCTCGGATAACATGCTTCATTCTTTGATGTTGTACTAGATTCTTCAACAAGAGTAATACAACTCGACCACCACATAGAAGAGGAATACTTCTTTTAGCTTCCATGTGTATCTCTTCCAATAATTGCCTTCAGCCACATGGCTTCTTTGTTGCTTCCATTGTACTTCTCTACCTCAGTAGAAGAAATGGAGATTGTTGGTTGCTTTTGTTGTTTCAAGTAATGGTTCCTGCACCAAAAAACTTGAACACATATCTAGTATATTTTATATCTAACACAACATCAACATGGTTAGAGTCACAATATCCATATAGACATCATAATAAACATATAAATATAAATCATTATTGATTTCACTTTTAACCATCTGTAAAAGTTAAACACTAGTTGTATAACAACTAACATAACAATATGCTTAACAACTAACCATGTCAAAAAAAATATGTTGAAAAATTCAACATACTATTCATGTAGAATATATATTAAATGCAATCAGTATTGGACGTCTCCAATACAAACACAAAGGCATCCCCAAGTGTCTTTTGATATGCAAATAATAATATTTTAGTTTCACATACTAAGAAATGTTTTATATATAAAAAACATATATATCTTTTATTATCTTATTTTAAGCCTTTACAAATAAGATAAGACTTGTTAGATAACATATCTAAATAGATAATCAAATCATTCAAGAATAATCACAATATTCACTGAAAACATAATCCACTAACTGTGGATACTTCTCATGGAGTTTGCTTCAAAAGATGACATGTAAGCACCTTTCAATACATTCCATAAGCTTATACATGTCATAAATGATCAGTTTTTCATGCAAAAATATGAACACAATTCTATTTTTGAATAAACTATCAAAAAATGAAGCAAAATTTTAAAATACATATAATCCATTTTGTGTATGTTTTCAGTTGTAGCTATTTCTAGTTTATTTTTACTAACTCATCTGAGTTAATTATGGAAGAAAGAAAAAAACAACTCCTTTTTCCAACAGTATAGAAAATATACTTTTTATTTAGAAGTAATTTATAAAGCTATTATATTAGCACTATGATTATTCTCATTATCATCATCATTATCTTGATTTTGATATAATTTATTCCATTTCTTATTTTTGAAATTTGATTTGTTTTTAAATTTACAATCCTCTTTCTTATGTCCAAATTTCCCACAGTTATGACATTTACCATCAAAACTAACTTTTAAGTTTCCTGGTTTCTTGTTTTTACTAGGAGCTTTAAAAGTTGATTTTTGGTTCTTGTTAATCCTAGAAGGTTTACCTTTTGATTTCGAGCAAGAAGTTCCTATGTGACATTTTATTTTGATTTAAAATTAGTCATAATTTGCTCTTCCTGAACCAAGAGAACACTAAGGGTTTGCAAATTTGGAATATCTTGTTTTGATTGATATTTAGAATTCAAAATTGAAACGAAATTTCTAGATTTCTCATGAATATTCAACCGATAAATGAAATAAAGTAATTTATCCTAAATCAAATTGCTTCCACATCCATCTAATTGTGGCTTAATAGTTTTGCTTTTCCCTAAATAATTAATCAATTTTTCATCTCCCTTTATAGGAGTTGTTGTCATAAGCTCTAAAATTAATTTAATAGTTTTTGATTTAATGTGTACCTTCATGCATTGATTCCAATTGAGCCCAAGCCTCACTTGGACTTTCTTCGTTTTTGATATGAAGCATAAAATCATCTTGTACACTTCACAAAATGATGGATATTGCCTCTTGCACTTTCGTTGATACGTAGTGACATTGTCCTGCAATTTCTTGTCTTCCACTTGGAACCTTCTTAGTTCCATTCACAACTACCCATAATTTGTCAGCCATGAGTTTTTCCTTCTTTCGAATCTTCCAAATGTTGTAATTATTCTCATTAAACATATGAGATTTATCAATTGTGAATTGATTAGACCCCATTTTTGTGTAAATAGAAATAAATAATTAATGAGGATTTAAAAAGAGTTTTAATATAAATCCCCATGTCGTCGTTTAATCCTCACAAATAAAAATGATCAATTTACGCTAAAAAAGGATGTCCTGTCAATTTTGATAATCTATACACGAATGTGTTAGTATGATATCAAAATGTAAGTGAAAATTTTTTTAGTTTTCTAACAAAATGACAACAACGATCTAGACATCGTGTCATACAAAATATATCATTTTAAACAAAAAATGATTATATTATTTTTACAAAAAAATTCAAAATAAATAATTTTCAAGATTAATAATTTTTGGAAAAAAACATAACAATAGTATTTTTTTAAAAACAATAATGGTTTAAAAATTTATTGAATTTTACAAAGTACTTGATAAGAAAAAACCCTTATTCTAAACAAGAGTAGGAGGGTTTGACCACAAAACCTATGGTTTATAAAAAAACATTCATTACCAATTACTCTATTAACCTTTACACTTATATATTTAAAAAAAAATTATTTTAAGTTTGAACTTGAATAAAAATTACAACAATAACTAAAAACATATTACTATGTCCATATAATTCCTAATGACCAATACGCCTAGATAAGACAAAACAAAAGTGAAATATATGAAATGTATAATTTTCCACCTTACCAAATCACAATGTGGCAAACAAAAAATACATAATATAGTCCTTAGATGCGTCAAACCACTAACCAAGTGTAAGTTTGTTAATTCCACCTTACATTTTTATAACATGCCTCAAATAATATTCAAAGAGGCCATATTAATTATGCTCCATGTCCTACATATCATGCACATTTCAATCACCGGTGCTCAACATTTGATATGGCGGTTAGGTTTTAAGTGGCCCCTTTTTTAATACAGAACCAAATTTATATAGTGGAGAGGGGCTAGTAGTGGTACACCCTAAGTTAAGGGGTTCACAAAATTAATTGTTTATGATATGAGATTGTGATTTGTTAACTAATATGTAGTTCAGATTTGTGTTAGCTTACACTTTTTCTTTGGAATGTTCAATTGGAGGAAAACCCATTTTTTGAATTGATTTAAAATAGTAAATTTTAGGTACACTATAACCATGGTGAAAATACTTGAACATTGAATATGGGTGAAAATGCTTGAACATTGAATTTTTTATACTTGTACATGGGTGAGAGGTCTTACATGTCATGATGTGATTGGCTACTCTACATAATTATTATGTCAAAAATAAATAACTACTACATAATACTATGACAACTATTGGGTATTGTGTGATCAATAGTCATGTCAACTATTAGACCATGTTCACCTATTGGCCCCTCTCCCTTAAATTTCCAACTAGATTCGCTAACATTTAACTTCTCGGCCAAGCCACTTAATCCCATTCAAAAGGACAAACAAATAAATCCCATGCAAATATCTTAAAAGATAAGTGGTCCTAAATGCGGCCCCAATAAAAAGGCAAGTTTAATATTTGAAAGTGGTTATAAAATTTAAAAACAATTATGATGGGGGCATTTAATTAATTCAATAATGGATATATATCATCCACCATCTAAACCACCAAGTATACGCCAAGTGTATTACGGTGGAGTAGTTAAAAAAATCAAACACATAGTAAGGTCTTAAAGTTTTACAATATAGTAAGTTTAATTTTGGATTCTAATAAGTGTATAAATGAAAAAATTATGCCACATAGCACATTTAAATAATAATATTATAATCACCCCTTCACGTAATAATATGTATGTGGGATGATAAGATATTATGATATTTAGACATAGGTTTTTAACTTAATAAAATAATCTAGGCCACCAACATAGATTTAGATTTAAGTTTTTTTCTTGTTATATTATATAAAATATAATAATACTAGCAATCACATGTGTACAATGCAATGTGAACATTGAACGACATATATTATTTTACTTAGAGGGATAGTTATTACTTTTTAGTTGATGTTGATAAGGGGTATGATTGATTTTAGTTGATGTTGATAAGGGGATGAAGCATTACATTTAAAGGTTTTATCTCTACATCCATGTTTCCAAGCTAGAAAGGGGTTATAATTTGAGGACTCAAGACGTGTGCCCTTTGGATATATTCTTAAGAGGTTTTTCTCAGTAAATCTACTATAAATGTAAAAATCCAATCAACACAATATCAATGAGCTTGCATAAATGAACTCGACAAAGTGAAAGATATTAAAAACAAATATTGTCCTACCTAACAATATGATCTAGATACAATTTTGCAAGTTTTTCATATTTTGGTTGACTTAAACTTACACGTTTGACATGTTCACTTTCAACTCTCAGAATATTTTTCAAAGATTAATACTGGACCTACATCCTTTTTTTGTTATATTAGTTCAATCCTCCAACCAGGTGGAAGTTCAACAAAAATTAATACTGGACCTACATTCATGCTTTTCCATGTCAACATGACCTGGGATCATGCAGAAAAGCATTTAAAGAGAACACAAACCTAATAAGCATATTATTCTTGTCATTTATATGTAATTATATCTATAATTGATTTTATCTTGGTCTGAATTACACAAGATGATGAAATGTGTTGTACTGAAGCTGATCATATATTTGTATTCCAAAGCTGAAAGTCTAGCTAAACAGATTTCTTAAATACATCCATCTAAAAATGCCAAATGCCAAGAGATATCAACCCTGTGGTGAATACAATAGGGTTAACTTTAAGGCAATGACACAGTAGAAACGAAATAGGGATTCCTAAACTCGATGATCGCTATAACAATGATGATCAATTGTTGAAACATACAGTCATTGCATTCTTATTAATTTTGAGATTTTTAACCAATATAACACAAAGTTGTGTATCAAGGAAATTGATGCAAATTAATAGGAATTCCTAAAATGTTCATCTTTGAACAAAACACAATGTATTGGAGGCAAGATAGTGAAGGAAGCAATCAACTAAGCTAGATAAGTTCTTCAATTAAATGCAATACTTCCTGAAGGGTGTATCTAAGTCATCAAAATTCATGAATTGAAGAATATGATCACAATAAATCAATAGCACCATTAATGTCTTGAATGATTGATAATGATTGATGAAAATATAATAGCATGTCACAGAAAAAATGATCACTATTAATCACTGTCACATATTAGAAGGAAGTAGAACCAATTTGAAGATTATTTGGCAAATGGAGGGAAAAAGGAAGAACCTTAATTGGATATAATATTGTTGTTCTCACTTCCCCCCATATACTTAATAATGCTAAATTTACATGCAAGCTCTATGAATATTGCAAATAGATGGAAACCAATTCAAAAGTAGCAACCCAAAAACAACTATCATAATGTACACATGTAATTTCACCAGCTAAACCAGATGATGAGACAAAAAAGTATTAGTTGTGTATCAAAGTTTATGACATAAACGTATGTACCATAGGCAAAACAATAGAGAAGTAACAACAATAATTTTATTCCATTCAATTTTGTAATCAATTTAACCCAACTCCTTTGGGCAGATCAACATCAAGTCTGGGTGTCTAAAAATTAATACAGATCAGGGCTTCTCACCCTACTCTTATCTGGTGAAATATCCAGTTAGAAAGGAACAAAAAATTTTCCAATCAAAGGCCCCCCATATGGGTGCAAAGTTATCCATAAAATTGAAACAATGTTAATAAATTACTAATAGCTTAACCTTCAAGCGAGGTGAAAATTTTCCCCCTCAAAACCTCCTCTTGGGCAAGTGGAAAAGGAACAAAATGCCCAAAAGCCAATTTTTCCCCTTCAAAAAGAAATTCGGGCACACTTTTATCTGTTTTAAGGGTTCTGAGTGGACTTAATTAATATGAAAAAAATTGGGCTGTTAAAGGAAAAATTGGTCATTGTTTACTTGAAAATCGGCTCATCCTTGAGAAAATAAGACCTCGGGATAGAGAGGATTCATGGGGATGCATTTTATCCCGACACAACACCATCCCAATCTCAATCAAACAGTGTTTTGTGAAATCACCTCACCAAATATAATAAACAAATGCCCATCAGAAGTGTTGCTTGTGCTCCTTGTAATATCTTTCTTGAACCTTTTTAGCCCTCTTCAGCCAGTTAGTAGCGCTTGTTGTATGAGCTTCCATACAACAATGGTTCTATTAGTTAATATTTAGATTTTACAACACAAAATTTGGATTGTAGGTACATAAGTTTACAGTTGTAAAATGTAGTTACTTATTTTGGAATGCAAGAAAAAGACACGTACATATAAGAACCATGTCTAAACACTAAAAAAGAAAAGTAGTTCCACCTTTCCTTGGTCCAAATAAAATATATATATTACTCAAACCTAGCACCTGAATGCAGCCTATATGATCTACAACGGTTGGGGTAGAGAATTCTGAATAACCATGCCATAGAAATATCAGAACTTTCACCTTAAATAAGTAAAACAATCACTTAAACCAATAAATAACATCTTGCTTTAGGATCCTTCACCATCAAATTTATTTTCATCTTGTTGGTTATAGAATTTGAATATTTGAAAACAAGAAATATTCAGGGACAATAGTACCTCCTCTTTATGGGAGATGTTCCCTTATTGAACACAAAAGAGAAAAGCAAAACCTTATTGTTTTTGGAATTAGGGTAAAGAGGTGGGAGTAGGTAAAATTCCTTTAGAGGTGGTGGGTGTAGGATCAGGTTTGGATTTGAAAAATTTGACAACCTGAGCAATGACATCGAGATGGGTCTGATAGAACTCAACCTCTAGAAATTTGGATTTTGGTTTTCTTGATATGGTCAATTATGTCAAAGGATCTTGAGGTAGATGGGGTGTCTAAACTAGAAGGGGAAGAACACTTAGGCCTATCAACTTTGACATTCAAGGTTTTCTTATTTGCAGATGAAGACAAAGAAGTAGAGGGACTACTTACCTTTTGAGTAGAAGTGGTAGGAATAGGAGCTCCTCTTTTCACAACAACTGGGATGGTAACTAGAACCTCCTTGGATCTCCTTGTGGGCTGAATCACTTATTTTTTCTTACTCATCTGTTCTCGGGTCATGAAAACATATGACTCATTGTTCATATCAACCACTACTTCATCATAATCATCTGTATCATCATCAACTCCCTCAGTGATGAGGAAATTAACTTGAGAATCACTAGCTTCTTCTGGTGTTTCATCTACTTCCTCCTCATGTTACTCATATCCTTCAACTTCATCTTCTTCTTCCGATTCCTAAATTTTACATGTTGCATTGACATGAAATTTGAGAGGCCGCCTTCAATTAAGAGCTTTGGCCGATAAGAGGTAGGAAATTTTGACACTCGAAAATTTCTTCTTGGAATATATTTGTAAGGAGTATTATGGGAAAATTATTTTTTGATAGCTATGAGATCATTTGCCAATTTTTGTACTAACTGGTCCAAATAATTTCTTGCGAAGAAGAGGCCTTAGATTTAACAGGTTCATTTTTTAATTTCCCAAACATTATCAAATCATCTTAAACACTTATGGCTAAGCTTTGATCAACATAAAAATTAGCAAGGTTGGCTCTTCTTAATGCGTAGCTCACTTTTGGCAATTGTACATTCATGAAAAATAATTTCTGAATTTGATCCATAGGTCGAGTGGCTACTGGAATATTACTAACCAATTTTTTAAACTTGGTAAAAACTCTCTCATAGGCTCATATGGTTCCGTCTTTATCTGAGAAATATGAGTGAGGAGAGCATGCAAATCCTCGCAGGGTTTGAATCGTTCCCCAAACTGAGTTCTCATGGTGGTCCAGTCACTGCTAGCTCCAGTAGGGAGATGATTGAACCAGTCAGAAGCATTATCTTGTAATGTCTCTGCAAAACACCTAGTGGAAACATCTTCATGGTCCAATCCAAGTATTCAACATGCCACAATGAATGCATTAATGTGTTCATCTGGGTGTACTTTTCCATCAAGTGTAAATTTAGGAAAATTTTTCCTATTCCCTTTTGGGATTTCATGCAATGGTTGAGCAAGGGCCAAAGGTCCAACCCATTGTCCCTAAGGTAGAGGTGATATCATTCTTGGAAAAATAGTTTGTAAAGGAACTATGACTCCAACCAATACCAAATCTTGAACACTAGGGCTTGATTGTGTTTGTAAGTTTGTGTTCCTTGCAGTTATATTTTTAATAGGTGGAGTACTTGTGGAATTTTCTCTCCTCCTTCCTAGAGTCATCCCAAATCCTTGTTGGTCCAATAATTGAAAATTAGGATCTTCAATACAACGCTTCCTTTGACCTCATGTATATCTTTTGTTTGTCAAGATGTTAATGAGTTTTGGTTCGATTGAAGTTGTTTTGGTGGGATGAAAATATGTACCCCACAAAGGCTCCAAAACTATTGGTTGTATAATTTGAATCTTTGAAAACAAGCATCAGTAAGGGGACAATAATCCCTCCTCTTTATGGGAGAGGTTCCCTTATTGAACACAAAAGAGAAAAGAAAAACCTTATTTATAATATAAACACTTGTTCAACATTTTGGTGAAGATTTTGATATTTTAGATGTCTTCCTCAAAAGGTTTTCAATACAGAAGAAAGGAGAAACATAAGAACTGGTATTCGAAACTAAAGAGAAGAGCACCTTCAAACATATAGATAACAAAATAATATCTTACTGATGCTTGATAAAATAACAAGATTTAGACTACGCATATAAAAACACAGACATGCATGTATTAGACACAAAGTTCCAAATACACCTATCAATCAAAGACACAAAGTTATTTCTTAAATGCACATAACTTTATCTAAATTAGACAAGGAACAAAAAGAGATAAAACATGAGAGAGGGTGAAACTTATTATGTATTGAATAGTTCAATGTTATTTTTACATCCAGATATCAAAATCTTGATCCCTTATAATGATAAGAAGATTTATTTAAATAACCCAATAAATGGTTAAAAAGAGCCTTTTTAGTTTCCTTTATTTTAATTTCAAAAGGTAGTACCTAATTAAATATTAAAAATTCAATTCATCTCTTGCTTCCATAACATATGACTAAAGAGATAGAGCCACCTTAATTAGATATTTTAAATAAGAAAGGAAAATATGAACTAGGATGCCAAGATTCTAGTAGAAGTGCTTGAAGTCTCCTTTGTATTAAGAAATTGATGTCTGAATATTTTCAATGCTTCAACTTTGTCCATTCCCGAGAGAATTGTTATATTAGTGATTGCATGTGTCCAACTTCCAAAACACTTCTCCATTTATTTTTGGAACTCGTGTTTTCCAAGAACTCTTTATTGACATCTCAGTGATAACAACCTCGGTGTGTAAATTTATTTAACCTTCTCCTTGGATATAGTGTCCTTCTTGAAAAAATATTCTTTAAAAAATGTCTTGAACTGAGATTTGATCTCTTGAGTAATGAATTTATCATTTGAATTCTCCTTGAATATTTGGCAATGAATATCTAGGAAGGCAGACATGACACAAGCTTTAAAATCTTCTCCTTTTTGTAACATGTTTTTGAGCTCTCCAATGGATTCTTCAAGAACCTTTATTTTCCATTTAATGCTTTGAAAACCCTGCTTGGACAGATTCAAATTTACATCATCAAAAACCTTATTTTCCAAAAGGATTTGTACATCTATCTCACTCATCAATCTGAGATCTTGAATGCACTCACTCCATAATTTCAACTCCCTATCCAACCCACTGAGTGTTGTAGTGAATTTTAATTGAATCTTAGTAATTTTCTCATATGCCTTGAATGCTTCCTCAATGAAATTCAGACATGTGATTATCAAGTCATCAACCATAGCTTCCATTGCCTTCCCATAAGTGGCATGCTTATGAATTTCTTTGATGGATTGAAACTCATCATTGGATAGGATGGAAGGAGGTGGGATGGAAGCTAGGGGAGTTGGGTGAAATACCTTATCTTTTGCCAATAAGGATTTGATGAAACTTGACAAAATTTGATTCTATTCCTCCAACTACTCTTGTGTTTGCTTCCCTTTTTCAACTCTTTCAATTACTTTAGACATTGTCTCCTTAGATTATGCACCTCACTTTCAGGTGTCGATTCACCAAGAGAAATTCTTGTCAATTCTAGATCACCCATTGATAGGTATTTTTCATCTTTTTCAAGCTTAGGTTTTAATTTCCATGAATTTCTAACCTTGGGAGTCTGAAACTAATCTTGATGTGACTTTGGCCTTTTTTACTTGGAGGGGGAGTAGTACCTAGAAGAGCTTCCACTACATCAAACTTGGGAGCAACCACACTTGAAGTGGCCTTCCTTTTCTTGCTTTCTAACATTGGTTGTACCTAAGCAAATGAATAACTTGAAGTGGAAGGAGAAATGGGCCCAAGCGTAGATGCACTCATCACACTTAGAGTTTACACAATAGCTACTTCAAACTTAGAGGTCTCGCTTGTGTGATAGGAGCTTCCTTAGCAAATATTTCCACGTATTCTAAAAATTTTTCCTTTGACCGATATTCCTTCATACTTGCTTTCTTCGTGTGGATATTCTCCTCAGGATTTTCCTACTTTTTCCTTCACTGTCATCATCGTGAAGGTCCAAAATTTGTCCTCATCGGTATTGTTTTAGTTTGCTTAGAGAGCATTTCTTCTCACTCTCTTGAGTAACCTCAACTGCCTTATCATCCTTCTTAGCTCTTCCCTTATTTGTGTACACCAAAGTTGAACATTCTGGAGGAGAAGGATATGGTTGTTCATGTGTCTCAGGAAGTGATAAAGGTATTTATTTCTGAGAGGTAGAAGTATCTTGAGAAGTAGACTTGGATTTCATTGCCCTAATCATCTTCATCTTTCTGTCAAACCAAAGTCTAGTTCTTACCAAGATAGGATTGATGAGCTCTTTTAAGTCATCTCTCTCCTTAACAAACCAATCAATGGTTTCAATAGGAGTGTGTTTGATTGACCTCTCGTATTCAAGGGACTATAGATCCTCATCATCATCCTCTAATCCTTCAGGGACATCATATATACCAAAATCCATGATTTTTGTAGGGATAATCTTCCATAGTACCTTCTTCGGGATTCATAATCATCAAAACAATCATCCCAGTAGTCTTCAATATCAGCAAGATGCTGATAACCCATTTTGAAATTGGTGGAAATGAAACCCTTAATATCAAAGCAAGTTATAGGATTATAATAGTGAAGGGTAAGAGGAGCAATGGTTCTATCAATGTTTTGAGCATCCAAGGTAGTCTTACAAGTGTAGTTACCCAATGTGATTGGGAACTAAATACCTGTAATATTCTTATCCCTGTAGGTTCTATGAAATTTATCCAACTGTCTATATATCTCCACCAAATCCATCTTATCACTATAGTACATAGGGAGTTTCAAGGGTTGTCCTTCAAATCCGGCCAATTATATATATGAAAATTTCTGAATTGAGTGAAAAACTTCCATAGATATTGATCAGTTTTTTTTCCTCATCTAAGAATCTTCTAACAATGTATCTCCTTCCAACAATATGACAATGTACATAGTGAATGCATCATTCACTCTCTTGAAATGATGATTTCGACCTTCGAGTCAATTGTGGATGATACATATAAATAGGAGCATCTTTCTTGTCTTCCATAGGGGATAAACCCAACCATTCTCTATAAGCCACAATGGTGTACATTAGATAGGAGGTCATGTATAAGGTTTGAGTCCTCTGAACACCTACCAATTTCTCAGTCATGATATCAAAAATTATTCCTGCCCAATTCAAGCTTTGTTTACCCTCACATATAATATTGATATAGGGGAACATCCAAAGTAATGAAACTCATTGGTGGAGGGCATTCCCATAATCCTGACAAGGAGAGTAATGACATCTGACAATTCTTCATGAAAATAAACCCTAAACATTGTCTTGGGTAGCCTTGAGGCTCCTTTTTTTGGGTTCTTAAACCAAGACTTGGCCACTCTACTCTTGTACCGTTCATTATCTTGATCAAAAAGAAGTTGTGCCTAATAACTAGTTAGAATATTTGAGCCCTCAATCGTGGGTATTCTGAAAGCAATGCGAATGTAATCTTCATTGAGTCGAGCCACCACTTGACCTAATTTCCTTTGTTTCTGGGTTAAAAATGGAATTGCAAGTTAGTACTGTGTCGACACATTAAACTGAAATGGAGAAACCTTCTACCTCTGCGATTCCACTATCCTTGACTAGTTGGGAAATGGGAGAAGGGTTTTGACAATTAATATGTGCCCAAAAATCATCCAAATTAAGGTGTTGAGCTTCCTATCACCAATATTTGGTATAGTCATCTCCAAGGTAGAGAGGTGCTCGTGTCCTTTGAAACTGATCTTCATTTTATGATAGGAGCAAAAGATCTATGTGAGAGTAATTTCCTTAGTTCCTTGATCAATACCTCGACGATTCACAACTTCTCTTGCACCTATAAATTTGAAAACAATGGAACAAGACTCGACCATGGCTATAAATAGTGGAGAGGGAGAAACTGAATGGTCTTTGGAAAATACAAGTGAGATGGTAAAAATGACCAATTACCCGACTATTTATGCACATTTGAACTCAAGTAGGTTGGCGAGATGGAAATAAATGAAGAAATAAATACCCTATGCTGACCTAAAACAATGAGAATCGGAAAAGGAGGAATTGATCTACACAAATGACCCAAGGGACATTGGGACATTTGGGATGCGTGGAGTCGAAATAGCCGCTTTTGCAAGTAAAGGCATAAAAACTTGCACAAATATCCCAAGGGACATCGGGACATCTAGGACGTGCAGAGCTGAAATATCCACAAATAATGGAAATTGAAAAAAGTGGACTTGCAGGGAAATGGTAGTCAGGGAGCACTCGGGACACGTGGGACATGAAAATCCAAAACACCCACAAAGACACTCGAAATTGGATAAGTCGAAATACTTGACACAGCATCCGCCTGGGACGCTCGGGATGCCATTTCTCCGAAAATACAAAAAAGCGATAACAAAGGAAAAGCAAGATGAATTGGAAAAAGTGGAAAATCAAGGAACAAACAGTCTAGGGAACTTGGGACAGAAAAACCCGAAATGCCTGCAAAATAAAGAAAAATCCTCAAAACTCAAAATTTTGAAAAATGACAAACTATTTGAAAATATCTCTTTCTTATTGACCTTTACAAGGACATTTAATAGTCACTTAACCCAAAAATTTTAAAATTGGAGAAGAGAAAATTCACAACTCTTGGGAGGTGACAAAAATCTCTTCTTTGATATATTTTTGGCCAAATACCTGCCACATAAATATGTAGAAACCTTAAATTCAACTTCCTCAATTGAAAAATATAGAACAATGTTAAAAACACAATGCAATTTCCAAGAATAGGGTGTGAGAATTACAGAACACCATTAAAATCACAATACAATCTCAAAGATATTGCATGACCTAGTATTGAGAAGACAAATTCAAATATAATCATATGAAATTTCTCATGACCACAAATCCATTAGATCTTGCCAACATCTTTGATTTCGTTAGCTATATATTAATTCAGAAAAGTGTTCAACTGAGGAGATGTTTATATTTTGTGTGATGGAAAGTGGAACCAATCCACATATAATTATCAAGGCTTTATTGTTGAACTCATTTTCTAAAACAACTAGCCCCAAATTTGTAGCCATCAAACATGATTAGAGAAACAATCTTCCAGCAAATTGGTAGTCATAGTATATGCAACAAGCGATACAAACAAATACAAAAATATTATATCAAAAGGAAAGATAACCTTAGTTCTGGTGCAAAAAGAAATAAAAGTAAATTTATGGAAAAACAGGAAAGAGAAACCGTCTGATGTCTGTAAAATAAACGAAGCACCCAAAAGGTCAAGTACTCTTCCACTATATCTCCCGACTTCGCAACTATTCTTCTAATAAAGACATCGCCATAAGTGTATCCTTTCTCCTACAGAGAGGATCCAAATTACCAGTAAAAATAATGGATCCTAAAGATAAACAATTGATAAATACACAATTTTGCCATCATTGAAAAGGACCCATTCAACATGCAAAACTAAAAAAACTGCTAAAAAGAGTGAGGTTCCAAAGCTCAAATGACATCTTGAAAGGATTTTTCATTTCTCCAATATGGTTGTTAATCTCCAATATGATTGTTTATCTCGTGGTTTTTATTATTTTGTTTTCTTGAATAGATTTACATGACTGAAGTAGAGAACAACTCAACACGCCAAAGAGAGAAAAATGACTTGGCACTCTGCAAGAACTTGGCAACAGTAACCCAAACAAGCCAAATAGTAAGAATTGACTCCAAACTTAACGAACACGGGGAAAAAATACTGAAAATTGATGTTCAGAGATATAAATACTCTTAAAAATTGCACTAAAACCACTCAAAAGAAAGTGGAAGGCAATGGTTGCGATTTACAGAAGTTTACAAAACAAAAAAATCCAAATCCAATGAAGAAATTGACATGAGCTTACCCTTAAACTCCAATCTGGGGTATAAAAATACATCCATGACAGTTGTATATTTGGGGAAATGTTGATCCTCGCACACTATCAAGGTCACTAAGGATGGCAATTCCCTTCAGACGACAATAATTCCCCAAATCTATAGATGGAAACAATTGAAGCCATTTTGAATCACGACACACCATTGGAATTTCTACAGAGACACGACCTCAACAATCGTAGAGAGATCTCAATTCCTTCAAATAATACATTTCTCTCACTTCTTATTTCGATTACACTAATGGAATTCAAAAATTATAATTGTCTAGGATCCATTAATATTCTTGGTAAGGAAAAATTAAGCAATTAGGGATCTAGGGGTTAGCTTCTACCAGGATCTAGAACAATACTATATCTCGGATCGAATTAGAATGACCTTTTTAAAAATATCTCTAAGATGATTTTTGAAGAATGTAATGTGGAGCCGATGAAACCAATCATAGAAGAAGGAACTCACCATGCATCTGAAATTGAATTTAGTATTCTAGGGAATGTATAATGCAAAATAATAGATATAGAATATGAATAAGCTTAAAATAATACAAAATGTGTAGTGTAGAATGTGTTGGATGCGTGTATTTAAAGGCTATTACATGTAAAAGCTAAAAATAAAACTTAAAAATAGAAAACCCGCTGCAACATGTTTTTGGAAAAGAAAAATTGTTAAAAATAACAGAGAAAAGATAAATAAACACCACGCTTGTCCAAACCATCATTTAGGCCATCAAATTTGACATAGTCCCATGAATGTCTGCAAAGCCCCTTCCCATAGGGGTAACACCTTTGGTGTATTAACATAATTTTTCACAAATAATTTTGTTTAATAATATAAACCTTTGATTTATATGTGCCATAACATGTAGGGTTTAGGTTATATAAATATAGTTTTATAGGTTTTTATGTAAATAAATTTATATTATATTTTTATAAAATATGGAATATTTTATAAAAAATATACAAATATATCGTTTATATAAACTAAAAATAATTTATGGTGGTCCATCCAAGACATGGAATAGGGTTTATAATTCACAAGTTTTGTAAAATATTATACATTACCAGGGGACAAGAATTTTTACGTAACAATGAAAAAATTAAAAAAAACATATTTTGTCGAATCTTTTCTCCTCAGTAAAATCATTTTTAATTCCCCTTTTTGAATATATGTAAAATATATAAAACTATATAGTTTATGTCACAAAATTTACAACCCTTACCTTATTTTCTTCCCGCGTAATTCCGGAAGTTGAATTCTTTTCACGTAGTTGAAAAATCCAAAATTCCTTTTCACTTGTGGAATATTCATCCACCAACTAACCAACTATATAGAAGTGGAAGGGGAGGATTAAATAATATTTAAAAATAATATTCATCTACCTTCCCAACTGTTATGTCCTTAGGTTACATTAGGATTAAATTCAATAAATTAATCCTGCTCTAGTACCATGTGAGGGCCGCGATATTAAATTAATATAACAACAAATGTTTATACACATTATAAAAAACTTTATAAACATGAAATAAATAAAATAAAGTAAAGAACATTATAACATAGTGACATGGAATTTAACGTGGAAAACCCATAAATGGGTAAAAAACCATGGAAGAATAATCCACTATAGAGAAATTTTTACTACTACCCAAGAACTACTTCCTCACTTCTATTTACCTAGAATCCATTGATTCACATGATTATATCGAATATGACCTATAGCCATATTTAAATAACCATATTAAGTGACGGGCACACCTCCTTGATTTAATTAGTTGAGTAAATAATTTAACCAACCCCTACTATAAAGTTTATATTTAAATAATATGAATATAGTTTATTTTATATTATTTTAATATAAACTATATATTATGATGCACTTAATATTATAGTTCTAAGAGATAAATCAAAAGGTATAGCAAGTGTGAGTGTCTTCAAGGCCTCTTCGCTTCTACCTCCCATATGAACCTTCACAATGAGCTCCTCGTCCTACCCTAACCTATACTCCCCTTGGGGAGTCTTATAGTTCCATTTTCATTAAGCTTATGGTTGTCAATCTCATCCAACTCCCCCAATCCGGACCTTGGACGAATAATGTCCCAAACCCAATTGGTATCGTGAAGACACCTATCAGCAAACACAACCAAGTATGTAGGCATGATATTGTAAAATGTTGTACCATTGAGGACCTCATTCAATGATTTATCAACCAAGGGTACCTTTAAGTGAGTAATCCTATGGCCCCCTAATCAACCACTTTATGTTTTTAAACTACCTTTTTCCAATCAATCACCTACTAACCAAGTAGCTCCTTCTACATCTTAGACACATGATTCTCATACTATTAGCACCATAACTCATGTATCTCGCATCATCACCTTTGACCACCTCATCACCCAAATCCACATCTAATATCAAGTCTATTTCATCTACATCTACCATCTCTAAGTCTACCACATCCAAACCCAATTCTCTCACACCATCATACCTCCCCTTTCTCCTATGCCTATCTCCACATCCGATTCCCCATCCACTTCTCCATCTATACCACCTATCACACCTACTACATCTACCCCTGTCTTGACCACCACTCCTATACCTACATCCGATTCTACACTAACTTCTGTCTCAACACTTTCCTTAGATACTCATCTCGATAATGCCCCTATTCTACCCCTCTCCTCTACATATGAACCCTCTCCTATCACATCAACATCCCCATCATCCTCTGGTGATCCCAATTTCAAATCCTTGTCACATGCACCTCCATGAATACCTCCCATGTTGAGATTATTATCATCCCCACCAAGATTAAACATCTAATACATAAACCTAATAATCTTGGTGCACATATCAAAAAGTCACTCACCCATCCGCATAATAAACTAGATTTCTTCCTTTCTAAACTTCCTCAATATCACCCACATAGTGTCTAAACATCCATCTTGGGGCTCCCTCCTTTTCTTTTAGGACCTAGCCCTTTAATGAAGGAACCCATCATTACTTAATCAAAATCTATGTCTACCACCCATCCCTCTAAAGCTACATCCAAATCACCTACCCCTCCTTTGTCTAAATCATCCATCCCCTTTTCTTCGAAGTCATCATCAAAGATGTTATCCATATCTTCACCCTGATCTCAATCAACATCCATCCCTTCTTCGACACTATAATTTGGACCCAAATATACTGTCCAACATCATAAAAACAAGACCCTCTTTAATGCCCATCCACTTCTATTAAACTAGTCTCATCCCGAATTCCTAAGACTTCGTCCGCAAATCCACCTATCGAATCTTACATCGAGGTCTTTCATCGTCTCCTCCATGCATCCATAGTCACCCTTCCACCCATTAAACCATTTAATTCACGTGGGACAAAACCCACATGGTTTGATCCTTACGTTGTGTGTTCTTACCATCGTGTTCCGGGCCACACTACCAAACATTGTAAGGATCTTTGTGCCCTTGTTGACAGCCTCATGGAAGAAGATGATCTTCTCGTTGCCAGAAGAAGACATCCTTCCATCCCCTAGCTCATCCTCAGCCAAATTAAATCTTCTAATCAAATCTAAGACTTCTAATTCCACCTTCATCGCTATTCCACATCCCTCTTATCTTTCTTTCAAAGATAACCCTCTTCTTTACACAGATGTTATTTGTATTACCACTAGGTCTCACCCTTACAAGGCCCAACCATTTACCTCATCCAAATATAAATTCTTCATTGCTCCTCCTCCCAAAGAATCTTCCCCTCATTTGATACCTTTCCTCCCTTCATATTCCAAGGTTAAGGTGTCTATCATAGCCATGCCCAATCTTACCCAAGGAAATTTTTAAAGAACATGCCAAAATTTTTTTTATAGAAATCATGGCGAATATGGCCAAAACCATATTCGTTGGGTTGGCGAATTATCTAAATCATTATTCATGGCATTAGTGAAATAATATATATGTTTTGAAGGAAATTTTTGATGGAGTTGCGAGATAAAGATAACATATCATATTATGGACTTAGACATTCTTTGCAAGTAGAGGACCATTTTAAATTTGAAATGCCGCCAAATTTAAAATACCCACTAGTTATAGAGATTCCAAAAAGCATCCAAAATCCCTCCAATGACATGACATGTGTCACTATTTTGAAAATCTCCCAATAAAGGTTTATGGTGGACTTGAAGCCCACATAATAAGTTGTAATTAATATAACTTTCGGGACTAGAGCTAGGGTCGAGTCTTAGTTCAATGATCAATAGAGGACACGTGATGGCTAATGAAGGAGACACATGGTGCAATCAAGAGCATCAATAGGGACATGTGTTTGTATTCCATCCCTTCTTTGAAGTGATTAGGTTTAACTTAGTGATTATTTTATACAATCTAGATCTATGTATACATATATTTAGAAAATTTAATCAAATTTCAAAACACATTCCTAAACATGTTAGTGAATGAGACCAAATTACCAAGAAGGTTCCATAGATTTCTTAGTGAATCAAGAATAAATTAAAATCTTATCTCTTCAATCATGTAACCATTCAATAAAAAGTATAAGTTGGGATTGGATATTTGTTGGCTATTCGCATTTGAAAAATTAATGTTTGTGGAAATTTTGGGAAAATGTGGGTATTGTTATTACCATAAAAATATCCAAATTCATTATCCATATTATAAATATTAGCTACTAATTTTTTTGTGATCATACCTCCATCAAAAATTCCATCATAAAGTAGTTACATTAAGCACCTATTAAAATCTCCCTTTACGAGCTCATCCAAAGCTCCCTTAACCACAAACAGGCTCTTATTGAAGCTTTGCAATGCATCATCATATCATCTCGATGAGCCTCAACCCCAGTGGCCCTTATGGGAGCTCTTGGAGCTGCCTTTCCATATCATTCGAGGATTTTGAAATCCTTGACCTCCTTACCAAAGACCATGATCTTCCTCTCTTAATCACAGTTTGTATCAATGATACCTTCATCCATCAATCTATGATTGACAATGGTGCTAGTATCAATAGCATTTCTTCCCATACCTTTAATTATCTTAAACTCCCTGACACCATTGTTGCTAAATCCCTTGTTGTCCTTTGTGATTTTAGTGATGCTATCACCCTCGCTTTGGGCACCGTTATACTCCCCATCCATGTCAGCCATAAACTCCTTCATGAAATATTCTACATTTTGGAAGGGGAGTTTTAATATAATTTCTTTCTTGGATGCCCTTGGATCTCGCATTATGTATTGCTCACCATCCACCCTCCACCATTGTATTAAATACAAGCATGAAGGGACAATTCATACTCTCCCTACCTATCACCCTTAATTTAAAGCATGCCACATGAATTATCATCCAAATGACATGCTTGTCCCCAAGAAAGACTCTTCTGCCAAGGCATCCATTAGTTCTTCTATGCCTTCATATAAATTTCCCACCGATGGATATTTTGATGATGTGATGCAGTGCCTTGCCATGGGGGAGTATCAAATCCTCGCTCTTAATTCCTTCCCCTCCATCAAATACCTTGGTCATCCCAAAAAGGCCCCTATGTATCAATCCAATGTCGGGGATATCATTTCTTTCACCCCCTTTCCTCAAAACCAATCTTGTCTATGGTGGCTTTGATCACCCTTCTTCTCATGTCGATGACCGCCCTCACACAAAACTATATAATAATGTTTTTGGTTTCCTCTCCAACAAAATTCATTGTCTATAGCTACCTTTATCATTGTTCTGGGAAGGGATACGCTTTAGGACATTGCATGCGGGGTATTTATGATCTTATCCTTAGTCAATCCTACAAACCATGTGAGAAGTTTGGCTTGGGATAAAAATATCCCTCCACTCCTCCTCCATGCACTTCTTCTTCTTCTCACATCGACATTGAGTCACCTCCCCTTTCTCCATCTGACTATCTCATGGACCCATATGCTATTGTGTCTATCACCCCTGGATTTTTTTAGTCTTCACCATTTCCCTCAGACCGGTCACCTATTAGGTTAAAAACAAACCTTGGTACTTTCCTCTTAAGTAACCCGAGATGATAAGGGAAAATTTACCTACCATTGATATTCTCTAGTGTAGTGATGTTGACTCCATTATTTCTTACATGGGGGCCAAGGATTATCATATCCAAAAGTCCCTTCCTCTTAATACTTCCACCCTCCTCAATGAATCCACCATTGACATAAATATAGGGACTCCTCAAGAGCCCCGCATCCTCAAGGTTGGAAAATCTCTTGATACTAAGGAGATTGAAGCCTTTACCTCCTTCTTTTCCAAGCATATGTAGGGCTTCGGTTGGTCGTACTCGATATGTCGAGTCTCGATCCTTCCATCATCATCCATAACATTGTCACCATCCCCGACACTAATCCTATAAAATAAAAGCTACACCACATGCATCCTTGTATTTCCCTTCTTGTCAAAGAAGAGTTACATCACCTTAAATCTCGCTAACTTCATCTAACCTATTGACTATCTGTAATGGGTTTTGAATATTGTACCCATTGCCAAATCTTCTGGAAATCTCCACATCTACACCAATTTTTGAGACTTGAATCTCACTTGTCATAAGGATGAATTTCCCCTTCCTAATATCGATCATCTCGTTGACCTCACATCTAACCATGAGATGCTCTCTCTTATGGATGGTTTTTCTAGTTACAATCAAATCCTTATTGCCCCAGAGTACCAACATAAGACTTCCTCCATCACCCCTTGAGGCACATTTTGTTATTTCTTTATAACTTTCAGATTGAAAAACGTAGGGGCCATTTACCAACGTGTGATGACCTATATCTTCCACGAAATTATTCATAAGACTGTGGAATACTACGTTGATGAACTATGGGGAAATCCAAGTTTCTCCATGATCATATTTTTTTCCTTGAAGTCCTCTTTGAACTTCTTATCAACTTTATTCTTCACCTCAATCCAAATCAAGTGTTTATTCAGGGTACTAACTTGTAAACTCTTTGGATTCATCGTATTCATCGGGGTATTGAAGTAGACCCCATGAAAATCAAGGCCATCCTCGAAATGCCTCCCCTTCTAACCTCAAGTAACTTCCCATTCTTCAAGGTGAACTCTAATCGATCTTTCACTTCATTTCACAGCTCGGATCACCGTTAACCCTTTCATCACCTTCTTCGTAAATAAACCTAATTCAATTGGGATGTCAGCTTTATCAAAAATCCTTCAATGATCTTAAACAATATCATCTCTCCCAACCTGTGATCATGCCTCCACGTGAGGGGGATCCTTTCTATATTTATATCTCTACCTCCAATCATGCTTTAGGTGCCATGTTGGCACACCATGATGAGTAAGGAAGGGAACAAGCTATATATTATATTAGTCACACCCTTTTTACTAAAAAACCCATTATAATGAATCTAAAAATTGTGTTGCACTCTCTTCTTTGTTACTTCTAAACTTTGTCATTACCATCTTTACCATAAAATATTATTCATTAGAACTTCAAAATTCTTAAGACCATGCATTCCAAACCTTTCCATAATGATTGGACTAATTGATGGATCATGCTCACGATTTTGACCTAGAGTTCATCTACCAAAAATCGATGAAGGACCAGGATATTTCCGATCAACTAGCCGAGGCCCCTCTTTCCAATAATCATCTCCCTCAAAAATAGTTTCTGACGAATCTATCTATCTTCACTCTTCATCATGAGTTATCTCCTCTTAATATGAAATTTTTCTTTGATGGTTCTAAGTGTCAATAAGGGGTAGGGAGTTGACATCATTATCATTCCTCCTTGGGGCATTCTCATCCATATTTATCAAAATCTTAATTTTGAATGCACTAATAATGTGGCTGAGTATGAAGCCCTCATCTTTGACCTTGAAACTGCTTGTCTTGCTTGGCGTCTAAATTCTTGATATCTATGGGGATTCCCATCTCATCGTTAATCAATTCATAAGCACGTATCAATGTAAAAATGACATCCTTCAAAAATACAAGGATATCATCATCTTCCTCCTTGAAGCATTTGACTCCTATATCTTCTAAGATATCCCACAATCATCCAATTATTTCACTGACACGATGGCTTCCCTCGCGTCTCTTATCCCATGGACAACCGAAGAATATAATCTCTTCATTTTTATCCAAAGGTCTAGATCAACCATCTCATTCCCATGAACTTCCCCACACCAATCACATTGATACCAATTCATATGATCTTTGGTATTGTCAAAATTTGACTACCTATCCCAATCTAAAATCCCCTCCAACCTATCAAAAAATTGTAGGATGTCCTTTCTTCAATGTGCAAACCGCTATGTTATCCTTGGCGACATCCTTTACAAATGTGGGTTTGACAAAATTATATTACGTTGCCTTAAATATTATGAATATACTTGTGTTATTCAAGAGGTCCGTGACGAAATTTATGGTACACACATCAGTGGCTTTGATGTTGCAAAGTGCATTCTTCACTTGGGCTATTACTGGCTACCTTAAACCAAAAATTCTGTGAGTATGTTAAAAGGTGTGTTAAATGTCAATAGCATTCCAACCTTATTCTCGCATCTCTAGTCGCTCTACATTCACCCAAGATTTTGGCCTTTCTCTCAATGGGGGCTCAACCTCATTGGCACCATCAGTCCATGCTCTTCTCAATTCCATAATTCTATCATCACCACTACTGAGTATTTCACCAAATTGGTGGAATTCATTCCACTCACGCTCGACCAAAGCTAAGCCAATCATTAACTTCATCTATCAAGACATTATCTACCACTTTGGTGTTCCTCACAAACTCATCATGGACAACATGAAATTCCTTCATAAACAAATACCTTGAGAAGCTTTGTGAATCCTTTAAAATCAATCTTAGATTCTCTTCTCCTCAATATCCATTAGTTAACGGCTAGACAAAGCCTTTAACAATACCCTCCATAACATTCTTGTTAAAAATAATTATAGGTAGGGTCAGGATTTGCATCTTCACATTCCCTTCACTCTTTGGGCCTACAGGACTAGTGTCTTCACCAATATGGGTGCTACTCCTTTCTTTCTCATCTATTGATCCAAATTTGTCCTTCCCCTGGAGGTTCAAATTCCTTCCTTACATGTTTCCCTCCGCGACTTCATCTTTGATGAGGACTATTGTCGAGAGAATCTAGAATAGCTTGAGTTGTTAGATGAACATAGCCTAATCACCCTTCAACATAATCAATTCTATTAAGATTGGATTAAACGTTCCTACAACAAACATATTAATCCTCATGAATTTAACATTGGTGATTTTGTCCTTCAAGAAAATCAGAAAATCACTACTCTAAAAAGGAGTCAACTGTGGAAATGTTTCTCCCAACTAGGTTTGACCATACATTATCACACATAATTATGGGTTTAGTGCTTATCATTTATCTTCTCTTGATGGTAAACCTAAACCAGAACATCTCAATGCCTTGCACTTGTGACCTTTCCATGTTAGCATATCCAAAAACATGGTCTTAGTCACCTTAGTGATCCCCCCTTCCCATAAGTTGCCTATTCCATCTATAAATGTAATGATATGGAACTATCTCGTCTACCATCACTATCCTTCCTATGACCTTAAATATGGGAACCACAGATCTTCTCATATGATGTTCTTTATGTTTAGGTTCTTCCTCAAAGAGAACTATGTGATCATTATTTCCATTTCCCACTTGTTTTCCTTTTGGAACCATGACGAGGGCCTTCAACAATATCTTTCACATATTTACCATCCCCTCCCCAAGTGCCATACTCAAATTTAGCCCCAACTCATATGTAAAGTTCAATATTCAAAATCAATGATTCTTATCTTTTCCTAAAAAATAGATTGCTCCTTAAAGGACATTTTTTCATGTAAATCAAATACCGTAAAAATATAGACTGATCCCTCGAAGGATAACTATCATCCTACCATTAAAAAAATGTAGACCACCCCATCAAAGGATGGCTACCCCATTGTATCATGGCAGTAAAAGGCTTCCCGCATTGATTAGAATGTCATATGTAAGAGTATCCTTGGAAATATTCCCACATTGATCAACTTTCCAACCAAAAGAAAACTTCCCCATCGACCAATTTACACCATTGTATCTATAGCTAGGGCATATTCCTAGGAACACCACCTAAGTTGAAACTGTTTCCCATGTGTATATTATATCTTGACCCATTGTCTTGTCTATAGTAAATGCCTATAATATTTCCTTTCATCTTTACTTTCTTGATCATAACTGTGACTAACCATCATTGGTCCTATGTTAACACCTTCTTTTAGACGTAAGTGAATTGATTTGTTTGGTTCTCATTCTTGCGTTACTCTAATCCATTATATATCATTCCTTCCACCACTTACACTCTTCTCTACGATGTGAGTCCTCTTGTTTCTTTGTTCATTTCCTATCAGGTTGCATCCCTCTTTAAGCGTCTCACCTTCATCTCCTCTAAATTCCTAATATAATTTCTACATATTTTTCATTATCTATACATAAAAAGTCATATTTCTATTCATCATATTTTCATCACAACACCCTTTACATTCTATATCCTATATCATCGCATCCCATATCATTTATATTTACCATATTTCTTAATCCATCACATCTAAGATAGCTATCAGATTTTACCACATCCATAACCTATTCTAAATTTTCAAAACATAATTAAATCCATAATTTAAACATCATCATCATCATCTATAATCCTATTCATCATCATAACATCACATCCACATCCAATAAAAAACAACTCATACATCTACATCTAATCCATATCATCACAATCTTAATCATTATCAAAACCATGAATCATACACGTAACACATGATTAATAAAAATAAAAATCATATATGTATGTATGTATGTATGTATCTAGTCATGAATCGAAAAGTACATATACATCAAGTCTAAGGCCACTAAGGGTCATGTCTCGATCCATCTACATCACCCACAAAGAAAATCCACATCATATAGCCTCAAGTCCTTCCCTCTCGGAGAAGGTACACGAACCTATCCTAAGGCATCGTCACCTCCACCATGGCACACATATTTCCATGATTGTGCCATACTCGTCGTGCTCCTAAATGACACTAGATGAATTACGCCATCTACTTTGTCCTCTCGTAATGCTAGATAATATGTATATCTCAAGTGTATGGGGTAGCTTGTGGATCACGATTACTCATAATATCGTGCCTTCACCGCTAGCGTTTTGTACAAACTCAAAGGAACTTTCCCTAAAGGCGCCATCTACCCAAATACACATTCACTATACCACTCTCAAAATCTGCAATGAGTATGGGTGCAAGATCCCTAAACCTCACCTTGTAAGCCTCATGTTGTCTCCTATATCTATCCCTTTCTTTCGCCTATCCTCATCCCTTTCTTGACGTATGACCAAGGATTCCTTATGTGTTGCCTCTAACTCTTGGCAAGTGGTATCTCTCTCTAAACTCGCTACATCATGATCGACGAACAATCTATTCACCTCCATATCATCTCCATCACCCTCGTCATCACCTCTCGGCACCACATCCTCATCTAGTACTAGCATATCCTCATTCTCCTCATATCCTCCTTCGGCTCCTCTATTTTCGTCCCGTGCCATCCACGTCCCGGTCATCCAATCTACATAGCTTTCCCCAGACTACGACATCATAGTCATCATCCCATGGCACCCTCTCCTCCTCTAATGGATCTACCATGACTATACTAGGAAGGTTTTGTTAGTGCGTAATCACAACACCCCCAAATGGCCTAATACATGGAGTGGGGCATTCAGGTGTGATTACAAAACATGGGACCATTTCTCAAGGCATGGAACTTGCAAAACTTGAGATGGACCTTCTGACAAAGCCGGTTCTTATTTCTAATCTACCCGCCACAAGCTACTCTAGTGTAGGCGAGAACCTATTCTATCCTAATCTAACCAATCCAAGGGGGGGAGAGAGAGAGAGGGTGAAAGATTCTATACTAAGTGGTGATACACCGGAAAAGGAAGTGGTTGAATCATAGACCCGATCATTTGAAGTGGAGATAGGTGAGAAAAGGATAGGGTGGACCAGGAGAACATACCATGGACCGAGATAGATTTCACACAGACACCACTTCAAAACCCATAAAAAGAGATCCCAAGACCTGTAATAAATATCATAATATGCACAATATACCTGTAATGACAAGAGGTAAGAAGAGAGAAAAATAAGCTAAGGATGGACAGATGCATCAAGAAATAGATTCTATTGCTCCAAAATGTTACATAGTACATCGTCAGTGGGCATGAGGAAATAAAATGCCATTATAGAGCCATGGGAGGAGGCTTAGACTCCACATTCTACCCAAAAAAATAAAGAGAGAGGGGGAAGAAGAGAAATAATGACCAACCGTTTGAATATGCCCCTCCTTAACAATATATAGGATGAATAAGAGAGAGAGGAGGGAAGAACTTGAATCCTACTTCAACCACCTTGAGATATGCATTGAATATTGTTTTGAATTCTCAACCACCATCAATCAATGCCCCTCTCAAATCCTCGCACAATCTGCTGACTATGGCCCCCTCTTTCCTTGACATGTTGAAGAAGGAAGAATGGTGAATCAAATCGAATTAGATCTGGTAGTTGAAGAAATTATATTCTATATTAATTTTCTCGAAGACATTTTTCCCATTTTCACCAACCAAATCCTATTAAGAATGATATTTGATGTTTCCATGGTGTAGAGGATTTGATAATTTTCAAAAAGTCTTCTCTCGTCCAAATTTGTCTTCATCCTTTCATCTTTGAAATCATGCCGGAGTGACATGTGGTGGCTTCAAAAGATCCTCAGTGCTCCTTTATATTTTTCTCGAGTCCTTCTTGTTTAACGAGGATAAAAGTATGACCTTGGACATGTGGAGGCTTGCACGTGTTTGGAAACCCGCTCGATTTTTACCTTTGAAATAGCGTTGTATTGACACTTGGCTCCTTTCATTGGCTTGTCCTTGCTTTGACTATTTAACCCCTGACTTTGTCCCCTTTTTGGACATGGGACATGTGGAAGGTCCGCGCTCATTTCAGAACCCACTCAGGATTTTACCTTTAGAGGAGCATTAGGTCGACACGTGGAAACCTCCACGAGGTTCTTGGACTTTTCAATAGCCACTCTTACTTATTTTCGTGCCTTGAATACATAGCGAGATGTCACTCTTTTGGGAATCAACTTTTGGGTTGCGCCTTGAAATTGCGCTGATGCAACACGTGGCGTCGTCCGTTGTTTCTCTATACTTAGTCGACTTTAGGCCCACCCTGTCCACCTTTTTGAATTTTAACTATTTACTTTACATCTCTATGGGCATGGGAGACATGAAAGGCTAGCACAAGTTTGATTCCCCACCTTGGGCTCCCATCTTGAAATTACACTGAGTCGACACTTGACAGTCGTCATTGAATCGAAGACTTTTCAACCCGGCCGGTGCAACTTTTAGGGTTCTAGACGTGTGGAGGCTTGGCACTTGTTTGGGTCCCAATTGGGATTTAATATTTGGAGGTGAATCGTTTGGACACTTGGCAGCGTCCACTTGAATCTCTATACTTAGCCAATTTTTGGGGCTCATTCTAAATCATTTCAAAGCCCGACAACTTCGAGCCTTCACCATTTCTTCTCCTTTGCGTCTTTTGTTCTTTGACACTGTTTTCTCCTTCCTTGACCCTGCTATTCCATTTTAGAGCCTTCCTACAACATGTTTTCTATATTTGAAGCATGGGCTCATTCGATGGAGATGTATTTTGAATTTCTTCTTTCACGGGGTCATTCTATCAATTTTTCCCCGGAGGAAAAATTAGGATAAAAATTTGGTGACTCGCAGGGACATCTACCTGCTAGATGAAGAGACCAGTGGCCTTGAAGCATCCATTGGGCATGGAGTCATGAATAATAGCCTGATACTAATATGAACTTTGAAAGTCTGATCCTTGAGCCATTGTGAGCCCAACTACTTATGCTTGTAGACCTTGAGCCTGCCCTGCTATCTATACTCTCAATTTTTATAAGAAAATATTGGAAATGGGGTTTCTAAGAGTAGAAATTTGTATTGATCCAGGGCTTCATCTATCCCTGAAATGGACTATCTCGAAAATGGTTTTAGTTGATCTTTATTTGTTTTCTTTTAAAATTAGCAATTTTCGCAGGAAACTAAGGGTCTCTCTCTTGCTAATTCGAAGGGCTTGGCATATGGTATCTTTGGAGCGTAAAAACACAACAACACACACTATATACAAAGATCAAATCATACATGCCTCAAATGAGACATGCAGAGTGTGCGAAGCACTTCTTCGCTAGAAACAAAGTCTACACCTAATCCTACACCAACCAGAGAAAAAGAAGCTAAAAAAATCCTATTACAGTAGGGAGAAGTATCTTCCCCTTCTCAAAAGGGGCAGCCATGAAAATGATGTGACATTGAATACCTCCTCAAGCTTATTGGCATTGAACTCCTAGACATGTTGATGGTGACCCTTGGTGCTTTAAAACTCATCCTCATGCCCCAAGCGAGGCATGATTGGTTTTGGATTTTCTCTTGGCTCTAATGAAGCTAAATACTTGATTGAGCATGGTTTGATCCTTTGGATGTGCCCATTGCTTTGAACTTCAAATCCAAAAATGGAGTCTTTTTGTGGACCTTCTTGGATGGATGATGTGAGAGAGATGATGACATCCTCCTACCTTTTCTCTTCCTTCTTCTGTAAAGAACATGGAAGACTATGATCTTCCAACCTTGATTCCAAAGGGATGTTGTGAAATGTAGGTTGTTGTTCTTGAAAGCCCTCCTTCATGACAACAAGCTCATATGCTTGGAACATGGAAGATGGAGGAGTAAATGATGTGATCTCCATGGGATCTTCTCCATCAAAGTAATCCTCCAAGTCAGACAGATAATTTTCCTCCTTGTTGTCCTGCTGGATGTGCTCTACCTCCTCCATGGTGTCCTCCTAATTTGAAACTAGCTCACCATGGTTCCCTTCATTTTCAAACATGAAGTTTGAAAGATCAAAATATTCTTCAACATCAGATCTCCAAGGGGATGAAGTGGGAGGAAGAACTGAAGGTCCTTATGTGGCCTTCTCCACACTTGGGGCCTCTGAAACTATATGGTCCTCCTCCATCATGGGTTCATCAATCAAATCAGTCCCTTGGAATGAAAGCAAAAAATATTCAATGATGCTTTCTTCATTGAGTGGCTTCAAATCTGATTTGATCTCTCCCATCTGCTCCTCTTTAATGGGACTTAGAGCTGATTGTTCTTCCTCCTCAACTGGTTATGCAACTTGGATTATATCAAAATCTTCTTCAGACAAAGTACCATTAGGGACACTACATTCAGAGTAAACAGACTGCTAATCTTCTTCTTCTTGTTCTTGTTCTACATAAACTCGGCCTTAGCCACTTCTTTGGCTCCTCAAATCTGACCTCCTCTATTGGCTTGACCATTAAGGAGAAATTTGTAACCCCAATTCGGCAAAACCCAAATCTTCGATTGTCTATCATTTCTTCTCTGTTAGGCTCCCCTTCTTGTTGTTTTCCTTGACTAGATTCTTGAGTCTCTTCCCAACATGGACTTGGGAAAGAAAGAGGAGTGACAAGTTGGGGTTCAACCAACTTTGAAAATGTTTGTGGCAAGGAGGGAGGTAGAACTTCTTGTTTCTTTGGAGAGAATGATTGCTTGGGAAAGAAAATAGGAGAAGAATTGAAATGGGGTGGAAGATCAGGAGATGGAGAAGAGAAATCAACACTGGGGCAACAACTGAGGGGCTTGACTCTTGATCATGCTGAAATGATAAAGTTTGAGAAAGAGAAAATGAAGGACAGGAGTTGGTGATTGACTTACCCATTGATAAGGTTGTCTCACACTTTTCTCATAAGCCTCAATGTCCTCAATCCACTATGTAAGCTGAGGTAGCACTTCAACCATGAATTCAAGCTTCTCTTGAGGGCTGTAATGTCTTGGAAAAGGGCCTCCCCATGGATAAGGTGCCCTGCAACCAATCTTGAATGCCTTCATTTGTGCTATGGCCCTTGACTGAACCATGCCAACCTCCATTTTTTGAATCTTCTCTAGCAAACCAACATTCTCCACATAGTTGTCACCATTGTATGTGTCCCCTTGTTCTTGATAAGCTCCATGGCCAAAATGACTTTGACCCTGCTCATATGGGTAAGCATAATGGTCCTGGATCTGATTATAATGCTGATTTGGAGGAGTTGGGAAATGCATTGGAGGTGAACTGCATTGCTGCTGTAAGTGTGAGTTCCATGAAGGGAATGAAGTCATGATTGCACAACTTCATGGAATGGGAGAAAATGAAAGAGATGGAAGAAGAAAATGGATGAAAATGAGTGGAAATGAATAGAAAAGGTCTGCAACTCGAGAGAGTGGGTTATTGATATGATAGAGTTTCTAGATGTGTTTACATGTTCCTTAAAAGGTGGACCTTAACAGAACACACCAACTCGCTAAGATGAAGTGGTAAGGTGCTTCAGAATCGTCCCACCAAGTGTGCCAAAACTTTTAGTATAGAATCAAAGCACCCTTGAATGGCTTGATATGTAGAGTGGGGCATTTGGTGTGATTTCACAACATGGGACCATCTATCAAGATGTGGGACTTGAAAAACTTGAGATGGACCTCCAGAGAAAGCCAATTCTTGCTTCCTAATATACCTACCACAAGCTACTTTAGTGTAGGAAGAACTTATTCTATCCTAATCTAACCATTCTAAGGGGGCAGAGAGAGAGAGAGAGGTTGAAAGATCCTACACTAAGTGGCGATACACCAGAAAAGGAAGTGGTTAAATCATAGACCCGATCGCTTGAACTAGAGAGAGGTGAGAAAAGGATAGGGTGGACAGAATGCACCATGGACTAGAGATAGATTTCACACAGACACTACTTTGAAACCCATTAAACACAGATCCTAGGACTGTAACAAACATCGAGAATATGCACAGTATACCCTACAATGATGAGAGGTAAGAAGAGATAAAAAATTAAGCCAAGGATGTATGGATGCATCACGAAACAAATTTATTGCTCCAAAATGTTACACGAAGACATCGTTAGTGGGCGGAGGCAAGAAAATCCATTACGAAGCCATGGGAGGAGGCTTAGAATCCACATTCTACCTAAAAGAAGAAAGAGAGAGGGGGACAAGAGAAATAATGACCAACCATTTGAATATGCCCCTCCTTTACAATATATAGGAAGAATAAGAGAGAGAGGAGGGAAAAATTCGAATCCTACTTCAACCACCTTGAGATATGTATTGAATCTTGTTTTGAAAGCTCAACCACCATCAATCAATGCCCCTCTCAAATCCTCACAAAATCTATCAACCGTGGCTCCCTCTATCTCGCTTGGCGTGTTGAAGAAGGAAGAACGGCAAATCAAATCTAATCGATCTGGTAGTTGAAGAAATTAGATTCTGTATTAATGGCCTGGAAGACATTTTCCCCATTTTTCACCAACCAAATCCTATTAAGAATGATATTTTATGTTTCCATGGTGTAGAGGGCATCGAGATGTTTCCAAAAGTCTTCTCTCACCCAAATTTGAGATCACAAATAAAACATATGGTCATTTGAATATTTGGGTCACGAGCATGTAGTATTTGAAAGAGTCCCCCGCACAGGTCCACTTGGCGACCTTTTGCATCTTGAAAGTTCAGCTCCATCCTTTCACCTTTGAAATCATGCTGGACTAACACGTGGTGGCTTTCATAGGATCCTTAAGCTCCTTTGTATTTTCCCGAGTCCTTCTTGTTTGGCGGGGCTAAAAGTATGACCTTGGACACGTGGAGGCTTAACACTTGTTTGAAAACCTGACTCAAATTTTACCTTTGAAATAGCATCGTATTGACACTTGGCTCCTTCCACTGGCCTATCTCTACTTTGACTATTCAACCCTCAACTCTTTCCCCTTTTTGGACATGAGACACGTGGTAGGTTTGCGCTTATTTGGAAGCCGACTCAAGATTTTACCTTTGGAGGAGCATCGGGTCGACATGTGGAAACCTCTACAAGCTCTTGGAATTTTCAATGAATTCTCTTACTTTTTTTTAGGCCTTGAATATGTGGTGAGATGACACTCATTTGGGAATCACCTTTTGGGCTGCACCTTGAAATTGTGCTGATGCAACACGTGGTGTCATCCGTTGTTTCTCTATACTTAGTTTTAGGCATGCCCCGTCCCACCTTTTTAACTTTTAACTATTGACTCTACCTCTCTATGGGCCATGGACATGTGGAAGGCTGGTGCAAGTTTGAGTCCCCACCTTGGGCTTATGTCTTGAAATTACGCCAAGTCGACACTTGGTAGCATCCGATGAATCGAAGAATTTTCAACGGCTAGTGCAACTTTTGGGGTTCTAGACGCATGGAGGCCTCGGCACTTGTTTGGGTCCCTAGTATGGGATTTAATCTTTGAGGTGCGCCGGATTAGACACTTGGCAACGCGTCCACGAATCTCTATACTCACCAATTTTTAGGGCTCATTCTCAATCATTTTAGAGCCCAACAACTTCAATCCTTCGCCATTTATTCTCCTTTGAGGCTCGGTTCTTTGACATGGTTTTATCCTTCCCTGACCTTGCTATTCCATTTTAGAGCCTTCTTACTGACCTATTTGCTAGATTTAAAGCATGGGTTTGTTCAACGGAGCCATTTTTTTAATTTCTTCTTGTGGTCATTTGATCAATTTTGTCGGGGCGAAATTGGGATATTAGGTTTCTTTTAGTGTTATCTCACATATATCTAATAGGATCCCTAGGCACCAACCGAACCACTCCAAACTACCATCAAAACTCACAAAAGTTTACAACATCAATCATCTCAGCCAAATGACCACCGCATCCACCTCATGTGCCACATACCAACTAGCTCCACATAAACCCAAAACCATGTAGGACAATATCGGTATGGATACCACATCATCTACTCTATCTCCAACTCCTCAAATCTATCACTATACCATTCTACATCTCTAATACCTCTCATCATGAGCCTGTTTGCTTCACCATCTCAAAAATCCCACAAAAAACTCAATATGGTCACCTGTCATCCATGGTAACTGTGGTGGCATAATGACTAATATATTGTAATGAAATTACTTTTATAATTCAGATTATGAGAAACAATAGTTTACCAAAGAACACAATATTACGGATATATGATCTCAATATGCAATTAAAATAACTTCGCCACTTCGAGGGGGAAACCTCCAAACCATACAATAAGACTTCAATTATTGAGCGATGATAAAATACTACCTAAAATCCCTATATATACTATTCTTATGTTATGGCCATCACCAAGGCCGACCTACGAAGCATAAGAAAGTATAAATGACATAATAAAATGATATGGTAAGCCACAAGTTGATTACTCATATCCTAAGACAAGCGATAGGTTAAGGATGTAGCATTCCCTTCCCCTTCAAACAAACATTGTCCTAAAATTTGAATAATCCTAGTTTTTACTGCATAAAAACTTCATCCTCTTAGGTCACATCCCTTATGCTGATATTTTTCCACTTGATAAGATATTCCTTAATGTGTTTGGTTCTTAGCCTCTTAGTACGTGTTTGCAGAATCTTCTCCAGCTCAAAAATTATTCGTCATTCCTCATCAAGGTTTTGGTAGCTCTTTCTCGGGATGTAAATTTCTGTCCAAAGAACCTTCTTCAAGCAAGAAACATGGAATATCGGGTGTATGCGTGAAGATTGAGGTAACTCTAGTTTATAGGCAAGACTTCTAATTTTATGTAGAACCTGACAAGGACCATAATATTTAGGAGAAAGTTTGTTGTAATTTTTTTGTTGCTTCAGGGACATCTTCTTGTAAGGCTATAAACACAAAAAAACCTAGTCACCAATTTCAAAATGTATTTCACTACGGTGTTGATCTACTTGTTGTTTCATCTTGTTTTGTGATGATGCCAAATTCTCCTTCAAACCAACCAAAATATGTTGTTGATGCTGAATTTTTCCTCAACATATTTGACCTTATTTTTCACCCTCAAGGAAGAAGTGATATATGGTGGATGGTAACCATATAATGCTAAAAATGGGGTCATTTGAGAAGAGGTATGAAAATATGTGTTATACCACCATTCTGCAAGTGGTAGCCATTTAACCCAACATTCCTACTTATCTGATACAAAACAACGTAGATACCCCTCTAAGCATTTGTTAACCACTTCCATTGCCCATTAGTTTGAGGATGGTAAGATGAACTATGAGCTAGCTGAGTACCCAAACATGCAAATAATTATGTCCAAAAATTACTCGTGAAAATAGGATCACAATCACTTACAATTATCTTTGGGGTTCCATGTAGCTTTTGAATTGTCTCCAAAACAATAGATGTGACTGTACTAACTACAAATGGGTGTGACAGGGCACAAAAATGGGCATATTTTGTTAGCCTATCCACAACCACCAAAATAACATTCTTACCCTCTAAACAAGGCAATCCTATGATGAAATCCATGGAGACCTCCTCCCATCTCTGGTTAGGAATTGGTAATGGTTGTAATAGACCTGGTGTCTTAATGATTTCACCTTGTTCTGTTATCACACCAAACACTCGATACAAAAATTTTGTACATCCCCTTGATTCCTTCCCAAAAGAATTATCTTTTTATTCTATGACATGTCTTTAAAAACCAAGAGTGTCCTCCAACAAGTAATGCATGTAGGCTTGTACAATAATCTTATGCTTTAACTCGAATATTTGCACAAGTATAACCTATCCTTGTACCATAGGGTATTATCTTTCCACTCAAATTTATTAGATGTTATAGAGCCTTGCTTGATATTATATATTAGAGATTATGTATCCTTTTCTTTCTCCCATTCTAATCTTGCTTCATCTACCCAATTGGCCTTCAACATGGACATTGCACATAGTAACTAGTTTGTGGATGTATCCCTTCCGACAACACATCGGCTACTACATTTTTTTACCCTTTTATAATATGATTTCAAAATCATAACCCAAATTTTTTTACCCACTTTTTTTGTTCCTCAGATGACAACCTTTGCTCCAAAAATTATTTGAGACTATCATGATCAGTTTTCACCTTGAAATGTCTACCCATTAGATAGGGCCTCATTTGTTTGACCGCATGAAGAATAGCCATCATTTCTTTCTCATGTATGGTTTGAGTAGATCTTTTCCTTTGAATTGACAACTCTAAAATGAAATTGGTCTTCCTTCCTCGTATTAGAACTGCTCCCAATCTTGATCTTGAAGTGTCACACTCAACAATGAAGGTTTTTGAGAAGTTTGGAGTATCCAAAATCTGGGGTGGTGTACATGGGTTCTTTCAAGTTCTCAAAGGATTTAGTGGTTGTGTCTATCCAATGGAAGGCATCCTTCTTTAGCAATGCTATGAGTGGATATACGATTCTACCATATCCCCTCACAAATATTTTTTAGTACCCTGTTAGTCCAAGGAACCCTCAGATATTTTTTAGAGTTTTGGGCCTTGGCCATTCCACAATAGATTTGATCTTCTAAGGATCAACTTTGACACCTTCATGGAATATGATGTGACCCAAATACTCTACCTCTTATACACCAAAAGAACATTTGGATGGCTTTACATAAAGGTTATGTTTCTCGAAAACTTGCAACACTTTATTTACATGTTGCATAAGTGTTCTTTCCATGTCTTATCAGTAAATCAATATGTCATCAAAGAAAGCTAATATAAATATACTTTAAAATGGCCTAAAAATAGTGTTCATCAAGCTTTGAAATGTTGAGGGAGCATTAATAAGACCAAAGGGAATTACCAAGAACTCATAATGGCCCTCATGAGTCCTAAAAGCTGTTTTATGAAAATCTCCTCTTTTATTCTAATTTTATGGTACCCGAACGAAGATCTAATTTTGTGAAATAATTTTCTCCATGCAATTCATCAAGTAAATCATCAATTACTAGAATAGGAAACTTATCTTTGATAGTGTAATTGTTGAGTTCTCGATAACTGAAACATCCTCCATGTTTTATCCTTCTTATGTACCATGATTAATGGTGAAGAATATACACTCTAGTTATGCCTCGATGATACATGCCTTCAACATTTCCTACACCATTTTCTCAATCTCATTTTTCCGGGAAAATGGGTATCTCGTATGGTCTCGATGTTAGGAGGTTGGATCCTTGGAATCAACCGAATGGCATGATCATGATCCCTAACCGGTGGTATTCCCTTTGGAATAACATAAAAAAAGCAGACGAGTGAGCATCAAAAATATTTTGAAGTTCGGGTGGCATCAAGACTCCATATTTTACACCTCTATGCAAAATAAATTTGCTACAAATCTATCTAATCCTTTTCTAAGAAACTTCGCATTTGATGAGAGCTAATAATTTGTGGAGACTTAACTATCATCCCTTTCAATTTTATTGTCCTTCCTTCTGAATGAAATTGCATGAACAATTATTGGAAATTCATCTCTATAGTACCCAAGGTTATGAGCCATTAGATACCCAAAAATATCTACCCCTCCCATAGAAATTAAAAACATAGGTAAGTCTAACATGTAGTCTCCCATAGAGAGCTTGTACCTATGAAATATTCTTGTGCAATTGATTGTCCCACCATCTGTAATCATAACTTGCATTTCTAGAGTTGGGTAAATAAAACAATTGAGGCGGGAAGCTAACTTACTATTTATGAAGTTATGAGTACTCCCTGAGTTAATCAACACCGTCACCTTCTATTTTTTGAGATAGCCAATAACCTTGAGTGTTTGAGGAGTACTAATACCTAACAACAAATGGAAAAACATTGTAGGTTGGTGATCCTCTACTTCATAATCTACTAGTTCCTCACCTTCTCCTATAATTTCAACGTCCTCTTCATCCTCATTTCCTCCTTCAATATAGAACAACTTCTTCTCATCACATTTGTGTCTCCATCCATATTTGTTGTCACAGTTAAAACCTAATCCTTTTTCTCTTTTTTCTTCCATTTGTTGAGGATTCGATCTAATTGACCGAGTGAATGATGGGGAAGGGGTACTGCGGTCTTGTTATCCTGTAAAATTAATGAGGGCAATTTTAAAGGTAACCTTATCAAATTTTGTCCTGGTCCTCGTCAGTGGGGGACCCTCTACGTCAAACGTTGCAAAATCCCTTTCCGAGAAATCTAGTTCTCTGAACTTAGCCATTTTTGATCCCTTTTGGCTGGGTGCACCTTTTATCTATGTTACACAGAGTAAATTTGTGCCCCCTTCATTTCCTTTGGCACACCGTTTTAGGTGTTGACACATGTTTTGGTGTGCCTTCCCGTGATGCGCCATTCTTGCATGCGCCAATGCGCATGCACCTTTGTGTTGACATATCAATTGTTGCGCCGTAGTTTGGTGTGCCATAGGGCACATGGAATAGGATGTTGACAGTCGTAAAATTGTGCCAAAGGCGCAAGTATATCTATGTTGACACGCATTTATCCATGCCAAAGGGTGCATCGTTTTATGTGTTGACAGGAGTTTTGATGCGCCCTTAAAAGAATTGGTTGCCGCATTTATTGCACCTTTGCCTATATATAGGCGCATCCACCCTGTCACTTTCACCAGTCAGAAAACACGTGATAACTTTTTCCTCTACACCTGTCAGCATGCTTGTCATCCTCGTGTCGCGTTCGTGGACCCCATTTTTCCTCTCACGTTATATATATTCCAGGTAAGTGGTCCTTGTTACTCTCATGTTTTAGTTTTGTTGTTGGCTATTTATTTGTGTGGTAGGATAGATGGATCTGTGAAACCATGAAAACCCCTCTTGCTGATTCTTGCCACTTTCCCTCCCCAAACTATTTCCCTCCTCTTTCCAGATCTGCTGGCTAAGAGGGCTCTACCTCGAAAAAAATTCAAACTCTCCTTGCCTTACCCCCTTCACCGCTTGAATCAATGTGGAGTTAAGCCTAAACGATCACGAATATGTCAAAGAGAAAGAAGAACCACTTCAAAAGTATGTTTTTCCTTGGCGCACTCGCCACCCTTGCAACAGGAAACACAGTCGTGCCTATGGCGCACCAACATTCATTGCAGCACATGAGTTCCCTACGCCGCACCAAAACTCCCCCTTTTGCGTGCCTAAAGTTGGTGCTACACCCAATAACCTTGCGCCCTTTGGCACACCGAGCTTCTATGTTACATTGCAAATATTTGCGCCATTGGTGCACCCTACCCCCATGCGACACCAACATTACTTGCACCAAGTATAAAATTAAATAAACGGCACAGGCGCATCCCCTCTTACATCAACACATGTCATGCAAGCCTTCCCTGCACCGTGCCAAGTTCCCCATTTCGCACATAAAGTCTATGTTACACACATCAACCCTGCGCCCTTCGGCACACCAAAGTTCCATGTAACATGAAAAATATATGTGCCTTTGGCGCATCCTGTCCCTGTGCAACGTGAAAATTATCTGTGCCTCAAATAAAACATATGAATGGCATAGGCGCACTTCGCTTACAACAATAAAATATCATGTGTAATCTCCTTGTGCCTCGCTCCCTTTGGCACTAATTTGTTCCTTGTAACACCCTTCTTCTGTGTGCCATACTATTAACCCTGCAGCCTGCAAAGTGTTCATACGCCCGTGCCCCGAGGCCTTAAAATTGCTAACTCCTTGTCGCCTTGTTTTTGACTCTCCGACCCAATGGATAGGCACATGAAAATTTGGGATTCTCTACCCTTAAGTTTCACTCAAAGATAGTCCCCAGAAGAGCCACTTTATTATCCTTTAAAATTGACGAGGTAATTTTACGGGTAACCTTACAATTTTTTTCCTAATCCCTCATCGGGACCCTCTCTGCGTTTGGGAACGCGTTGCAAAATCCCTTTCCGGGAAATCTAGTTCTTTGAACTTAGACATTTTTGATCCCTTTTGGTGGGCACACCTTTTATCTATGTTACACAGAGTAAATCTGCACCCCTTCATTTCCTTTGGCGTACCGTTTTAGGTGTTGACACATGTTTTGGTGCACCTTCCCGTGATGCGCCATTCTTGTGTGCGCCAAGGTGCATGCGCCTTCGTGTTGACACATCAATTGTTGCGCCATAGTTTGGTGCGCCAAAGGGTGCATGGAATAGGATGTTGACAGTCGTAAACTTGCGCCAAAGGTGCAAGTATCTCTGTGTTGACATGCATTTATCCATGCCAAAGGGCACACCATTTTACGTGTCGACATGAGTTTTGATGCACCCTTAAAAAAGTGGTTGGTGCATTTATTGCACCTTTTCCTATATATAGGCGCATCCGCCCTGTCACTTTCACCAGTCAGAAAACACGTGATAACTTTTTCCTCTACGCCTGTCAGCACGCCTGTCGTCCTCGTGTCGCGTTCGTGGACCCCGTTTCACCTCTCACATTCTATATATTTTGGGTAAGTGGTCCTTGTTACTCTCATGTTTTAGTTTTGTTGTTGGTTGTTTGTTTGTGTGGTAGGATAGATGGATCTGTGAAACCATGAAAACCCCTCTTGCTGATTCTTGCAATTTTCCCTCCCCAAACTGTTTCCCTCCTCTTTCTAGATCTACTGGCTAAGAGGGCTCTACCTCGAAAACAAATCCAAACTCTCCTTGCCTTACCCCCTTCACCGCTTGAATCAATGTGGAGTTAAGCCTAAAAGATCGCGAATCTGTCAAAGAGAAAGAAGAACCGTTTCCAAAGCTACGTTTTTCCTTGGTGCACTCGCCACCCTTGCAACAGGAAACACAGTCATGCCTATGGCACACCAGCATTCATTGCAGCACATGATTTCCCTATGCCACGTCAAAACTCCCCCTTTTACTTGCCTAAATTTGGTGGTACACCCAATAACTCTGCGCCCTTTGGCGCACCGAGCTTCTATTTAACATTGTAAATATTTACGCCATTGGCGCACCCTGCCCCTATGCGACACCATCATTACTTGCGCTAAGTAAAAAACTACATAAACGGCACAGGCGCATCCCCTCTTACATCAACACATGTCATGCAAGCCTTCCCTGCGCCGCGCCAAGTTCCCCTGTTTCACACATAAAGTCTATGTTACACACATCAACCCTGCGCCCTTCGGTGCACCAAAGTTCCATCTAACATGAAAATATATGCGCCTTTGGCACATCCTCGTCTCGTGCAATGTGAAAATTATCTCGCGCCAAAGATAAAACATATGAATGGCACAGCACACTTCTCTTTACAACAACAAAATATCATGTGCAATATCTCGCGCCCGCACTTTCGCGCTAATTTGTTCCTCAGAACACCCTTCTTCTGTGACATACTATTAACCCTACAAACCTACAAAGTTCATGCGCCCGCGCCATGAGGCCTTAAAATTGCTAACTCCTCATTCTATTCTGTAGCGCTTTAATGGAAGATCTAACAGCTAACATGGCTCTTCTGCGTTGGGTTTCGCTTCTTCTTCTTGCAGATCAACAACTGAACTCAGATCCACATATGTCTACATCAAGCAAGAGACTGACCAAATCAAAGGGAAAAGCTAAACTTACAGAGGAAGAGATGAAGTACAAGTATCAGAGGGTCAGAATGCCTGAGTCTCAGGCAGAATGTGACCTAGATATAAGAGACTCAGAGCTTGGCCACATTGATATGGAAGATTTCTGGGCCAAAACCAGGAGGGTCACAGGGAGTCCCTAGATGAAAAAACTAGTAGGCAAAGTGGGCCCGCATTTTGTTGGGGGATCCCCGCGGTGCAAAGGAACAATGAATTCATGATGGTAGTGGCCTACTACTACAACAAAGACATGATGTGTGTCCAAAATGAAAAGGGCAAAGTCATGATCAACCTTACTGCCCAGATTTTTGAAATCATGCTTGGAATTCCTCATCACCGGCACTTTGTGGCCATAAGCCAAGAAGATTACACCAAGGCTTGGGAGGACAATGAAGACCAGTGCATTCAACTGATGAATGAGGTGTACCTAAAGAACAAAAAGGTGGTAACTAGATGGCCACAGGTTATTCACCGTAGTGACTTCTCCGAGGAACTAAGTGATACCATCACATTCCTGAGCAGTATTTGGGCTTTCTGATGCCCATTACTTTCATAAGCGGATGCTCAGGTACCTGGAGACCATGAGCAAGAACGTACCTAATCAACGCTTTGAGTGGGCAGAGATAATAAGCAGTACCATATCCGAGCAGCTCCAACAACTCACCACAATGGGGAGGTTCTACATGAACTCCTACATAGTTTATGCTGCAGCCTCGGAGAGAGATTATCCAGCATTGAGCCGATGCGGGGTTTGGCCCTAGGTGAGAATATACGAGTACTACCCAGAGCTGAAGCTCGAGAACAACATCTCTCAGTTCACCAAAATCAACGATGCCTTTTTCTACGGCATCGTCTACCTATTGAGGCCCAACACGACTCACGGTCAGACGACCAAGAGTATTTTCGCAGCAAGAGAAGTGGGGGGCCTTATTCACACAGTTTCCCACCTTCACCTATCTCAGGGTAGCTAACTTCCTAGGTGAGCCCACCAAATTGCCGAGATATGCCAGCCCCAAGTTGATCCTGTTAGAGCTGTCCACACAACTTGTAACGTATCATGAGAAGTGCTTGAAAAGGAAGAAGGGTGGAACTCCTTTCCCCCTCACAGTGGGAAGATACACCTGTGTGTCTCATCACAAAGCCTCGGGAAATGGTTTCCGAGCTAGAACTGCTCAATCTGAAGCACAACTTCCCGGCAAGGCCCACTTTCGATCCAAGGAATTGCCTTCCCAGGAAAAACTCAATCCTATCCACCTTCCACAGATCGAGGACATTTATATCGACCTGTACCATGAGGTCGAGCTCAGAAGAAAGGACCATTCTCACCTGGCCCTGGCAGAGATCATTCAGTACGGCGTGGCCATTGTCCCGAAAGGTTATCAAACTACCGATCAAGAAGTTGATCAGGTATATCTTGACCCGGACGGGACAATTGGCAATTTATCGCAATCAACAGAACCAAAGCGCCCCGCACCATCAAGAAAGGGTCAAATAAAATCTGCGGTAGACGGAACACTGGTGTAGGATGAATGGCCTCATCTACCTCGGGGTAGATTTCACTACATCTCCATTGGGCAACGCACCATCCAGGCCAAAAAATCTACCAAAAGTAAAAGGAAAAGATAAAGAGGGAAAATCAAGCTCTGCTCGAGAAGAGGCTCCTAAAAGTCCCCCTTCCACCGCACAAGAACAGTAGAAATTCTGTTATCTCCAGAGAAAGAAGCGGCCGAAGATATTCTGATGGGCACATCCACTCAAGATGTTGCCACTGCTACAACTACTGAGGTCCCTTTTATCCCTTCTCCCTCTCCTCCTTCTCCTCCTCGTGTGACCCAAGCGACTGTTCCTTTGGTCGTATCCTCTCCCCATCTTCTACCGCCCCCTCCTCGTCATCTATCTTCTCTTCTCTCGAGGAGTTGTCCCCCACTATTTCTAATCTCATCTCTCAGCTCCCTTCCATATCTTCATCTTCCTCCCCTGCAGTATCCCTTCCTCTCTTGAGTACTTCGCTGGCCTCTCATTCAATTCCGCCACCAAGTGTCTCAACGCACTTTCCCTCCGCTACTGCAACTGCTCCCCTCTTCTACTTCTGGTCCCACTCCCATAAGTCTAGCATGGATCTCTCAACACCTAAGCCAGCAAAAGAGGAAAGTTCCTATCGCACCGATGGACTTCTCCGTCATCCCATCAAAGGGAGCTAAGAAGCAAACGCCTATAACCCGGTTCTCTCAGAGTGCGTCAGGAGAAAGAGTAATGGAGATCGCGTATCCCGATCCCTTAAAGGATAAAAAGGATCTGTCTCTAACAGATTATATAGTGACCCAAGTCATGATGGGAACATCTTTAAAAAGCCTTCAAGGAGAGGCTCTATCTGCAGTGGATTCCCTTTGCAAGAAACTTCAAGAAGCAAAGGAGGAGAAAAGGTTGCTAAAAGAACAAAACAAACATCTTCTCCAAGCCCTGCAGAAAATGGGTAGTGCACCTCCTACAACTACCACCGAAACTCCTGAGCCCCTGAGCTAGGATAAGATAAATGAATACGCCAAAATCAGCGAGTAGGGTATGGTAGTGTCTCGCCTAGAGAGACCAAATCCTCAAGGAAAGTGAGGGAGTAATCGTCAAGTTCACCGAGTTGTATCAGAACATCAATCAGGCGAACAAGGCACTCCAGGTGATTGCGGGACCCATCTCCGAAGAGTTGGACCATGCTAGGTCTGCAGCATGAGACCTTCCAAAAATGCTTGACTGTTCAGTCGAAGATCTGGTCAAGTTCGGCATCTTCAATCACCCCAGAGCGCCCCACAAAGTCTTGTCTACTTTGGACTACTAGGTCGATCAGTTGGAGTTTGTCCTCGAAAAGATAGATAAATTCAAAGAGGAAGCCTTGGAGGCTATGCACCAGATGGAGCAAATCATCCTGAGAATGTCCCCAGGCTTGCTCACTCCTTCTTTCACCCTGAGGAAGGCAGACCAAACTATTTGGATCTTTATAGAGATTGTCTCGTAAGGGTTAGGGCCAGAAGCCACGTTTGACACCGAATGCATCAACAACCTTCTGGCCTGTCGTGACTTTATAGGGTTCCTGATAGAGGCTGGAAATGAATATGCCAAGCTCCCAGAAAGGCTCGTGGATGAACGTGAAACTTGCGAAGTTATCAGCGATCGCCACAAGGATCCTGCTCAGGATCAACTTCAGCCCATGATCAGCAAGTTCATGGAATATCGGGCCCAGTTCAACATCACTTCTCCCGAGCAACAACAGAAGCAGGACACTCCCTTTCGACCACGAGATGATGACGAATAGTCTCCTTCCTCTCTTCTTCTTTTTGTAAATATCTAAGAGTATGTTGGCATAAATGATGACATCATCCATGTTGCACCATGGGATGATGTCATCCACCAAGTTTCCAAAAGTCAACAGTTGACTTTTAGATATTTTGTAGATATTTTGTAATTAGGTGGTTGGTTTGCTTTTTCCTTCTTTCCTTCTCTTCTTCTATAAATACTTGAATACTTGTTGTATTCAAGGTGTGGATACTTTTCAGATGAAAAATAGAAGTAAGAAGAAAAGACTTTGAGCTTTTTGTAAATAAATATTAATACAATATTTAGACTTTGTGCTGAATACCTGTGTTTTACATCAGACCTTTCTTATGTTAGATCTGTATGTTTGTTTTGTTAAATCTACTTCTACTTAACTTGTCATTTATTCATCGGTATTGCTTTGTTCATCTATGTGAGTAAGCTCGACTTTGTTTACTACCACCCAAAACGTAGGCCCTCCGACCTTTCTCGCTTTGAATTCATTTCTTTTCTCCCTTCGATATTTCCTATCTCCCCACCTTGCTTTCTTTCCCTTCTTCTATAGTTGGAAATACCTCTGCTGGGATGAGATCCCAAACCCCGAAGGTAGAATAATGTAAGACTTGCATGAGTTCCTACTGGTAATATAGCAATAAACCGCCGCTTTGCTTTGCCTCAAAGAGGGGCTATGCCTGACACCGTTGGATCATCTATCCATAGATCTCGCTCTCACGACAGATTTTTGGACCAACAGTCTCTGAGTGTTAGTGAAAGGTTTCCTCCTACTACAAATAATTTTTTCCTCTGCTCTCGTGTGCCATGATAATAGAATCGAAAGATTGAGTGGATTAAACATACATACACTATGGTCAATGTGGTCCTTAAGACCCCCAAGAAATAGGTCATTCAATTTCTCTTCTGTAATAGTCTCCACCCATAAGGATGCGTTATGGAATTGATGCACATAATATTTGATCGGGTCTTGTTTGTCGTAACTTTACCAATTGACTAAAGTAGTTAATTTGAAACACTGGATCTATACTGCAATTGCAACTCCTTAGTAAAAACTATCCGAGTGACACTGAGACCACTCTTCTACCTCTAAGCACATAACCATCGATACTCAATTGGTTTGGTTTAAGATACAGGGATGCCAAGGTCACCTTTTATCTTGATGGGGTTCAATGTAACTCAAAGAATTTATCCATTTTATTTATCCAATTCAGTAGATCCTTCCCATAAAATTTGTGCATCTCCACTTTTGGCATCATGTTCCGTGGTTGCGCATAAGTTGGATTTTGATTGGGTTGGAAAAGTGATCCAACATGGTTATTTTTCCCATTATTCTGAACTAAAGATCCTCTTTGGTTGAGTTGGGGCTGATTTGGGGAATTTTTTTACCCTTTATATGTTGCATGATATCATCCAACCACTGATTTATTTGGTCTATGTCTCCTTTACAGGCCATCTTAGATTAGAGATTTCGTAGTTCATACTCGAGTTGGCTCACCTTATGATCAATTGAGGTAAACCCTAGTGTTGAGGAATCTTTATTTACCCCTTCTAACTCCAACTCTTCAATCACTACCCCATATTTATCTGGGGTTTTACCCAGAGTGACAGTATTCTTTTTGGCCCTTATGGAAGGCCCCGCCATGATGTCAAACTCTAGGGTTTAGGGTTTCAATACAAATTCGGCCGAATAGGAAAAAACACAAAGAATATATTGCAAATTTTTTTTTGAGATCTTTCCAAAAATGTAAAGAACTTGCAAAATTCCACACATTGCAACCTAGGGAGTGATTTTATGAAAAACCCTAAATTTATAATAAATTTTGAGAAATAAAGAAAAAAAGTTTTAAATTTTTAGGGAATATTACTTGAAATGATGCAAAACATGGTAAAATAATCTTGGATAAAATCACTCATATTCGCAAGATATAGTGGAAACAAAAAAATTAGGTTTTTTCCCCTAATTTTGGCTTGGATCGTAGCTCTGATACCACTTATAATGAAATTACTAATATAATTTAGATTATGAGAAGTAATAGAAAAGCAAAGAACAAAATATTGTAGATAAATGATCTCAATATGCAATTAAAATAGCTTCACCACTTCGAGGGGGCAACCTCCAAACCATACAATAAGACTCAAATGCTCGAATGATGATAAACTACTACCTACAATCCCCTATATATATACTATTCTTAGGTTATGGTCATCACCAAGGCTGAACTACTAAGCATGAAAAAGTATAAATGACATAATAAAATGAAATGGTAAGCCACAAGTGGGCTACTCATATCCTAATACAAGTGATAGGTTAAGGGCATAACATATATGCTCATAGGCCCAACAAAGGAGTAAAACCGCTACATCCAACCTTGTACTCCTCCCTAGTCTATACATCAACAAATCATAATATACATGTGCTAATAATGTTGTACCAAATTAAAATACTTGTCATGTGATCCACCATGTCTACCAGGACCCTAAGCGTTCATAAGAACTTCGCACCCCCGAATTTGGTAGTGCATTACAAGATATGGCCATCATCACCAAAAAATCGAGTTAGTTATATGGAAGTGCACGATCATATCTCATCTCATACAAAAAGTCCCTCAAGAAAATGTGATATGTAGGGCATTGGCTTTAAATAGTCCGTGTCAACACCTCCAACCTTTATCACCCGTAATCAGCTACACCTTTTCCCCTATATAGGAAACATTAGGATGCGATATACATCCTTGAGTGTGATGGTCATCTCAACCTTCCTAAAGTAAAATGTGCCTATATGCACATCCCATATTTCTTCAAGTGTTATCATCGAACCAACATCCTGTGGAATCCATTGGTTAATTTTATAATCCACCCAATCCCTATGTTCCTAAGTGATCCCACTCAACATCAACTATATTACCCAAGATTTGTTCATATAAAGCCAATACTCTATCCCTCAAATACAAGGTGTCTCGAGCCTCCAAAACTAGTGAAATAGACAAACATCGACCTCTACATCATCAAAATTCAAAATCAATAAAAATCTAACCCATCCACCTTAGTCAACACTGACCCAACTTGGGTCGACGCCTCCATGGTCAAGTCGATGTTGTTTTAGGTCCATTTGACAGTGACCATACCAAATCACTGGTGAATCCCCTTCGCATCGACCCCAAAATTTGGAAAGAATGTAAAAATTAAATAAAAAACAACAAATTTTTAAAAACAAGCTATGGTTTAGGGACTCTCCATCATGCGAACCCTCTAACGCTTTGCAGCAGCTCCTCCGCTCTATTTCTCTCAAAATTTCACTTTCCATTTATAGCTCAAATATCTTGATCATCACTTTATAAGGTACAAATGAGATTAATTGGATGATATGTGGGATTATATAGCCCACTGACACTAGTCCCCATCGACCCTCTTTGGGTCACCACCGCTTCTTCCCGATCGCCAACAATTCGATAAGTCATCGTCGATTTGACCTTAGTTTTCCATTGTTTTCCTTTTTTCATCTCTACCATTGATTCATCTTTTCTTTCATTCTATCTCTCGTGTGTCACCCATAACACACTATTCCTTGTCATATATGGATTTTTCTGTTATCTTTCCCTTCCAACCATCTTCATGTCATTTGTTGGGGCACCAATCTTATCTTCATCCTCGTTTTCCTTGATGCAATTTCTGCTCCATTCCTCATGTATGAAGGATTTCACATTATTATCCTCACATTTATTTGTGCATGATGTTCACCTCTAGTTTGTTAGTCCCATAGATTACACATTTATTTTGAGTAGACACCCATTGGATTCCCTCCATCTCATAGTTATTTTTCACAAGCTCACAAGTCCATAAGACATTTTTGTCATCTTCGTTGAGACCGTCCTTTGTCCCTTGCCAAAATGATTCTTTAAATCACTGCCATATTTTAATCCTTATGTTTACCTAAACCCTTCCTACAATGGGGAATCATGCCTCCTCTTTGCTTTTCCCCATCCTTTCCCCCTCCCTTCTCTTCCATTTATTTAAAACTAGTAATAATTTCCCTTCCCGTCACAAATCCCTAGTTTGAGAGGGAGCACCTTATAAATCCCTTTCCTCATCAATTATCTTATAATTTTTTCTCGTAGTTTGTTATCACAAACCCCTCAACAAAATGGGGCATAATATAGACACTTTTTTTTTTTTACACTCTCATACCTTTAAATTGCATTCACCCTCACCCTTTCCTAGCACATTCATTTCCATCCTATTTTAAAATTTCCCACTTTACATCCCCCTAAAATCCTAGTTTCCCCATATCCCATCTTATTTACCATTATCCCGCCCATTTATAATTATTCTCATTATCCCCATTCATCCTTATATTTTAATTGACCATTATATCCTAGTATTCCTCAATTATTATAATTTACCCCGAATGTTGTTGGGGTTTGAACACCGGTTGTATAGATAATATATCGGATTTAAGCATACATGCAAATAAAAGAGGATATTCTACCAAAAGAAATATATAAAAGAAGAGACATAAATCAAAACCAGATTTAATGTGGTTCACCCAATGTCAAGATACGCCTACCAAGAAACAAGCCAATCTATTATCCAAAGAGTTGACAAGATATACAATGAAGATTTACAATCTTCCACACCTCTCGATGTACAAGTACTTTCTTTCTCTCAAGATTATTGTTAATTCTTGTTAATAATTGCTTCTAAATCCTAGATTTTATGCTTATATAGTATTTTATAGACTTAGGGTACTTAGCCATGTAATTACAATCAATATATATACTTTAATGATAAAAGTAGATCTAATTCCCGAGAATTAATTAAAACACTCACACATAGGTAACTAACGTCATTTATCCCTAATCGATGTTGGTTCCTCCTTTCCCGACCGAAGTCGGACCTAGGTGATCGATGCCGCTTTCTCCTAACCGGTGATGGTTAATGTGTTTTCCAAAGAAGTTTTACATTGCATGCTAATTTGAAATAATTGAGATCCACAACTTAACAATCTCCCACTTGAGATTAATTGTTGCACCATACCTATACAAAATAATTCTTGGATCATTCCTTAGCTTTGTTTCTTCCTCTTCAAGTATCAAACTTGAAGACGAATGCAGTGGAGTGACTCTCTAACTTCTTCCTTTCTAATGGCTTCGTTAGCATATCCGCTAGGTTTTCACTCGTATGAATCTTTTCCAGATTTAACTTTTCATTCTCTAATACTTGTCATATGAAGTGATACCTCAAGTGAATGTGTTTCGTTCTCAAATGAAACATTGAGTTCTTTACCAAATGAATTGCACTCTAACTATCATTGAACAATATACAATCACCTTGCTTCTTTCCCAACTCTTCCATGAACCTACTCATCCATATCATTTCCTTGCTAGCCTCGTGTAGTTACAACATACTTTGCCTCTGTAGTAGATAAAGCCACAACCTTCGTAGTCTTGAAATCTAACTAAGTGCCATCCTACCTACTATGAAAATATATCCAGAGTGCTCCTCATACCATCTAGATCTCCCCGCCATATTTGAATCAACATAGCCACAATGAAATATCTCGAACCTCCATAACACAAATACATGTTAGATTTCCATTTCAAATACTCCGAGTATCCATTGGACTGCTTTCCAATGCTCTTTACCTAAATTGGCCATATATCTACTCACAACTCCCACTTCCTGTGTAATGTATGGTTTGGTACAAACCATAGCATACATGAGACTCCCAACTACTTGAAGCATATGGCACTTGTGTCATATACTTGACCTCCTCATGTGATGATGGACACTGATCTTTTCTTAATTTGAAGTTTCCAATAATAGGTGTACTAACAGGTTTTACATTCTACATCTTGAACCTTTCTAACACCTTGTAGATATAATCCTCCTGAGACAAATACAATTTCTTGTTTTTCCTATCTTTGTGTATTTTCATACCAAGGATTATTTTTATAGCTCCTAAATCCTTCATAGAAAATGTGTGAGCTATCTTTCCCTTAAGCTCACCAATTTCATGCATACTAGATCCTATAATAAGCATATCATCCACATACAATAACAAAATAATATAGCTCCCATTTTCAAGCTTCTTGAAATAAACACAATGGTTAGATTCACATCTCAAGTAACCATGCTCATGCATAAAACTATCAAACCTCATGTACCATTTCCTTGGAGCTTGTTTGAGCCCATATAGACTCTTTTTCAACCTGCACACTAATTTATCCTTACCCTTGAATTCATACCCAAGCAAATGCTACATATAAATCTCTTCATCCAAATCACCATGAAGGAAATTTGTCTTCACATCTAGTTTCTCTAAATGTAAATCTTCTACTGCAACTAAACTCAATATAGTATGAATAGAATTCATCTTAACAATAAGAGAAAATATTTCACCAAAGTCAATACCTTCTTTCTATGCAAATCCCTTTACTACAAGCCCTACCTTGTACCTTTTCTTCCCACCCTCTTCTTCCTTTATCATGTAAACCCACTTCTTTTGCAATGTTCTCTTACCTGCTAGACACTTAACCAAATCCCAAGTCTTGTTCTGTTTCTAAGGAGTCCATCTCCTCATCCGTGTCATGCTCCCACCGAATGTGGGTCTTATCTGCATTACTTCTTCAAATCCTATTAGTTCACCATTATCACCAATAATAGATAAAATAGAGGTGTAAATCTTTCTAGAGGTTTACTTACCCTTTGTGACATACTCATAGAAGTTTGGGGTACCCAAAGGCTAGTCTGACCTCTTGGACATTTGTATTCAAATATGACATTGACCGATGTCGGTTTACGCTTAATCGATGTCACTTATGCTAACCGATGTCGGCTTGGATATTTTGTAAGCGATACCAGTTCATCGATCGATGTCATTCAGTGTCAACCGACACCATTCTTGGTAACCCTATCGGTAATACTTTTAAATCCAAGAGTTCATTTTCATTCTCAAATTTCTCAACCATTTCATCCTTGGGTACAAAAATTTGATCCCCGTACATTCCCTTTTCATTCCATTCGACATCACGACTTCTAATAATTTTATAATTCTCTAAATCCCAAAAATAGAAACCGAAATCACCAGATCCATAATCAATGAAAGTGCATCTCTTGGTTTTACATCCAATTTTTTTGTTTTCCTTATCAACATGCATAAATATTCTGAACCAAAAAAATTAAGAAAAGAAATATCTACCTCGCTTTCGGTCCAAGCTTCCTCTAGTATTCCTCCATCTAGTGAAGTTGAAGGCCCACGGTTAATCAAATAAACCGTCGTATAAAATGCTTCTTCCCAAAATTGTAAGGGCAGTCCGAATGTATCCTCATACTTCTAAAGCACGTTCCATGATTTTCCTGTTCATTCTTTCTGCAACACCATTCTCATGTGGTGTTCTTAGAACTGTTCTTTATCTACGTATCCCATTCACTAAACAATAATCATTGAAATCCTTGCTACAGTATTCACCACCATTGTCATCGGATCTAAGGCGCTTTAACTTAGAATTTGATTCATTCTCAACAAGGGATTTCCATCTTTTAAAAGTCTCAAAAAATTTGATTTATGTTTAATACAATAAACCCATACCTTTCTTGTAGCACCATCAATGAAAGTAACATAATACTAGGATCCTCCATGAGAAGCTACCCGAGATGGTTCCCACACAAATGAGTGTACAAGCTTTGATTTCTACTCCTTCTTAGTTTCCCCAACTTTGAGAAATCTCACTCTCTTTTTCTTTCCAAAGATACAATGCTCACGAAATCAAGATCTAAATCTTTCAAAACGATAACTTACCCTTGGCCTTTAAGATCTACATTCCTTTTTGACTCATATGGCCCAACTGATTATGCCATATGCATGCATCTGAATTTGAAGTAGATAGTGCGTAAAGGATTCATAATATAGGTAGATAAATATAACATTCCTACCTTCTTACCTCTTCCCACAATAAGAGCACCCTTGGTGACTTTCCAAGAATATCCCGTAAAAGTAACCATGTAATTAGATTCAACTAGTTTCCGTGCGAAATAAGATTCCTCCCGAGGCTTAACACATGCTTGAAATCTTTCAATACCCATGTATTTACATTCTATAATTTTAGATGAACTTCCCTTTACTAGTAATATTGCAAGGTTCATCATCACCCAAATAAACTTGCCCAAAATTTCCTTGGACATAATTTCTGAAATTACCCTTATTAGGGGTTGCATGGAAAGAAGCTCTTGAATATAAAACCCATGATTCAGTTCTATTTTCTAAAGAAAGAATAAGAGCATCTTACATTACCTCTGATGTAGTAAGATTGGTTTCTTTACCTTTGTCTAGTTGTTGGTTCTCTTTATCCTTTGACCAACAATAATTTTTTGAATGTCATTTCTTTCCACATTTCTAACAAGTTATTCCCTTACTTCTTGATTTAGATTTGCTATCCCTTAACTTTGATTTCCCATTACTCTTACTCTTAGATCTCTCCTTCTTTCCCCTTCTTTCTACATTTAAAGAATTTCCAGATGATGATTCCTTTGTACTCTTCTTATGAATTTATTCATTCAAGATTATACTAACCACATCATCAAACTTCAAAATATTATTAGCAGATGATGTATTACTAACATCCATTACCAAGTTATCCCAACTATCAGAAAAGAACATAAGAATAAAAGTGCTTTTACTTCATCATCAAATGGTATTTTAACCGATTTTAACTGATTTACAATAGATTGGAAATCATTCAAATGACTAGATGCAGATCCACCTTCATGCATCTTAGAACTAAATAGTTTCTTCATCAAATAAAATTTATTTGAAGCACTAGGTTTTTCATATAAATTAGCAAGAGATTTCATTAACTCTACTCGTAGAAGTTGCTTCTATAATATTGGAAGCCACGAGATGCTTCTAGGCTCAATCTTATAGATCCCAAATCCTTTCTGTCAAGAGTCTTCCATTCTTCATCAGTCATCTTCATAGGTCTAGACTTCTCATCCAACGGTAAATATAAATATCTTTGATACAGATAATCCTTAATCTACATCTTCCATAATTGATAATTTCAGCCGTCAAATTTCTCTACCTTGTATTTGTTTTCTTCTGCCATTGTTGTAGCTCCCACTCAATCAGAAAACCCTTTGTGAGTAAATCTATCAACACAAAAACCCTCAAATAAATATCTAATACCAGTTGTTGGGGTTAGCACACCGGTTATACAGATAATACATAAAATCTAAGCATACATGCAAATAAAAGTATATATTCTACTAGAAGAAATATACAAAGCAAAAGACATAAATCAATACCAGATTTAATGTGGTTCACCCAATGTGGACTACATCCACGAAGAAACAAGCCAATATATTATCCAAAGCTTTGACAAGATATACAATGAAGATTTACAAGCTTCCACACCTCTCAGATGTACAATACTTTCTCTCTCAAGATTTTTGCTTCATCACCAAGAATTCTCTCTCTCTCACCAACCTTTGCAAGTTCTTCTTAATTATTGTTAATACGGCTTCTAAACCCTAACTTTCATGCTTATATAGTTGTTTATAGACTTAGGGTACTTAGCCATGTAATTACAATCAATAGATATACTTCAACGCTAAAAATAGATCTAATTCCCGAGAGTTAATTAAAAAAATCACACACAGTGTCGATGTCAGTTCTCCCTAACCAATGCTAGTTCCTCCTTGCCTGACCGATGCCATTCCTGGGTGACTGATGCCGGTTCCTCCTAACCAATGATGGTTATCGTGTTTTCTAGAAAGTTTTACATTGCATGGTAATCAAGTAATTGATATCCACAACTCAACACTCATTATCCCCATTTATCCTTATATTTTAATTAACCATTAATTCCTAATATTCCTCAATTATCCTAATTTACCCTAAACCCCTTAATTATCCTAGTCCAACGTTAAACCCTCTTTCAATGCCATCATGGGATTCTCATCCCCTCTCGTCATTACCCTTGATTAAATCCTTCCCTAGGATTCCCCCACTCACCTCATACCTTTCTAATATTACTCAAGCATTTAAACACCTCTTACATGTGTATAGGGATAAAAATAACCAGCTAGCCATTTCTTAGCCTATTCTTGCCATTCCATTAGCACTCTAATGTCTCCTAGAAGATTTCTTGTACCATTCGTTGGTGATGGACTAGGGTCACCATCGACCCTTCCCTATCCTATTCAAGCACCCTCACCCATCCTCTCAAAGGGATGGAAATTTTCAAATCATTCGAGTGCTCTATGATTACTACTTTTGCATCATGTTCTTGGAGATCTTGCTATCAATTTGAATCACTTGGTTACCTCTTTTCATGTCATTGAGAGATCTTAGAGTTTAGAGAAGAATATTGTAGAGATATTTTCAAAGGCATACTTTCATTTTTTTCTTTCATGTTCCCACAGTCCTCGTTGATCTCTATGTCATCTCTTAGCCATCTTCATCCATTTCTAGGTCCAGATATCCATTCCATATTTTTGTAAATATTCCACCCCTGATCTAGTCATCGTCAATCAGTATAGTCACCATCAACCCATGCCCTCCATCTTGTTAGATCCACCTTACCCAACATCCTTCTACATTTTTTCCACTATTTCCTACACCCTATATATTTCTCTACATTCTAGGTAGCTTATCCAAAGGCCCCGTAACCTATTTCATCTTCTTAGAATCAAGATCCATGGAATTTATGTATTCTTCTACACATATGGGATAGGTCGTCATTGAACCTCCATATATTCACTTCATATTTTATGTTATCCAAACCTAGTTACTTCTTCTCGTGTTTCACTTTTCATTTCTACTGACCTCACACCAACTTTTGAGGTTTGTTCTTGCACATTTTTTGAACTAGACCTGCTCTGCAGTTCTTTGTTAACCATAATGTATTCTATTGGGTCACCGTCGACCCACTCTAGTTTGGATTCATTTTTGGTGTTTCTTGTTATCGCTTATCATTTCATATTATTTTATCTTATCAAATATATTTCAGATTTTTTTATCTGCATATTCCCATCCCAATATTTATCATTTAATTTTTCTATTAAAACATGCAATGATATCCTCTCTAATAAAATTTTTCTTCTTGAACCAATTTTTCGAAACCCGCCATATTTATCGCTAATCCTTTTTATTGTTTATTCTTCATTCTATACAACTTTTCTATTTTCAACAGGAAGATATATCTTTGTGCACACGTGTCATTTTCATCACCATCCATAATCAAGAGATCCCTAAACCCTCCCATTTCCTGAGATTTTCTTGATTTCTAGTTTAATATTCACTAACTTTGAAGTAGGAAGTGCAACATCTTGACCAAAAAGGACTCAAGTTTCTCTCACATTTATTTTTTCGATTTACAACACATAACCTTCACAATCTTGGGTTCAACTAGTCCACAAATAATTACATTCATAGCCCTTGAATTGTCATTACACAACTTCTTGTCTACAACACTTGTTGGAGGAGTAATGGGAGTAGTATAATCATCCAACACTAATTGCCAAATATAAAACCTAATGACATTATATGACTCCTCATCCTTAGAATATAAAAAGCTTAGTTAACTCCATCAAACAATGGTTCCTTTTTGGATGAAGAGCCACTCCACCGACTTTCCATTTTTTTCTTCAAAGGATCTCCTTTCAAGTGATTAGAATTATCCAAAAGGACCTACTCGATACCAATTTTCGGAAGCACAATGGACTAAGAGGGGCGTGAATGAGTCCTTGAATTTTTTTAACCAATTAAGATTTACTTTCTTAAACCATAAGCCGTTCAATCATATATTAATGTGTGTTTAACATTCGTTCAAAGGAGAATAACCATGAAAGAGGCACAAGAAAACAATAGATAAGTGGGAAAGTGTCAAGGGGATGAAAACCCATCGAAACTATTGATTATATTACTCAAATAGAAAGTATTTAGTCAAGCACAAAATTCATAAGGAGCACCAACCATACAAGGAACACAAAACCCTATTTTTTTGAAGCACCAAATCCACAAGGAAGCTAAAACCCCATACGATAGTCAAGCACCAAATCAAACACCATTAGATGAAGATATATAATGTAATAATTTCTCCACAACTCGATGGAGATCACAATTTCTACTCACACACCTTAAAACCCTCTTAAAACCCTCTTTCTCCTATCTTGCTCAAACTTGGACTTTCAAGATATGATTTGAATGAAAACCCTTGCACAAAATCTCTATAAAACTCCTCATAATTTTTCGCACACTCTCATTTATGATTTTATTCACTTGAACCATCTTCACTCTCTCAATCAACTTGCACTTTTCCTCTATTCCACTAGTTCACAATTTAAACCAAAAATATTATTTTATATGCTTCTCATCTCAATAAAATAACATAAGTCAGTCCTACACAAGAATATCAAAAATTTAAAAATAAACATATAACAATACATTCATAACAACTCATAAGATGGACCCATGTAGGTCGGTCATGCACCAAGACAACTAAACATGCCAAAAATGGCTCAAAACCCTATCTCCAAGCACATCAAAGATATCCAAACTCATCACCATGATTTTTCAAGCCTCCGAAGGCATAAAAACTTCAAATATATCATAAAAAAATCATCCATTCTTGAAAATTAACTTGCACTAATCATTTTTTTCATAACACTATAAAGAAGGACCATTTCCTTCACAAAACAAATGTTTCCAATAACCAGTATTCACAAAACATGTTCAAGATCACACCATAACACCTCAAATATGAAATGCAACCACTAATTTGAAATAAAATTACCTTTATAACACATCCATATGTTCTAAAACTCGTGAAACATCCAAGAATGCAAACCACATTTATTTTACTCTTCACTAAACTAAACTTCCCGAATTAAAAAAAAAAACACAAACTATTTTGAACCCTTGATGCCAATTTCAAGACCTAAAAATGAATTAACTTTGGATAAGATTCATCCCTCTTCACTCTCTAATATATAGAAATCATCATCTAATTCAACATGATACTTCTACATCAATCTTCGTAGCTAAAACAATCCTATCCCGAAAAGTAAAACTTGTTCTTTAAAAACTAAGTTGGTTCACCTATCAAACACCTCACTAAGAGGAAAAATATATACCATTGGAAAGGTATCTGAATATAATTTCTATAAAATTTTACATTTCCTCCCATCTCCAAGTGGAAGGCCTTCAACATGGCCAATCTTTGCAAGTGCTCAAAACTACCCTTTACAAGCCCCCAAAAATGGTCTTCATAAATATCTCACACTTTTACCTTTGGGACCTCAACCATGACCTAAAAACACCATGTAAATATAGTATAACTCCCAATATCCAAACAATGTTAATTTATTCCATACCTTATTTGGACAACTTTTCCACAAACCGCAAGTCTTTAGAAACATGCATGTTTGAGTGGGGTCCAGATATTGTCACTTATACTACCATACATTTATAGAAATATGGGGGAGTCCTATAAAACATAAAATAATAAAATTTTCTAATCCAATCAATTTTGGGAACCTACCATGAATTTTTCCTCCATTTCTCTTGACCAAGGGTTTCAAAGCCATAAAACGTTGTTTACCTTTTTAGCATACGTTCATAAAAACATGAACATGAAACAAATCCATTATTTTTGTAAAATTATGTTAGATAAATGGAAAAACATCCCTAAAAATATTGGGATCCCTTGTAAAGACCACAATTCACAACAAGCATCAAAAGTTGCTACTCGAGTTGGAAAATGCTCTCTCAAGTACCCTCTTTAACCAAAAACATTATAACTTGTAAAATATTTTTCAAAACAACCTAAATTTTTTCCCATAGTATCATGAAACACCCTAATAACATCTCAAATTATAAAAAATTCATAAATATCTCTACATCATTACCACCATTAGGACTTGCATGACTAGACCTTCAGGGTTTGCATGTTCTAGATTATGACAAGTTGAATTAACACTATAACCAAGTATGAAACCTATAAAAATATATCTATATGATGGAAATAATATAACATACATCCATGAATGATATAAAGATCTCACACATACCTTCAAGTGACTATCATGCCTAATTATGCCTCCAAACATTAGGATTAGGTCCAGTTTGCACCAAAACCAAGTAGGAAAACCTCGTGAATATTATTCTAGAACTCCAAAAGGAGATAAAACACATCATAAAAAATTTATCACAAATTTCATGCCTCCATGATCTCAAAATTAATCTCATGCTTCATTTGGTTTACAAACACCTAGACTAGGTTTAGATGAGCACCTATAACAGAGACTTCCACCTGTACCTACACTCTAAAACTCATGTGAGTTTATAAAAAATTTCTTAACATACTCTCCATGCCTCTAACATGCCCCTAAAGTCATCATATATCTTTACTTATCATGCACCATCACCTAGGCTAGCTAGGTCACTTGATTAGGCTTCTGAGCAAGCTATTTTCACCTTGTCCACTCATACCATAATGTCATAACCTGTTTCTATTTATCAAAATAATTCTGATAATTCTCTCACACTTATCCATTATCCTATTTGTAATTAATGATATTTTACATCAATAACAACACCTAGACTCATATATGCCAACAAGGGTTATGTGCGGATCAATCTTGTATAACTCACGAGGCTCTTCAACGATTTTGACATTTTTAAGAAGTTTCCTCCAGTAGGTAACCTCTATACACCCTATTTTCATTATCTTTATTTTTAAGGTTAATTTTTAATGGATCTTGGTGTTAATAAAGTGATATTTGGTTGCAAAGTTGCTTCTTTTGAGGAGTGACCACATTACCAAGTGTTTGACTGAGTGTTTAAGAACACTATTGTGAATGACATCAAATGAAATTGGAATGATTTATCATTTTTTGATTCATGGTGCCACACATGAATATCACCTATTTACCCTTCCCGAATCCAAACTACTTAAATGAAATCAGACTTGGGATGCTGACATACCTTCATGTTTAGATTTTTCTAATGGGAAGAGATGATTCCTTGATTCTTTGCATGTGATGATTTTGAGTGCCTAGATAGCTTGATTATCTCACTTCACTTTATTCTCATATATATGATGGATGATTTATAAAATGATGACCCTCTATTTGATACATGAACTTCAAATTTTACTCTTGAACATGATAACACTTTTTTTCACTTCGAGATTGGCCTCCTTGATCAAGATACTACTTGAGTGGAAACAAGCCTACAACATCTAAAAACCATTTTGATCAATTTTATCCATATGTAAGTATAAATTTAAGTTGAATCACATGTTATTGACTTCCACAATGTATTGAGATCATTACCAAGCATTAATTAAGTGTTTAAAAATACTCTCGGGAGGTATGATTTGTTTGAGAGTATGAGATCATTGATAACATCACCATCGATGGAATTGGATTAAAATGGATTCACCTATAATGTAGAGGATTCTTCTAGATTTATGGTTCCTCCTTTTTTTGTTCTATTTCCTTATGGAGCTCCTAGAATCAGCTGGATAAGTGAAGGCTCACAATTTGACTTCTCATTCCTTACACCAAAACCTTCTTTTGAATAATCTATCCTGAATGAAAAACCTTTCCTAAATCTTATTAAAATTCTTCCAATACCTTCAAGGATATCAAATACCACCTCTAGATAATTAATAACTTTTCAGAACCCTCCCATAGGATACACACAGTTCAAATGGCCAAACTTGGCCTTTCTAGGCTTCATCTGAGAATGAATCTTTTACTGCACTTTAGTGAATGGAATAATGGACCTTGTTACACCTTGTAATAAAAATTATACATGTTCAAAAAATTAATTAGGACTAACTTCAAGGACAAGGTGATCATGAAACAGAGGTAGGTTGTCCCGAGAGGGATTCAGGAATATTTGGGAGCAAGATTTCACATTGTGGCTTGGTTGTCATGGTTTAAGTTTTGCATTTTTGGGTTATTCAATTCACATGACAACATATCCATATGAAGATCATCCTCTTACCCTTTATGTCTTCAAAATCCTCCTTGAATGGAATCAAATTTAGGATTCTCATACACTTCTTGCTCATATCCACATCATGAGAATCGGTGACTTCTTTATCCTTCATATATGATGAACTTAGATGCCTTGGTAGCCTAAATATATCATTTTTATTTGTTTCTCAAAGAGATTTAGACACACCGAAGATTTCGGATATGATTATCATCAAATAACTCATTGAGCCTTAAATTTCACCTTTAAACGTGATGATATTTTTTTAATATCACAATTCACCTCCCGACCAAGATGTCACTTGAGTGGAAGCATGCTTATGATTTTGGACAGCTTCTTTCTCAAATTTTCCTCATGTGTGTGTGTGTGTGTGTGTTTTTCCTCCTCATGATAGAAGAAATGATCCTGAATGAAATTTAGAGGAATGTCTAAGAATAAGTTCCATGTTCTTGACCTCCACACTACACTAAAATATTGTAAATTCCACCTCCCTGACTTGCAAGATGTGAGTTCATTACCAAACATTGTTTAATTTTTTAACAACACTCTCATGAAATATGCATTGTTTGTGAGCCGAGATTATTTTTGACATCACTCATGGTGAGATTATTTTATCATGTTCCCGATGACCATTCCCTTGATGATTTGAGTCTAGATAAATCTCTTAATGTTTTAGATCTTTCATAGACCTCATGATTTTCCCGATTGCACACGCTTTCTCTCATGATGTTTTAGATCCTATAAGGACCTCATGATGACTAGTCCTTGATGATTTAAATCGATAAAACTTACATTTGTGTTTTGATTTGTTATATGTTATAAGGAATTGCATAAGTCTATATATTTGATCAACTATCATACCTTTGGGAGTTGTGAGGTTTATAAAATATAGTTTTGACACATCTAAAACTCCTACAAATGTCAATAACCAATCAAAAAGATCCAAAAATAAAAATGGCTATATTATTTCCCAAAGATATTGATTGTATCATTTAAACCCTAAAGATTTAGGCCGAATGCTGAAATCTTGAAAATACCTATGTCTTGACCATATTAGAATATGAAAACTATCTTATAAAATGTGACTTACGAAACTATGAGACTAGTTCCATAAGGTCTAGAATTTATTAGGGTCACTCTGCATCTTATGGAACTAGTCTCACAATTCCATAAGTCACGTTTAAGAAGATAGTTTTTCATATTCTAATCTGTCAATACATAGGTTTTTTTAGGATTTTAGAATTCAACCTAAAGCTTTTAGGTTTAAATTATACAATCAATATTTTTTTTGGAAAAATAATGTATAAATTTTAATAAATGAAAAACTTATACTTAAACATTTATTTTTGTAAATATATACCTCCCAAATGCACATATAACACAATACTTTTAGGAACATGAGCACGTTATAACACACTCACATTATAGCACACTCATAGGGTAAAAGTGTATAAGTGTGTCCCACCCGATGGCCAAAAATATTTTAAAATATGATTATTAAATAAGTATCTAAAAATACTATAAAAACTTTAAAAATTCAAACAAATTATGGATTCCCGCACCACCTTGGTATATTTAAGCTTTTAAAAATACATGTTTAGTCATTTTATATGTGTTTGGTAATGTTTTTGTTGTCATAAATGTTTTTCTGAAGGTAAAAAGTGCAAAAATAGGTAAAACCAATCCATAACATGTTCGTGTTATAGCGTGAGCACTTTATGGAAAAAATGACAAAAAGAGGATTTTTGGCCACTTTTTGGTCCCCCATCTCTATGAACATGCCCAAAAATAGATTTAAGAATTTATGGATAAATATGATGAAGTGTACAATCTATGTAAAGAAGGTAATATCTAAGAGTGTACGATGAAATAAAGACAAAGATTTTTGTAATGATCCATGATATAGATAAGGAGAAGCACATATCGATGAAATAAAGGCTTGTGTGTATCTTATAACTCTAAGGGAACATGCATGTTGTAATGCATAGATCAACTTAGTGGAAAATTTAGATGGATCATCAGAAAATTTTAAATATTAAGTCGATAAAAAGTTGGTAAAATTCTCTCTACAGAGAGAATCAATAAATTACTTGTAATAGGTAATGAAACCTTAATAAAAAGTTTTGGAAAGAAAAAGTGGGGAGTGGAAATAGGTTTTGAAATTCATGTGGTAGAAATATTTGAAAGTGGATGGGATGACTATAGTGAAGTAATCACAAGAGTGAAATCTCAAGGAAATTAAGGTGGACGTGGTGGGGTACTTGTGGGTGTGAGATATTGATGGCATTTGATAGCATCGTAGCCGAAGGAATGAAGATCATTAATATCACCACCACATCATATTTTCTCCGAAGGTGGAAGATTTTATGGGATAAATATGTTACCATAGTGGCATCTTATAGGGACCAGAGGATGATAGGTCACAGTAGAGGGTATATTGAAGATATCACGTTATAAATATCTTAAAGTTGGTTATCAAATTGGGATAAGGAGATCTTGTATCAAAGTGATCTAGTGGGAGAGATGCTAGAGAACAAGGAAGAGGTACAAAGATGTCATTGTTGCTACATTTTGTGGGGGTAGGGTTAGAATGGGGTAAAAACACCCGAGGTCTTACCCTAGTGAGACATGTGCGGGCATGGTAATCAATGGTTGAACATGAGATTTCACCCAAATGATACCTTCGTAGGCTTGGGATTTAAAAAATTTCAAGGAAAGAACAGGGAGCTCTTACCCATGTGGGAGCTCATGGAAGGTTAGGGTTGCTACAAACAAGTACTTTCCTAGGTGACATCTCAAGAATGGTTGATAGGCTATATGATTTATCATGGAACATCTGATGGATATAGAGGTTACCATAATGAAGTAATCTCCTTGGAGAAATATGGAAGGTAGATATGTGGTATTTCGAGAATAACTCGATAGTACAAATAGGAGGAAAAGAAAGATAAGAAGGGAAATGTCACTACAAGGACATCATGAAATGCTATAGCGATGGAAAGGAATGACAAGGATGGGGTTTAAAGATCGAGCTAAGGAGATGTCACTTGAGTGGTATCATCTAGTAAGTAGCCATTAACCAAAGGAATGTTGAGGAGATGTCATCCGAACGACATCTAGTATGTTTTTATACGTATATATAAGAGTCAAAATTTCTGATGATATTAAAAATCACATATGTTGTGAAAGGATAATGAGTAAACTAAATTCGATTCCTAAATATGGTGTAGGAATAGCTTTATAAAAGGAAACATCACAACCGCAAATGGAATGTTGGGTCAACAATATTCTTTCATATCCATCTTTTAAATAAAATGGTGGAATGAATAATTAAAGTAATGAATTCAAGTCCAACCTTTAATTTATTTTAAATATATTCAAGGAATTTTATGTGAGTCCTTAATTTTAGTTATCACTTAATTTTTCAATTTCTACTTTCATCGTTGAACTTGTGAGTTTGAATTTATAAATTTTATTTTTATAAAAAAGGGTGATTGGTATTGTTCACACTCAAATTAAAAAGATTGTGTATAATGTTATATAATATGTGGTTGAGGATGTAAAATATATAATGAACTTACATTTTTTTATCCAGTGTAAGTACATAGATATGGGGGACAAAAGGGTGTAAAAAGGACACCTTTTCCCCGAAATCATCAAACATGCACTTCATCGAATAATTCGGCATGCCTAGGCTCAAAGGTTGAAAAAGTGATAAGAATAAGTACCGTAGAGATCAGAATCTATTTTCTAAAATACTATATTTTTTAAATGGTTGAGATTAAGAGGGTCAATGTGGTGTGCGCACACAAAGTACATCTATTTTTGTGTCAAAAAGATAAGAACCTATTGTGTGTGCACCCCCTATTTTTTGAGTTATATAAATTTATATTAAATCCTTTTAGTAGAAAGTTAACTAAGACCGAGTACAAGGTTCCATTAGTTTTTCATAATTTTTGGATAACTATATAATTTTTTATTAATTTTCAAAGTGCACATATCCTGAAAATGAAATATTTGTGTGTGCACCCCCATAACTTTGAGAAAACAAAGTCATTTTTTAGTTTTAATTTTTTGAGTGTGTGTATAATGGAGTTTATAAAAACCTCTTTTTAAAAAAAAAAAAAAAAACAAATTGATGAAAAAATCATAAATTGTGCACCAAAATGTATGCATAGGTTTTTTAACAAATCAAGGAACTAGTAAAATAAATTATGGATGAAATCCTTAAACTAATCATATTTTAGAAAGAATTATATTGTCATCAAGGTAAAAATGAGCTTAAAATCATAGTTTAATTTATTTTTGAAAATTATGTTTTAATGCATGAGATATTGGGGTGTACACGTGAAATTTTGTTGTTTTTCTGTCAAACACAATTTTAATCACGTAGAAACAGTCCAAACCTTTGGTTTGGAAATCCAAGGCAAATCCAAGCCTATGGATTGAGAATTTCAAACCCAAAAGAGATGAAACGTGAGCGTGCTATAACACACTCGTGTTTCAATGTGTTATGTGGTATATGTTTTTGTGGCATGTTTCTATTGACTAAAGTATAAGTTTTTCTTTTACTATTATTTATATTTTATTATTTCTTATACATTAAATTTATTTTAGTATATATAATATTTTAGGCTCACTTTGCACCTTATAGAACTATTATCACAGCTCCATATGTCACGGTTTAGAAGATAGTTTTTCAGATTCTAATTTAGTCAATACATAGGTATTTTTTAGGATTTCAGCATTCAACATTCAATCTTTTAGGGTTTAAATTATACAATCGATATCTATTTTATGAAAGAATATAGTCATTGTTTAGGTTTTAGGGATTTTGGATTGGTTATTGAAATTTTTAGGAGTGTTTAGGAAGATTTAGGAAAGGTTTACTCATTCAAGGGCAATCTTCTCAACAACAAGTTTTCTAGGTGTAGGGAACAAACACTCTAATGGTGAAATTTGACTTCTTTGGATGATTTTGGGAGCTCTATAAGGAGTTAGGAGGAAAATAAATAGGCACTGGAAATATATGTGAATCCTATACATGTTGGTAACATCCATTTTTCTCTAAGAATTGAAGGTTTCATGAAGAATTTCAAGATAATGTAGCTACCCCTTTCGCCTCCTGCATAAAAATAACCCTAAATTTGTAAGTACTAAAGATATGATCACCACATGGTGATAGGTTAATATTTTTAAATGTTGATAAGTACCTCTAGGAATGGGTATTATCATAAATAGACTATTGTTTACCATGGGTAAGGATCTCATGAGGATGAGGCCAATTTTTTTGAGTTGAAAACACCTTCCTAACACCCCATATTGTGTTTTTGAGTGACGAAAATTCTAACATGAAATTTAAACCCTAAACCATAAGCCCTAAACCATAAACCATAAAATTAAACCCTAAACCATAAACCCTATACCTTAAACCTTAAACCCTAAACCCTAAACCCTAAACCATAAACCCTAAGTAATCAATCCTTAACTCAAGAGCCCTAAACCCTAAACCATCAACCCTTAACCTTGAGCCCTAAACCCTAAACCCCGATATGTTAATCTCAACCCTAAACCCTAAAACTTAAACATTCAACCCATAGCCCTAAACCCTAAACCATGAGCCCTAAATGATAAACCATAAACCCTAAACCCTAAACACTAAATACTAAATCCTAAAGCCTAAATCCTAAATAATAAACCCTAAACCCTAAACATTAAACCCTAAACCCTAAACCCTCTAGGATAGTTCAAGAAATATATTAAGCATATCGAGGTGATGTCAGAGAATCTTGGAAGTGTTGGAGGAAATTTAGGAAGATTTAGGAATTTTTTTAGGGCTTAGGGCTTAGGGTTTAGGGATCATGGTTTAGGTTTAGGGCTCATGGTTTAGGATTTAGGGTTTAGGGTTTAATGTTTAGGGTTTAGGGTTTATGGTGGTAAAAATAAGGTTTAGGTTTTAGGGTTTAGGGATTATGGCACAGGGGTTTAGGGATCATGGTTTAGAGTTAAGGGTTTAGGGTTTATGGTTGAGGGTTTAGGGTTTATGGTTTAGGGTTTAGGATTTAGGGTTTAGTGTTTAAGGTCTGTGACTCGTGGGTTTAAGGTTTTGGGCTATGGGATTAAGGTGTATGGTTTAGGGTTTAGGGTTTAGGGAACATGATTTAGGGTTTAGGTAACATAATTTAGGGTTTAGGGTTTAAGGCTAAGAGTTAAGGTCAAGGTTTAGGGTTGATGGCTTACGGTTTAAGTTTTAAGGTTTAGGGTTTAGGGTTTAGGAATTAGGTTCTAGAGTTTAGGGTTTAAGTTTTATGGCTTGTGGCTTAGGGTTTAGGGTTTAGGGTTCAAGGTGCTAAAAATAGGGTTTATGATTTAGGGTTTTGGGGTTCAAGGTTTAGGATTTAGCATTTAGGGATTACAAATTAGGGATTAGGTCTTACGTCGACGATACCTCTCCAGTGCAACTCCCTCTTGAGGATCATATTCATATTTGATATATCGCCATTAAAGAGGGAAAATCCTATCAAATCGGTTATTCAGTATGACGTGGAAGATGAGTAAAGAAAATGAAATTTAGAGAATTATATTTCATTGGTAATTAGTACTAAGTATCAACAAGACTAATATGGCTTCCGACTACTTGACTAGGAGGGCATGACAATAGTAGGACCATATTTCCTAGTCTCGTGCCTAGAACCATCATTGAGTCTGTTTGTGAAAAATAAGCATAGCAATAGGGGTATGACTAAAAACAAAAAGGAGTTATCAATCGCCTAGTACATTTCTCTTGTTTAGTTCTGAATGGGAGTGAATTAGCCTACATCTTAGTGACCTTCCATTGATTGGTAATTCCTTCTATTATAAACCTATGGATGTTTTCAAAAGCACCTTAAAAATATTAGTCATCAAGCCTAATTAAGGGTGTGATGTGATGTGTCAAAACTATATATTCACAAGAACCTCTTCTTCCTTGAAAGTGCATGGTTTGTCCCAGTAATGATGTCTCCCTATATCCAAGGATCGAGGACTACCGGAGTCTCGTGGTAGGATTGGACATGAAAGAAGCATTGAGTGTCGAATTAGAATGTTGTTGTATCTCAGAAACATTCTCAAATGTTGGAGTAATGTATCTTGGAAAATAAAATTGAACCTCATAAATGTTAGCTTAATTAATACAATCCTACATGCATACGATTAAGGAGTAACTATCCCGCCATGTAATCGTTTAAGGGCTTTATATTCTTCCCGTCCGTTGTTCTATACACACATTGAATAATAATTATTTTCTCTTCTTCCATCATTGGTATCATATTGATACCTTCCCAACGCTATCTCCATTGTAATCACAAAGTGGACGAAGGATTAGCACGACTTGGTCTTTGCGTGGTTTGAAGTTTGGAAGACATTAGCACCCAAAACCCGTAAAGACCCGGTGAGTGATCTGCCATGGAGTGGGAGTGGCGATTGAGAAGCAGGGAGGAAGTAGCTCGTGTGGAGATACTTTTATCTTTGAACCCAACAAGAGCAGACTTGCATGGGTTCAAAGCTCTAGAACATAATCTATAGAGTCATTACTAGATCAGAGGCACAACGAGAGTTTACAAGCATCATTTCAATTCTGAGAGGATCGATCTGGAGGAGGATTTGGTAGAAGTGACCTATCTTTTGCTACAGATAAGAAAAAGACAACAACATTTTTACAGGATGTGTTAGATTGGTGTTTTGTTTTTCTGGCTGGAACGACCTATTTGCATCTTGACCTTTGTGGAAATGGAAAATGACTGCTTAGCATCCCGATCAAATATTATAGCACAAAAATGGATATGTTCCTGCCTAAACGAGAGGATGTGCTTAAATTTGGTTTGAAATGGGGCAAGCATCAAAAGCTGCAATAACTCCAAAGAAAGCCTCGCAACTTACAAAACCGTGTGGAAAATAAAACGAGGCCAGCCCGTGTATGTCGCAAATTTCAGATGCAGAAAGCACCGCGAGCAATGCACCAAATGTTTGGGCATTGAGTGACAACGAAGACACCGCTGGAGTATTCTTTGCTTTGGTCAATGAGCTCCGCAACACTGGGAATCTTCTCTTTGACGAGATTGTGTGCTGAGGACAATTGGACTATTTTTGGTTCGACGTTCGATGTCAAGCATGACGGATTCATGTAGAACTTGAATGTGGCTATGATGCAGATGATGAAAGTGAAGTAGGACACCCACATGAGTGTTCACGTCTCACTACATGAGCTTATAGAGCCCATATTCATGATAGGTTCCTTCAGTAAGCATTTGTAACCATTTTTGAACAATAAATAAATAAATAAAATATAATTTGATTTTTTGGCAATGTCTATACCTCGCATTTTTTGTTGAATGCCCAATTGCTAAAAGGGCCAAATTTTTCCGCATGGAAAACCAAGATGCGGATGATTCTTTAGTTTGAAGATCTTCGGGATCGCTTTCAGCACGAACGCCCTTCTCATGTATTAATCGATCTATTGGCTAAATATGAAAAGGCCAATGCAAAAACTAATGCTTATCACTCGAGCCTTTTTGATGAGGTTCAACCTCACATTTCTCAAGCAACCACTTCCTCTATGGCATGGGTTGCGTTGTGTACTATCTATGAAGCCAAGAATCTGATGACAATGTTACATCTTCAGAAAAACCTTCACATGATGAGTATGCATGATGGTGAATCCGTTGAAGCCTTCTTGCAGCGTGTGGCTGAGTTACGTGCATAACTTTCTGCTCTCGGTGAACCGGTGGAAGAAAATTTGCTAGTCCCGCTCACCTTACAAGCTCTTCCTTCCCGATTTCAGACACTGATCACCATGTTGACCATCACTCAATAGGAGGTGAGTTTTTCCAAACTGGTGAATTATCTCCAACAGGAAGAATCCATTCAGAATGTTCAAGAAGCCTTTAAAGACAATTATCTCATTACAAGGCAAAAGCATAATCCTCGGAAAGGGCAAATCTACCCCAAGCATCGAAGCAAGATCCACAACAACAAACTTCTCAAAGAACACCACAACGGCCACCCTAAAAGTAGCAAAACAACAAGGTAGATCGATGGTGCCACATTTTCTCCACGAATACACACATGACTGTGAACTGTTATTACAATAGTCGCAAGTATGGAAAATTTGGTGAAGAGAGAACTTCTGCCAAGGATATTCCAAGAAATCCCAATGGCGTGCTCGTAATCAGAGGCAAAAGGGTCATATTGCTGCTCAACAGGATGCCTCCTCCGATGAAGAGGTTCTAGACACAACTCATCTAGACATTGTCCTAGTCTCATAGAATTTACAACTATCAGAAAGTGTCTGGTTGATTGATTCGGGTGCTAGCAAACACATGAATGGCAATAAGAAGTTGTTCCATACCCTAAGTGACCAGCCCACTGGAGATCGGATCACCATCACAAATAATCAGGAGTATATTGCGGCGGGGATTGGTGATGTCATCATTCCTCTTGGGACACGAAAATGTACACTTATGAAGGTTCTATATGTTCCAAGTTTGACCTCAAATCTCTTGTATGTGAGTCAGCTTCTTAATCATCGAATGCAGGTTGAATTCTTTGTTGAGAAAGGGGTCAAATCCTGCATCATTTCCCAGGGAGACTCAGTTATTGCTCAAGCATTTATGAAGGGCCATCTATTTACACTGGATGCAGTCACTTCATCTAACATTACTCTCTCTGCTTCAACGGCGGAGTCCACTACACTATGGCACTTTCGATATGGTCATCTTTTTGTCGGGGCTCTGCATCAGCTCAATGCCAAGGAAATGGTAAGAGGGATTCCTCCACTCTCCCATTCCTTACCTATTTGCTCGGGATGTCTTGCGGGAAAACAACACAAAGGTCCATTCAAACAGAGCTCTTATCATTCTACGAAGCATCTTCAGGTTGTATACACCGATCTATGTGGACCCTTGTCACCTGCTTCCAAGGTTAATAATACTTCCACTCATCATTGATGATTACTCATGGAAAATGTGGGTATATTTTCTCCGGAAGAAGAGTGAGGCATTTTCCAATTTCCAAACCTTTACCAAAGAAACCACCAAGAAGTCCAGGGAAGGCTCTCCTTCTCCTCCGCCGATCAAGGGGGTAATTTGTATCAAAGAAGTTCTTAGCATACCTAAAGTAGCATGGCATTCAGCAACATATGATTGCACCCTACATGCCCCAAGAGAATGGGATTTCTAATTGACACAACATGACTGTCATAGAGATGGCTCGTTGTATGCTCTCGACCACCAAGTTGGAGGATCAATTTTGGGCAAAATCAGTCCGTAAAACAAAGGTATCTAGTCAACTAGGCACCCATGAAGATCTTGTAGAATAGGAGACCGAAGAGGTATGGACTGGTTGCAAACCTTCTATCTGTTGTTTGAGAGTTTTTGGTCAGATGTGCATATATGCATAATCCAGATAAGAAAAGGAAGAATATCAATCTAAAGACACCGCCATGTCTTTTCTTGGGGTATAGTACTACCTCAAAGGCATATCGCTTCATGGATCTTGAGACGAAGAAGATCTACGAGAGTCGAGATGTGGTGTGTGATGAGTCATCCTTTGAATCCCTACCACACAAAGGAGATCTAGTACCGACCTCGTCACATAGATTGCTCACACATCCAGATGATGGGCAAGATGATTCTTCTCGAGAGAAGAAGAGCTGAGTGGAGACTTATTCGATGATATAGGCACACTGGAAAACAAATCTTCACATCAGCAACAATAGTACCAACGTCTCGAAATGGGTCCAAAGTACTATTAGGGATGCACACCGAACTCACTTCTAGATACTTCTTTGGGAGTTAAAACACGAAGTCAAGACAAACATGAGGTAAATTTAACACTCATGAGTTCAGTTGTTGATAGCACCAAACCTGACATTGTTCATGAGGCATTAGACCAACCACAATGGAAACAAGCTATGGATGCTGAATATGATTCCCTACTTTAGAATCAGACGTGGGAACTTGTCGATCTGCCTCCAGGTAAGAAATCCATTGGCTGCAAATGGATTTTCAAAAAAAATATAAGGTAGATGGTTCAATTGACAAACACAAATCATGACTTGTTGCAAAGGGTTATGCTCAACAAGAAGGAATTGACTATGATGAGACCTTTACACCCACTACAAAGATCAAAACCATCAGAGTTGTTTGTGCACTGGTAGCACAAAATGGATGGAAACTTCATCGATGGATGTCAAGAGTGCTTTTCTGAATGGTGATCTCAAAGAAGAAGTATACATGGCCCAACCTGAAGGGTTTGTAGATGAGCATCAAGCACACAAGGTATGTCGTTTGATAAAGTCACTTTATGGACTCAAACAAGCACCTAGGGCATGGTATATAAAATTTGATGATCACCTATTATAGCATGGATTCACACGTAGCCCCTCAGATAAAAATTTGTATATCAAGAAGGTAGGAACATAGATTGTTATTCTAGTTTTGAACGTAGATGATCTTTTGATCACAGGAAGTTCTGACAATCTTGTGGATGATGTAAAGAATGATCTGAAGAAATCCTTTGACATGACCGATTTGGGGCTACTTCAATACTGTCTTGGCTTAGAGATATGGTAGAAGAAGAATCATATCTTTGTCTCCCAGATAAAATATGCCAAGACACTCCCGAGAAGCATGGAATGTCATATTGTAAACCAATGTCCACACCTATGGAAAAAGGTTTGCAATTATCTAGATTCCAGGATTCACCGCAGGTAGATGGCACTCACTACACGTAGCTTGTAGGGAGTCTCATTTACTTGACTTATACCGTGCCAAATTTTTACTTTGCAGTTGAGCTATCTCACTAGATTTATGCAGAGCAAAGAAATGTCATTGGATAAAGCAAAGCAAAGCATGTGTTGAGATACGTCCGAGGTACATTTGACTTTGGTCTAAAGTATCAGAAGAACACTTAGTTCTTCTTATAGGGATATACAGACTCAGACTATGCAGGATCTGTTGATGACAGGAAATCCACTTCAAGATATGTTTTTCATCTTAGATCTGGACCTATCTCATGGATTAGCAAGAAGCAAACTATTATTGCTCTCTCATCCAAAGGTGAAGCTAAATCTTTGCACCGCACAAGAAGTCATGTGCGCGAAGTAATTTGGTTACGTTGCATTCTTGCAGATATAGGGATTCCTAAAGAGAAACCTCCCATCATTCACTACGAAAATCAAGGTGTGTTGAAGCTTGTGAAGCATCCTATTTTTCATGAACGAACAAACAAAGCATATTGAGGTCGAATGTCACTACATTCATGAACAGGTCTCAACCACCAAATTCAGCTCCAAAGATCGCCCTACCGATTTTTAGGTTGCAGATATTATCACTAAGCCTCTTGGCAAGGTGAAGTTTGATTTTTTTAGGGGGTACATATGTAGGAACAATGTATTGAGGGGGGGAATGTTAGCTTAATTAATAAAATCCTACACACATATGGTTAAGGAGTAACCATCCTTTCTTGTGTAATTATTCAAGGGCTTTATATTCTTCCTATCCGCTGTTCTATACACACATTGAATAATAATTATTTGCTCTTTTTCCATCAAGAAATCCTCTCAAATTTCTATTTTAGGTCTTGGTCTAGGTCGTGTTCCCGGTCTTGTTTTTGTTTATCATTTTGGCCATGGTCATCGAATATGAAATTTTTAGGAAAGGCATCCACACTTGAATAATTATTCCCATTTAGATTGTTTGTAATGCTAATGGCAGTGGCAGTGCCTATGGAATTCAGTTGGTGGAAGGTGGGGTTGTGCCCTTGTTGGTTTTTCCCCATGGCATCATAGGTATCCTTTTTGGTATTATCAAAGAGAAATTCCCATGCTTGTGTCATAGTTTTAAAATCTCCCTCGGCTCCTGCGAACGTATTTTTATCAGGATGTAATCGTATGGCTATTTTTAGCAGGTATTAATAAAAAAGAAAAAATTGATTGGAATTACTTACGAAATGCATTCCTTCACTTCAAGCTTATCTTTATAAATGTAATTCAGCTTTCCAAGATCTCCATATTTTTCAAAATTGGGTGGAATTGACATTTTAGATCTCCGAAGGCATGAAGAAAAGACGAGTTCATTTCATCCAACCTTCCTCAAGTGAATTTAAAAGAAATGAAATTTGGAATTTGAGGTGGCACGTGGTAGACATTGATTATCCTACCACCGATTTTGAGTGACAAAACTTCTAACATGAACTTTAAACCGTAAACCCTAAACGCTAAGCCCTAAATCGAAACCATAAACCATAAACTTAATCCCTTAACCTTAAGACCTAAACCCTAAACCCTAAACCCTAAACCATCAATGCTTAACCCCAAGTGTTAAACCCTAAACCCCAACCTCAACCCTCAACCATAAACACTAAACCCTAAACCCTAAACCCTAAACCTCGAGGCCTAAATCCTAAACACTCAAGATTTATCGCTAATACCTAAACCATGAACCTTAAATCTTGAACCCTAAACCCTAAAACATTAACAAGTGTGCCCTAAATCGTAAACCGTAAACCATGAACCTTAAATCATAAACCTTAAACCCTAAATTGTAATCCTCAAAACCAAGAATCGAGCCTTGATCCCTTGACCCTAAAACTTGAGCCCGGATTATGGGTCCCAAACACTAAACTCGTAACCCCGAACATCAAACCCTCAACCATAAACCATAAACCCTGATCCCTAAACCCCAAACCCTAAAATTTAAACCCTAAACACTAAACCCTAAACCCCAAACCCTATTTACCCTAAACCCCAAACCATAAACCTTAAACCATAAAACATAAACCCTAAACCCTAAACCATGAGCCCTAAGATCTGAATCTTGAACCCTAAACCCTAAACTCTAACCCTAAACCCTAAACATTTAGTCTTTAACCCTGAGCCCTAAACCATAAACCATAAACCATAAACCTAACTATTGAACCCTAAATCCTGAGCCCTAAGCCCTAAACCTTGAGCCCTAAGCGCTAAACCCTAAACCCTGAACCCTGAACCATGAGCCCTAAATGCTAAACCCTAAACCCTAAATTGAGAATAACAAGTCCAGTTGTATTTTTGGTCTGACATATTAGGATACCAAGTAAATTTGATCATTTTTATGCTCTTTTGAATAATTCTTTTAGTTGCAAGTTGTTGGGAACAAAGATTTCATTCGAAGAACATAGCTTGATATGTCTAATGCTTGTGTAAGTTGAAAATTTTAGAGGATTTCAAGTTTAATTTTGTTTTCCAAGATGCATTACTCCCATGTTTAAAAATATTTCTCCGTATACAACGCCATTCTAATTCGTACACTCAAATGATTCCCGAATGTCCAATCCTCGCCACAGAGCCCAAAAGAGTCCTCGATTCTTAGATATAGGAGACATCATTACTCGTGACAAACTAGGCACTTTCGAGGAAGAAGAGGTTCTTTGAATATATAGTTTTAACACATCTAAATCTCCTACAATTTTCAATAACCAATCGAAAAGGCCCCTAAAAGCTTAAAGGCAATGTTGAAATCCTAAAAATACCAATGTGTTGACTAGATTAGAAACCGAAAACTATCTTCTAAACCATGATAGATGGAGCTGTGAGACTAGTTCCATAAGGTGCAGAGTGACCCTAACATCTTATATTTACTAAAATAAATTTAAAGTATAAGAAATAATAAAATATAAATAATAATAAAAGAAAAACTTAAACATTTATTTTAGTCAATAGAAGCATGCCACAAACACATATACCACATAACACATTAAAACGTGAGTGCTATTTAAAATGCAAGTACGTTATGGCTCGGACTTACCGAACCATAACGCGCTTGCATAATATCATGACCGTATTTTTTCCCCGTCCCGTTATAACGCGTCTAAGCCATAACATGAGCGCGTTATAGCCAAAATGGCCAAAAAAAAATCATGTCTACTTTTTTGCCCCCCATCTTTGTGCACTCGCCTCCAAGAACCTCACCACAAATGAGTTTTCTTCAAGATGTTTATGGAAAGAGTAAAATAGAAAATTTGTGTGAATATTGATACATATGGTTTAAATATAGCTTTGATGTAGAATATATACTATAAGAATGTGTGGTTACTCATATGTCTCGTGTTTAAATTTATGTTTGAAGTCATATTTTACTACAACAAATTGTTGTAGTGGTACTATAATGTTATTTGTATTCGGTAATGTCTCTTTCAAACATCTTTTAGAACATTTTGTAATTTTACTATAATTGTTTTATCATGAAATCAGTTTAACCGCTTCTTTACACCTTTAGAAATATATTTGATAGACCTAAAAAAAAATATTATATATTTTTGAAGATTATGCACAAATTCATAACTATTTTCAAAACAATATAAAAGAATTTCTTTGACCTAAAAAGATTCTTTTTCAGAACTTTGGCATAAAGGTTTACTCGAACTCCATTATGATTGATATTTAAACTACTAGAAATACATTAAATAGAGACAAATTTCTTTTTGATAAAGGGTAAAAGAGGGTTAAGGGGTCCCTTCCCCGATACAAGATGTTCAAATAGAGACAAAGATATATCAATGATGATCCAATGGGGCTGCCTCTTCCAAATGCAAGAAATGACAACAAAAATACAAACAAATAAACAACACAACAAAACAAAAAGATAACAAATTATCCTTGAGACACCTTCCCATGGGATCTCAATGCATCATAGGGGAAACATTTTTCCCTTTCTTCTTTTTTCTCCCATTAGTCCAACCCTCTCCAGAGTTTGGATTCAAATTTTTATAATCATGGACCGAAATGATAATTTCCAAATTCTTTCCCACAAGAGCGTGAAACTCCACCGAAACAAGAGGAAGAGAAACAATTCTTGTAATTGGGGAAGAAACATTTTCTACAGGGGTAGAAGAAGGGACCTCCTCATCCTTAGAAGCAACAATCTCGTCTTCAGAATCAACATCTGAGTCACTGTCCAAGTGACTATAAACCACCAAGTGACTGGGATCTGAATTTTTCCACCAATAAGATCTACTATTAGCCTATTTCTTCTCTCGTGTGACAATTCAAAGTTAAGTGGCCAATAGAAAAACAAGTTTTGCATTTGAAGGAGAACCGTTCATAGTCTAGATTTTGAGTACAAATTTTGTCTGCCACTTTGAGCTCAATAAGAGCCATGAAATCAACAAAAGTGTTCATATCAACCAAGATGCGAGCATATGATGTGTAATCATATAAGATCATCTTTGATCAATAGCTAAGTATTTTCCCAGGGTATTCCCAATGGAAAGTAAATAAATTTCAGCCCAAAATTGAAGAGGAAAATATGGCATCCAAACCCAAACACGTTTGATGTGGAAAATATCAATTATAGGGTTAAACAGAGGAAACCACGACTTCATGAGTACAAAGTGAGATCGAAAACACAAGCACCAAATACGGTCGATTTTTATAAATTCACCGTATTTTTTCATTTTCTTGAGTCCACTCGTATAAAATTGCGAAATTTTCGGGATTTGGTGGTTAAAAATTTAGAAAAATCACAGCTGTAAATAATTTTTTTAATAAATCTGTTTCCCAAAAAGTAACAGCCAAAAACTTAGGTAACTAAAAAAAACTGCGGAATAGTCACCTAGAATCCAGTGAATCTGTTTGGAACTGATGGTTCTACCGTTGGTATTTAGTATTTACTATTAATTAAAGGTAATTACATAGTGAGAGTATATAGCAAGCAGCATGAGGTAAAAAACAATTATTTTCTGACGTTTCAACAATTATTATCATATATATATATATATATAATTTATCGTATTTTTTTCCGTGTTCATCGTATTTTTTCTATGGTCCGTATTTTTTCCATATTTTATGTCCACCGTTTAATACTCTCCATATGAAAATTGCTACTGTGATTGAAAATACCAAACTTTTCTAAATATTAGATCTTTATATGAGGTTTTATCAAAAGCAATAATGAAAAACCTCTAGCTGCAGGATAAATGTCCAATTTACCTTCTAGAATAAGCCTCGAGTGACTTAAAATCCAATTGTGGAGTGCTAGAAGTTTAGGGCAGAAATTGTTAAATCTGAAAATGAGTCCATTTTCCTGGAAATGCACTTCATATTTCAGAACCTCCGCTTCAAAACAAATAGACGGCGAGGTTTTTGCATATGCCATGGGTTTAGAAGGAGGACGAACAGATGATTTGGAATCCTTTAGAAAGCTCCTGCCAACTCTGCCTTGGACTGGTTTTTCCGTAGAACCAACCCCCAAGATCATGATTGAGAGTCTCAACACTACCAGCCATGCCCGTACACTAACAAGGAATACCGGATGACTATTTAACAACATCGAAGAAGCTATGGCCACCGTATTTAGCCCCAGCCATGCCCACATTCTTAGCCACCGTAAAACCCCAGCATCCACTGAACACATCCAACACACTTACAGGGATGACCTCGGCCAGAGAGGAGAAGCCGCCGCTGCCAAAGATGAAGAGACGTGGCCCGTGACAGGGCAAAAATAGTGCCAACATTCACCATCCCTGTTCCAAGCTTAAAACCTGCATTCCTTCCTCGAGCAACATAATCGCTCAGCCCAGAAGCGCCGCCCTGCTTAGGATATTCAACGTTCAACACAGAAGTGTCGCCGCCATGGTTAGAGCTAGGGTTTTCTGAACTTTCGAGAGCAGAGAGCTCCATTCCACTTCTAATAATGTATGTTACCAGAATAGTAATAGAGACATAGATTTGTTCCCATGCACTTTTTACGATTTCTGATGGATTGTTTCAGATTTGTAAAAGAAAAATATAATCATGTAAGTGCTGTCTTATAAGGTTACTATTCTAATTTTGTGCCTTCTAGATAAAATTTTACCATAATGTTTTATGCCCACCTACATTTATAGTGCTCTTTACACCATTTGAAAGATACTAAAGAGATCCACATTTTTACAAATTTATACGTTGTTTATAATTCGGCATATATCTGTAACAATTATAAGAACAGTAAAATATGGATCTGTTTACACAAAAAGAAAACGTGTAATTTTAGCATAACTTTTCAGTGGACAATGTTTGTTTCAAGTGATATTAAAACCATTTGCAATATATTAAATAGGCCTATAATTTTGTTATTATAAAATTTCAAAAATTCTTTATGGATTTTTAATATTTGGAAAAGAATAAAATATATTTTTTTGAAAGATTTTATTTTATTCTTTTGTAAACATAAAATAATCTATAAGAAATCTTCAAAGTATATAGTAACAAAGTTTTAGGTCTCTTTAATATAATTCAAATGGTTTAAATATCACTTAAAATCGAGGTCACTTAAAATATTATGCTTAAATTGTTATTTTAATAATCATTACAATTATATGTCGAATTGCGAATAATTTATAATACTAATTTTTATAGCTCTTTAATATCTTTTCAATAGTGTAAATAGTACCTAAATGGTGGTGGGGATAAAAGGTTATGGTAAATTTGCCGCTAAAAGTTGCATAATTGGATTGTATGTAACCCTATAATAAGACTTAATGTTTATAACGAAACTTCCTTGTTTGATTTGCGGTCTAAATCTTTAGTAATGGCACACTCATTTTTAATAGATATAAAAATACTCTTTTGTTACCAAATAGAAAAAGGATCTAGGATGTCAAGCCCATAATACACATGCGATGTAATATTTATAAGTCTATTAATCTAATAATATCCATTTATTTATTACTTGAAATTTTATATAAAACTATGTCAAAAAAACCCAAAAATACTATTTCAATAATATTAAAAGGAAAAATAAAAATAATCATTATCATTGAACATAACACCAAAAAGTATAAACGAAATATTTGTATTGAGGGAGACTATATTAGATATATTTCCTTAAGTCATTGAGGTCTAAAATATGGCTATTAGAAAATGTAGGAATTATGGTTCTAAAATATGTTTGATGAAAAATGAAAATGGAGATACGAGGGGGTTGGTATTTATATGGTATCACAATTAATATGAAATGCATTGAGGCTCCTCACAAATAATTAAACCCCATTGTATCTTAGTATAATGTATGTTATTGAAAAGGGACACTTAAAATATTAATAACTTTTTTGTTTTATTTTATAAAATGTATTCAAATGCCCCCACAAAAATTCAAACCCGCATTGTATCTTAGATTGAGATAGGTTCTTGGAAAGTGATGTAAAATATAAATAAAATTTGAAAATCTGATAACATGTTAATACACTTTTTTCTCCCTTTAAATAAAATTGACAACTGTGTATTGTATGAAATGAGTAGTAATAAAAGTAGATTTGAAGCTTGTTCACACTGTAAGGATATATTTATTAGGAGAAAAATGCGGCGTCCTAAAATATGATTTTGCAAACAAATCAATTATCTTTTCTTTTATTGAAAAGCATAACCATATATTAAAGATGAAGTACAATGTTAATCATACAAAATTAGGTGGAAAAGATCACACCCCATAAGCAGGATCAAAGTAGCCATAAAGGCTACGAGTAGCAAAGTGTCATATCAATAGAAGCATTTTCAATAAAAATCCTAAAACAGAAAAGCAGAGAACCAGAGAAACTCCAAACATGGAGCTAGGCAGCAGCAACAAACATGGAGGAAGGTGGTGGTGGCGGTGGGCTCTTTGGGATACCACCCCAACCACCAAGAGTAGTGTCGGGCGTCATCAGGTTGCTCCAGCCATCAATCTACTGTTGCTCCTCCTCGTTTCCCCGCCGGGAGGGTGAGATAGCTAAAGATAGCCACGAAAACTTTGATTGGTCGGGCACCTACTTCCGAGTCACCACCGACAGAGCCCACCCGACCAAAACCACGAAAGCAGCAGAGTCCAAGACGAAGGTGGAGATACCTTCCGTGAGGAGAGGCACTACACCCATCACGAGCCGGACTCGGTCGAAGTTGTGCCGCCCATGGGATGAGCGGCGACCTTGCGAGTGGGAGCGGCAGGGAGGGGAATCAGGCGGGACACGACTAACAGCACAAGGGGCACTCCCCCAATGGTCCAAAAGAGTTTGCAAGTGCTCAACTTCTATGCAAACTTTCTCTGCCTACACCTGGATCTGAAGCGAAACATTGGAGATGACAACAAGCTTGTTAGAAATAGCAAAAATTCTATCCACTGTCTCTTTATTAAAAATAGTAGCATTTCTAGATTTCCAAATGTGATATAAAATACCCGCTCTGAAAGAATGCCAAATGTTGTAAAATTTTATAGGAATAAAGGCCGGATTCCCTAGAAGAACCATTTTCCACATGCAGAAGGTGGGCAAAAAAGGTTGGAACAGGTATGAATCACAAATCAATCACAAATCAATCATCTTTTTAAAATGAAAGTGGAAGGAATAATTAAAGTAATGGCGTAAGTTTTTACCTCTATATAATAAAAAGGAAATAAAATAAATAAATAGTTTCTGGTTGAGTGCTTAAAAATATGTTAGGTTTAGTTTTAATGTGTTAATTTATCACGGATAATGTAACAAATAATTAATATTACATAAGTTAATAGTTTATTAGGGAATAATTGTCATTAGACTAATATTATTTTATATTGTTTCTTTTTGAATAAATAAAAATAATTAGATTTGAGTCTTGCATTTATATTTTGTGATTTTATCATTTGATATAAAATTTTGGTATGAAAGCAATTGATTGAGAGAGGAGAGAGCAATAAGAGAGTAAAACTAATTTTTTTGATTTTTATGGGAAAAACATTAATTGTTAAGGAGGAACACAAGGCACTTCGCACTCCAAATATCTTGTTCTTAGCTCATTCCTATTGCCTCCATCTTATTCATTTGAGCCCATGGAGCTACAATATAGCCAAAAGTGAAATAGCCATTTTGTTGTCATGAGATTGTTTGATGTACAACACATTTGACATGTTAAAGGATTAGTCTGGATTAGTACAAGGCGATGAATGCTAGATCATAGAGGTGTGTTGTACATAAATTTTGATATAGATCCTTGAATAAGGTATATTGTATTTGTAAGTTGAATTACAGCTAATATGATTATCAAAGTTTTATGGCTAGGGTTTTCATTCGAAAGGGTTTTCTAGGTAAACATTGTGTCAATATTCTTATGCATGTATTTTTCATTTAAATCTCTATGTTTCTACTTCTCTAGTTTATTTTATTGCATTGTTTTTGCTTGAAATTCTAAAAAAATTAATAGTGAAAATGATTAAACAATAATAAATTTTACAAATTAAAATTAATTTTTAAATGTAGATATAAAACTTTGGAAGTTGAAGACTTTCTTGTGTAAATTGAAATGGACACAACCAAATTGAAGATAAATATTATGTTTATTTACCATAGTTGAACAATGCTATCTCCACTTTAATATTTTAGATCGAATTCCATGATTACATTAAGAGGCCTATGCCAAAATCTAAGTTTAGGGAAAAGTTCATAAAAACAAAATCTATAATATTACAAATCAAAGAACGTTAGTTTTAAAATATAATTCATGCCAAATTAAATGAAAGATTAAAAAAATCTATAACAAATTTAAAGTGTGCTTATTGTAAATTGATAGTTTTAACATATAATTGATGCCAAATTAACTAATATTCATCTAATGACATATATATATATATATATATATATATATATATATATATATATATATATATATATATATATATATGTGTGTGTGTGTATGTATGTATGTATACATGTATCCGTGTGTGCGTGTGTGTACGTGTGTGCGTGTTATTAAATCTATATTAATTATTTTATTTTTCATTTATTTTAGCATCAATAATATTTTAAGACTATCATTCTTTGATTTACGATAAGAACAATTTAAACGCCTTATAGTTTAAGATTTATCTTGCTTTAAAGAAATTAAAGACCACATATGGTGTAAAAGGAGAATGGGTAAATTAAATTTGATTCTTAAATAATGTGTATGAATATTTTTAAAAATGAAAACCTCTTATAATTTAAGATTTATCTCGCTTTAAAGAAATTAAAGATCACATATGGTGTAAAAGGAGAATGAGTAAATTAAACTTGATTCCTAAATAATGTGTATGAATATTTTTAAAAACATGAAAATTCCAAATTGATTGTGGGACCTTTCAATATTATTTTGCAATCATCTTTTAAATAGAATGTGGAATGGATAATTAAAAGAATATAGACTTAAAATCTTCACAAATTAAAGAATGATATTTTTAAAATATGATTGATGACAAAATAAATAAAAGATAAAATAAGTATTGTGTGTGTATATATATTTTTCACATATGTTATAAAAGGAGAATGAGTAAACTAAACTTGATTCCTAAATAGTGTGTAGGAATTACTTTATAAAAGAAAACATCGAACTTCAAATGAAATTTAATGACTTCAAGTCTGCACCTTTCATTTATTTTAAATGTATTCAAGGACTAATAAGTGGGTTCTTAGTTTTAGTTATTACTTAATATTTAAATTTGTATTCTCATTGTTAAACTTGTGAGTTTGAATTTAGAATTTTAAAAAACTAAAAATGGTGATTGCATCGTTGCAAATCTAATTGAAAAGCTTGTGTACACCATTGTATAATATATTGTTGATGATGTAACATTGATTATGAACTTACATTGATTGTATGCCTAGATAACTCACCACTAAGAAATTTTCTTCAAGAAGTTGATGGAAAGAGAACAAATAACTAATTTGTGTAAATATTGATACTTTAAATACTAATTTTAGTAAAAATATACATGATACATTTAATATTTCTATAATATATGATTAGAAAAATAATAATAGAAAAAAATAGAAAAATAATAATAACCTAAATTATAATAGAACACAACATTAAAGAGTATTAAAAATATATTTTATTGATGGAGACTATACTAGATGTATTTCCTTAGGAGCAAGTAATAAATCATGAAGACTATACAAGAGGTATAAAGTATGGCTATGAAAAAATAGAGGAATTATGATTCTAAAAAGAAAATGAAGGTAAGAAGGGGTTGGTATTTATATGGTAGGAAAGTTAATATGAGAACCCTATCTCATATTAACGTAGGTTTTTGGAATGTTAATATTATTTTAATGAAAAGTATTCAAAAATCTCACAAACATTCAAACCCGTGTTGTATCTTATAGATTGAAATATGTTATTCGAAAGTAACACTAAATACAAATAAAAATAAGATGTCGGATAATATGCTAATAAGTTCTTTTCTCTTTAAATAAAGTGGACAACTACACATTGTATGAAATTAGTAGTAAAGGAGACTTGATGCTTATTCACGCTATGGACTGTGGAAGGAATCCATCCTTTAAAATGAAAGGAATCAGTAAAGTGGAAGGAATCATTAAAGGAATGGCTTAAGTTTTTACCTTTACATGATTTTAAAAAAATGTTGAGTGGTTTTAAATAGGTTAGGTTTAGTTTTGTTGTGTTAATTTATTATACTATTGGAACATACCTTTATATTAATGTAAAGGAGAGTTACATAGTGAGGTGATTGGACAATTCACAGTTCCACAAAATGTCACGAGGCCAATAAACGTACGTCACAAGAGTAAACACAAAATTTCATGAAGACGTACAAGAGCACGCCCAAAGGGAAATCATATATCATCTACAAAATATAAAAGAAACATCGTGTACATGTCACCACTGCACCAGGAGGAGGGGGAGGATCATCCCGGGGAGGGATGAAAGCTCCGTTAGTAGGCTCAACAAATGGCGGATCCACTTCCCAACCCTCCTGCTTTGAAACCGTATCTGAAGAGGTACCATAATTCCCCACCCAAGTGGTGGAAATCCTGCAAGAGTGTTCATTGTTGGTGGCGGTGAGACCCACCGGGGAGTGCTAGTAATGCCTTTCCCCCTTAGGGGTGGACTCTAACCAGTCTAACGAAGGATGGGCTATAACAAACCCGAGAGGGAGGTAGAGCAGTGGATACGAGAGCGGGCTCCTCCAACATGTATTCACAGGGCAAGGTGGCCACTTTGGGGTCATGCGAGGGCCGAGGTGGTGGCAATAGCAAATCGGATGGAACCTAGCTCATGGTACATGACGCACTCTGCTAGTGATCCAATAACTCTTGCATGTGAGAAAATTCCAAAGAAACCTTTGCATCCTGAGCTTGAATCTGAGATCACACATTAGAAAGAATAATCACCTTGTCATTAGTAGAAAAGATGAGAACTGTAAGATCATTGTTGAAAATAAAGGCATTGTGAGCTTTCTAGATATGAAATAAAATGCATGCACAGAAAAATATGCCATAAATTAGTGATAGAATGAGGCCATGGAATAAAGTCCCCAAATAAAGCCATACACCAGGAGAAAAACTTGGGGTGATAGGGAGAAAACAAGGAATGAATCCAATGCCAAACAAATGCTGGCGTACATGGGAAAAACCAGAATAAATGTAAAGAAGATTTTGTGATGAATAAAAATAAGCAATTCGGGGAAATTCCAATATGCCGAAGCCATTCACCTAAAGGTAGACCTTGATTAATCAAGCACCATAGAAATGGGTTAACTTTAGGTTCAAGAAGAGGGTTCCATACATGAGAAAGCCTACAAAGCTAGGTGGTGGGCAATGACTGGAGTCCCCAACGAGAATTTAACTTTACAATTATGGGTGGCACAAGACAAAGAAGCTGATAGATGGTGTGAGAATTACAACAAAAATCTATATCTTGATTGCATTTCCAACGCAACACCATGCAATGATGGACGGAGGCCAAGTTTATGAACCATCACAACTAGAAGAAGCTCATGAATCTTGTAAATTGAAGGAAGATCAAAATTCGTAAATGGAATTTGGCTTTAAGTTGAGGCCAAGTAATCCAATCTCTATAGTGCACAAGATCATGTATAGTGTGAATGCCTTTGTGAAAAATTTGAATGGATTTGATGCCTGGGAGTTCAACTAATAGAAGCATGCCCTAACAAAGAATTGGTGACCACCAGATGTTGTGAGTAATAAACAAAAGGCTAGTGCGAAATCCATCGCGAACCCACCGTAAAAAAGGCTTCACCTGCTCGAAGGCTTTCCAAATGCTCTTAGCCACAAAGGTACCCGAAATCTTAACTAGAGTAGATGTAATAATAAGAGTATGTAAACCAATACCATTCTAGCTCCGCTTACCATATGGGGCACTAGATTCAATACAATGTCTCAACAGAATCTTCCAACATCGACTCCCGCAGAGAGACTCTTGTTAGGCCCCAAAATATCAGCCAAGTACAAGGTGTGTGGGCACACAATACCTACTTGAAGAAGGGCACGCATGCTTAAGGCGCACAAGGAGGGTTTTGGTAGGGTTTTGGAGAACACACGGTGCACGCACTCAAGTCAAAATAGGTTTTGTACTTAGTGTATTCAGCATCCCGCAGAACACATGAGAAAAGCATGACCCTTGTGGATAAGGTGCCAACCTAGTGACTGTGGGATCAAAAAGGGAATATTTCAGGCATGCGATGGAAGGTTCCAGAAGACATCATTATAAGGAGTGGAGAGATCAGATATGAGAAGTCATACTTCCATGGAGGACCACTTCGACACTCGAAGAATGATTTGTAACTTCTGAAAGGCATGACGGTGGATGCTAAGGTTATAAATATAAGCGCTCGATAGAAGAAATGGGGGAATGTGTGTATAGTGTACGGAGAGTGTGAAGGAGAGAAAAGAGAGGCAAATCCTGTCAGAAACTGAATGGGGATGTTATGGGTTAAGAATTAAAGGAGCTCTGTAAGCAATGACACATTTAGGGGATGGGTCTTTATTCTATTTTGTAATATGGTGAGCATACTATGGCTCTAATGCATGAATTTTCTCTACACAGTTAGATGAGGATCTGTCATGACCTCAAAGGATTATAATGTGGTTATTAAATCTATTAATATGAATACAATGCTCTATTATAGATCATTTATGTGTTTGTAAGTATATTACTTATGTATTTTCCTTTATGTATGAACCATTTCCTTATACTTGCTTGTTATTTCTTTTTTTGATGCAATAAGATAAAAACTCATTCTAGAATATTGCATGGTTCTTTATGCTCATTTCCATTTGAATATCTATTATAAGATGATACATCATCATAAGGCTCATATAAAGGAGAGACTCAGCGCCCACACGTTCCTCGAGTGAATCCTAGCGCCACTACCGAGTGATAGGCCAACATGTATGGGATTAGATTATTGGTCTAAGGTTATAAAATATGACTACATATTGGTTCCATTGTTGGGACCCCTTTTCAAAGTTGTTGTGAGTAATGACATGCATATTTGTTCCAGTTATGTGTGATGACAAAGGCACCTTACCTTGAAAGTGTGGAAACATGGTTCAAGAGAACAGATGATGAGTTTGCTCGAGAGATTCATCACTGGACCTAAGTTCGATGCACACAACTAGGTAGAAGAGAACCTATACCATGAGCCAGTTTGAGACATTCTTTGTTTGCTTCCCAAAGAGAACTATATGAATCACTTTCGAAGATACACATCCGAGATCAAGCTAGTACTATAGATCATGCGTGTTGAGCCAAGATGACTATCAGAGGCTACAGGATGCAGATATGACTTGGATGCGTGCTATTGATCACTAGTGGAAGAGAGTGTTGAATAGTTATACTCTTGAATATGCCATTTATACATATTATTTGCCAAAATTTGATGAGTTTGAGTTTCTAAGGGAGCATAGAGGATCATTTTTACACTCTATTCCTTTGGCTATGAAGCTCTTGGTCATTACTTTGAGTTTAGAAGCATTTTGCATGGCCGACTAAGCTTCTCTGAGCATTGGGAAAGGAAGCTAGGGTGGAGGAAGATGGCGAGACATTGCAGCTAAGAAGGAAAGGGAGGAGAGATGACTCAAGTATAGTGAAGCTCATGAAAGGGAGATGACTAGACAACACGAGGTTGCAAGTGTGATGGATCTATGGAGGTAGATGTTGCGGGAAGGAGTTGAGGTTCATGCAGAGGACGTAGAACCTGAGAAGTCTGTGCTACCCCATCTTGGCAAGTGTGGGAGAGAGGCCCCTTTAGATTTTGATGAGAGTTCATCGCATGGAGAAAGAAGATCCATCGGCACATATATGAACCCACATGGTGACTAAACCCTGGTGCTTGGTTTTCAAGATCAAGGAAGAAGTATTGTTAACCCAGTTGGTATCGGTGGGAGTAATGCTTGGATCCATGCCCAGGAGATATAATTTCTTGTTTGAAATATCCATGGTCACGTAAGCCATCCCCGTATTTGGAGGAATCCTTGGACAAGGTGCAAGTATGCATGTTTTGGTATCACGTCTAGGAGTGGCATAGGACATATATTTGGTAGTGGGACAATGTCACAAACCATCGGTGCACAATTTAGTGGGATGTTGGGAACACTCGGTGCAACCACTTCAGTCCTTTTTAGACTACATAAGGTGGATCTAGTGGGTCAAGAGGAACAAGACCTAATAGATTAGGTGGGTCCTTTGGAGGATGAAACACCGCAGGAACCAAGACTCGGATCGGGAGGACAAGGACCCCAACCACCTCCCTAAGTGTTTTTTGAGATGTCTTTGCACTTACCAGACTATAGGGGTATTGAAGATGCTACAGAGCATGTGCAAAAGTGTGAACTACTATGGCGCGTGAAAGGAATCACTACCCTGAAGCGGAAGGCAAGTCAATTTGAAACAATGTTGGAAGGGCACACACATAATTGGTATAGGAATTATGACCCCCATCATACGGTGGTAGAAAACATCCTATTGAAGAACACCTTCCTAGCAGAGTTCCATATCTTTGAGTTTGAGTAGATTAGCATCAACACTCTGAAGGAGATCTAACAAGGAATGGTAGTGAATGTGTGGGAGTATGATGCACATTTCAAGACTCTTTTGTCAAAACTATCTTATGGCATTCATCCTTCTCAACATGCTCAATGGTTTGTTAGAGGATTGATAACACCATTTAGAAGGGCTATGTTACACAAGACTTTCACATACCAAAGCATGAGGCATTGGAAGCACAATACATGTCGAAGTTGTTGGAAGCGTTGACACTGGTGTTAATCCTTTTATGGAGGCTCAAATTGTTGCAATGGCGAAGCAGTTAGAGAAGCTATCTGCAAACTCAACACATGAAGTTCGTAGTGGGATTTGGTGTACAGACTGCGAAGTGGAGGGACATGCAAAGGATAGTTTCCCTCGAATTCGGTGTGCACTATGTTGGTAGATTGTGAGATTTACCATGGGGATCATAATGCAAGTAGATTCCCTCTACTCCAGCATGCAATCCGCAAGAATTTTTCTTCCTATTGCAAGATCTGTACCTCTACGACCCATGATACTAAGGATTGTAGACTGATTGATCAAATCCATGATGTTATTGATCTAGGTGTGCACTAGACTAGCCTTGCAAGTAGTGCAAGGGATTATGACCGTTGTTATAAAGGACGACGATGGAGGAGCATGTGGAAAAGGATTTCACGAGAGGATTTCGTGGTCATAGTAACTGGTGGAGAGGACGAAGTGAGTTTCTCGCGAGGAATGTGTTATAATTGTGGATCTACAAAGCATTACAAACGTGAGTGTCTGAATCTATTACAATGCTCATGGTGTAGAAAGAAACATAAGTACGAAGATTTTCTAGATCTTTATGAACATATGAACCAAAGCAACACCGTAAGGAAAAAGGTGATGGAATGGTGAGCATCAAGAAGGTCGATTCACAAAGTGAATGCCAAGAGTGGCACGTGAGTCGTGGATGAAACTCTGTTGGTGACGATGCGGGCGAGGCCACACATGCTAAGGAGATGCCAAGACAAAGGACACTAGTTTCAAGAGAGGAAGCGGTACATGGAAAGTATCCACACCTTCTCATCGAAAGAGGTGTATCAAGAGACTATTACTATGATTTGGAGTTTACAAGGGGAGATCCAATGTTTGAAGGAGAAATCGATATAGTTGGAGTAAAGGAAGAATGTTGAGGTTCCAAAGGATGACCTGGATAAGGTCAAGAAAGTGTGCAAGATGTTAAGGCAAGAGAATATTATTCCCTTGCTAGGAGAATAGATGAGAGAGAAGGTACCACACTCCGGAGTAGAGCACAAAAGGAAGGTTTTACATCCAAACCTTCCTCCTCATAGTCTTGAATATAACAAGGAGATTACTTTGAATGTGGTTGTTGATGGATGGCTTCTGAGAAATATTCTCATCAACACGGGAGAAGAGGTCAATGTTCTTACCTTAGATACCCGACATCGATGGGAAGGCCCACGTTACTGCAACCATCTTCAAATGTGTTGTAGATGGCGAACATGACTAAAGCAATGCCCATTGGAGTCCTAAAGGATGTAGTTATCACCATTCAAGGTTCCAAGTTCGCCGAGACTTCAAAATATTAGTGCTCACCGAGGAAGACAACTTTCCAAAGTGTTTCTTGGGCGCCCATGGTGTTACAAGAACAAAGCCAACATACAGATTTAACAAAGGGTATATCAAATTTGAAAACAAGGAAGAAAGGATGATCATTCCTTTGATGGATGAGAAATCAGCGCCGTATACAGAGCCATTGGGAGAATAAGTCCTTGATAGAATCTATCTATGTTCCATCAAAGATCTTGAGATAATTCACCCCACGGAGGGGGTTATACAATTTGAATATGCTCAATCCTTGAGTGACACCACTAGTCTGACATGCGACAATTGGGCACATGGGACTTATGAGTTAATTGGGTGATATTTGAGAGGATCTATAACAAGGGTTACAAAGGTGCGCTTAGTCAAATGCCTAGGAGGAAATAAGTTCCCAAGTTAATCTGGGGGAGCATAACCTGAAATTTTCTTGTGAGAAATGGAAGCTCGGTGGAGAAATGAGGATGAGAGAAGAGGAATGCTCAGTTATAACCTACTTGGGACTTGAGCGTGCTATTGGCTACAAATCAGGAGAACCTCCTAGAGTGGCCGAGGTGAGGATCACATTTTATATAAGGTTCTCTGGGAGCAACACACCCACAGTCATACAAGACTACCATGGTAAAGAGGCCGCTTCATTTCATATCCAAGTGTGTGAGAAGGCCTGGATGGGAAGTGCAGAAGTGTTACCACCTTCGTTATGGGTGCATAAGTTATATTCCACCTTATAAGGTTGTGCACGTGCATGGTATATTCATTCGGAGATGCGTCATCAAATAAGTAATTGGCAAGAGTTGGTGGCTGATCTCATTCAAGCCATCGATGGACAAGGCATTGCAAGTAATCAAGTGTATTTATATGGGAGATAGTGTTATGGCAAAGGATAGGCTATTGAGTTACTAGGTAAGCCTTACGTAGAGACATTCCTAAATGAGGAGGAATTAGAGGAATTATAACTTAAGCGTGCGTGCATGAAAAGAAAAAGGAAAAATGGTCTATGTAATGAGACGGAGAAGACATGGAGACTTTGGATGTAAACCATTCACGAAGTCATAGACATCGTTGATGAGCGAGCACACGCCTACCATGAGCCCTTGAAAAAAATAAGGTTAAAATTGGAACTAAGACAGAACCTAACACAACTATCATTGGAAACTATTGGTCGAAAAAGAAGTTTCAAAGGTTATTGATCCGTTGCACGAGTTCAAGGATTTGTTCCTTGCGGGTACCATGAGCTTAAACATGTTCACCATTCTTTGGGACATATGAATATCAAGTTGAAGGAAGGTACTCATCCGATTCGGAAGAGGCCTTATCGGATGAATCCAAATTTGTGCGTACGGATCAAAGAAGAAATAGACAAGATGATAACATCTGGTATCATTGAGGTAAGTGAAGAATTAGAATGGATAAACCCAATGGTTATTAGTATCAAGAATTATGCTAGGGTAAGAATCTATGTTAACTACAGGGATCCGAATGCGGTATGTGTCATCAATCCTTTTCCAACCCCCTTCTTGAAGAAATTTTTAAGGGAGTAATGGGAGCGAAGTCTACTCTTTCACAGATGGGTTCTCGAGGTATCACCAAGTCCAGATTGCAAAGGAATACTAGAGAAAGACAACTTTCACCACTGAATGGGGAAGGTTTTCCTACATGGTTATGCCTTTTGGATTGAAGAATGCACTGTTGTGTTCTCGTGCATCGTAGTACAAGCATTTCAGGATTTCATCCATAAATTTCTTCAAGTTTACCTAGATGACTGGACTGTGTATGGATTGGTGAAGGACCATTGTGACAATTTAAGGCTGACATTTGAGAGATGTCGGTAGTTAAGGATATACCTCAACATTAATAAATGTGTCTTTGATACTCCATTTGGAACTCTGTTAGGATAAATTATATGCAAAGAAGGTTTACTAGTAGATCTCGCTAAAGTTACAGTTATTGTAGGATTGGGGGATCCTACTAATCAAAGCGTAGTGCATGGATTCCTTCAAGATATACGGGGTATTATATGAATTTCATTAAGGGTTATGCCAAGATTTCCATGCCCTTGGAAGAATTGTTAAAATATAAAAGTGCCTTTCATTGGAGAGAGGCACAACATAAGACATTTGTCACTTTAAAGGATAAGCTTGTCACGGAATCCATATAACGCTTTCCTTCTTGGGAAAATCCTTTCCATGTGCATCTTAATTCCTCAGGGACAACTATGGGAGTAGTACTAGCACAACCTCGGTGAGGGAATTGTTGATCATCCCTTGTGCTTTGCAAGTAGAAATTTGACACCAACAGAGCAGAATTACACAACTAATGAGTGTGAAGCATTGTCTATGATCTACGTGGTACATAATTTTAGGCAGTATATGTTGGCAACACCATTTATATTCTACACGGACCATATGGCATTGAAATACTTAGTCAACAAACCCATTCTGCAAGGGCACATATGTCATTGGGTCCTTCTATTTCAAGAGTTTGAGTTCACGGTGGTGGTGAAGCCAGGAAAAAGTAATTCAAGACTTGACCACTTATTAAGGATTAATTCAGGGGAGGATGTGAAAAGAATTGAGGATACCATGCTAGACGTGTAACTGTTTAGGTTGCAACATGAACTCTCGAATGGAAGATATCACAGTGTTATTAAAAATAGGTTTGCACCGAAATAGATGAAGGATCTTGAGAGAAAGCAGTTAGCAATATGTGCCGCACCCTACATATTGATTAGTGGAGACTGTATAAGTTAGTTCGTGACGAGGTTTTGTGCCGATGCACATTAGAGCATGAGTGCGTGGTAGTTATGGAGAAAGCACATGGTGGGATTGCAGAGGAAACTATGCGGAAATGCTACCACGCGAAAGCTTTTATTAGCAAGGATTTGGTGGGAAACCATATACAAGGATTGTATTGAGTTTTACAAAGCCTCGTGACCATTACCAACGCCTTGAAAAACTCCGGAAAGATAGATAAAATGCCTTTATGACCAATAGCCGGTGTTGAACCATGTGAAAAATGGACAATTGACTTTGTAGGGCCAATTGCGCCATCCGCGTGAAGGACCGGTTCACATTATATCATCACTTGTCAATACTTGACATGGTGTGAAGAGGCGGTGCTACGAAGGATTGCACCATAGTGGCACAACTACTTATATTTTTGTCGGAAAACATAATCAATAGGTATGGTTTCCCTTTAAGTTTAACAAGTGATAGGGGTACACACTTTCTCAATGAAACAGCCGAGGATTCTATTAGCAAAATTTATGGTGGCCCATCACAAGACTACTTCATATAACCCTCAAGAAAATGGAACTACTGAGGCATTTAACAAGATACTAAGTCACACATTAACTAAGATTTGTGACGTTGGAAGACAAGATTGGGATGACAAAGTATCATCCGTTCTATGGGTATACAGGACAACCTACAAAAGGTTGAATAAGGCCATGCCATTTTAATTGGTGTTTGGCGTGGAGGTTTTTTTACCAGTGAAATTCATGTTACCATCAACATGTAAAGCGCATGCAAAAGGGTTAGGCGACGAACAAGCATTGAAAGAAAGAATTGATAAGTTGATGCAATTAGATGAAAGGCAATCAGTTGCTGGATGGAGTTAGAAGACAGAAAATGCAAGACAAAAGGCATGGCATGATCGTCATATCAAGAAAAATACGTTTTAGGTTGGGTAGTTGGTGTTGTTGTATGATTCCAAGTATATGTGCCATCCTGGAACATTGAAATTCCATTGGTTGGGACCTTACATCATCTCATACATTCTTGATTTGGGCGCTTGCGATTCAAGCGCTGGATGGGACGAGGTTACCAAGTCACTCCAATGGGAGTAGGCTAAAGCCATACTATAAATAAGTCTTCTTGGTATTTGTAATAAGACAATATTTCCGTTAGCTTAGAATTTTGCTTTATGCTTTTTCTTTCTTGTGTGTTCCCTTTTCTCGTTGCTTATTCCTTTCTTTTTGTTTCATTTTTTCACCTTGTGCACTAGTAACCACATTATTTTTCCCAAGGTTTTGTATGCGTAGAGGACCACACATATGTTTTAGTGTGGGGTAGAGTGATACAAAGTATAAGCCTATAATACAAGCTTGAGTGGCAAAGTAGAAGTTGCGGAAAATGGACCAGTTAAAGGATAAAAAGTGCGTAAGGTTAAGAAGCGTGTAGAAGAGAGGTGGACGAGAATGGTTGGTGTCAAGAAGGCTTTGCAAAAACCACATACAGAAAGGATGAAGAGCACAGAACAACATGAGGTAGGAAAGGGAAAAAATTGGGTAAAGGATAGAAGAAGTGCCTTCGGCGCTATGGACGCATGCGTAAGAGTCTTCGGTCGCGTTGAATTTTTGCACACCAAAAGATTGTAAAGGGTTTTTCACGTAGGATGTGGTGCATGGGTAAAGGCACTTAAAGTCATCTTACTGGAAAAGGATGCATTTAATTTTAAAGTACGTTAGTAAGTGGTATATCATTTAATGCTAGAAAGAAGAAAAAACTATAAATATAGGGTCATGCGGGTCATTTGTTACCTTGCAATTACGAAGTGAAAGAACATATTGCAAACTAGAGCATCTAGAGAGAAATTTGTGCAAAGAAAAGAGAATCCAAGGAATTTGAGTGTGCATCTAGAGTATATCTGCGAACCAGAAGGAAGGAGTACATGGGCGTGAGGAAGATTGTGTGAAGAGTGTCGTCTTGTGGAAGGATTTCCTAGTTAGGGTTTGGTAGCTAGGGCACGGAGAAAGAAGGATTCATTTTAGGAGTTGAAGCTTTGGAGTGATCTTTGGGATTGAAAAAAGTAGTAGAGAAGAGAAAGAGGAAGGGGTATTTAAGATCAATCCAACTAGAAAATATGACACCTAGGAAACTAACTGTTTTACCGAAGAAAACAAAGGGCAAGGGCAAGGAAAAGAAAACTCGCTCCCGTCACGAGTACCAATGAAGAATGGTAGGAAAAGAGTGGGAATCACACTTACGAAAGATGGCCGTAAGTGATTATAAACATCGCATGAGCACAACGGAGAAGGAAATGGCATTGGAGTTGGTCTGACCAACTAACAATAGGACGCCAAACAGAATGCTCATTTATAATGATGAAGTGAAGGTAAAATTAGAGAAGGCTGGATTATTGCAACTATATGAGTTGCCATACTTTGTAACCCTAAGTGCCTTTACCAAGTGGTTGATGTCATGCATACATGATGATCGGTCTTATTTCACGGGTGTAATATGCGCATCACACCACAACAGATATCCAATTTCACAGCCTCGATTGTGAAGGAGATAAGCATTGATGATGATCCGAGTGACAAGGAGGCTATCAAGGAGACTAGGTGTGTGTATGACTACAAGAAGGGGTCGTGATACTTCAACATCACCGAGATACTGCACCCGATTATGAGGATGGTTACACACTATTGGTCATCAAATAGGACTTTACGAAGATCAACAAATCGGGGACAAGAAGTCCCTCCTCTTTAATGGGAGAGGTTCCCTTATTCAAAAATGAACCTATTTACAAATATACAAAACATGATTTTATGGTTGAACTTGGATATTACGAAAGTGTTTTCTATAAAGATCATCGATTCTAAAAGGACTAAGGAAAGGGAATACGAGAATGAGCAGAAGGGAAACATTCAGAATTATAGATAGCAAAGTAATTCTTTATATATGCGAAGTTACAGTGAATTGAAACAAGACCATTTGTATCATATAAATAAGATGGAATTTAAAGACATAAAGTTCTCAGTAAATACAATGTCAGAACACAAAGTTTCTTAATATAACACAGACAAATGATCTTCCCGAAATTAAATGAAAAGCTTAGGGATAAAAGAGACCAGATAGACGAAGAATGGAAAGCCCTTCTGTATTGATTTCTTTATGACTTATTTACACTTTCAGAAAATATGCCAAGTTCTTCCTCTGTTAAAATGGCGTAGAGAGGCCATTATATAGCTTACAAATCAGTTACTCTTCGTAACCACTTCTTTTAACTAAAGATTAGTTAAGGACTGCCAATCGCAATACCTCAACTTATTACAAAGAATACGGAAAAAGAATGGGAAGAAGAGAGAAGAATAAGGAGAAGAAGACAGGTGGTTAGTTACTGGGAGGGACCCACTGACTTCAAAATCTGCTGCCTGAATCTCTTCAACGCCTCAGCTATGTCTCTGCCATGAGGGATTGACGTGTTGGCTGTAGACTGAGTCCAAAATCCGAGACACTTCTCCATCTCTTTATCAAACTCGACATGAGTATGATAATCTTTATTTGCTTCTTCAATGGCAGATTGAAGAGAGCAGATCTCCTTCATTTTCTCTTTAGAGATAGAGCTTTCCTTGAATAAATTATCTTTGACAAAAGCTCTGAATTGAGCTTTGATTTCTTGCAAGGAAAGAGGCATGCCAGAAGTTTCATCCTGAAGATGGCAATGTATATCTTTGAAAGCAGAGACAACTAGTGTCTTGAAAGCCTCACCTTTCTGCCAGCTATTCTTCAGTTCTCCCAAAGCCTCCTCCAAAAATTTGATCTTCCACTCCACGCTGTAAACCCAGGACTTTGACAGATTATCCTTTGCATCATCAAAAACCTTACTCGCCAAAAAACGTTCTCATCTGCTTTGTCCCATGAGGCGAGGTCTCGTTATACAACTACTCCAAAGTTTGAGCTCTTTATCTATGATGCCAATAGTAGAGGAGAGCTTCTTTGCAAAGTTGTTCACTTTTCCATGGAGTTTAAAAGCTTCATCAATGAAGTTCAACCCTGCAACAAGCATATCATCCACCATGGCCTCCATAGCTCTACCATAAATGAAATACTTGTGCATGTCTTTGATACTCTGTACTTCATCTTGGCTCAAAATTACAGGTGGTGGAAGAGTAGTCAATGGGTAGGGTCCAACACTTTGTCCTTAGACAAAAGAGATTTGATGAAACCTGTGAGAATTTGGGCCTGTTCCTCCAATTGTTCAATAGTTTGCTGCCCTTTCTCTACCCTCCCAATTACTCTTGTGACTTTGTTCTGGAGGTTATGTATCTCTCCTTCAGGGGTGGACTCTCCCATAGGAATCCTTGAGAGTTCTAGATCAGCAGCCTGCAAGTCCTACTCTGGTTTATCTACTATAGGCTTAGCAATCTCCAAGAATTGCTGACCTTGAGCATTAGACACTATCCTGGAGGTGGTTTTGGATTTTTTGGCACGAGAAGGAGTAGTGCCTAACAAGGCTGCAACATCAAAATTTGGTCCTGAGCTCCGAGAGGAAGATTTCCTCTTCCTACTGTCAACAAAAGGCTGCACCCATGCAAAAGAGGAAGAGGAAGCAGCAGGAGGGGGAAGAGGACCGAGAGACAAAGAGCTCATGATGCTCAAATTTTGCATAGCTGTTGTCTCAAGTTGAGATGTGAGTAGGGCGCTTGAGACAATCGCTGCAGAGGAATCAATAGCACTTGGAAGTTCAGTGCTCTGGACTTCTTTATCCTTATCCGTTGGATCTTCAGGAGCATTTGTAGGAGCCGGCACCTCACTCTCCTCACTTTCACTGAGAACAATAATGTTCTCTGGTCCCATAGGCAACTCTGCCTGCTTTTTCTGGAGATCTTCTTCCACAGGCTCCTTCTTAACCTCTTTGAACTTCTTTTGATATACCTGGGTGGATGAAGAAGGAGTAGAAGCTGCAGGTCCTTGTGTTGATGAGGCAGGAGGGGTTTGCACTGGTGTATCTGACCTTGGAATCGATGCTTCCCTCCTTGGTGTCGAAACATCCTTAGAGGAGGATTCCCCTGAGTGCCTCCTAAACTCTCGAACTTTCTTATCAAACCAGATCTTAGTTCTGACTAAGACTGGAGCTAGGATCTCGACCAGATCATCTTTCTCTTTCCTGTTCCAATCCAAGTCCTCCAAGGGAGTGTGCTTAACCACATTGTCATACTCATATGAGTATAGCTCAGAGTTGTCATCCTGGAGCCCTTCAGGAACTTGGTACAAGCCGAGTTCTTAGATCAATTGCAGAGAGAACCTGCCATAGTGCCTTCTTCTAGCCTCAAAATCATCCGCATACAATGCACAGCCAATAGTCTTCTCAGATATCGCCCTATGATGATAGATTATCTTGATGTTCTGCTCGATGAACTTCTTCAAGTCAAAGCAAGTTCTTGGCTTGAAGAAATGAACAGTGATGGGAACCAGGGCTCTTTCTATATTCTGTGCGTCCAGGGCTGTTTTACAAGTGTAATTTCCCAAAGAGATGGGAAAGTGCAAACCAGTAATCTTCTTATCTCTGCAGGTTCTGTGCAATTTGTCTAACTGCCTGCATATTTCTATCAAAGCCATCTTATCACTACAGAACATGGGAAGCCTCAGAGGGGTGCCCTCATAGCCAGCAAGCCTGATATAGGAGAATTTTCTGAATTGTATAAAATAGGCACCGTAGTGCGATATCAGGTTCATGGCTTCATCAAAAAACCTTCTAGCAGTGTCACCTTCAAGGAGCCTGACCACGTAGATGGTGAAAGCATCATTTACCCTTCGGAAATTATGATTCTTTGGTCTCTGTGGTGAACTGCAGGCAGTAGGCATATATAGGATCATCCTTGTGGGCATCAATGTAAGAAAAACCAAACCATTGCCTTGATGCCGCCAGAGTATACATCAGGTACGAAGTCATGTAGAACTTCTTCATTTGTTGTACATTGGACAGCTGCTCTGCCAAGTTCATGCTGATGATTTCCGCCCAGTTGATATTTTGAGTTCCCTCGCACACCATGCTGATGAGCGGGCACATCCAGAAATGGAATTCGTTAGTGGAGGGCAAACCCATAAGCCGAGCCAGTAGGATTATAAAATCGACAATTCTTCATTGAAATCAGCCCAGAAAAGAGTCTTGGATAGACGAGATGCTCCTTTCTTAGGGTTCTTGAGCCAGGACTTCGCCACACGCGCCTTGTATTTGTCGCTGTCTTGGTTGAACAGGGCCTGTGCTTGATTCTAGGAAACAACTATGGCATTATCCATCTCTGGAATCCTCAGTGCAGTGCTAATGGCGGTAGCGTCCAGTTTGGCAATGAGTTCTCCATGCACATTGTTCAATTCGCTCGAATCAGGGTTGAAATGAGCTCCGCACGAAAGCACTGTGTCAGCACATTGCACCGAGATTGGGAAACCTCCAGCGAAAGCCAAACCGCTGTCGTGAATCATCTGCGCCATTGGTGTAGGGTTGGCAGCTGTCATCCTTGACCAAAAATCACCAAAATCAAGGTGGCGAACCTCACTGTCCCCGATATCAGGAACGACGGATTCTAGTGGTGAGATTTGTTCCTGTCCCTGGAATTTGATCTTCATTTTGATATCAATTGAGGGAGAGTAGAGCTGCAAGCTAAACTTAGGATGAAATTGCAGAGGGAATGGATACGCGCGCAGAGAATTCGATTACAAGGGTTCGAGCAAAAGATAGCATGGAAGTAGTGTGAAAAACGCATAGGGGGTTTGCCCGTTATATAGCCGTTTTGGAGAGAGAAATGAAATAAATGCGCATTAAATTCATACCTACCAATTTAAAAGTTAGATATTCGGTAGAGTGGGAAAAAACTAGCATGAATGGCACTTGGTTCATTTGGGACACGTGGGACGCGAATGCGTGAAACACGCGGTTTAGGCGATTCAGGGAAAAGGCGCACAAATGTTATTGGGACATGCGGGACAAAAGTGCGCGCGAAGTACGCTGGCTTAGGCCGGATCGGCCGAAAATGGAACAACTTGCCCGATTGAACTTGGAACATTTGAGACGTGAAAGCGCGAAGTACGCGGTTCGGGTGTTTCGGCCGAAAATGGAATGACTTGCCCGATTGAACTTTGGGAAATTTGGGACAAGAAGTTCCGACGGGCCCGAAAAATACAAACTTCGGGAAACCGGCTGATCGGGAATAGAGGGCCCATCTCGAACTTGCGACACGTGGGACAAAATGTCCGATCGGCCCGAAAAAAACACAAAATGACCCAGAAACGCAGATTTTTACAATTTTCTGACTTTTCACACTCAGCTCGACAGAAAAGACACTTAAACTCAAAATTTGAAAATTTTCATTTTCTTAAGAGCAGGGGAATTTTGAGTGGACAACACACACTTAGTCACCAAGCTCAATGACTAGGAACGATGGACACAAGTGAACAAGGCATGGCTGAATGTATGCCAAAAGATATCAAAGGGAACCATATGTATGACTTGTGCTGCTTTCATCGCGGATGAAATTATAAGCGGCACGCAGGAGGGATAGAAGATAATCTTTGGTAACATCCTCCTCACCATTGTATTTTCAGGTATTGGAGTGCCTAATGGGCTAGAAAATTTTGTTTGGGAATATCTAGAAGAAGATCCCTCACCCACAATTTTTTTACAAAATATACTTGTGAAACCATGATAGCCGCTCACAAGGTGCACTGGAGAAGTGGTATAAGAGAATGCATGACACATTTGGGGCTGAGTGGAGGATCCCGGAATAATTGCTCACACTTATGAATGGAGAGGTATAATTTATAGTATACCAAGACTTCTGCATTGGCAAATTTATATTGACAGAGATAAGAATATGAGTCCATGGTGCAAGCCGCCTTTCTCCTTCACCACGCAATACTTCGAAGCCGAGTTAATCGATTCAACGAAGCCAAGAGACTAATTTTTGGCCTTATTGATGTAGATATAGACCATTGCGAGTTGTTCTCGGAATCTCACCTACCCAAAGAAGCACGAGTACGTGGAGAGATATGTTTCCCACAAGATGCGAGATGATGAATCCTTTAACGCGCCGATTATAGGAAGGACCGTAATGTAGGGCGTCTCTGCGCATAAGGCCAAAATTTGAAAAAAATTCTTACTTGGAGAATGATGTCTCCATCCTCAAGACCCTATGGGAAAGAAGAAGGAAATTCCTGGAAAGAGACAAAGAGAAGAGGTGAAGAAGGCACCAAGTGTTCAAACCGCACAAGCGGTTAGAGTACCGAAAGCAAGCATTAATCATAGTACTTACGAGCGACGAAAGAAGTCTCCAATAAAGACAAAGGCCCTACAAGAAGAGCCATTAGAGCACAAAGAGCCCTCACCTAGGAGGAATCACCAAGGAAGACATCACCTATCAAAGAAAAGGAAAAGGAAGAATCTCCTGTACTAGAATCCCTAGTAAGGAAGAAGCAGAAGGCAACTAATGAGGCAGATTCAAAAGAGACGGAAAATCTAGATGCCTACATCGGTGATAGAGATGATGATGATGATCCAGAGGGAGGTGAGGACCCCCAAGTCTATGAGATACATGATTCAGAGGAAGAAAGGGATGAGGAGTGTAATGAAGGGGATGAGAATGAGGACAGAGAAGAAATTGAGGCCCAAGGCAAGGGGGTAGGCGGGAAGAAGATACAAAGGATCAAAGGACCCCAAGTCTCATGAAGGAACATATAGATGAGGCCGCGAGAAAAGAAGTGGAAAAAATCATCAAGGATTTGGTAGAACAAGAGGTCAATACTATGTGGATGTGGTGTTAAAGGAAGCCGAGGAGGAAAGCATAGGAAAAAATATGGTAGCATGAGCAGAGATCCTAGTTTAGTTTGTAAGCTTTCCAAAATCCACACGCACATGGAGAAAGAGCACAAAATTAGCGCAAGTTCAAGGAATGGGATACATCGATGATTCAAACAAGGTGTTGCGCGTGCATTTTCGAGCACCATGCCAATGAAACAAATTTTAACAATGACTTCATTTGATGAGGAAGGTGCGTACCCTTGGACATGGAAAATGCTATCATGAGCATTTGAGTCCCACATCGACGAGCCCGAGTTTTAGGTAAGCCAAGGAGAATTGATGAAAATGCCAAAAAGGGGACAAACTCCTTGGTGAATGCTCAACTATTATCGGATGAGAAAATCTATAATGTGCTCAACAAAGTTTCAATTGAGGTTGATGCCGTGGTCTTCAAAATGGCAGGATGAAGTTTCTAGAGGTAGAACTCGGAGAAAAGGGAGGAAGAGCTCCTTAAGAAAAGTAAATACTTGAAGTAGGAGGAACTAATCAATGCTTAGTTAAGGCGTGAGTTAAAGGAAGAGAAGGAAAGAGTGCGTGAGTCATACAAGAAGATAGAGATGATCACATATGCCATTGTCTTAAAGCACCCAGACTTAACACTGCCTGCGCAAAAGTATGGATCATCCCGAAAATGCCTAGAAGACTTAACCCACATACTCACTATGGAGAGGTGGCCACTTGCCTTAGAATCCACAGAAGAGGCATTAGCATGCCAAGAAAAATAAAATAAGATGAAGGTTGTGGAATTTTTTTCTCAGTACAACAAGATCCTCTCCAATGTAAAATCCGTCACGCAAGTTGCTGAGGTTGCCTATGATAATTGCAGGGATAGGGATAGAGTGACAAGTATCTTATTTTCCACCCATGAAGCGAACTCAAGTATTTCTAGGAAAATAATAACGGGAACATGGCTGAGTGGGACACATATTAGCCAAGTAGAAAAGAAATCGGAGGCCATTGAGACCTTGTGGGGCTCAATCAAAAACCGCCAAAGGAATTGTACCCCCAAATCATGTTAGGAAATATAATATATTAGTGCTCCATTAGTAAATAATAATTACATGAAGTAATTATTATGTTGTAAGTATGTGTTAGTAAATTGTTATTAGTTGTTATATAAAACAACAATAACAATTATATTTGGTTAGTGTGTTAGAAACAACTCACGTAAGTTAGTGAGTTGTTATAGCTACTTCCTATTATTTAGGAAGTATATTTCCTATATATTTGTATGTTTCAGAATAGAGATATGAAGAATATAGAAGAAATAGTTTTATGTTAACTTTGTTCAAATTATAGATTTGGTATCGAGCGACTATGGATCCATGATATATTATACAGGAAAATATGTTGCTATTCACGGTTTCCCTGGTTAATGAGAGTGATTTTGTGAAGCATCTTTATATTTTTTAAAGTTTTGTAGATATTCTGTGTTCTTTCCCAAGGGCGTTGTTATTTGCTACGTGGAGCAATGAGTGGGACTACATCACTACATCAAATCTGGGATTTTCTACATTGAAGCTTGATATCTTTGTATTGTATTGACATCAGTGATCAACATTGCACGATCATGAATTTGCATTTGACTCGTATAGTCAACATCATCCAATAATTGAATTGCTCATATAATCAACTACTGATTCTTCCCAGGGCACACCCACTCACCCGATGCATGTCTCGCATAGCATCTAATTTCATTCCTTATCTGCGCTATTCACTTTTACATTTTTGCAACACAATTTGTAATTTGTCAATGCTAGTCACTTGATCTCTTTGTGACTCCTATACGTGCATGTTTAGATATTTTTTGTGTCTGCCATTCATCTCAGAAGACCATACAGTTGCAATCATCTATTCCTTTCAATTCAGTGGCCTTTCTACATTAGATCTACATTTGAGTTGTTGTGTTGAACACGATCCAATTCCATCGACTCAACTTTGATCTCCTTGTTGCGTCGGGTATTAGCAACGTGTTTTTCTGATGCGCCAGGTTGTAGCAATGTAGAAGAAGATATTTTTACCTACACAAATAAGGATTCACCTGCCAGCATTGAAGTGGAATGTGGAAAGCACTTGTAGAAGATCCGCAGATCTATGCATCAGTTGTTCATTCGTGATCTTCTCCACCGTGATAGGGTCATGATATTTACCCAGTTGACAGTTCCTTAAGCTCACGCTGGAATTTTCTTTTTCATTCCTCGGGAATTCAAATGCCCAAGATCTCTATTACACTTGTGCTCCTCCGTGTTCTTCTATCCACACGTCTAGGTTACAGGTCACGCTCTCTCTGTTTTTCAAAAAATAAAAATAAAAAGTCTGAGTTATTATTATAATGTCCACATCATCTATTTAGAGTCTAAAATAGTCTATATAAATTGTGTTATCTTTTAAAATTTCATTTTTACATATAATCTTCATAAGTCTATTATGTCCATTGTCTCATTATAAAGAGTCCCATGTCTAAGTTATTTGTATTAGGTGTCATTTAAATAATACAATTTAAAACCTAAATGTGTGTTGGTCCTCCATATCGTTGTGTGAACATATAGAGAGTCAAAAGTCACATGTAGTATTTTATTTCTTATATGTGTCAAAGTCACAAAATTTGTTAAAAGTCTTCATAGTTAAATTGTTAAAATACGATTTAATTTTTTGTCGTATTGGTGGACAATAAGAGTAATAAGTGTTAAATCTCTATTCATCTATGGTAGTGTATCAAATGTGTCGATTCAAAAATTCTCGTGTCTTGAGTCATTGTAAGTGTCATTGTAAAAATTTAATAAAATAATTTTGTTTTGCCTCATAGACACATTTTCGGTGTTACCCGACATCCAAAAAATAATATATTTCACATTGTGGGGGGGAAGTTATATAAATAAACCGAATGTGGAAATTGTTAATCTTTATATCCAAATCATGCGGAGTTAACATCGTACTGATGGAGGTAGGAGGAATCGAGGTTGGAGGTCATTTAACAACCTCTTGTCAGGCAATGATGGGGCCACAGATGATTTGGTGGCATTTTTTTCTCGGTGGTGTGTTTGCTTCATTTGTAGCATTCAATAAATGGAAATTTCACATTGAGGGGGGAAGATGATCCCAATGTTCCATTTCTATTATGTCATTCTTTCTATGTATGTATGAGCGGCATATTTCAAAAAATTTCCTATGTTATTCCCTACAAAAGAGATATGATGAGGGCTAAGAATAGTACTTGTCATATCATGATGTGGTTGTAGGTAAACCACTTGAAAACCTTCATTTGTAGTTTGTGGTAAACCAATTGTAAAACAACTATTCTTGGTTATTGGTAATCCATGCACGAAACCATCACTTTGTGGTTTGTGGTAAACCAATTGCAAAACCACCATTCTCGGTTTTGGTCAACCATTTGCAAATCCATCCTTGAGGTATGTGATCATCCTTGAGGTTTCGGTCGACCCAAAGGATGCACACTGTCCCGAAAAGGCTAAAATTAGCCTTTCTAGGCTTACCAAATAACTAGCCGTTAGAAGCACTTTACTAAATGGAATGAATGACCATTGTTATCTCATTTTGAACACTAGGAAAATATTTTTAACACATTCGAAGGTCCTAAAAGGTTGGGATGGGCATGATAAAAAAGGAAAATTAGCTATGGAGGTAGGTCCTAGGAAGACTCGGGGTAAAAATTTTCAAATTTGGCTTGGTTTTCATGTTTGAAAGTTTGAAATTTTTATGCAACACATTTACATGACAACAATTGTATTCTAAATTCATTAAAGAAAACAAAAAATGGACTATTTTTCTCAAAACTAGGGGGGTGTACACACAAATATTTCATTTTTGGGATGTATTCACTTTGAAAATTAGTAAAACATTATATATTCATCCAAAAATAGGTTTATTTGAACCTCATACATGGTCTTAGATAATTGTCTACTTAGGGGATTTGTAAAATAGTTTAGGGGAATAAAAAAATGTTGTGAGTGCACCACATTTGACCTTCTTAATCTCCACCACTTTTAAAAAAATATTAGTTTAGAAACTATAATTCGAGCACTATAATTCTTATTCTCATCACATTGTCAAAATTTGAGCATATGCATGCCAAATTATTAGTTGAAGCTTAGTTTTTATTGATTTTAGGAAAAAGTGGCCACTTTTGACCCCTTTTTGTCCCCCATTTCCATGCACTTACCCTTAAGTGAAGCACTTTGAGTCAAATACAAATGAATGGAGTATAAACAATGCTCGGAGAGGCCACATGCAATCTACTTTGATACCAAATGTTAGGAAAACCCATAATTTGAAAGAGTGTGAGCTCAATAATAATTCATTCAACATATAATCAATATTCAAATACACAAATGTATATCTCATCCTATTCTGACTCTTTTAACTACTAAGACTAATATATGATGGTTTTTATAACCATATAGGTTTTCTCAACCTTCATAATAATACTCTCCTAAATATCTACGTGATTTATATTATTAACTAACTTACATTTTTATTAATTAACACACATATTATTGCTCACAACAAATGTGAGCACTAACACTAGGTTTCTCTAACATTGGAAGAGAATTTATAATTAATTTATAGCTAAAACCCCACATGTAAACGTAAACATGCTTGATTTACATACATGGCTCGTTACCATTGGAACTCTAAGCATTTCAACAACTAAGTTGTTAATGAGGACAATACTGACACTAACGTAGGTGACTGTAATGGTTTGGGCCAATAGAATAGAGATGACCTCATTGTATAGGAGAAGCCCTCTCCACAAAAAATCACAAATATCACTGACACCTATAGTTTCACAACACTGCAAAGATTTATATTTTTTTGATTGAAAAGTGCACTTTTATTGATAAAATAGATAATTACAATATTGATCGTACAAAATATGGGTGGACACAATCACACCCTAGAATGCCAATCAAATCAAGCTAACAGGCCTCGAGAAAGAGGCCAATCAAAACATTATAAAAGTGCGGACCTCAATAAAAAAAAGGGCGAACAAAAGATTAATATTTAATAATAGATAAAATAAAATAAGCTTATCCATAGGAAAATGATAAAATGATTCTATATTATTAAAAATAAAGTCTATATTGGCATGCAAATAGAAAGGGACTTTTAAAATCATAATATAGACTCTTCCAATTACATTTTGGATTACAACCCTCATCGATATTAATACTATTGTTTTTATAAAATTTAGTAATATGTGGAGAGGTGATATTAAAAAAATAAATCCTTGATAGCCATACATGCAAAATAGGGGAGATTAAATGCCTCGAGAACATGCTAAAACAAAGTGCCAACATTAGGAAGGGACCGACTCGCGAGAGTGATCGACTGCGTACAAGTGGCAGAAATGGTGCGACTGCGATTGATTTCCGTGTCCCTCAATCAATGCAATCAAATCTGAACACGTCAACAGACTGGGATTTTTGTATTTTAACGAAACACCCAAAATTTCAATCAAACATTATTGCATGCTGGTGAACCGATGTGGAAGGAACAAATAGAAGTATTGCCGACGCTGCCGTAAGAAACATGGCAATGGCAAGTTGGTATTCACAATATGCTTTTCCAATCAAATCAATCATCTTTCACAAAGAAATTGGAAGGACGAGTTTAAACTTACACGATCAAATTCAAGGCAGTTTCAGTCTGTGGATAGCTCGTAATTTGCTACGGCAAATACAGCCAACTTTGAGTCAATTTAGAGGAAATTGAATCTGTAATAGATAAGAAATTTAGTGTACGTCTCCTTATTTGAAATTTTGGCCAAATATTTGAAATCTGAACACGTCAACAGATTGGGATTTTTGTATCTTAACGAAACACCCAAAATTTCTTTCAAACATTACCTATTGCAAACATTATTGCATGATGGACAGTTGTGGAACTAGACAGTGTCGTGCATGCTGGTGAACCGATGTGGAAGGAATAAATAAAAGTATTGCCGACGCTGCCGTAAGAAACATGGCAATGGCAAGTTGGTATTCACAATATGCTTTTCCAATCAAATCAATCATCTTTCACAAAGAAAGTGGAAGGCCGAGTTTAAACTTACACGATCAAATTCAAGACAGTTTTAGTCTGTGGATAGCTCGTAATTTGCTACGGCAAATGCAGCCAACTTTGAGTCAATTTGGAGGAAATTGAATCTGTAATAGATAAGAAATTTAGTGTACGTCTCCTTGGAATTCTAAATTTTGGCCAAATATTCGAAATGATGGTCATGGCACCCATTAGGAAGGAACCAGTCAAGTCTGGCGACTCACAAGATTTTTTAAGAAGCACAGCGATTGATTTTTGTATTTTAAGAAAACACCCAAAATTTCTTACAACCATTATTACAAACATTAGGTAGTGCGTGGACAGTTGTGGACAGTGTCGTGCAAACATTATTACACGAACGAAGCGTGGGCCACTACTACTAGACAACGGACAGGTTTCATACCTGGATTGAAAGCTCAGCCACAATATATATCACTAGCAATTGCACATGAGATGAAATCTATGTTATCTTAAAATCTTTGATGTTGTGATGGGAAGGAGAGATTAGGGGAGAGGCACCGGTTGTGGTGCAGGGTCCAATAATGGAGATAGTAGGTGAAAAGACATTCACCTTTTTAAAAACCTATTTAGAATGATATATGAATTTAATACAACCTGACTGTATTGTATTGTATTATTATTATTTAAACATGGAAGCATGTTATGTTGAATAAGACAGTTTTAAAATTAGTCAATATTCTCTTATTCATTGATAGAACTTAAAATATACATTAATTTATATACAAGTGTACAAATATCAAGTCTATGCAGTCAACTATTCATTAAGTAATATTTTCATTTTATGTACATCATATCTATTACAGTCACTTCAACAAGTCATTTCTGAAGACTTTCTAAACCAGATCTCAAATATAATGCACTCTTTTTGATATAAGAGTCTTCAATCCCTAGTAACCACCTGCATAACAATAAATGAAATTATGGTCAGGCTCACCTTTCATAGTGTTTAAAAACTCAGTACCATATGAACAATAAATTGTGTAACCAACTACATAAAATAATAAAAATAACCAACTAAAATATTATCCATTGGATTAAATCCCAATAAATCTCAACCATTCGATTGAACTATCATATTGAATCCATGTCAACTAACATCAACCAATCAGAATTTAGGATGATAGAATAAAAGCTGAAGGAACAATTACAATTCCAATTGTTCCTGCAGTTTTCATCTCTCAAAGTTGAAGAAGTGAGGAGCAGTGCAGTTCAGGTAAGACACTTATGAAATACAAACTATTTCAGAATTCAAGCCCTCTATTCATTTTTTCAGTGTTGTATATTCTAGCAGTGTTGTATATGTCAGTAGAGTTGTATAGTCCAACACTGTATTATGCTAAGTAATGACTATACATTAGAATGAGATATATAAGAAAAATAAACAACATAGTAAATTCTTAAGTTCATATTATGCTAAGTAAATTCTGAAATACAGTATACAACACAGCTGAAATGTACAACACTATTTGGAATATACAACACTGCTGGAATATAAGCACATCAGTGTTCTATAGTCCAACAATGTTGTATATTGCATTTCAGAATTCACTATATTGTTCATTTTTTCCATATATCTCATTCTCTAGTGTATAGTCATCACTGCTATATTAGCATAAGTTTAATTGTATACATAAAAAGTTGGAAAGTATTCTAATTACATGTGCAAAATTTATATTGAAAACATAACTTTAAATTGAAAATAGTGTTGTATATTCCATCAGTGTTGTATATGCCAGTAGAGTTATATAGTCCAGCAGTGTATTATGATAAGTAATGACTATACATTAGAATGAGATATATAGGAAAAATGAACAATATAGTAAATTCTGAAGTTCATATTATGCTAAGTAAATTCTGAAATACAATATGCAACACAACTGGAATGTACAACACTACTGGAATATACAACTCTGTTGGAATATGAGCACATCAGTGTTCTATAGTCCAGCAGTGTTGTATATTGCATTTCTGAATTCACTATATTGTTCATTTTTTCCAGATATCTCATTCTCTAGTTGGAAAGTATTTTTTCCAATCATCACTGTGATATTAACATAAGTTTAATTGTATACATAGAAATTTGGAAAGTATTCTGATCACATGTGAAAATTTAATATTGAAAACATAACTTTAAAAACTACATAGGAAGATTCCAACGAATACACTAGAGAATGGTATATCAGGAAAAAATGAACAATATAGTGAATTCTGAAATGCACTATACAACATTGCTGGACTATACACCATTGTTGTGCTCATTTAGTCAAATATACATTATCTATCCAAGCACTTTCTCTATTCAACATATTCCATACAAGTTTCATTGTCATAATAAAAACTACAAGTCAATTAATTGGTAAAAATGAAACAAAATCATTCATATTCCAACAGTGTTGTATATAAATAAAAAAATATTGTTGTTTCATATCTTGTTTTGTAAAGATAATTTTTCGTATATTTATAGTTTCTTTTCCAACAATCATCTTTCCTTCAACAATTAGAATTGAGTTGATAACCATGTACTTCTATTTTGTATTTCATGTTGTGAATCAGGTATTTCATTTAAACCATGAGAAAAGGTGCTATTGCTAGAAGATCAAGGAGGCCCAAAGTGAGAGGTGTACAATTATCACATAATGTAAGTGATGAAGAGGATAATTCAGCACCAACTGGTAATGAACCAGAATGTAGAAACCCACCCATTGTCTCAGTTCAAAGAACATCTGCAACAAAGAAGCTTAGTGTCATCCGAGGTTGGACAAAAGAAGATATGGAAAAGGTGATAGATGATGTTGAGTTTAATGGGTTCTCGATTCTGAGCAGTAAAGAGAAGTATTCCATTCCACCCACATCATTACAAGATTGGCTAAATGGTCTTACCCACACAAAGAAGAGGGGTCCTCCAATAGTTCTAATCAAGAAGAAGAAGAAGAGGAAGTTGTTGAATGGTGCAAAGAAATGGCAACTATGGGTCATGTCTTGGAGTTAATGCACTAAAGGCAAATGTTGCTCAGATTTGTGAAATAAGACAAAACCCCTTCAGAGATGGGTTTCCTGGTAAATCATGGTGGGTTGGATTCGAAAACGTCATCCAGACCTTGCAATCCGAACCGCTGAGGGACTTGAAAGGGATAGAGCTTTAAGCTTGTGCCCTGCAATAGTAACCAAATTTTATGATAATTTGGCCAAATGCTATGGAACCTATTCATACGGTGCTCATAAAATCTAGAATTGTGATGAGACTGGTTTGCAGGCTAGGAGAAATTGTGGAGTGCGTGTAATTGCTAAGAGGGGCAGTCGAAATGTCCCAAAGGTAATACCAAAGAGCAGGGAGTGGATCACTATATTGTGTTGTGTCAATGCAGTAGGTTTTTCAATCCCAGGATTTTATTTGTTCAAGGGAAAGAGAATGGTAAAGAATTACATTAAAAATTGTGAACCTGGAGCATGTATGGCTGCACATCCAAATGCATGGATGACAAAGGAATTGTTTTTAAATTGGCTATGTCATTTTGCACATTCAGTACCAGGAGGTGTTTCTCCAAATAATAGACACCTATTGATATTTGATGGCCATGGCAGCCATGTAGCATTACAAACTGTGGAGGAGGCAAACAAATTGGGCATTGATTTGATAACACTACCAGCACATACTAGTCATAAGTTGCAACCTCTTGACGTGAGTGTGTTTAACCCTTTCAAGACATATTTTAGAGTTGAGAGGACAAAATGGATGACAGAGAACAAATGTGCAAATGTGAAAAGGAATGACATTGTTGAGCTTGTAAGTAGAGCCTTAAAAAAGGCACTAACACCATCTAACATAATTGTAGGTTTCAAAAGAACTGGTATTTGGCCATTAAATTATGATGCTCTCCTAACTGACATGGCATGTAACTAGACATTTGACATGCAAGGTGAGGAAGATGTTGATGCTGTCACAAACATTTTGAGCCTATCTCAAGGAATAAATCCAGAATTAAATAATAGTGAAGAGGTGGTACCTAAAACTCAATTCATGTAAAATGTTGACTCAAGAGATGATATGGAAGCAGGATATGCAACACATGGAGTCGAGCTAAACGGTGCTCTTGGAAACCCAAGTAACATCATCAACAATAATGAGGGGTCTACAAATTTTCTAAGTAACAATGATTTGTCCTTGCCAAGTCAAGTTAACCCGCCACAATGGTTAGAGGATGCCATGAAAAACATGGGTTACAAGCTACCATCCAGCACAGAAGATCAAAGCTTAAATATTCCTTCCTTTCCTGAAGGACTGGAACAAGAAGAAATAATTCATTACTATGCAGATGTTGGAGATGAGGATGAACAAGATGAAGTCAAATTTCAAGAGGATGCTTAGGAAAATGAAATAAACTTAGAAGTTAGGCAACATGAACCTCAACACCCTGAAGAGATTGAAATCCAAGATGGACGTGGTAAGTTACTTTCTCATTTTCTACGACTTCCAAGGGAGATCATAAACAAAAAGAGAGTCAAAAATTCAGATGGTTCTATTAGACTGAGTAGGCATTCATAGATTTTGACTGCACCTGAATACATGGAGCTATTGGTTGATGCGGAAAGAAAGAAGGAGGAACAAGCAAAACTAAAGTTAAGGAAAAAAGAATTGCACAAGAAAAAAAGCTTGCTAGACTTGCAGAAAAAGAAAAAAATTGCAAGAGAAGATTGAAAGAGAAAGGGAGAAGCGGGCTAGGAGCAACAAAAAGAGATTGAGAAGGCACTGAAACAACAAAGGAAAGAGCAAGAGAAGATGGAGAGAGAACTTGCAAATCAATTAAGGGAATACAAAAAGAGGATGCACTTAAGTTCTCCAACTGATCATGAAAATCGAATGATTTTTAAAGATATGTTAAATATTCAAATTCCAGGTTATGCTCAAATTGGAACACCTCCATCACTTATGAATAACTCTTGTACAGTTCCATCTTGGTATGTATCACCTCATTTACTTTGTACAAGTTCAAGCAATCCTAGTAGTTCATTTCCAATGCCACCATGGATGCAAGCTTCAGCAGGGAAACCAACTCCTTTGTCAACAATAGGGGAAAATCCCTTATCAACTGGACAACCAAATCCTTTTTCAGCAGGGGGACCAGATCCTTTATCAGTTGGGAAACCAAATGCTCTATCAAAAGGGTTCTAAATCCCTTTTCAGCTGGGCAATTGAACTCTGTATCGGCAGGAAAAGAAAATCCAAAAGCAATATTGAAAGAGGGCAATATTACTTATACTAACTAAGATATTGAACATGTGCTCATAAACAATGTTTATTACCCCATATGATGATGGTAGTAATTTTGTTGGTGATACCATTTTGCTAGATGTATTTGCCGAAGTCTTCCTATGTAGTCTCCAAAGTTGTGTTTGCAATATAAATTTTGCATATGTAATTAGAATACTTTCCATCTTTTTATGTATACAATTAAACTTATGTTAATATATCAATATGATGATGCTCTATATTTTACACCCAATTTGGTGGTGTAATCAGAATACTGATATAAATTTTGCGTATGTAATCGGATACTTTCCATCTTTTTATGTATACAATTAAACTTATGTTAATATATCAGTATGATGATGCTCTATATTTTACACCCAATTTGGTGGTGGCATGTTTCTCTTGGGGTTGTCATTGGAAGCAACAAAACAACATAATATCTAACATAATCCAACTGAACTCCTAAAAATGCTTGAAGTGTGGACAGTGAAAGAAAATGTTGTTGTTAGTAAACAATTTTTCCCACTTCTAGCAACCTTTGTAATGAAAATAGGACTTCCACATCAAAAATTGCAGCAAGCACATCCAAAACAGAAAAATAAACTCAATGATAGGACTTCCACATCTAATGATAGCACATCTAATATTCTTAATTTCCAGCCTGTGGCTTACAAATGGCGAGGTGCTGAAACAACAAAACCGTAATAAAAACCTAGAACCCATTTCCTGTATACCCCAACCAATAAAAAATGAGCTTTAATAAATAATGGCTGCCTCCGTGTTACTGTTATCATTTTTCAATAGAGAATGGAAACATTGAATTCACTCTAAAAAAACACCTCCAAAATCATGCAGGTCAGAAGTAATATCAAAAATAATAAGTTCATGTCAGCCCATTGAAACGTCCCAAACAAGAAGATGAACACCATACTATCGTGTAAAGTTGGAAAAAATAGTGTAAAGATATCCAGGATCTCAAATACCATACAAGAGTAACTTGTAGGATCGTGCAGAGAATAAAGCAAGCTGGATTCACACAAATACTTAGAAATGATTTAAACCAACGATTGCACACCAAATAAATCAATAAACCAATGATTTTACGCATAGATTTGTAAAATATGACAAATGAAAAAATAAATTTCTTTTGTTGAATGGCAAACAACAAACTTTCCATAATAGTGCAGTGTTTAAAAACACTAAGGATCATTGCCTATGTGAGAACCCTCTCACCTTCTTTGCATTTTCTTCTCATCTTCTAAGAAGGTCGAGCCATTGCCGAGGAAGAAGTCGCTCAGGAATGTAGAAAACCCAAGCTACCACCGATGTGAAATCTGAGGACAAATGGTCATTGGAGTTTTGCAAATAAACAGGCTCCGTATCAGCTATGAATGTGGTCTGTTTCAATTTAGTGTGAAATCCCAATGCTAGATTTGGTGGTGGCATGTTCCATTAACCAAGGTGCGCATATTAATGTGTGGTGGGTAAGCGGTAAATGAATGGTCATTGAATGTACTACAACCGGCGAGAAATGGATAGCAGTTGGTCCCAACCAAAAACACTACCAAATTTTATATCCTCCAAAAATGCAGCTCGTACACATAGCAATGACCTGGAAATGATGTGGTAAATGAATGTAGGAGGTCAAGAATTTAGTGTTGAATATTCTGGTGGTGTTTTTACTCGCCCATGTGGAAGTGACATGGCTCAATGACTCTGTAAAGATAGGGTGCACCACATCCGGTGCCTCTCGCCTAATGTAGTGAATTGTCACTTCCTATTATGCCTTGATAGATGTCTATACATTGTTACAAATTTCTTACACCAAATGTTCGAAAAATAACGTTTTAAGAGTTTCCTACACCAAACTTTCAAAAGTTGTAATATACATAAACTTTTACAGATTGTTTACGATATCTATAAACTTGTCACAAATAAGATAACACTAAGAAGACATCAATTGAAATTTGATTGTGCATATCTGCAAGATCAGAATTACGAAAGGAAATGACTTCTCTTATTAAAAGTCAACAATGACCAATCGATTGAAGATTATATACATTTAAAAAGTAGATAAACATTGTAGTAAAATATGATATAAAGTAGAACAATCAGACCTTAGATATTATTAATAATACTAATTTTTAAAAAACAATGCAACACTAACAATATAAAAAATCTACTTATAAAAAGAACCGGAAGGTGTTTTATAAATTCATTAAAGCACAGTCTCTCCCTATCATAGATTTTACGTACTTGTGTAATTTCTTTTTGTGTTTACATGTATTGATTGTGGATTGGAGTGGAGATGGTGTGAATTATAGATTTGGGCGGGCTTTTCTACAAGTAACAAGAGTATTCCGATCGGGTTTTCACTTAAAACAGAGATGTGACAAGACTCGAGTCAAAGATTGTAGAAATGAAGTGACTATAAAATAAAAACACGAATTAATCGAGCAAGCAATGGTGGACATCAAAGGAATAGAACAAACATTAACCATTCCCCAACATCTCGGGCTCTCCTTTCTCAAGGGGAATTAAGATACATTTACTAATAAGATTGAATTTTGTTTTTTCAATTTCCTCATCATCTAGGAAGGGCATTTGATTTAATTTGTTTGTAGGTGAGGAAAATTGTGCTAAAAAGATTCATTAATGCATAAAGAAGAGCAAGGAGCATCCTAAGTGATCCACAATGCCATGTTGACGCCTCTGGTAAAAGACGACACCTTTCCTAAGGAGATCATTACAGACTTGATATTGTATCTCTTCTTTACATCTTACGAGACTTCCTCCAAAGCCCTCACTTACGCTATTAAATTCCTCATGACACCCCACGCACACTTGCATCCATTTTGGATCCCTCCACAAATGTATAGAATAAAAGAAGAATAGAAATTGATAGCAAATATATAAGAGACATTGTTGTAGTATGATATATAAACATTTTATGGTGGTTGAGAGACATGTGAAAGTTGGAGAAGTAGGTTGCATTTATTTATCCATTTAATGCTATTTATTGAAAATATATAGGAAAGACTCCTAGTCCGCCACATTCGGATAAAAATAAAATGTTGCAATATGTGGATATCTAAGATAGATAAATATTTAGGATTGTAGAAAAATATCTAAATTCCGCGACTGTAAAATTGAGACCTCCGAAATTTGACACTTTCTAGCCAAGGCTTCTTCAAAGGTGGATGCCTACCGACAAATAATCATTCTCTTGCAATTGCTGCTACGCATGAGTTTTCACACTACTACCTAGTACCGACTAAGTAAGTCAACATGAAAAATGTATTAGTATATAGATAACATCATAACATGCCTTGAATTTTAAATTACATGTGCCTCTCTCATCAAAATTTATTGATGGCCTAATTTTTGAGGTGGTTATAAATTTCATTTTTAATACCTAACAATTGTACCATAAGTGTGTAATGGGTGCCATAAATGTGCAATGGGTGGGTAGGTCTATGGGTGAATGAAGAAGGAAGGTCAACATTTGTGTAGGTGAAGGACAAAAGTGTTGAATTTTCTTATGTTGGTCCATACACACACAAAAGTTTCTCTTAAAACACACACACACACACACACACGATTGTAAACAAAAGATGAATTTTCTTTGTTTCATAGATAGCAAGAAGTGAATTCTATAATAACAAATGGTGAGAAATAACCATATTACTAACTTTTGGGAAATACTTATACCATAGTTTGTTTTCTAAAAAAATTGCATATTTTAAAAAATTATAAAACAAACAATTAATAAAGCAACATAAAAATAAGAAACCATGGTCATGAAATAATATTCATACCAAATAATATGAATAGCTGTAATTTTTACAATGGTTGTCCTATTTCCAGAGAAATTGTCTAGCGCTAATTGGAGAAATCGGTTAAGTAAAGTCCATAGTATAACAACTATTGGCATAATCAGACATATAATACAATTTTAACCAACTACTTAAAATATTTATTCATTGATAAGCATGAACGAACATAATCAAAACCATATATATGCAATATAGATGTTGAATTCTACAAAGACTCATACAAGAATACATTGTATTGACATAATCAAATATATGTTAGACAAGTTGAAATATGGGATTATAAGCCCCAAAAATAGTTTAATGGTCATGCCGATAGAGTGGCAATAAAAGTGGAGTGTGATAACAAAAATTCTAGAATCAAATTCAACATCCATACAAATTTTCAATTGAATATTTCACTCAAAACAAATAAGCTCACAAATGAACAAAAGGCATGGTATATAAACTTATGTTTGAGAGAGAACATGATAAATTAAAAATATGTAAGTACAATACATCACCAATCACAAAGCACCAATGATTCCAATATTTAACTATGTGATTTCTTATTCTTGTTCTATAGCTCCATAAACAATGCAATGTTTGTGAAGTTATAACTTTCTCCATATTTAATTTTAACCTATAAAAAATAAAAATAAAATCTAAAATTAAAGATGATGATAGTAGAAAACATCAACCATCACAAGTTGTAATAACTATGAATCGTATAAAACAAGATTTTGTCATTGCTTCAATCTCTAGCCCTTCATAACTACTTAAATTATAATATAAGGATTATAAGCATTTCAAACATATAGAAATATTTAGTGGTGCACCTACTCAACAGTAAAACATTGAACAAATGGTAATACAAGAAACAAATGGTATTTAAAGGATAAAAAAATTATTCAAAATTGGACATGAACAAAACAACCTTTGATGAAATTATCATAAAATAAGAAGAGTAGGAAAACAATATTACATCATTTTTAGCACCAATTCTTATTCTTACAAAAACGTAATTTATAGTTTTTAAGATGTTTTTTGCCAAGTAAAACTTTGTACACCTTTTATATTGAGGGTGATATTAATTCCAAAAAAGGATGTGCCCTTGAAAAAAACTCTACACGACCTCTAGTTTAGGTTCCTTCATGCGAGAATCATTATCAATGGAATCTTGTGCATCAAATGTGACTAAAATATGAGCTCTTAAGAAACCAAGACAATCTTGTGCAACAATATCCTAAAGATATCTTTTGGTGATACTTTCTATAATGTGGGATCTAGTAATTTCACAATAAACACCACATCTTTAATACCTATTTAGGAAAAAGGTGGCCCTCAATGGTACTCAAGTAAATTGGAGTAGAATATGATATTTCAAAATTTTCAAAGGACGTTATAATGTTGTGGTCTGAATGTGAAAAAATCTTTTCTATTCTAGTTACTATAACATTTTCTATAATAGTACTCTTGAAAAAAATTGAACCATCAAATCCAAATGGAAACTTAACTATAATAGTACTCCTGAAAAAAATCAACCATCAAATCCAAATGGAAACTTAAAACGAATATAAAATCCAACACATAGAAATACCACTTTAATATATCCATATAGCACAATAAGAAAACGTGTTACAATATCCAACTTGTAAAATATCTAGGAAAAATTTAATCAACAAGACTTTCACCAATTGTAATGATCCTTTAGTTATATGTGATATATCAAGTTAGAAATTGTGATTTCAATAAAAATTAAATTTATATGAAATCTTTATATTTTCACCTTATTTTAATATCATTAACCTTTAATAAAATAATATACTTCTATTTTTACCTTAAAATGTGTGTTTGCTAAGATGGCTTCCCATTGAATCTTATCATTATTACAAAATGATAAATAGAAACAAAAATCAATAAATATAATATTTTAATTGAATTGTTTATAGAAACCATTAACTTCACAACTGAAATATATATTTAATATCAATAAGTGATAATATAGTTAAATGCCTTATAGTAGGTGACTATTGTGATTGGTTGTGGGATAACTATGCCCTTTTACCGCTTTCACTCTCTCTTCTCTATAGATTTCTTATTACCTAAGGAATACATGTAGTACTCCTTAAAGTGGTATATATCTTTTAGTGTAATTTAAAATTTCTTATGCAATTAAAATCTTTTCCCATTCAAAATTGATTCTAGGTCAGAAAAAATACCGTAATTATCATAATATTGATATTGCTGCAATAATATATATATATATTTTTATTTATTTAACATAATTGGTTGATTGGTGAAGCTTTTCCTTCTATTCTCATGTGAATTAAGGCTCAGGTTGTAGAAGGAAGATAAATACTCTTGTTTCATTAGAAATAAAGTATTGATAGAAAAGAAAAAAAGAAAGATAAAAGTGGCATAACCATCTATTAATGTGGGACAATCTCAATAATAATCATCAAATCCAAAAGCTCACTCGGATTCCAGAAACACCGTCTTCCTCCTTTAAGCGGTGAGATGGATAAAGCACCAAACTCCCATCCTCTTGAAATGCCAATTAGGATTTGCCAAAAAAGTCATATTTACTGGGTTGAATTTCAACTTAAGAGTCTGGCCGGGTTGGATGGTGTTCATTTCTCGCTAATCCTCGAGAGAGCGGTTGTGTACTCCATTATACACAAGTTTCCATTTATGCTAATCTTTGCACATAAACTTTGAGTGCAAGGTGTACTCCATTGTAGCCTTTTTTTAAGAATATGAAAGCATAAAGAAATATAACCTTTTTTAATAGTAGCTAAATTGTTGCCTTTTCGAGCTATCGAGCCATAGTTTTCTTAGATGTGTAAATTGAAACCACACATATACAAGGTAGAGAGTAGATGTTGGGCTAATAGGATGAAATCTACAGGCCAATTCTCTGTGAAACTCGTTTCAAATTTTTAGATTTGGAATGTGAAATAAGAGGTGAGCCAAGGGTGATAGCATCGCAAAATTTTGTGCTATAATGCACAAAATTATGCTCAAGAAAATGAGGTGGAACAGGGAGCAACAACAACCATAAAATAATAATTGGATGAAAGGAAAGGCATGACATTGCTGAGTTAAATGAAAATTGGGACAAATATCATGAATGTGAGTATCTATTCTAAAATTCCCTACCCAAATACTGTTGTGCAGTGCGAGTGATGGACTTGAAAATTATCACATCGTTCGGGTGGGTATATGCCATTTGTCTTATTCTAATATTCTTGAAAAACTTTATTCATTGGGTGTTATCTGGATGAGGTGTATTCCATTGAAAACCAATTATTCAGATTTGCCATATATAACAGGGAAAATTTCAAGTGGAAAATTTCCGTAAAAGCGTGAATATTAGGAGTTTTGGAAATTGGAAATGGTGAATTTTCAACAGCTTGCTTGCCATCAGCTCACTTGAAATTTTGATCGAAAGGTCATTTTTATGGGTCAGTTTGCCTACTATTTATACTAAAAATGAACCTATGCATGTGTTTCACAAACATTTTGAATCAAATTGCACTTATATTCACCAAGGTATAATACATATACATCAACCGTCTAAGCTATCAATAAAAATATTCACATCTCATTTTTTGTGACAAAATGATCGTCCTAGCCCGTCATCCTACACATCTTCTACCCTACTTTCATTTTCTTTGCAATATGTAGTCCTACTTCGTTTGTCCAACCGTATCGTCCAACCTCTCATCCGTCCCGCACCTATGCATCTTGCTCATATACCTTTATCACAAATCACTAATTTTACCGTCGAACCTATTTATACCATCTAGCTATCCTGCAACTACCATCTCAGTAGAGACAAAATCACTCACCTTGGGTCATATTTAGTCTTAGTCTCATACTACTATTTACATGGTTTTTGAGAGAATAAAGTACTAATTAACCCCCATCTTTTGGCCATCTTCTTTTATTTTATTTCATCATTCCCAACCTTTTACACCTATATGCCCACTCAACTTTCATCAGTTCCCATCATTTTAGCCTTGATTGGGCGCGCCTGTGTATTACATAGGTGCTTGTCGGTGCCTTGGTCCTTTTCTCACTTTCCGCCACTTTTTGGGCACTTTATGACCATTTCAACATTTGAATTTTCTTGTGGTCGGCCTTTTCAGGGTTAATTATGAAATTAGATCAAGATAACCCTATAAATATAAAGTTATGAGACCATAATGAGGGACCAAACACTATCACTACTATCACTCCACCTAGAGTTTCATCCATCTATTGCATTGGAGATCATTTCTATCCACATAGCTCTATCACTTGGGACAAGGCTTGGGACATTTACATCACACGTAGTATAGGAAGGAATTTATTCTATTCCATCCACCATATATTACATTTTTCTACACATAGTTAGCTCGTTACTTCACAAAGTGTGATTGGCACAAGAAAAACCTAGGGCATGACCACACACACATAACTACATTTGGGTCTGGAATGTAGTGCAATTCTTAGTGAGTAAGTCCACTATTTGTTGCAGTGAGGCCATTCTCGACCCTTGCATATGCATTTTTATTTTTAGGAATTGATGTTTGTTTAGGGTTTTGTAGGTATTTTTTTTTATCTTGGAGTATCAACGACATGAAAAAGTATTACAAAGAAGTTGATGCGACAAACAATGAAGATTTCGTACCATCTTCCAAACATGTGAAATTGAGATCCGGACATGTTGCTCATACCAGATTCCTATTTGGTAGACCATAGTACCCTAGGTGCCCCAGGTCCCTCTCTAGAAACTCCAGTCCCCAAGGTGAAACCATGTATGCTCTCCTCTCATGTCTAGGATGATCTTGAGGAACAAAAGAGACTATCCTTCCCATTTTGATTTGTAGTGGTAATGTGATGTGGAAGTTATATTCAGACACTTTTCATAGTTTTATGGGTATCATGATAGTGGGCTTCATCTCCACACACGTAGAAACACCCCGTGTTCCGACGAGGTATATAAATTCAAGCACAACTGCCGTTATTGGCTAAGCGCTTGATTTTTAAAGAAAGGTGTGAAATGAGGGGATTCCACGTCCCAAATACCAAGGCCATAGACAACATCCTTAACACAAACTTGGGCCGCACGTACCATAAGGTATATAAGGGATACCCCTAAAGAGCTTGTGTATCCTAAACTAAGCAACCATTTGGCCAAATAGTAAGTTATAGTGCAAGGAGGTTGCACTCCCCAAGATCACTCATTAGCCGACCCCACATTGGCACATGGGAGGAGAGCCAATTTGTGGCACCACCATTGGTGTGTGGTATTGAAAGCGGGTTATAGCTTGATTGCGATCTCACTTGACTAGTTAGGGTGTGTGTTGCATGTTTGTTGATTTTTTATAAAAACCCTTTACCATCCCATCACCTTTAAATTTTAATTAATCAAACATTATCATAACCATCCATCCTTAATCACCAATCCCAATCCAAATCCCATTACCATCCTTAATCAACCAACTTAATCCCAATCCTAATACCATTACCATCAATCCTAATCCAAAACTAATCCCCCACACATCCTATCTAACCATGGCTTTTGATCCTAAATCCCCATCCTCTCCAAATCCCTACCTCTTCCCTAAATCCATCAACCGAGCTATCCCATCATCCCCTACCCATCAAAGTCAACCATCTCACTTTATCCCACACACTATCCAATACCTTAATAAACAAATATCAAACTTAACATCCTACCTTAACCAATCCTCTCCTCATCCAAATCAGTTGTCCCACATCTATCCCAATATCCTAGAAATCATCCAACATCTTAATTAACAAATATCTGATCTTCAATCTTCAATCAATCAATCACCCCTAAACCATCATCTCCCAATCAACCCCATCCACAATTTTCCCTTCCTAAGATCCCTACCCCTCATCCCATTAACTCCCCATTCGAGGAAACCAAATCATCCCAATCCACACCACGACCTAAACGACATAAGAATCTATTCCTAAAAGCCAATTACATTGACTTTGACCACCTCACTAACTTTGACCTAGACTAAGAGGACCTCCTTTATGTCCTTGCTAATCTAGCCACCAATCCCAAACCCACACAACCATCCCACACCACAATCTCCAAATCCCCTATAAATCATCATGACTTACATCTTCGTCCCATCAAAACTCATACAAATAATCCACCACCATTCAAAACATCCACTCCTAAAACCTATCATCAAGTACCATTCACATATCCACAACAATCAAAACAACTTAATCCTAAATCAATACCACCCGTATCTCATCTTCATCCTACATCCTCATCATCCTTGTCACCCTAATCCAATCCTATGAAATTTCTCCTAGATAGTACAACATCCCCTAAACCATCATCAAATTCAGCCTCTGATCCTATATCATCCCATTCATCACCTAGGCCCAATACTATCTCCTCCACCGTGACTCTTAAGTCACCCTCATCCTTCTAACCCTAATCTTAAACCCTCTAATGTGGCTCCTATGCCACCCTCATTATCTTTGTGCACATATAATCCTAATCCACCCCCTTCATCACCTAAATCTCACACTATCCTATCCTCCAACCCCCTTCATCCTCTTCATCTTCTAACCCTATAACATCCAAAGTGAATCCTAAGTCACCAAATCCAAAACCTACCAACTCTAATCCCAATCCTCTCCCCACACCATCTCCTACCCCATCAAATGAGGCTCATACGACACCTTCATTTACTTTATTCCTTAAATAAAAAAAACTTGAATGTGGTTCCTACACCGCACCCATATCCCAAATATCATTCATCTAAATCTACCCCACCTATCAACCCCAAACAATCTAATCCTAATCTAAAACCATCTACCTCAAACCACATGCTAAAAGAAATAAAAATCTACCAAATCTACTTCAGCCTCCAATCCTAAACCATCCACTTCGGACCCTAGGCCTAATCAATCCGCTTCATCTTCTAAGCCAAGACAATATAATCCAACTCATAAATTAAAATCAACAAAGACATCTCATTATCCATCCAATCCCACGCCTTTACTTCTTACTCCCTCCAAACCTTTACTTCCTACTCCTCCAAATCATTTAACCCAATCCACTTCACTCCTTTAGGTGAATCCTTGACCACCATCTTCCATCGTCTAAAAACTTCAACATGATCATTCATCCCCAAAACATATCACGTGATCAAAACCTTCCCAAACCATCTTGGTATCGGAATACTACTATTGTGACTTTCCTCACACCCATGAACATTCAACTAATCATCGCAAATAATTTAGGTCTTATGTCCAATACCTCATTAATCAAAGAATTCATATCATTGTGCCTTTCGATCCACCAAATTTTCATCCCAATCCTATCCCTAACCATCATCTATCATCCAAATTCCACTCGATATCCATACATCTTCAACCATCCAAATCTCATTGTATATCCAAACATCCCTCACTAATACAAACCAACACTAATCTCACCCCCATCCTTTGTTAATTTTGGCCTTTTAGCGGATGATAAAATTACAACACCCAATCTCATGATGACAACATGCCATCATCTCCCCATCCACTTCATATCTTATAGCCAAAAATATGTTCACTAATATGAAACATTGAGGCAAAGGCTTAGGCATCCATGAATAAGGCATCTGTGAACCCATCTCCCTTCATCAAAATCCAGGTCATTTAGGCTTAGGTTATAAACCTAACACTAACAACAACCCTCTACTTACTCCATTACAATCCATTTCTACAACCTCCCATGTTGATCCTACCATCCCAACCACTCAACCCAATAAAAAATTCCTTTAATTCCCCTATGAATACCAAACACCTAAAAATGGATTGAGCACATAAATCATCACCTATGCATAGATTTTCTTTCCTTAGGTACCACCCATCCTCCTTCCATCCAACATCCAAACCCCTTTTCATCTAATCCATTCTTATTATCACATCCATTCATATCCTCTTCCAATCCACTCATTTAAACACTTGATCAACTTGATCACACATGTTGAAAGCCAATAGTACCTACTACAACAATGTGACATTGGTCTATCATCACCTCCAACATTTAAGAACCATTGTGCTCTTGGAGATCTATACAATTTAACGCACTTAATCAACTTATGGTGAAGACCATTTGGTGCATCTTTTGACACTCTAGGCAATGTCCTCACTACACTCCCCCATCTAGCCATTGGTGATTCTTAACCCCTTGAGATTTTTCAAGAGATTGGAATCTCTTAATGCCAAAAAATCTAAATATCAAAAAGAAAAAAAAAAATTCAAATCAAAATTAAAATATCAAATAAAATCCACCTCAAGACTCTCTCTAGGTCGTTTCCAAAACTCTCTACCAAGGCTATGGATGCCCTTTAGCAGAGAAAAATGTTGTGACAAGAATCAGATGTATCTCTATCAGGGCTATGGATGCCTAGATGGTAATGAAGCAATGCACGCCTTAACCTTCCATTTACCTTCCATTAACCTACTTGACTTAATCACTCCCTATATATTGGCTAGTTTGTCTTCACATACTACCCAATAAGTCTTCACTTCAAGCGGTAATTAACCATCACATTTGCACACACTTAAATCTCGAAGAGACATAGGGATAACATGTTTCTAGGTACTGTTTAGACCTTAGTCACACTTTTTTTTAGTTTGAATCTTGCCTTAAAATATGTGTCATTAGGATCAAATTTTGTTTATCACTGGTGTCATCTTCCTTCCATCCATCACATCCACACCCTTTTTCCCTTAGGATTGAACATCTGTGGGCAGCCGATGATTATTTCCTTTTCATCCAATCCTTATGTCCCTTCCCACACTATCATCATCATGATTGGGGGAAGCATTACTACCATTCGTTGGGTAGAATCATCCATTTTAGATACCCCTCAATTCCCATCCTACCCTACACCTGGGGATAATTGAAATAATCTAGCCTTCCATACACGCCACCATACTTTACACTTGGAGGCACACCACATTTATCCCTCAATCCACCCGACCATAGCTAGGGGCATATCTTATCATATTCCATATCCCCATATTATCCTATACCACCTCCCTCATCCTATCAATATATCTCCCATCCCACACCCCATCTAATCCTCATCGATCAATCAATTCCTATCCCATCCTTCAATCCTATCAACCATCCAACATCACATAATCCTTATCCCGCCTTCAATCCTATCAACCAACTCCTATCCAAAACCACATAACCCTCATCATATCCTTATCATATCCAACCTATCCAATTTATCTCATCCTATATATCTATCCCCCATACAAATCCTATCCTATCAACCAATCCCTATCCTACCCAAACTATCCAATTTCCCTTAATCCTTCTCTCTCATCGTATGAAACACATTTTGGACTTATAGGATAAAGTCACATCCACCATCCCCTCCCATCCAAAATCTAACATCTAAATCCAAATTCAAAAATTTAACTCCAAAATCCAAAATCCAAAAATCAAAACATCCAAAATCCAAAATCTACAATCCAAAACTATAAAACAAAAAAATACCCAAACATCCAAAATCCACCATCCAAAAATCAAAACATCCAAAAATATCAGAATCAAAAATTCTAAAATCCAAACATCCAAAACTCAAAATCAAAAAATTCAAAAAACAATAAAAATACAAAATGCAATGTGTGTGCTTTTGCTTGTTTGTATGCATTTTCATTTTGGATAATGATATGAGGCCCCTTTTGTTTCTTTTACATATTCCAATGATATGAGGACCATATTTTTATATTAATTGGTCCAATGATATGAGGACCATACTTTTTATATTAATATGTCTGATTATATAATAATATGGGAATTTGGTAATTCAGTCATCACGGTATTTATACCTTGGTGCATTTTTCTCAATGCCACATTCACAATAATACCACTAATGATGATAATAGTGCACACTTTATGGTAGAAAACTCTTTTATATCATCATATTTTATCCCTATCATCATCCACACTTGATCCTCAACATCATCTAACTAATTATTTAGCTTTCTCATCCTCATATCCAATCAATCCTTTTCAATAATCAATAACCTCATCTAAATTTTATCATCTCACATCCAACATCCTAAATCCTCATCCCGTATCTCGTGCATATTTTATCCAAAACCAATATTTATTCTCTCATCTAAACATCCTCAAAATCTAACATCCACAAATCCAACCTCTCTAAATCTAACATCTTCAAATCCAAGATCCTCTAATCCTAAATCCTAAATCTTCACCCTTGTCATACATCATTGATGAGGCATCTAGCATCTTCAAATCCAACATCCCTAATAAAAAATCCTAAATATCCCCCTTTTCATACATAATTTATTGGGGCATACAAGATCCAAAAATCCAATATCTCTTAATCTTCTAAATCTCCTATTCCTCTAATCCTCTCTCAAATTCCCCAAATCCTCCTATCTTCTAATCCTCTAAATCCTAATCCTCTACATCCTCAAACCTTATCATCCTCTCATCCTAATATTTTACATCCTCAAAATCTTCTCATCCTCTAATTCTCTCTCAAATACTAACTTGGCCCTCTCCTCTTTTCGAGGAGTTACATACTCGTTCATCCCCACCTAACCCCTGGAGGGGAATCATACCACCACCCATACATCTTATCTTCTTCTTCTTTGAACTATCATTACTACACGACAACACTTCAAAGAGAGGTAAAATGTAGGCATCTAAAATGTCAACATGATTAATTACGATTAATTTGTCCCACAACATCATCTAAATTCATATAATAATACTCAAAAGATTAATTATTAATTAATTTCATCATTAATCGCTTTATTCCAATATTTCATCATTTATCTAAATATTTCATTTTATTATTTATCCCATTAAAAATCCCATTTATCACATTTAACCTTTCATCATTTATCATTTATCTCATTTTATCATTAATCATTTTAATATCCTTATATTCTATTTAAATCATTCATTAACATTTTATAGGAATTTAATGTTCCTACATCTATCCTACCACCTACCCTACACATCCCTACACTGCCTTTCCATGTAATCAAATTACTAATCATCATTAATCAACTTAATATAATCCTAATCTAATCACATCCTCGCACCTATAAATCTAGAAGCCTCTCTAACCTTCTCCTTCCATTGAATTTTTAATTCAATGGAAGATTCTTCACTCCATTTAAAAATTCAAATAAACCTTTAAATATTCTCTAAAATTCTAGAATTATCCATTCTAGAATCCTTAATCTCTCTCATCAATTCTCAACCATTGATCTAAATCCAACATGGCTTAATCCCAACCAACCAATCCTCCACCCACAAATTATAAATTAAGCTCTCATCCTCCATGAAATTTAATGAATGAGCAAGCTAGTAAGGAAGTTAGAAAATCCTCTCCATTTTTATCACTCAATCAATCCATTATCCATATACAATCTATCATCATCTAATCCTTCATTAATCATCAAGAATTCTTCAAGAAAATCAAAGGGTAGGTATTTCCGAAGTGTCTCCAAAATTTGAAGCAAGCAATCAAGTTCAATCCACTCAATCCAAGAGAAAATCCAACACATCAAAGGAGGATATTTGCAACTTGTAGGTAAGTGCAAGTATTTGTCTTCTCTCTCCTTTCAATCCATTGCTCTATCTAGGGTTTTTTTAAATAGATTAGATTTAGGAATCAATTTCTTTGTTTTCCATTTCTAACTTTTATCTAATCTTTTCTTTAGTTACATGTACTATCCACTAATTTATAAAAATTTAATCATATATTTTCCATACATTTTTTTCCTTGTACTCTGTTTATTAAATTTATTATTCACTCTTTTTACTCTTGTTTATGTAGTAGTATTAATCATATAAATACTTGATACTAAATTTCTACAACACTTATTTATGCGAGACATTTCTCAAACACATTTATAAACTAATGTATTTCGAGATGATCACATTGATGAAAAAAATCATTCCCTTGATGACATCGAACAAGAAGAAGAAACATCAAATTCTCATCCAACACTAACATCGAACAAAGATTCTAATCCAATCTCGCCAAAGAAAAGGAGAGATGTCGATCGGATATTCTTGATGAGAAAAACTTATAGAAGGCCTAAAGGAACAAGTTGAATAAAGTAATTAAAAATCCGCAAGAAGAAAGAGGACTAACTGGACAATATGAAGGAATTTAAATTTCAACTAGGCAACCAAATATCCTTTTATTGAACTCCGTTATTGGATTATAATTTTGTATCGTGTTATTGGATTATAGAAAGTTCCATAGTCACATTGGCTAGATAGAAGTGGATGGCAATTGTTAAAATGTCTTTCTATGATGGAAAAGGAGGATTTGAAAGAAGCTATTAAAATGTAAAGTTTATTTCTCTTTCAATTGATGAGGTCACGGTGATGGAAAACACTCATGTGTTTGTATTCATTTCTATACTTTTATTAATGAATTAACAATTAAAGATCAAATCCCAAAAATTAAAGATGAAAAATGAGGGGTCATACTGTCCTTAATTGTCACAATGGTGAACTTACGACTAAGCGTTGCACTAAATCGAGATCCAATATATCTCTATGTGTGTGTAAAAATTGTGCCCTACGTTACTCTTGTGCATGTGGCACTTGGATAGTGATAAATTAGCTAGATATAGAACGTAGTAAATGTGTGCATGGAATATAATGAACTTTCCTCCTATGAAGTATGATACAGAAACCATCCCTTATATTCTGTGATGGAGCAAGATGGATTCAATTAAGCTCTTAGATGCCTTGATGGATGTAACCTTAGGTGGTGATACCTAATTCTTAGTTCTTAGTCCTTTATTATGATCATATAACTTTATATTTATAAGATTCATTTGCTTTTATTTTGAAATTAACATCGAAAAGGCTGACTACCAAAAAGATAAGATTCTCGAATGGATAGAAAGGACCCAAAAAGTGTGAGTAAAGTATAAAGGGGATAGGGCATCTAAAATGAATGAGGACTCCTGTCACTAGCGTCTTGCATGGGACTAGTGTCCAGGATGACAAATGTTGAGGAGTAAAAATCCAGGACTAGGCAAGTAAGGGTGCATGGCTGAGAATAACAACAAAAAGTAAAAAAAGGTGTTCAAAGACATGGGTTGATTAGCACTTTTCTTACTTAGGAATCATATGAATATTAGTATGTAATCAGGACTAAATAATTACCCGAAGTGCATGATTTTGTGTTTATAGACACCAATTTGTAAAGGTTTTCAAAATGTAAGTTTCAACCATTTTATGAGTAGCTCAAAGATGGTGTTTTGTTAATTCATTAATAAAAGTATAGAAATGAATACAAACACATGAGTTTTTTCCATCACTATGACCTCATCAATTGAAAGAGAAATAAAATTTACATTTTAATAGCTTCTTTCAAATCCCCTTTTCCATCATAGAAAGACAGGTTTAACAATTGTCATCCACTTCTATCTAGCCAATGTGACTATGGAACTTTCTATAATCCAATAACCAATAAATTATTTTACTTGTGTATCATTGTTGTAATTGGTTTATTATTTATTTACTACAATCTTGCATTAATAATAGGCTCTTATTTACATTTTAGCTAAATCATTTTGGTGAACCGACATTCAAATTCTCTTGGATCATTATTTTTTTTCCATCATGGCTCATAAGGTCTATCAAGTCTAGTTTCTTCAATTCTTCAATTTCTTCAAACTCACCCATGTTGTAAAGATGCTCTCCACAAAACCTTAGGCACTATGTATTTTCCTATCGGCATGTTACTGCTCAAGTCAATGCTATCTTCGATCATCTTTCTAATGACTCTCTTGGCTCCAATTCCAATCAATCTATTTAAAAATTCATTCAAGCTCTTCATTATTTATTTCAAGACAAATTTCAGACTATGGAATCCACGATTATATCTCTTAAATCTTAAATCCAACATCTTAAGGACGTTTCTCAGGCTAATTTTTTTCTCCTTCTACATCTTATCTTCATTCTATGTCTTCTACATGTGTGCATATTAGTGAGCCTTAATTATTTCCATTATTGGAGCCTCTCACTTTTAATCACAATGTTAAGAAAAATGATATTCTTATTGAGATCCTTAGTCATCAATTGATCACTTTACCATCTACTCATGACTATCCTCCTTATCGTTTTGCAAAATATCGTGGTTTCCATATTCTAATTATCATCGGATCAATGGACATCACAAAAATTATTTATATGATTTAAAATGATGAATAAAGCATCTTGAGCATCAAGGCTTCACACCATTTGATGCACAACATTTTTTTGTACACCCATCTACAAATTATACATCCAAATGGACCCCTAAGTTTTCTCCTTCTATATCCAATGAGCATCATGCCACTACTTCTAATTTTACTTCTCTATTCAGTTAAATGCCGCCGATTCAATCCACTCAAACTAAAATACGGCCTCTCAAAATTGTTTTCACTCCTTGACTCAACTTATTTGTGACATTACAAAGTTGCACTAAACAACCACCTCCCAAGTTTCATTCTCCCTCACTTGGACTCCTACTAAATCATCTACAGTATTACCAAGTCAATCTAAGCCACCTCCTCTAAAGATCAATTTAACCTGGCCTCCACTCAAGTCTTCCACTGCATTATCAAATGAGCCACCATCATGCAAGGCCCCTCCCCAATCACCACTAAAGAATCTAGTCACTTTTGTCAAAGAAACTACTCCTTCTACCGATGGTCGGACACATTTCAAACTATGCCACATTTACTTGGTCATGATGTGGCTTCCACCACTACATGAATACTTAATTTCTTGTAGGTTACTTTTCTCACCTCACTTATTGATGATACACCCTTGTGCTTCGATTCACACTTGTATTTTAAGGGAATCTGTGCCGTGAACGTCACATATTGCACAATCTACACTACACACTATACATTCCTACAAACTTGACACATTCACAACAGATATTTCTCATCACTTGACCACATTACACATTAAAATGTCACACAACACATGTTATACACACACAACATCTTCCTCTCACATCTTATATCACACACTAGGTGCATTATTCACTTTACACATTCATGCTACATCTTTCTTACATCGACTTTTACGTGTTGCGCTCATTACCGAATGATGCAATCTAGTCCCATGGTTCATACTCAATTACTAAGGGTATAATTCTAAATTAAACCTCGCCTCCTCATCACACTTAATCTTTGCACCACTAATCCATTAAATACTTTTAGAAAATTATACGAAATTTTTAGCCATTACCTTATTCATAGATATTTTGATATACATTGTATGTTAAAACATCACACTTTATACCATCCTATCCATATATTTCATGATATACACTTTAGGAAAAATCATCACTCCTACTAGAAATAATGACATACACTTTAGGCTAAATCATCACCTCTTCTCGATTACTCATCCCTATGTAGCATTCAATATCATCACCACACCGTCAATATAGAATCAAAACTCCACACTTTATTCATTAACTCTTTCTAAAACACGATGACACATCACTCAAACCATTTCCCGATGACGCACTCTCGTTTATGGTTCATTCTTGATTGTTGAGGGGGCATAAATAAATTAACCTCATTGCATACATGTTCATCTTATTACACATGCTAGATAGATATCTTGTATGTCATTATCTTTCCATACAAACATGCACGTTTAATTGTTTTCTATTTTTTATCGTATATTTTATAGATCCATTACACGCAACATGGGTGATTGATGTAGTACCTATTACCAGTCCCACAGAGGCTCCTGGGGGCATCCACTTTCATACATTACATGTGTTATTGTTTCATAGTGTACTATTTTCTCAAATTATACATGCTTTGACATAATTTTTATCTTTATAACATGCTAATGGGTGCTTCATGTGCAACATTTGTTATGTAGGATTGTTTGCTTCCATGGATGTATAATACACTATTTACCTTTTTTGTCATTGTTTCGAGGTTTTCTTTATGTCTTGTTTTTTCTCTGATTTCTTACGGCCATTATGGCCTTGATTGTCTTGCAATATCGTGAGTGGTGTCCCATGTTTGAAACCCACTTTTACGGTCTACATTAGCTTCTTGCATGTTTACTTGTGTCATAGCTTCCACATTGTGTTCTTAGCTTACATCTCATATTATACATGCATGTTTTTATTTTCTTGTACTAACACTTTTATCCTAGCCACTTGTTTATGTGTGCCTTAGTTTTTACTGTACATTCCCTCACCCTACAAGACATAGATTCAACACAACAATTGGTCCTCTTTTGGGCTGCATAATCCCTTAATGATGTTTCATGTACCCCAAATGAGGGGGAATAATTTTGGTCAATCAGTCACCCCATACAACGTTATACACATCACAACACGGTACATAAAGATAACACTATTTTCAATTTCGTCTAGGGATCAAAATTAGACTTGGGTCCTTAGCACAATGACCTTTCTTGGATACCCGAAACCGGGGAAATTATATAGTGATTGGTAGTTAAACACAATATATAGAAATCCAAACTCAACATATTTTACATGTCGTATGGTCCTTAGCACATGTGTTTATACAAACTATTTGCAGTGGTGTTCTAAATTACAGGAAGCGATTAAAGGTTTGAGGATGAAACCATACTATTCTCCCTACACTTATTCCAGTTCATTGGCGTGATATCACCTAAAAAATCGCTCCTCGATAACATCTTAAGGATCCCTTTCTACATTTTTTTCTCACCACGTATCAGTTCACATGTTCCTTTTTCAAACTTTCAATAGTTTTACATACTTTCCTTACACACTATTTTTACATATTTTGATCATATACATGCGGATTTGACTAATTTTTCATCTTCTCTTTTACAGTCCATTTGTATGGGAAGTAGTAGTCAACATCAACAATGAAAACATCACACACACCACAATGAAACTAATACCAACAATAGGTACATTGCGAGATCTACACATGTGTTTCTTCCCTAGGTTCATTTTCATCACTTTTTATACTTTGTCCTCCTTAGAATCCGTGTTTCACATTTTTCTATCTCTATGTACTTTCTCTAGTCCCTTGGCACGCTTTTATAATCGATCTACATGGTTATCAAGTACGCATCTCTATCTATTTTATGTTACCAATATTTTTCACCAACAACATAAAGTAAGGGAAAATTTAGATAATTTTTTTGGGTAAGTATGTAGTCCCAATTGCATACTACTATTCATATGATTCCTAAGTAAAAAAATTACTAATTAACCCATATCTTTAGCCAAATTTCTTTGCTTTATGTTTTTATTTTATGTCTTGCACCCTTACTTTCTTTGTCTTCCTTTTTACTCATTGACATTTTTCATCTTGGACACCAAAGGCCCAACCAGGATGTCGCTAGGTGCCCTCGTCCCCTCTAGGTGCCCTGTCCCTATTGTACTTTACTCACACTTTACTCACACTTTTTTATAGTTAGCCTTTTCAAGGTTAATTACGAAATTTAAGAAAAGGAATCATTTAAATATAAAGTTACGTGATCATAATAAAGGACCAAGAACTAAGAATTAGTTATCACCACTTAAGGTTGCATCCAACAAAGCATCTAAGAGCTCTCTACCGCATCAATATAACTTCATCACAAAGGACATAAGGGTTGGTTTCTTGCATCACACTTCATAGGAGGGAATTTCATTCTATTCCATGAACACATTTACTACTTTCTACATCTAGTTACTTTCTCGCTATTCAAGTGTGACACGCACAAGAGAAACTTCAGGAAAAATTCCACACTCACACACAAAAGTACATTGGGTTTGAAATGTAGTGTAGCGCTCATTCGTAATTTCACCATTATGACATGTGAGGAAAGTCCAAACCCTCATTCTACATCTTTGTTTTGTGGGATTTGATGTCTATTTAAGGGTTTTGCATGTTCATTCTTCATTGCAAGTTTACAGTGACCTTAACGATCTTGGTGCAACCTCGAAGTGATAAAAGGTGACTAAAGGTGAACACCTTGTGACACCTCAGAGGAGGTTTTTTGAGTATTTTTACAGACATAGGCACCTAGAAATAGGTCCATGGAACCTACGAGTGCCCCTGTCCCTCTCCGACACCCCACCAACATGTTCCTCTAGTTATGAATTTTTCAAAGATTCGGTGTGACAGACAAGAATTCATCTTTTCCATTTTTCCAACTCTATGCATTCTCCAAAAATCTGTGAATTAGCTAAGGCTTCTTACCTTCACTTAGCACTTAGGGTTTTCACTTTATTACTTAGTTTGTGTATCATTGTTGTACTTAGTTTATTATTTATTTACTACAATATTGCATTCATATTTGGCTCTTATTTAAATTTTAGGTTAATCAATGTCAATTTTAAAAGACATAACATGTATGGATGATTTTTCCATTGCCACGAAGTTAGTTTGTGTTTGAACCGATGGTGCAATAGTAATGCAAGGGGAAGAAATGGTCTCTACGTTAGAATACAAACAACATTTTTATCGTATATGATTTAAATTCATTGCATGTCTCATATAATGAATTTGGTGTATAAAATTGTGATCGCATTCAAAAGTGTTTCTAGAGTGGAGGAGCTCATTCGTGACTTGCATGCATATTATTCAAGTACTCAAAAATATTTTTAGAATCCTAGAAATTTGTAATTGGATTGATAAATGGGAAAACAATTCTTAAAGGTTTAGTTACCAGATGGATTTCCATGTATGAGCATGCTTATAGAATATTTGAATAATATCCTTTATTGACATGTTTTATGTATAAATACCATATGGAAGTAGATAAAGCTAAAGATTTTGGTATTGTATGATAGATATTAAAACTTTACTTACATTATGTAGTAGTTTTCCAGTGTTGAATGAGATAAATGTTTTAACAAAACATGTACAAGAGCATTCCATCTACATTATTGACTTCATATGACTGAGAAAACAAGTATGCATGAATCTAGATAATTTTTATTTGTCAGATGGAAGTTTTCAAGGACCTGTTTTTGAAAGCTACAATACATTGACCAACCTTAAGAATCCAAGATGCTATTTAAAACTTAATGTAAATGATCATCTATGTATAACATTTCATGGGAAAGAGATACAACTTCACACTTTTCAGAGAAGAGTAGATTTGGTTGGATCAAAGTTGGAAGAAGTACAAGTGACATATAATTTGTATGAAACAATATTATGCGACACAAGAAATAAATTGAAAAATATTTCTTAATCTTTTTTTATGGAGATATAAAAATGAATTTAAAAAGATAAATTAATTGAAGCAATGTGAGTTGTGAATCCACTATTTTGGAATATAACTGGTGGCATTAATGAAAATTTCATCAGTAATTTATTTTTAAAATACAAGAATTTAGTCTAATGGAACATTTCTGTAAGCATAAAGAGATAAACTATGTTGTAGTTGAAGGTATTTTTAAAAATAAGTTACTGAGTTCTCAGTCACAACAATTTTCTCGTATTATGATAGAAACAATTTCATTTTATAGGCAGCCAATGAAAAAAATGGTTTCATTAAATTTTTTTGCAACATAACTTTAATACAAAGTGATCGTGTCTTTAATTTGTGCAAATCAAAACATATTTATAGGGGTGGGGACTTGTCCTTTAGCGCCCATGCACCTTAAAAATAGGCTACATGCTAATAATAGGCATTCACCCTTACACAAGAATACAAAAATCATGCAAGCGCTAATAATAGATAATCTACTAGAATAATTGTTGTTTAATCCAATTAATAGCTACAAATTTATGCATGACGCTTGATCTTACGCTAGTCAAAAATATCCTATGTATTCATAAAATCTTCTAGAAAAAATGCTCCACACTCCATGTCCAAAATTAGCTTTGGATATGCAAAAATTGCTAAGTCCCGATTTCCAATTATTTTGGGTGTGCCTTGTTTTGCTAAATTTCTGCGCGCTCCCCGTGCACCTCCTGTTTTCCGCCTACCTAAATCTTATGTGCTTTCAACCTAGCTTTATTTTCTCATCTCAGGAACACCTAATTTTAAAATCTTCAAATTAAGGATTTTTTAAAAAAATACAAACTAACTTATTCCTTTAATGATCTAAATACTTATCATTTAAATCCAACATCGTATAATTGTGTAGAAACAAAATCACACACTTTGAGTAATTATCTAGTCATGATTACATACTAATATTCTTATGATATCTAAGTAAGAAGATTACTAACTAACCCATGTCTTTGGAAACCTTACTTTACATTCTATTGCTACTTTTAATCTTACACCCCGTAGTGCCCACTTCCCTTCGACACTTTTTATATTGATCATGAAACTCGCTGACTATATTATTATATTATTATAGTTTTGATTTAGTATGGTGTTAGATGTCGATCATGGATTATTGTTGACTCTGATTCATATATGATGCATGATGATTGTTAGAGAAATTTTATATAGATGTTAACATCCTGTTGGACATGGTTATATATATTTATGGATGTTGTTAGGACATGTGATATTTGGATATATTGAGTAGATCGAGAAAATTAAATTTAAAATTGATGATTATATAGTTGCTGATGAAATTGTAAGTGATATTGTTGATTGTTTGGATGTTGTTGTGATTCATATATATATTGATGATTTTGAAATTATATTATATTCATTTGGATGTTCTGATATGGCCACGAGGCCGAAGGGGTATTTGTATTGTGTAGGTTAAAAATATCACAACAAACATCGGGGATTGAGACCAACCACATTGGAATTCTAGATGAATTCAACAAGGTCACCATGACAACTTGTATTGTTCGTGTGTGTGTGTTTGATTGTTAGGGATTCCAATGGGGGATCACCTTTAAATGTGACCAAGGGTTATGTGTATTTATTTATTTTGTTCTTTTTTATTGATGTTTTTATGTGTTTATTAAGTGATGTGTTTACCCCTTTCATTATTTATTAATTGTGGTAAATTAATGTGAGTAAACATGTTGTTAAAATTAATTAATCAAATTGGGACATAAGAAAGTAATTATTAGAGTTGTTGGCCTAAAATTAAAGTGTTGTAAGAAATGTGTAAGTGATGTGTAAATTAATTTTGGAGTATGAAACACTCCACCTCCTTTTGAAATTCGAATTTGTCCTTGGAGGCTGATTTTGGAAGCTTATGGGACAAGTTAAACTTGTCCCATACCTCTTAAATTTGCATGCCAACCTTACCTACATTTGGAGGGTTAAAATTTAGCCTTCATTATAAATTTTTGTAAGTCAAGTTGTATGTTTTAATTTCACTTTCTTACATGCTTTCAATTTCAGTCCCGATGAGTTGTGGGATTGATTTGAGTGTGTAAGTAAAACTATCATTTATTCACCCGCTTATTTATTGTTCCTTGGAGATTTAAGTTGACTTATGAGTTGGAGTTAAGGATGTGTGATGGGGTATTCCACTTGGATCCACCTCATCCTCTTCTCTTCCCTCTCTATATATTCAAATTCATTTTATTTATTGGGGATTACACTCTTTTAGTTGCTTCACTTTTGGAGACTTCATTTTGGGGTGAATTTTTATTGTTGTTTTGGGAGCTCTTACTTTGAGAAGTTTTTGAAGATAGTTGTATGCTTGTGCTTGGCTATTTTGGATTGCTTGCATTGGGATAAAGCTTGTTGTTTTAGAACTTAGAACAACTCCATCATGGAGAGGTAGAATCTTGGATCTTGAAATGCTCTTCTTATATATATGTAAATGTTATTGTGTGAATGTTTTGGTATATATTGTGGGTTGTTGGGTAGATGGCCTAGGAATGGTGTAGGAGAAGACTATGGGGTTATTTTGTGGGAGGCACAAGTGTGTTTTAGGGAGGTATAAGGGTGGAGGGAGTTAGGATTTGGGTTCCACCTTACAAAGAAATTGCTTGCATTTATTTACTCGTTATGGGGTGCCATAAGAGGTTGGGGAGACATAAGAAAATGTGAGGAATAAGGGGTACTTGGGGGAGGCATAAGGGCATGACAGGGTTTTGAAATGTTATTCATATATATATATATATATATATATATATATATATATATATATTATATATATATTGTTCTCGGTGGTGATACCTAATTTTCCCTTTTAAGAGGCATAAGCACCATTCCCCATAGTTTCTTCCTCCTTTGGCTTGCATGATGAAGGCTGAGTGTTGTTTTTGTTTTGTTCGTGGTGAAAACTCGTAGTTTTGTTTTTAGACTGTGTTTTGAATGTGAAATTTACATGTGTGTTTGTGGAAGCCTGTTGTTTCCATGAGTTGAATCACATCTTCCATTACTTTATGGTTAGGGTTTGGGGGACAATAAAAAGGATGGATTCTCCTTCTCATTAGATGTCTTGGTTGGGTGGATTGCGTTGCCTTCCCCTACTCTTGTTGTGATCAAAATTTGAAGAATGATAAATCTACATGTTCTTGTTCTAGAGTAAAGGAAAATGAAATAAAAAGGTTGACAGTCCCTTGTTGAGATAAATCTTATTGTAACCTTCCCACTTGAATTGGATGAACTTGTATATGTTTTGTAATGGAAATATGTTGTATTGAATATGAAAGTTGTAAGATTGAAATGTGAAAGAGATATACTTTGTTTCTGTTCTTTTGAAAGAAATAATTGTATTTTGTATGATGAATTTGAAGAATGAAAGAAAGAATTTGTAAGTTGTCTTTTGGGAACCAATAAATTATTATATTACCTTTCTCAAATTGCATTGTGGTATTGAATCTAGTCATTTAAATGTATTTGAAATCTCGGTTTGAAAGGAAGAAATGAGTGTGAGGAAAACACAGAGCTCTATCTTTTGAAATGTGTAAAATTAGAAATCAGAATTGCATTTTGGTTTTGAATAGTTTGATTTGAATCAACTAAATGTATTATATTGGAATTGGAATGTATCCTAATACTTGGAAGAAGAAAATGGAAAATAGATCCTTTCGAATTAGATCTTTGTTAGACATTTTCAAACTGGAAAATAATTATCAGAAAATGTACAGAACGACCTTGCAGACTAGGAAAGACATTTGAAACATTAATACAAGCTAAGAAAGATCAAAAGATCCCACACAAACTATAATACTTAAGAAATTTTCATAGAACCTTTCAAAATCGGGCTCAAACAATTTCTCGTTCTTTTTTCTGTTAAATTGGGGAAATTTGAATTGATCTTCAATCAAACAATTTAACCCTTGAAATCTATTCTAAAATATTCCAAGTAAAATCCTCCATGCCTATTTGGCAAGTGGAAAAATAATTAACAACAAATTTGAACAAAATTGATAAGTTAAAAATACCAGTTCACTTTCTAAGTGACAGAAAGATGTTTTCTCAAAATTGACCCTTTAAACTTTATCAAAATCAAATTCCTAATTTTCTATGAAAAGAGGACGTCGAGATCTTTCCAGAAAGTCCTCGTTGCCAAAAACCAAGTTCCCAATCAAAAGTTATGGCCTTATGAAGTTTTTACCTCATTTTGGGCTCAAAATAATCTAACTGTCAAATTTTAAATAAATAAAATATTCTTGGGGGACCCACGCGCTAAAACTTTTTTTTTTTCCTTTTTTCCCAAAACGTGCAAAGTCATGAAGTTTCTCTGCTGCTCCGCTAATCCACAAGCCTTCATTTTGTCTAAAAATGATCTAAGTCCAAAAAGTTAATTTGGAAATTTTGCCTCCGCAGCCCCGCCATCCCACAACCAATCATTGATCGAAATGTGCCTTCATTGGGCATCGGCGGAGGCACAAATTGATTTTAACCATAGGTGCTTTCAAAAATAAATTTGGAAATTTTTTTAATTTTTCCCCGTATCCCTGCAAGCCTGCATCCAATCAGGTGCTGCCATGTGGCCTTTTGGGTAGCGGCGGAGGCATTGATTCTTGTAAAACCTTAGCTCTTTCAAAAGAAATTTTTGGCAAACTTTCTTAATTTCTTCTACCGACCCGCCAACCCACATCAATGGTTGTTTGACATGTGGCAGCTTATGGCATCGGTGAAGGAGCGGGTTGTTTTAAACCCTTAACGCTCAACTTACAAAAGTCTAAATTTCCTAAGTTTTCCCGCCGGTCCATTTTCCCGCACGAATCAGGGCGTAACACATGGCACCCTTGGCATCAGCGGAGGCGTAGATCATTTTGATCCCTTAGCACTTTTTGGAAAAAAAAAGGACTAAAGCCTTAAAATTCTCTGGCGGCCTACCTTTCCACCAGATTTTTGAAATGCCGACACGTGTTCCCTTACGGACTCCATGGGAGCACAAAGGCAAGTTGGGCCTTTTGTCCTAAAAGGGCAAAAGCGCTAAATCTCTTCCTCGCCCGCCGACCCGCGTCTGGGAAAATTTTGCTTCCCCACTCCGCCGGTCTGATTTTCTCCTCCAAGAAAATTTTCTCTCTAAAGTCCGTAGGCCCGAGTTGGGGAAAATTTTCCTCCCAGGCCCGCAAGCCCGCTTTTGGAAAAATTTCCACCTCAAGTTCTGCCTATCCATAACTTGAGAAATATGAGGACTTAGGAGGACTTCTTTATATCACCGGAAAGGTGAGGAAATTCCCTACCTAATGGGAATGTTTTCAGGAAGTTTTAATTGTTTTAATCATGGGAGAAATCAAATTAAATATGTAACCGAGTTCTAGGAGTGGGTAAGTAAGAATTTACTATGAAGATTTTAAATATGTATTCTTTTCCCCACTGTAAATAAACCTTGCTCTTGTCTTAGATCATGTGGAATTAAATACCTTGGGTATTTAATTGTTTTGGTCCCTTAACCCTAAAATTTTAATCAGGGAATATTTAGCTAAAATGTCAATGTAATTAGTGATTAAATTAATCCCTAAGGAGATTTGAGCTAGGTGTGGACTTATTACACTTGTTGCTTTATAATGTGGAATTAGTAATTATTATAATGGGAAAAGTTATCAGTTGAATTTAATTGTCCTTGAGACTTTGGTCCTTAACACCTTAAAAAAATTACTCCATAAGTTTCTAACTAAACCTAGGTTGTTCATGGGTCTCAAGTGGGTTGTTTTAGTGGGCGTTACACTTGGTATCAAATCCGTGGGTTCAAAGCTTAGACCCTTGGGCACACTATTAAACTTGAGACATGAGCTATAGACCTAGCACACTTTTGAATCTAAGAAAACAAACTTGTTTGAAAATTGAAAAAGAAATGCTTATGAAGAAATATTACATTACTCTGTTCATTTGAACCACCCGAATTAAAATAATAATAAAATAATAAGTTGTTTGAATTATTGTACTCGCTCGCTGGCGTTTTGTCTCGAACCCGGATAACTAAGAACGTTAAATTAAATTTATTTTTGTGAACTTGTAGTGTAGTGGAAACTTGGTTTCCCTTTGAAAATGTGTTGTTTTACAAGTCCTAAAACTTGATTTATTTGTATGATGCGTTAAGCCCTTTGTTGAGACCCTTCCTTATTGGAGTTGTTGGAATGATAAATTGTATGGTGTGAATCTTGTGGTTGGATAATAGTGGTTGTGTCCTGGGGTCGGGAAGAGTTAATTAGAAGCTTCTTAGAGCTTCCTTCCTTCAGTAGTTAGGAAAGTTGGTCTGGTTGTCAGTTTTTCATTTTGTTACCCGTATGGGAGAGTGGACATTAAGTCTAGGTGTAGTTTATGACCCAATCCTACGCATGTGTCCTTGGAACTAACCTTGAGGTAGAGTACCCCTATTGGTGGCCATGAAGGGTTGTGAAGTGAATGTGGTGTTAATGTTTTGTATTTTACATTTGTAAACTTGTGTCATTTTATCAAGGACCAACATCTTATTTTATGATTGGATTGAGAAGCTCTGAGGCTCTTCTAGTTATTTATATTTTTGTGAGAATTTTTAGACTTTGCAATGCAGCTACTTAGCCACTTTCCTTGATTGCTGATATTTCTTGGACTTTATTTTGATTGGTGACTCAAAGCTCATTATGTTGTTGGCTGCTTAGCTAAATGTTACGTGGATTTATTCTTGCATGATGATGAGCTAGTTCTATGCTACTTGTATTCATACATTTTGTCGTATGGGGGTACACCCTAGGTGTCTTGAATGTCCTCTTAGGTGCTTAAAGTTATGCCTTGGTTTTAGATGCACGGAACCTTGAGTGTATCTAGGATCTTAGAGTGACCTTTTCATTACTCGACCTTGTTGGGAAGAGAGTTCGTTGTGTTGTGCATTCTAGTTGGCAACCTATTAGCGGTGGTGGTGATTCTCTTACAATCCGATAAGAACTTGAACCTTGTCAGAGTAGAGGTGTTTAATTGTGGGTTGATGAATTATGGTGGGATCGGTTTACTTTTGGATGGTCAGTGGATGTTAGTGGAAAAGAGTTTGTCTAGTAGTTGCTTCTCTTTGATGGCATGCTAAGTTTTACCAAGAGTTCCTCATTTCATTATATTAAGTAGTGACTTGAGGATTGTATGCATCTTGGTAATTATCATTAGATTTAATCCCTTTCGAGTATTGTGTGTAAATTAAGTGTGTATTTTTTCCCTCTTGACCTATAAATAAGTCTACCCTTTCCTTAACTTTTTTTTAGTTACTATGAATAATACTCTATGACCTATTAATTTTGGATTACATGGAGACACTTATGGATGCTTTGAGTCTTTTAGACCATGATGTTGGTGATGATAGTGTAATTAGACCTTGATAATTTAATCTCGGTGGTATTTTATAATGTGATTCTCTTGCGAAACTATAACTCTTGGTCATAAAGCCATGTTGAATAAGATGGCTGATTGTCTGCTTACATTTGACGCTTCTAATGAGTATGTGGTGTTCTTATAGTTAAAATATTTCCTTGTCATTTTGATTGCTTGGTTGGTGGTATCCTATGGTAATATGGGTGTAGATTTGAAAACTTTCCTTGTCTTATCAGGTGAGTAAAATATTTTCACCAAAACAACAAACAATGTTAAACCCTAGTAGATCAGTAAAAGTAATTATGCTTCCTTAATGGGTCTTCCTCGTAACTTCTTTTGAGAACTTGTAGAAACCCACTAGGAATGTTTTATGATACTTGTAATTAGTGGAAAAATATCAAAATATTGTTGTGATCCATGTTGGTTGATTGTTTCCTAGTTCTTACCAAATTAATAATGTGCTTTCTATGTTGAACGTCCCTTGTTTCCTTAGAATTAAAAATGTGATGTGTTGAATTACCTCTCTCCCATAAAAGTAATAGTGTGATATGTTTACTGTTCCTTCTCATTATATTTTTTTAATTGACAAATTGACTCACCCAAACATCATAAAACTGTAATTGAGGAGATTTGGCCTTGAAGCTTAACAAATAAACTAGAACATAGAAAGAGAAAATGGTCCTTGCTTTAACCTTGGTAGATTAATAGAAGGAATAAAAACCATGTAGAAGAACAGAAAAGGAAAAAAATTTCCATCTACCTCCCCTAGGAGTAGAATAAATATTTTGTTTGTCCGCCTATACAGAATGGCGAGATATCATGGCCACCTTAGTGGTGATCCTTATAACGCAAACATGTGATATCAGAATAAAAGGAATATTTTAATTAAGAAAACTTGTAAAGGAATGTGCTAGTAAAAATGAAACTACAAATTTTGACTTAATTAGTTGAGTTATAAAATAAGTAAGATTTATGTGTATTGAGTGCAATGTATAGTTGAACTTGTAGTTCTGTCGCCTACCTGAAATTGTGAAACACTTGGTGGATAGTAATGTGTTCTAGTTGCTTAGTACTTCTTGTTCATATATGTATGTGCCTTTCTTGTGGGAGTTTTGGGTCATCATACTCTTATCATCCCGTAGCTCGATGAATGTGAGTTGTGGTCCTTTTGGATTGAGACTTATCTATTGTTTGAGAAGTAGCCTCCTTGCGTGTTGTCTTGTCCTTAGAGACCTAAGCTATTGTAATTTTAAGGAAACATATGTTAAGGATATAAAATAACTTCGGGAATTCTTCTTTTCTTAATACTTTCTTGGGCCACCTTGTTGTTGTTGCCCCTTTTCCATTAGGATGGAAAGTTCAAGATGATGTTATTCACTTTTGATATGATGCACCCTTGATTGTAATTGGACCCCATGTTACTTGTTATTCTCCCTAGTGACCTTGAGTGGTCCTAGGTGTTTCTTGTGCTCTCTTTATGGTTATTCCGAGCTTGAGTAGGAAATAAGATAAATAAATCCCATTGTGCTATAATGTATATATAGATATATTTCTTTTATAAACGTTTGATTCTTTAGATTTGGTTGGTATGGTGTGTTCGATTCTTAAAACAAAAGTGTAAAAATCAGAGTATAGGAAACCTTGTGGCCTTGACTTTGCTTGTATTACCTTGAAAAGTAAATTATACCCTCTCGAGTTATAGAAGTGCTTTCCTTGAATAGTTCCTTGATTTTAAATGTTTTGTTGATTTAGGTGTCCTTGTTGATTAACCTCATCCTGTGTGATCCTCAAATTGTGGGACCTTGAGTAGATTTGTTCCTCATGCAAATTTGGTCATAGCTGATTTTTTCTAGCCTTGTCCAGACAACGAACCTTGAAATCATGGCTTAAACATGTAGAAACCTTAACTTTTATTAATGTAGAATGTTGTATTCCTTGGGAAACTATGTGGTAATTCTCATAGTCATGGAATTCTCCTTATTATTCCTCTACTTGGTGGTTACTCTTAAGAATCTTTTGAACTCTTCATGTTATATTGTTATGTGTGGTATCTTGGTTCATAACATAAATTTACTCTCTAGATTTAAGTGTTCGTAGCCTTACATGCAAAATTTTTAGAACTCATCCCTTGCAATCTCTCTTCTTCTTGCTGAATTGCATTGGACCAAACTTAGGTTATGTAGACCCACACTTGTTTGAAGTAAGCAATCCCATAATGGAGTGATCCTTTTTCTATTGCATTTGTTCCTATCTCTCTTTCCAGTGACTTCCAAGAGGAATTCGAGTCTAAGGGGAGGGGGATGTAGTGCCCACTTCCCTTCGACACTTTTGATATAGATCATGATATTATTGACTATATTATGGACATTATTATAGTTTTGATTTAGTATGGTGTTAGATGTTAGATCATGGATTATTGTTGACTCTGATTCATATATGATGCATGATTATTGTTAGAAAATTTTATATAGATGATGACATGCTATATGGATGTTGTTAGGACATGTGATATTTGGATATATTGAGTAGACGGAGAAAATTGAATTTAACATTGATGATTATATAGTTGCTGATGAAATTGTAAGTGATATTGTTGATTGTCTGGATGTTGTTGTGATTCATATATATATATATATATATATATATATATATATATATATTATATATATATGATTTTAAAATTATATTATATTCAGTTGGATATTTTGATATGTCCACAAGATCGAAGGGGTATTTTTATTGTGCAGGTTAAAAATATGACAATAAACATCGGGGATTTGAGACCAACCACATCGAATTCTAGATGAATTCAACAAGGTCACCATGGCAACTTGTATTGTTCGTGTGTGTGTGTGTTTTGATTGTTAGGGATTCCAATGGGGGATCACCTTTAAATGTGACCAAGGGTTATGTGTATTTATTTATTTGGTTCCTTTTTATTGATGTTTGTATGTGTTTATTAAGTGATGTGTTTACCCCTTTCATTATTTATTAATTGTGGTAAATTAATGTGAGTAAACATGTTGTTAAAATTAATTAATCAAATTGGGACATAAGAAAGTAATTATTAGAGTTGTTGGCCTAAAATTAAAGTGTTGTAAGAAATGTGTAAGTGATGTGTAAATTAATTTTGGAGTATGAAACACTCCACCTCCTTTTGAAATTCAAATTTGTCCTTGGAGGCTGATTTTGGAAGCTTATGGGACAAGTTAAACTTGTCCCATACCTCTTAAATTTGCATGCCAACCTTACCTATGGTTGGAGGGTTTAAATCTAGCCTTCATTATGCATTTTTGTAAGTCAAGTTATATTCTTTAATTGCACTTTCTTACATGCTTTCAATTTCAGTCCTTATGAGGTGTGGGTTTGATTTGAGTGTGTAAGTAAAACTGTCATTTATTCACCTGCTTATTTATTGTGCCTTGGAGATTGAAGTTGACTTATGAGTTGGAGTTGAGGATGTGTGATGGGGCATTCCACTTGGATCCACCTCATCCTCTTCTCTTCCCTCTCTATATATTCGAATTCATTTTATTGATTGGGGGTTACACTCTTTTGGTTGCTTCACTTTTGGAGACTTCATTTTGGGTGAATTTTTCTTGTTGTTTTGGGAGCTCTTTCTTGGAGAAGTTTTTGGAAGATTGTTGCATGCTTGTGCTTGGTTGTTTTGGATTGCTTGCATTGGGATAAAGCTTGTTGTTTTGGAACTTGGAACAACTCCATCATGGAGAGGTAGGAGCTTGGCTCTAGAAATGCTCTTCTTGTATATATGTAAATGTTCTTGTGTGAATGTTTTGGTATATATTGTGGGCTATTGGGTAGATGGCCTAGGAATGGTGTAGGAAAATACTATGGGGTTATTTTGTGGGAGGCACAAGTGTGTTTTAGGGAGGTATAAGGGTGGAGGGAGTTGGGATTTGGGTTCCACCTTACAAAGAAATTTCTTGCATTTCTTTACTCATTATGGGGTGCCATAAGAGGTTGGGGAGACATAAGAAAATGTGAGGAATAAGGGGTACTTGGGGGAGGCATAAGGGCATGACAGGGTTTTGAAATGTTATTCATATATATATATATATATATTGGTGGGTTGTTCTCAGGTGGTGATACCCAATTTTCCCTTTGGGAGGCATAAGCAGCATCCCCCATAGTTTCTTGCTCCTTTGGCTTGCATGATGAAGCTTGAGTGTTGTTTGTTGTTTTGTTCTATGGTGGCAAACTGCAATTTTGTTTTGGACTGTGTTTTGAATGTGAAATTTACATGTGTGTTTGTGGAAGCCTGTTGTTGCCATGAGTTGAATCACATATTCCATTGCTTTGTGGTTGGGGCTCGAGGGCCAATAAAGAATGATGGATTCTCCTTCTGATTGGATGTCTTGGTTGGGTGGAGAATGTTTCCTTTTCCTTGCTCTTGTTGTGATCAAATTTGAAGAATGATAATTCTACACGCTCATGTTTTGGAGCAAAGGAAAATGAAATAAAATAGTTGACAATCCATTGTTGAGATAAATATTATTGTAACGTTCCCACTTGAAGTGGATGAACTTGTATATGTTTTGTAATGGAAATATGTTGTATTGAATATGAAAGTTGTAAGATTGAAATGTGAAAGAGATATACTCCATTTATGTTCTTTTGAAAGAAATAATTGTATTCTGTATGATGAATTTGAAGAATGAAAGAAAGAAGTTGTAAGTTGTCTTTTGGGAACTAATAAATGATTGTATTACCTTTCTCAAATTGCATTGTGGTATTGAATCTGATCATTTAAATGTATTTGAAATCTCTGTTTGAAAGGAAGAAATGTGTGTGAGGAAAACACAGAGCTCTGTCTTTTGAAATGTGTAAAATTAGAAATCAGAATTGCATTTTGGTTTTGAATAGTTTGATTTGAATCAACTAAATTTATTAGATTGGAATTGGAATGTATCCTAATACTTGGAAGAATAAAATGGAAAATATATCCTTTCGAATTAGATCTCTGTTAGACATTTTCAAACTGGAAAATAATTATCAGAAAATGTACAGAACGACCCTGCAAACTAGGAAAGACATTTGAAATATTAATACAAGCTAAGAAAGATCAAAATGATCCCACACAAATTATAATACTTAAGAAATTTTCATAGAACCTTTCAAAATCGGACTCAAACAATTTCTCGGTTGTTTTTGCTGTTAAATTTGGGAAATTTGAATTAATCTTTGATAAAACAATTTAACCCTTGAAATCTATTCTAAAATCTTCCAAGTAAAATCCTCCATGCCTATTTGGTAAGTGGAAAAATAATTAGCAAAAAATTTGAACAAAATTGATAAGTTAAAAATACCAGTTCACTTTCTAAGTGACAAAAAAACGTTTTCTCTAAATTGACCCTTTAAACTTTATTAAAATAAAATTCTTAAGGTTGCTGTAAAAAGTGGACGTTGAGAGCTTTCCAGAAAGTCCTCGTTTTCCAAAAGCGAGTTCTCAATCAAATTTTATGGCCATATGAAGTTTTTACCTCATTTCGGGCTCAAAATAATCTAATCACAAATTTTAAATGAATAAAATATTCTTGAGCAGACCCTGGCTAAAACTTTCTTTTTTGTGTTTTGCCCAAAAGGTGAAAAGTATTGAAGTTTCCCACCACTTCGCTAATCCGCAAGCATTATATTTGTCTAAAAATGATCTAAGTCCAAAAAGTTAATTTGGCAATTTTGCCTCCGCGGCCCCACCACCCCACAACCAATCATTGATCGAAATGTGCCTACGTTGGGCGTTGACGGAGGATCAGATTGATTTTAACCATAGGCGCTTTCAAAAATAAATTTTGAAAAATTTATAATTTTTCCCCGCATCCTCGCAAGCCCATAGCCAATTAGGCACTGCCACGTGGCTTCTTGGGCATCGATGGAGGCATGAATCCTTTTAAAACCTTAGCTCTTTCAAAAGAATTTTTTGGCAAAATTTCTTAATTTCTTCCACTGCCCACCAACCCGTAGTCAATGGTTGTTTGACACGTGGCACCTTATGGCATCGACGGAGGAGTGGGTTTTTTTAAACCCTTAACGCTCTTTTTGAAAAAGTCTAAATTTCCTAAGTTTCCCCACCGGTCCGTTTTCCCCGTGCGAATCAGGGCGTGACATGTGGCGCCCTTAGCATCGGCGGAGGCACGGATCGTTTTGATCCCTTAGTGGTTTTTGGGAAAAAAAAGGATTAAAGCCTTAAAATTCTCCGGTGGCCCGACTTTCCACCAGATTTTTGAAATGCCGACACGTGTTCCCTTACGGACTCACGGGAGCACGGAGGAAAATTGCGCCTTTTGTCCCAAAAGGGAAAAAACACTAAATGTCTTCCTCGCTCCATCGACCCACGTCTAAGAAAATTTTACTTCCCCACTGACGGTATGCTTTTATTCTCTGGTAAAAAATTTTCTCCTAAGTCTGCAGCCCGAGTTGGGGAAACTTTTCCTCCCAGGCCCGCAGACCCGCTCTTGGGAAAATTACCACCCCAAGTTTCGTCGGTCCATAACATGAGAAATATGAGGAGTTAGGAGGACTTCTTTATATCACCGAAAAGGTGAGGAAATTACCTACCTAATGGGAATGTTTTTAGGAAGTTTTAATTGCATTAATCATGCAAAAAATCAAATTGAATATTTAACCGAGTTCTGGGAGTGGGTAGGTAAGAATTTACTCTGACGATTTTAAATATGTATTCTTTTCCCCACTATAATTAAACCTTCCTCTTATCTTAGATCTTATGGAATTAAATACCTTGGGTATTTAATTTTTTGGTCCTTTAACCCTAAAATTTTAATTAGGGAATATTTAGCTAAAATGTCAATGTAATCAATGATTAAATTAATCCCTAAAGATATTTGAGCTAGGCATGGACTTATTACACTTGTTGCTTTATAATGTGGAATTAGTAATTATTATAATGGGAAAAGTTATCATTTGAATTTAATTGTCCTTGAGACTTTGGTCATTAACACCTTAAAAAAAATTATTACATAATTTTCTAACTAAACCTAGGTTGTTCATGGGTCTCAAGTGGGTTGTTTTAGCGGGCGTTACACACCCTTACTTGCTTAGTTTGCATTTTTACTTGTTTGAAATTTTTCATCCTAGACACAAGTGCGCAGCCAGACACCGGGTTAGGTGACCTCGTCCCCTCTAAGTGCCATTGTTGTCTTTTTACTTTACTCGCACTTTTTGGGTCCTTTTTAGATGTTTGAGGATATTATATTTTGGTACTCGGCCTTTTCGGGGTTAATTACAAAATCCAAGTAAGGGAATCATATAAATATAAAGTTATGTGATCATAATAAGGGACCAAGCACTAAGCACTAAGCACTATCTATCACCACTAAGGTTTCATCCATTAAGTCATATAAGAGCTCCATAACATCCATCTAGATCCATCAATAGGGACACAAGGGTTGGTTTTATGCATGACACTTCATAGGAGGGAAGTTCATTATATTCCATGCACACATTTATTACATTCTACATCTAGCTACTTGTTCACTATCTAAGTGCGACTGGCATAAGAGCAACCTAGGGAACAATTCTACAAACACACACATAAAACAAATCTTTCTGTTTTAGTATTTGATGTCTATTTGAGTGTCTTGTGAGGTTTATTATTCATTGTAGGTTTACAATGACCTCAAAAATCTTCATGTGACCTTAGAGTGATTAAAGGTGATTAAAGGTGAACACCTTAAGACACCTCGCAGGATATTTTCTAAGAATTTTCACGACGCAGGCACCCAAAAATAGGTGTAGGGTGTGCGGGGAGCCGATATCCCTCTTCGGCACCCCACTCCATCCCGTTTGTCTAGTTTTGCATTTTTGTGTGCTCCAATGCAACGGTATGTGCTTTGAATGTTCAAGTTTACCAACTTTATGCCTTCTCCAAAACTTTTCGAATCAATTAAATATTTTTACTCTCTATTCACAATTAGGGTTTCATTATTTATTGTTTAGTTTCTTGATTATTCAATTTTGTACTTAATTTTTATTCATTTATTGTTGTTATGGGATTGATTAGGCATATAATTACATTTTAGCTTAATCATTTTGTTGAACCCGACACTTTCATGCTTAGGATCCTTTTCTTTCTTCTATCATGGGTCATAAAGTTCCTCAAATTCCTTTGGTGATTTACTTAAAATGCATCCCATTTTCCGAATGTTCTACAAAAATCCTTAGACTCCATGTGTGTTCCTAAAGATATATCACCATATGAAATAAGTACTATTCTCCATCATCTATCTAATGAACCTATATTTCGTGATCGTCCATACAATCAATCCATATTGGACTCAATTCAAGCTTTGCATTCTTTATTTTATAAAACATTTCAGGCTATAGAATCCACAATCACATCTCTTAAATCTGAAATCCAACAACTTAAGGACACTTCTCAGGATCATGTTTGTTCACCTTCTACATCTCATCCTCATTTTATGCCTTCTACATGTATTCATATCAATGAACCTAAAATATATTGGCTTTGTGCACGACTCAAGTTTGCATCAATGCTAAGCAACAAGATTTTCTTCCAAAACCCATAAATTTCTACCCTTCTTATCGAGTTAAGATATCTTCTATATTGTAATTATCATCGAATCAATGGACATAACGAAAATGACTGCTATAATTTATAATGAAGAATAAAGAATCTTGAGAGTTAGGGTTTTATTTCATTCATTGCACAACATTTTGTTGCATGCCCATCTACAATTACTACATCTAAATGGACCCCTAATTCTTCCGCTTCTATGTCCAATGAGAATTAGGATACTACTTATAATGTTCCTTCTCCGATCACTTAAGTTGTGCCTATTCAATCCACTCAAACTATCTAACTACATCTCAAAATTATTCTCACTCTGCCTCTTCTCAAGTTAACTATGGAGCTACCAAGTCAACCTAAATAGCCACCTCTAAAAATGAGTTTAACACCTCATCCTACTAAGCCTACTACATTGTTACACAATAATCTACCATTTTAGAAGCCAATCATTTTTTTCAAAGCAACTACTCCCTCGACTTGTGGCCAAGGCACTATACGATGGAAAAGTGGCTACCGAGCGTGGGAATCTACAAGCAACTCTTCCTCACACCCGACCTCCCGAGGTCGTGCCGAGACAACCAGTGGGTATGAAATATGTATGGGATGCATACAAACTAGTTAGGAAATCTAATGTCTTCAATACGCACTAGCGGAACTTGCGAATCTAAGGAAAAGAAGGCCCTCCTAACTCCGAATCGGTGTGATAGATCGATCGACAAGGATGACTGCTCGAAGGCTCCAATCAATATCGAGCTCTGGCGTGATTCGATCTATGGGTTGTGGTATACATGGAAAATGACCTAGGATAGTTTCGTGTATGTCTCCAGATAAGGTCATATGGTGGATGGTAAATATAGTCGACTCTATGGACGATTCTTTGGCCTAGTCCAGAACTCTCTAGCTTTGTTAGCTGCTATATCTAGTAAGGATAACTGTTCGATGATGATAGGTGGAAGTGGAGTGGATCTGAATACTAGTGTGCGTAGGCCAATGTCTATGTCTGATTGACTTACGGATTCGTTGGGTTGCGGGATTTGTGGATCACAACCGTAGACTCTTGTTTGTTGCGGTCCTGCTATGGTCATGTGTAGAATTAGTTCCTAATCCCTAACACCCAGTAATCGTATGCTTTCTCAGCCTCTATATTCAAAACTAGTAGTTGTGTGATCTTCTCAGAGTGCCTCACAGGCATTCTTGCAACCTGAATTCTTAGGCTAGTATCTATGTCTGTGAGAATGTCTCCTGCGTCTGGCTGTGGGACTAAAGGATCACAACCAAAGGTTTGTTCTCTTTCAAGCCCTTCTACAGTCATATGAATGTTGCCTAGGTAATCATGTAGTTTGGTTGATTTGACCAAAACGTGTGTGCTTGGTCATCTTCTATGTTTAGCCCGCTCAACTGGGAATTGATTTGTTGCAAGCTTACCGTTGTTTGGAAGACTTGGATCCTAAGATTTTGATCTATATCAGTTATTGCTATGATGAGATTGGGCTGAGGCACGATTGGCTCGAATACGTATTCCCTGGGCTCTCTAGGTCCCGTAATTGTCATGCAAAAGCAACAATGTAAATTAACTACGACAAAGTGAAATTTAACTATTTTGATTATATCTATAGCATATATGATTTCTCTATTTTTGTATTTTCTGATGAACTATTCGAATGAATTTAGCAACTAATTTAATACATCTAGAAATTGACAGCTAAGATAACAATTTAAAAACAAACAAGATAACCGAGTATAGCTATTTGTCTGTGCAATTTGTAGATCTACTCTAAATAATGAAATAACTGATCTAATCTATTTGCAAGACTCTCGATCCTACCTCAGAAGTGAGGAATGAATCATAGTCTCTCAGAAACTATCAATCCCCATAACTTCCCTAGCAATATTGAAAGTAAAATTAACTAAAATAAAGTGATTGGCTACTTTATTTGATATGTTTCTAACTAGAACTTTGAAAGCTAGAACCTAGATTCTACAGAATAGTGGCAAATCTGATGGTGTATGTGATCTTGTCCCCTCAGTGTGATCTCCTCGTTCCTTCGTGTTCACGTGGATCCAAAAATCATGTAATGCTAGCATCAACAAAAGTAGATATTGGGACGTAGGCAGGTCAAGATACAGACTGAATACAATGCGAGTAGGAGAGGGATAGCGCAAGAGTACAAAGCTTGGCTTATGCAATTCCTAGCGGGATTTATTGCGAGTCATGCAACATGAAACGTCCAGAACCTGAAACTATCCTGTTTGAGGAGCAAAACCTACAACTTTAATGGCTTCCTATTGATAAATAGACTATCCTATTCCAATGGATTGGATGAAATAACAACAGCACTTGCACAAGATGGATATGTGGCTTACTAATAGTAAAACAATGCTAACTAAGCATGCAATGAAAGAAACTAAGCACTCTAAGCAAAATGAAAACTAAATCTATTGCAAAGAGAAATCAGAGGCAAATTTTAGGGGCCATTTGCTTGAGCACAAGCCATCTATTTATAGCATTTGCATTTACCCAAGATAAAAACCAAATAGAACTCTTAAACTATAAACAATGGTAAAACACTATTCCAGGGAACCAGAATCACAAATGCAAGCTTATGGTGGTGAAAGAAAGATGGTAAAATGTTGAAATTATGTGATTCATGTTAAAATTGCTTTCTGGAAAATGCGTAAAGGACCGCTGCCCTGAGCAGGGCGGCGGTTATAGGACCGCCACCCTGTTCAGGGCGGCGGTCACGAGACCACCGCCAAGTCAGGGCGATGGTTTCGTCACTGAAGAGAAAAAGGCCAAAAAAGAGAGGAAAAGGGAAAAACAAAGCACGCGGGGGCTAAGTGGGGCATGCGGGTTGTTAACGCACACTTGGATATCTTTTCTAGATCCCAAACACCTTGCGAGAAGACCTATATCATCATTGGGGCACCTGTCCACGTTGTTCGGAAGTACGATCTTACAATTTTGGGTACGTACATATTGCCCCATTGCGAAGCGTTTTAGCCATGAAGAGGCGTAAACGGTGGGTCCGAGTATGGCGGTCCCGAAATGGGAAGTTAGAAGTTATACCGATACATCTGTGTGTTGAAATGACGCCATCCAAAATTCTCGCTACTGTAAAATGAAAAGAGAACTCAAGTGCGAGATAGACACAATAATTTGGAAAATAAACACTAAAATAACAGAAATGAGAACGTACCATTTGTACGGGGATAAGAACTTACCGTCGTCGGCACTCAAAACCTGTGAAAAGGCATTTAAAATGAATCAGGGAGCTATATATATGAAAGTGGGCCCATTTTCCTATTCATTTGCACGAGTTGGTTTGATTGGTTTTGAGCTCTGGAACCTACGGTGACGGTTTCTTGCGTGAGTAGTGTCAAAACGTCCGTGACGGGATAGTGATTATGCCTCCACGAGTGGAACATCGACCCGCGAGATCACAGGTTAGTTTTCTTCAATTTATCCTTTTTACCCCCTTAATTTTGAAATGCTAAAAACTTTTTCATGGGGGGGTAATTTTTGAAAATGTTAGTGTTAAAAGGTCCATCTAGGGGGACGCCTCTCTGGGTAGGTTTTGTTTTAAGGTAAAATGGTCCTTTTTGTATTTTTAGGCTTTTTAAGTTTAAAACCCGCGTGGGTTTTTGGACCACGACCGCCGCCTTGCCTAGAGCAGCGGTTTCATGACCGCCACCCTGTTTAGGGTGGCGATTACATGACCGCCGCCCTTAAGGCGGTGGTTCTGAAACCGCCTCCCGCTTGGGCGGTGGTTTTGCACGAATGTAAAAAGAACATCCCTTTGAAATTGTTTTTGCTTTTCTAGCATTTCTACGTGTTTTCAAGATTTTTCCAATGTTACTCGGATGCTAACTTGCTCTATTTTGTGTGTTTTTGGGTGTATGCAGGTGAGAAAGGAGTATATCTGGTGGAGTGGAGAGAGGGAGTGTGATTGGCTCCCAGGGGTACTAGATGCCCTCTCACAAGATGAGGAGGACACTCTTCGGTGGGGGTGGGATACTAAGTATTTCACGCGTGCCCCATGTCAGACCATCCAGTCACATTCTTTGTGACCTGTTCTCATATTGGGATGTAGATCAGAACACCTTTCAATTGCCAGGGGTCTCGCGGCAAGTGGACTATTACATTGGAGGGTGTTTATTGCATTCTGGGGTCCCGATTATTGGGAGACATCTCACCCTTGAGACAGCAGGTTCGCGGGCCCAGATAGCACAGTGGGCCACATACATGGGAGATGCAGTCATCTCCACGGGGTCGAAGAAGGGGGTTAGAGTTCGATCCATTCCTAGTTTTCCCATCCCCTTACTTCACCAGGCCATCATGGGGATCCTTGCCTCGAGACTAATCGGGGACAAGGGAGGAGATACATTGTTATACTGCTGGTCCCCCATTATTGCACAGATAGAGGGACATGGTTAGATATATGCCTGGGGAGCAGACATTCTTGGGACCACCTACCACGACCTATACAGGGTAGTCCATTTATAGGGGCAGTCCTTGAGCCACCCGACCTTAGTCATGAGTTGGGTCTATGAGCACTTCATCCCCCTACCGCAAAGGTGTGGATGTGGCGAGATCCCGGAGATGTGAGGGAAGCCGGATGGACAGATATGCCAAAGGCTCCGAGCACCTCATCAGCCAGTTTCTTCTTTGACTACTACCAACATGGAGGCCACACCATACCAGACTATGGTAGGTATATGGGGCAAGGAGGCTCTTACTTTGATCTCCTGCTCCACGACAGGGCAACTTATTGATAGAGTGGGGCGAGTGGAGATGCACCCCTTTGGCCGAGTTCCTCAGCAGTTTGGCCTACCATACATGGGTATGCTTCCCCTAGTAGCGACAGATATCTGAGATCGGTCCCGAGAGTCCGAGAGGGGGCCTAGAGGCCGGGTTGGACAGTGGTTACTCCCGGCGTTCTGTGCGTCCCGGGAGGATAGTACGTGCCAGAGGGAGAGTTGGTGCGCCTCAGGCACCCTTGCTCCAGATTGCCGCGGGTCCTGCCCATAGCAGCGATGACCCCATTGAGGTAGAATCTGAGTCTGAGGAGTTTACAGGGGGAGAGACAGAGGAGGACACCGAGGAGGACAGTGATCTTGAGTGGCATGACACTCAGGATATCATGCAGGCAGAGAGGGCCGAGCAGAGTGCAAAGAGAGTGACTCTGGTTTCAGAGGAGCCACTCTCCTAGGGCCATAGGGGGGAGGATGAGTCCGTTGCGGGGTGCTACGTTGCTCCAGCCACAGGAGCATCCCCTCAGTCGGTAGCGGCATCCGTGGTAGGTGCTGATCCCATAGATCCATCCTAGAGGCTTGGTGATCCGAGTGAGTTACCCTCTCTCCTTTTAATGGTTGTTTTTAGTTAGAATCTCCTTAGTTATTATCTCTCCTTTTATTTTATCTTGTATTTCTAATCTCTTGTTTGGTTTCTAATTTGTTTTGTCCTTTGTTTACAGAGACTGCCGATGAGTGGCGGGACTTGATTCGCAGGGTATGTACTGATACCCTGATGATCCCCATGGAGAGGACCCACGCAGAGCTATCCGTAGATGTTGGGGAGCCCTCAGCAGCTGGTAGGCACACACCGATGTCTTTTCCCGATCGGCATGTGGCCAGGATGGTATCGACTCTCCACATGGAGTTAGCGGGGTATAGGACGACCAAGCGCTTGATGAGGAGCCACTCTCGTGGTGAGACTGCGGCTGCCCCTCGGGATCCTGAGCCTTCCGTGCACTCAGAGCGCCGCGTAGCTGGAGTCCTAGGCGTGGGCGTGCGCCATCAGAGGGGTCTCGTAGGGATTGAGAAGCCTGATGGCTCTCCTAGATGTTGTATGATACATTCTTTTGTATACCCCGGGCTCTTTGAGCATTTTGACCATGCTTAGAGCATGATGGCATTGTACAGATTATTTTGATCATATATATATATATATATATATATATATATATATATATATGTAGATTACGATGTATGTATGCATGTTCTTTTAGAATGTATGTAATGGAGAAAAATGATGCAAGTGTTTGAATTTTCTTTCTATATTTCATGATCTTTGATATATGACAATGTAGATATAATGTGATTTTGAATTTTAGCTTCACGTAAGCAATTTTGGATACTTCATACTTGTTTTGGAAAAGTGATGAAAATAAACTAACATGATGAGCAGATAAACCTGCCCCTACCCCCAACTCCACGCAACTAGTAAGACGCGAGGGCTCATCACCGAGAGTTGGAAAGGGCGCAAGTTATGAGATGTGTTGAAATGATAGTGATGAAAGATAGACAAAGTTTTGGTGGAACCAAGTTGGGAAGCTACAAGCTTACTCTACCCGAGTGACTTCATAGTTTAGAATGCTACTTACTTTGCGGTTTATCCAGACTTAGATCCTTAGATGGCCACATAGTAGAAAAAATCTGGGTTTTTAGGATTTTGAGCTCTTTTGGAATTTTGGACATCTGATTCATTTGTTTTGACTCAAAGACTTCGAGATTTGAATTGTTTGCTTATGACCTTTTGCATTTGTTTGTCAAGAGGACCCCCTACACTTTGCCCCATGCTACTAGTAAGAAGCATGGGTTTATCACCGCGGCCAAGCATAGGCGAGTAAGGACATTTCCATCCTTTCCCAACCCTACGTCACTAGCGAGAGACGTAAACTCATCACCGAAGGTTGGTGGGGCAAGGAAATGTGTAAAATTAAAATTTTCTGTTTGATCAATGTTTGACTCGTTTTGGGCGGTGAAGGGAACAGAACGGTCATATTTTTTTGAATCTATGTTCCTTCAACGGTCCCCTGGTCTTGCCCCTTCGGGGTGCAGCAATGGTGCGCCAGGCGGGCCAGGGCTTGTCGGACGCTCTGCTCAAACGTCTAGGTCCCCGCGGGCCTGACGCTGATTCATTACCCTCGGACCGCGACTCATCCCCCTCGGACGATATTCCATCCGTGTCCTTAATCGAGGATGTTGCTTTCACCGAGCATACGTTTTGTCTTGCTTCGAGAGCTATTTTTGCTAAGTTCATCGGAAGACGTCTCCCTTTTTCGAGTATAAGGAACTGGTGTGAAACACAGTGGGGCAGCGGCCTTAATATTCGTTCCCTGGAAAAGGGTTTTTTTCTTGTGCTGTTCCGAAGCGCTGCTCAGAGAGACGATACTATGGAAAGGAAAAACTCCCTTCTTTCCGATTCGGGGCTTGCGATTCGCGAATGGGAGCCTCACTTTGACTGTCACAAGGCGGCGGAGGATGGGTTTCAAGTGTGGATTCGATTGTATTCCCTACCTAGCGAATTTTGGTCGGCTCCCATCCTTTCTAAAATTTGCTCCAGTCTCGGACGGGTCATTCGCATTGATCCTGTTACTCTGAATGGTACTCTTTCTTCCTTTGCCAGAGTTTGTATTTCCACTTCTTCAGCTCCTAAACCTAAGGAACTGATTCACATTAACACCCCTTCGGGTATTTGGAAACAAAAGGTTGTTTATGAAGGTTTATCCAATATTTGTTTCAAGTGTTTAAAGCCTGGCCATACTCGCAAGTCTTGTTCCACTCCCTCACCTGGTGCCCCTTCTTGGCGGAAAGTGTCCCACATCCCTCCTGCCCACCCGCCTTCCCCTCCCCCAGGTGCTCCTCTTTCGCCTCCTTCCCCTGCTCCCCAGGTTACCCTTCCTGCCATTGAACCCCTTGCTTTGGCACCCGAAACGCTTTCCTTAGTCAAAGAAACGGCGGCTGTTGTCAAAGACTCCTCCCGGATCCTATCCCTGTTCCATGAAGGCATTTCCATTGGTAAGGGTGGCAGCTCGGAGGAACTTGAGAAATGGATTTCGGCTAAAGAGGATTTGCTTTTGTCTTCCGAGGTCGTCCCCCTAAGGATTCCCTTGCTAACACCTCGTCCCCTTCCCCCCCCTCGCGACCTTTGGGACCGCTTCTTCCCACTCCCCCTCTTCTCAATGTCGATGTTGGTCCAAAAGTATTCTTGGACGCCCCAACAAATGTAAGCTTTCTCTCAACGAAGTCGCCCTCGGGAAGCAACTTCAGTTACGGTCTTTTTCCCGTCTACCAGTAGGAGAGGCAAGTCCTCTCTGAAGCAAATATGATCATTTTTTCCTGGAATGTTAGGGGCCTCAATGCTCCTAACAAACAACGTCTGTTAAGACGTTATGCCCTGGAAGAGGGTGTGGATATTTGTCTGATTCAAGAAACTAAAATGTCGGCTGAAGGTTGTAAAAGAAGCTGGTTCAATAAATGGAAAGGGTGGGAAGGCTGCTTCTCGGATTCTGTCGGAGCCTCGGGCGGTTTAGGTATTCTTTGGAAAGCTGCTAGTTGCATGATTGCTCCCCTTGTTATAGATTCCAACTTCATTTGGTGTAAGGTTTCGGTCAAGCATTCTGAGGATTTCTTCTACCTCGGAAATATTTATGGTCCATCCACTCCCATCAGCAAAAGGATTCTTTGGGGTAATCTTAGCCAGCTGCTGATGGCCGTGTCAGCGGAGAAATTCATTATTGCAGGTGATTTCAATGCTACCCTTTCTGATCGAGATAAGCAGGGTGGTCTTCAATGGCAGCCTCGTTCGCAGGTGGACTTCTCTTCCTTTGTTTCCTCTTCTCATCTGGTCGATTTGGAGCCGTGCAAGGGTTGGTTCACTTGGAACAATAGGCGTACTGGATTCAGTTCCCTCGCGGTACGCCTTGATCGCTTCTGGTTTCCGAACTTTGGTTGCAGCAGAATTTTCTTCTCAAAAGCTCTGTCCTCCCTCTTTCTGGTTCGGATCATTTTCCTGTTTCTGTGGTTCTAAACTTTGACATCCCTCCGCGTCGTTCCCCCTTCAAATTTGAAAATATGTGGCTTCAGGACCCTTCTCTTCGGTCGCTGATAAGGGGCTGGTGGGACTCCTTTATTGTTAAAGGAACCCGGATGTTTCAACTCTCTAGAAAGCTATCTTTGCTCAAAGACAAATTACAAAGCAAAAGTTTGTAAAGATTGGACAAAAAAAATTAGAAAGTTGTATGAGATTATATGTTTGAGTTATTCTGGGAAACTTTTCCTTATAAAAGAGCACTTGGATTATGGAATTCACTCGTAGAAAGAAGAGTAGGTAATATTGTGACTGATGTAGGGGATCCGAACATATCCACCAAACACACTTCCAATTCAATAGAATTTGAGGACACTTATGAAGAACAAGTTTCTCCAGCACTATTTCAATTTCTAGAGTCCTAATTTCTTTTCTAAATTCTAAACACTATTTAAAAATGATTTTATTATTTATATATTTCATATAGAATAAGTATCAACTGGTCTTACTAGACTATATATGTTTTTTTACTTGTAACAAATTCATTTTTATATTTTGGTTTAGATTTTAAGAAGGATAGTGATTTATTTGGATCCATCTCTATGTGTTTAATGTTTTATCTCTACAAGAAACATAATTATTTTCTCGTACTTAAACAAACACACATCAAACATATAAAAACAGGAAAAACATCTCCAAATAGTAACATTAAAAACATTCACAAGAAAGCAAAAATCTGAATACAAGAGTGCATATTAAATTGTTCAAAACTTTCAAAAATGTGTCGAGCTGAAAATAGAGTTTCCAATTAAGTAATTAAACTTGTATACATAGTAACAAGTGGAAGATTAATTTATGAATACTTACATGTTTTCATAAAACAATGTCACCAAAACAATTACAAAATTCTCGGTTATCATCAATTTCTTTTCAAATCTTACGGGAAATTTCTGTCATATAAGAATAGATTACAAGTGACTCCTCTTTTACGCCTATGATTATGAGCCACCGTTGTCTTTACATTTGCCACAAGGAATAAAAAAGAAAAATTTAGATGGCCACTATCTTTTAATTTGTATGCCGATGTGTTTAATTGTGACAAAACACCATCACATGGTGAAACTAACTTTTTTCAATTTTTGTTGTAGTGGCATCTTGAGCTTCTTCTTGTAATAGAGGTAGAGCTTTCTCGTTTTTATAATGCTTTGTGATAAAACTCCCAATTTCTACAAATCATGCCCTATGGTATTGATATTGGAAAAAATATTCTTCTCCTCCCACACAACATCTCTTGATGAAAATAGTGATGGATTAACATATGTATTTTCTCACATTAAGATTTATGGATCCATCACATGCTCCTTGATTATATTTATCAATGTATTATTTTGTTTATTTAATAATAGAAGTCTATCTTTCAACGTATAATTATATTCAAGATTTTGTGAGCATTCTTCAAATGCTCATCAAATACCGTTGCTTATTTCTTGTAATTTTCATATTTTTCGCACAAAATAGAAATCTATTAGATAAGCTATTTAAATAATTTATCGCATGACTCATAATTTCACAATTTTTCACTTGTAAAAAATGACCTACCATAACTTTTTATTTTTTTTGCATTTGTAATTATTTTTGTCTCTAGCCCATTTGTTATAGTATGCTTGAGCTTCGAAATTAAGATTTTGAACTGAATAAAATTACATATAAAATTTCATCATCATATACATTTTTATACAAAATTGTACCATATTGATATTTATTTAGCAAAATGTCAAGACTTGCTTTCAGTTGGCTCTCTACGATAGTGAAAATTGAGTACTTTTTAGCATGATTATGGTAATGGTATTTATTTCTTTGATCAAAACTTTGGCCCCTGTACTCCCACTTGTGCACTAATTCTACATCTGCCATAACCAATTCTTGAATTGTGTCCCCATACTGCTCGATATTATATTTTGGAAGCTAAAATTTATCTTTTAATCATCCATGAGTGGAATGTGACTTGGTTGAGGAGGGAATATCTAATTTAAAGGATATATTATTGTGCTTGTGGTTAAATAGGTGGAGGATTACTTTGTATCATATCATGGTTGTCAAAATATTTACCCATCTCAACGCGTCAACATTATCAAACCCCAAAAAGTCATCATCGAACTCGATTTGGTTCAAAATCTAGATACCAATTGCACTCTCTGATACTACCTAGTGAAAGATCTAGACATTCAAATATTGTAGCATGAACTATTCCTACAGAGTTAGTAGGAAATGTAATAGTCTTCTCTAGAAATTTTCTTTTCGTTTGGACCACCCATGTCAATGACATCGAGGAGGATTGTTTGTAATCTGATGTGTTCATCTATTAACTAAAAGAAGCAAAGTATTACACAATTAAGCATTATTCCTTGTAAATACTATATATAATATTTGCAAGTAAACAAAATAAATTAAACATAATAAATTACCTAGCATGGTTGGAGAAGATATTATAAGAATTTGTGACCGAGCCTGAGTTTGATCTACACCATCAAACTCGAAAGTTGCTGCAAATAAAAATTTAAAAATATTAAAACACTTTAACACTTACAGAAAAGTAGATAACTTATTAGTGATTCCTGCTAGTAGCTTAGTTATAAATAATAATATAAAAACCTATAGAAAATTTTGGAGGGAAAGGTGGTGACAGAGGCATCGAACCCCTAGCTTGTAGTGCCCACATTTTACGCACCCAAATACAACAGTAAAATACCAGGATAATTTTTTTTTTACCTACAATGCACGCTACACACAACACAACAAGGGCTCCGAGTAGGAAACTCGACAACGTATACGACACTTACAAAAGTCATCAAATCACATAGACACATGATAACACCAAATACATGCTGACGCTACACTTTTCCCAACGGAAGGTTGCTAGTAGAGACCCAACCACAAGAACTTGACTTTAGGAACGACGAACCCACGACATATCATTACTTTAAATGTATTTTAGTTATGGCTAACTTTCCAAGATCCTTATTAGGTAAGCATGATTTTCTCCCTTTTTCCACCTACATGTTCTGAAAATTTGTTTCACAGATCACATATTGTTCAACCATTTAAATTGCTCTTTACCCTTATGACAAATCTTCATGACTTACATAAGTATTCTCCATATTTCAAAATGCCTACAAGATTCTAATTTTCTCATTCTTATGTTAAGATTTTGCTTCTCAAACTTTTATTTAGTGTATAAAATTTACTCTTGCTACACAAGAGATTCTAACGTGATGTCCAGATGAGGTATTGGGATTAAGGAAGACATAGAGTCGAGATAGCTCCCCAAGAACCTCCATCGATCACGGAATAGTTATTTCGCTACCATAGTTAATAAAGTTCAATAACTTATGGACTTCCTTTTTATATTTATATATCTTTTGTTTGCTCAAAGTTTGGTCGCACCAAGATAATTTATATTCTTTGCAATGCATGAAAAAGTTTAATTAAGGGATAAGGACTCTAAGATTGACCTTAATCCTAATCTCAAATCTCGTGTGCAACATCATATGATATGCTCTTATATCGCACTAAGGTCTCGTTCTTAGCATCGTCTTAAAACAAAAGAGTTACGACAGCACTTGTCTGACATCATAAGGAAGTACAAGGCTAGGAGCATTAAAACTACACATAACCACAAATGATCTATGTTCACGAAGATCTCATATCCTTGCATAGCATGTTTCCGCATAAGGAATATTCTTTATTCCTTAATGCCATAGAATGACATAACAAGGGATTATGAGACAAGAATGCAGTTTCTAAGGTTCTCTAAAAACAACATCTTTCAACACAATTTCGTATGCAAGGAGTTAGATTATGGTTTTCTAACCACAAGTGAACATCCTAGTCAATTAGGGTTTAGTCCCATTCCAATTTTTCACTTAGGGCTTTACGCTCTCTTATAGATTAGATTAAGGTTTTAAACATATTCACCCTATAAACCCTCCGTAAGAGATCAAAGCACTCTATTGTCACTAGCCAAAGATGGCACCTATAGCTAGGAGGATCTATTCATAAGCAAAATTTTAAGTGATAGAACCACTATTTCACTAGCTCCAAGATGTCATCTGGATCTCACAAGAAATTCATTCGATGCAGAAGATTTATTTGACTGTGTTGCTCCTATGTGTCTAGTTTATGTCGATGTCACCAAACGTACCTATAAGACGATAAACCCCTCTTCTTGGGATCTTATTTGCCTAAACCAAGGTGCTCCATCGGGTGAAAAGGTTAAGTTCGTTCTACTGATTTAAATTTCTTATAAGGTAAAAAGGATCACACATGCAGGCAAGTTAAGCACGAATATTTTATTAGGGTTCAGTGTTCCCATTAAAACTCTTTATTACGTTTACAAGGTAAGAAGATAACCCAATGATTAATTTAATCATTTATTGAATGCTGAGAAAGTACTACAATATATTAACTTCAATTTCAATTTACTATGTATAAATCAAACACTTTTTGCCATACACAACTAAGAAACAAATTAAACCGGTGATTAGATGCACATTCCCTAAGTATCCCTAAAACTGGCATATCATGCATATTAACAAATTTCATTTATAACTTTTTGGTAACAAGAGACTGCATTAGACATTTATTCATTTTACAATGACCTATACAAAAAAATTACAATAATAATAATTAAATTACACAACGCCTTTTTCGTCGTCGAACTTCCATCCTGCAAAACCCACGTGAGCATGATATCAGCGATAAATCGCTGGCATGGCATCCACCCTAAAACAATCATAATTATCATTTTTCAGTTCCCATTTACATCTGACAATAATTACAATATGCAATCGAAATAAAAAAGGTCTAGAAACATGTAATCATTGCATTTCGTTTTTCTTCATTTTATAAACTCAGAGAGAGAGAGAGAAAGGAAGAGAGAAAATATCATTTTGTCTAAAGTTCCAATACACACAAAAAGTTTCATTATAGTGTTTTAAACAGTTATTTACGTGTGTTAAAAGTTTCCAGGGTGATTTGGCAACCCTACGAGGGTCCGCAACTTTCTACTTTTACATTTTCTCACTAGCTGCAAAACGTACAAAATGGGCTCGGAGGCTAAGAAACTGCTTCCAAAGGTTATCTTCCGATGAGCACGCACGTCACAATTAACTTTCTACGTGTCCCCAGATAAACCAATAGTTCATTGCAACTGATGGAATTGAAAAAGAGTGAATGGTTTGCATTTGGCGGTTAGTTCTCCGGGGCCACTGGTCGTAGCTCACTAGTTATATAATGCCAAAAGTTAACTCGAGGGCCCAGAAACCCACGTCCATAACTGACGTTCAAAGGAGAAGCACACAATGAGACATCTCCTACTAGTTCCTCTACCTAAGGAGAGTTCATCAGAGTCGACGGGGTTGAGAACTAGTAAACCATTTTCAAATGGCGACAAATTTTCTGGAGCGACAAGACGAAACTGGACCAGTTTGACCTCGTCAAACTGCGACCGAGGCCTACAAAATGGCTTCGCCAAACTATCCCAAAAAGTTCTCTTTCCTATACTGAATGTTCCATGCATTTTTCTAGTATAATCGCTAGAGGTTTGTGAAGACGGGAAGTGATTTCTCTTTCCAGGTTTCAAATGGCGATCCAAAACGAAAGCCAACTTTCTAGTTTTAACAACTTTCTACTGTTGTAAACCAGTGTTACAGGGCTCCTATAAGGGCGTCAAAAGGATGTCATATGATCGTTTCGGGTCAAACCAAAAATCAAGGCGACTCCTCGTATACCAAGGTACCCGAATGAAACTTCACATCTCGTTTCCAGAGTTGCGAAGGGTACTTAGTGAGTCTTCGAAAATTGAAAAATTTAACTATTTTAAGCAGGAAGAAGGTCAACTTAATCAATGGAGAGTCAACTTTGTTTGCAGTCGATAAAACAATACTGGAGTGATCAAAAGGGGTAAGAGTTTTCTAGATCATCTCGAAGTGAGGGTGATAGTCCTTATTTTAAAGTAGGCGAGTTATAATGGCTTCGAGAGTTACGACACGACACTTTATTGTTTTGCAATGAGTTGAAGAGACATTTAGGTGTATTAAAAATCTAATAACTTAATATTCTATTTAGTTGCAAAAAGAGAACTAAAACACGAGAATTATGAGAGGTAAGGAAAGGAGAACCATGCCTGGAGAAAGAAGTCGGTCGAAGTCGCAGGCTTGGGTTCAGTCTCTTGCTTGGGCACTTCGTCAATCCGGTTCACGAGCATCCACAGCTCCACCATTTTGCATACACGTCTACCAGGGAAGTTGCATTGCAAAAAAAAACATCTTGTTTTCTATGCCTTGATAAAACAGGTTGATGTGCACGCCAAACATACCATTTCCAATGTGTGAGCATCCATGAGGAAAACCGTGTCTCTTTTACATCAACTCCATGCCAAAAAATGCATCTCCAGAGAGCTCTTGTCCCGTTATTTCATTTGGTCAAACGCTGTAACAGTGTGCATAGAGCATTGACAACTATGACATCTGACAAAGTCCATTATTTTATGCTTTGATGGAAGTCCATACTCTGTTTCAAGAGCTCTATTTTGGCACAGACAGTGAGAATGTTGGCACAGTTGTTAAATTTAGTTTTGTTGCTATTGTTTACATTTGGTTGAAAGATTCTAAAGCCTTTTCAACAATCCATTTTGTGCAGATCCTGCAACCCCGACACTCCATGAGACCGCATTTCTTAGAGGCATTCTAACAACAGCCCAAACGCCTTTTCAACAAACCCATTTTTTGCATAGGCTGGGATATGCTGGTAATGTAAACTCGTTAAGTTTGAAGACATGTTTGTTGTACACGTGGAACCGTATGATTAGTGTCTCTTGAGGAAAACCATGCCTTCTGTTCGCTGAAATAAACACATTCCATGAGAAGTCAAACCTTTCGTTTTTCATTTGGTCAAATACTGAAATAGTGTCCCCAATGCCATAACAACTACTACATCTGTCAAAATTCCTGTCTTTGATGCGTCGATAGAATTCCTTGCAAGATTCAAGGGTTTTCCCATTTTTTAACGGCCTGGGAGGATGCTAAGTACAGGGCAGGCCGGAATGCGTTGTAGATGTAAACTCACCAGCCGATGTCCATACACCGTCCCAAGCTCGGATTTTGGCACGACGATCGGTGTGTGCAAATTCAACGTCCGACAATATTCCTCTCTCCACCGATTTGAGAGAAGTCCACGTAGTAAAATGGTTTCCCCATTTTGGCGCTTTGGTTTGTTTTTAGAAAAATAAAAATAAAAAAGGCAGTAAAAAACAAATTTCCATTATGCTTTGATGGACGTCCCTACTCAGATCTAATACCTGGCACTTCTTTAAACCATTCATAAGGTGCCTAAACACATTGTTTTGTGGCTTTCAGTCAAACGGTTCATGTCTTTGCTTGAAATGCTTCCACGCTTTTGCACGTATGGTTGTCAAACCGCTTCCAAACAGCAACAACATCGAGACCACTCTCCTACCTCTTGTGCCTCCTTGAACCTCCGGAGTATGCCGAATGAGCAGGCTCGAGCTCCCATGGTGGTGGCGGCTGCTCTGACCAAAAAGGAAGAAAAACAAACTACTAAGAGGCCCTAGCGCCCCTCCAAGAAATTCACGGATTTTATTTTTATTTTTATTTTTATTTTTTTATATTTAAAATGAGGCATTACATGCTCCTCCCCTTAAGAAAGCATCGTCCTCGATGCAAAATAAAATGAAGAAGGAGAAATGGTAAACAACAAAGAATGAATAAGGTGAAGGCACGTGCTAAGGTTAAGATTTCAGACACAAAAGCGTGGTCAGAAGGTGGCCCTAGGAACATCAGGTAGAAATTTTGACTTTCAAGGTTCTGTGAAGATTGGTAGTTCTCTCTTATTTGTTATTTCATTAATCTCATTCCATTAACATTATTCTTAATTCAAGTCCTTTAAAATTTCATTTTTATCGAATTTTAGTTTATTCATTCCTATGGATTCCCATCATGAACTACAGTCACCACACCCTACCAGGGTCATTCACAACACCAAATTTCCACAACATACTTTTACATACTTTCACGACCGTATCACATCACAAGGGTTTCACCAACCATGGAATGACAACAAGCAGACCACATAACAATTAATTTCCAACAATTTCGCCATAGACATAAATCTAGTACACACATATGAGTAACAAACAGAATCAACATGTTGATACATACACAACTGGTATCACATGACCCAAAACAATCCATGACTGTAACAACATAGTTCCAATCCAATATCCAAAAGTCCATACCAACCAAGGGGAGAGTCAAGCCTCATACATAACAAGGTGTCAAAAAGACTCATATAGGTGCCCATAACTCACTATACCAACACCACACATAAAAAGACATCACGAAACAAACCCCGGATATCTCCAAAATTACTGTAAAACTCCATATATCTCCCCCAAAGTATCCTAAAGAAATCTCCATATACTCCCAAAGCATCACCGTATAATCTCCATATACCTCCCGAGAGGAAGAAACATAGTGTCGAACCAAGTCGGGTCACTCAACCATAGAGGCATGTCTCCTTTCTCCTTTTAATGAGGCCGGGTCACCCTATTGCCCTGGGCACATAGAGCCCCGTCACCCCCAAACCCAAGTGACATAATAACTCATGGTTTAACAACCCGCTAGTTATCTGTAACTCCTTGGGGTGTACCCCCATACAACAAAGCGGGTCCATAGGTTCAACCACTCCATGGTGAATCCCATGACCCTATTCTAACACATTACGACATTAGAACCAGCATAACAATCCATTCAAATGCCAAGTGGCAAAATCAAAAGCCTTGGGCTAGGCTACAAATCTTTCAAATATGAAAAGAAAGTTTTAAAACCAAGAAAAAAATGGCTAATTAGCCTTGGTTAGTGCAAAATCCAAATGTTAATGCAACAATCAAATAAATGCCCAAAATATAAGAACATGTCAATCAAGAAAATGGCTGGTTCTAGCTAAAAGAGAAAGATTAATTTACGAATAAAATACGTAATGAGAAAATAGCACATCACAATCACTATGTGGCCTCATATCGCCACCAAAGGGGTACTCATCGAGTTGCTGGCACTCGGACATCGAGCCTTAGCTCGTGAAAATATACATGTAACCAGAAATGAGTATATCAAATAATGTATCTGTCATCATCTCTGCCTGAATCATCCCTCCATACTCCCACAAGGATCAACATAGTCAAAATCACATAGGATTATTTAATGAACAATCCAATAGGAAAGAGTAGGGGACACAAGGTTGCATAAGTTGAGCCTAAGGTGGTGCGCACCCATATATACTTGAGCAAGCTCGAAGTATACTAAACAGATAAAGTGAATTTTCAGCCTATATATGACTCCACTTCCTCACTCGTACTCGGCTCAAGATTATGAAAACCTAGTCCACGCATCCTCTCTCCACACATACACTCTTGATAGTTCATCCCCTTAGGGTCGTCTAGTGTAGGGTCCATGACATACACATAACTACATCACTAACACAATGGTAATTCACACACAACAACCATAATGTATTACGCATGGTATATATGTACAGGGTATAACACAATCACTACTTTCACGGGTTATGATACATCACATTATCACATCCTGCACCCAAAGTGCAATCGTTGTACACTAGGGATCATACTCACCATATGCCCCTAAATCACGATATGAACCATCACATATTACATGAATTACACATATGAGGAACACAACGTCTAATAATACAACACACAATGCCCACAACAAATCACAATACGGTGTTGACATCACGATAAAATTCCATTCACTTTACATAAATTTTCTCATGTAATACATCACTACATCTTCACATCACGTAAGGTCAAAATGTTTCAACACCCGCAACTCACAATATCATTCCTTTCACACCAAACAAGGAAATACATCACACACAAATTCCTTATTGAATCCACGAAAAAGAGAGTTGACACTCTCATCACAAGCACATCAACATGACAACAATTACGCACTAAGTGACATACACCTCATGTGCATTCACACTATCACAAATACGAAATAGATCACATCACTCTTAAAACACATTACTCTTCCAATATTTATAACCATCATGCAGAATCATCACCATCATGCAACCCATCATGTAACATCATCCCATCATGCAAAGTCATCACAACTCCAATCTGTCCTAGAGGTTCGAGAGCATGAACCTCCGCTCTGATACCATATGTAGTGCCCACATTTTACGCACCCAAATACAACAGTAAAATACCAGGATAATTTTTTTTTTACCTACAATGCACGCTACACACAACACAACAAAGGCTTCAAGTAGGAAACTTGACAACGTATACAACACTTACAAAAGTCATCAAATCACATAGACACATGATAACACCAGATACATGTCGACGCTACACTTTTCCCAACGGAAGGTTGCTAGTAGAGACCCAACCACAAGAACGACTTTCGGCAACGACAAACCCACGACATATCATTACTTTAAATGTATTTTAGTTATGGCTAACTTTCCAAGATCCTTATTAGGTAAGCATGATTTTCTCCTTTTTCCACCTACATGTTCTGAAAATTTGTTTCACAAATCACCTATTGTTCAACCACTTAAATTGCTCTTTACCCTTATGACAAATCTTCATGACTTACATAAGTATTCTCCATATTTCAAAATGCCTACAAGATTCTAATTTTCTCATTCTTATGTTAAGATTTTGCTTCTCAAACTTTTATTTAGTGTATAAAATTTACTCTTGCTACACAAGAGATTCTAACGTGATGTCCAGATGAGGTATTGGGATTAAGGAAGACATAGAGTCGAGATAGCTCCCCAAGAACCTCCATCGATCACGGAATAGTTATTTCGCTACCATAGTTAATAAAGTTCAATAACTTATGGACTTCCTTTTTATATTTATATATCTTTTGTTTGCTCGAAGTTTGGTCGCACCAAGATAATTTATATTCTTTGCAATGCATGAAAAAGTTTAATTAAGGGATAAGGACTCTAAGATTGACCTTAATCCTAATCTCAAATCTCGTGTGCAACATCATATGATATGCTCTTATATCGCACTAAGGTCTCATTCTTAGCATCGTCTTAAAACAAAAGAGTTACGACAACACTTGTCTGACATCATAAGGAAGTACAAGGCTAGGAGCATTAAAACTACACATAACCACAAATGATCTATGTTCACGAAGATCTCATATCCTTGCATAGCATGTTTCCGCATAAGGAATATTCTTTATTCCTTAATGCCATAGAATGACATAACAAGGGATTATGAGACAAGAATGCAGTTTCTAAGGTTCTCTAAAAACAACCTCTTTCAACACAATTTCGTATGCAAGGAGTTAGATTATGGTTTTCTAACCACAAGTGAACATCCTAGTCAATTAGGGTTTAGTCCCATTCCAATTTTTCACTTAGGGCTTTATGCTCTCTTATAGATTAGATTAAGGTTTTAAACACATTCACCCTATAAACCCTCCGTAAGAGATCGAGCACTTAGCTATGTCATCTAGATCTCACAAGAAATTCATTCGATGCAGAAGACTTATTTGACTGTGTTGCTCCTATGTGTCTAGTTTATGTCGATGTCACCAAACGTACCTATAAGACGATAAACCCCTCTTCTTGGGATCTTATTTGCCTAAACCAAGGTGCTCCATCGGGTGAAAAGGTTAAGTTCGTTCTACTGATTTAAATTTCTTATAAGGTAAAAAGGATCACACATGCATGCAAGTTAAGCATGAATATTTTATTAGGGTTCAGTGTTCCCATTAAAACTCTTTATTACGTTTACAAGGTAAGAAGATAACCCAATGATTAATTTAATCGTTTATTGAATGCTGAGAAAGTACTACAATATATTAACTTCAATTTCAATTTACTATGTATAAATCAAACACTTTTTGCCATACACAACTAAGAAACAAATTAAACCGGTGATTAGATGCACATTCCCTAAGTATCCCTAAAACTGGCATATCATGCATATTAACAAATTTCATTTATAACTTTTCGGTAACAAGAGACTGCATTAGACAGTTATTCATTTTACAATGACCTATAAAAAAAATTACAATAATAATAATTAAATTACACATCGCCTTTTTCGTCGTCGAACTTCCATCCTGCAAAACCCACGTGAGCATGATATCAGCGATAAATCGCTGGCATGGCATCCACCCTAAAACAATCATAATTATCATTTTTCAGTTCCCATTTACATCTGACAATAATTACAATATGCAATCGAAATAAAAAAGGTCTAGAAACATGTAATCATTGCATTTCGTTTTTCTTCATTTTATAAACTCAGGAGAGAGAGAGAGAAAGGAAGAGAGAGAAAATATCATTTTGTCTAAAGTTCCAATACACACAAAAAGTTTCATTATAGTGTTTTAAACAATTATTTACATGTGTTAAAAGTTTCCAGGGTGATTTGGTAACCCTACGAGGGTCCGCAGCTTTCTACTTTCACATTTTCTCACTAGCTTGCAAAAACGTACAAAATGGGCTCGAGGCTAAGAAAATGCTTCCGTAGAGGTTATCTTCTTATGAGCATGCACATCACAATTGACTTTCTACGTGTCCCCAGATAAACCAAGAGTTCATTGCAACTGACGGAATTGAAAAAGAGAGAACGGTTTGCGTTTGGCGGATTGTTCTCCGGGCCACTGGTCGTAGCTCACCAGTTATATAATGCCAAAAGTTAACTCGAGGGCCTAGAAACCCACGTCCATAACTGAAATTTGAAGGAGAAGCACACAATGAGACATCTCCTACTAGTTCCCCTACATAAGGAGAGTTCATCAGAGTTGACGGGGCTGAGAACTAGTAAACCATTTTCAAATGGTGACAAATTTTCTGGAGCGACAAGATGAAACTGACTAGTTTGACCTCGTCAAACTGCGACCGAAGCCTACAAAATGGCTTCACCAAACTATCCTGAAAAGTTCTCTTTCCTATACTGAATGTTCCATGCATTTGTCTAGTATAATCGCTAGAGGTTTGTGAAGACGGGAAGTGATTTCTCTTTCCAGGTTTTAAATGGCGATCCAAAACGAAAGCCAACTTTCTAGTTTTAACAACTTTCTACTGTTGTAAACCAGTGTTACAGGGCTCCTATAAGGGCGTCAAAAGGATGTCATATGATCGTTTCGGGTCAAACCAAATCAAGGTGACTCCTCGTATACCAAGGTACCCGAATGAAACTTCACATCTCGTTTCCAGAGTTGCGAAGGGTACTTAGTGAGTCTCTCGAATAATGAAAAATTTAACTATTTTAAGCAGGAAGAAGGTCAACTTAATCAATGGAGAGTCAAATTTGTCTGGTCGATAAAATGATACTGGAGCGATCAAAAGGGGTAAGAGTTTTCTAGATCATCTCGAAGCGAGGGTGATAGTCCATGTTTTAAAGTAGGCGAGTTATAATGGCTTCGAGAGTTGCGACATGACACTTTATTGTTTTGCAATGAGTTGAAGAGACATTTAGCTGTATTAAAAATCTAATAACTTAATATTCTATTTAGTTGCAAAAGAGAACTAAAACATGAGAATTATGAGAGGTAAGGAAAGGAGAACCATGCCTGGAGAACGAAGTCGGTCGAAGTCACGAGTTGGGTTCTGGCCTCTTGCTTGGGCACTTTGTCAATCTAGTTCATGAGCATCCACAACTCCACCATTTTGCATACACGTCTACAAGGGGAAGTTGCATTGCAAACAAAACATCTTGTTTTCTATGCCTTGATAAAACAGGTTGATGTGCATGCCAAACATACCATATTCCAACGTGTGACTGTCCCGCGAGGAAAACCGTGTCTCTCAGACATCGCTAAAAATGCATCTCCGTGAGAGCTTGCCTCGTTATTTCATTTGGTCAAACGCTGTAACAACGTGCACAGAGCATTGGCAACTACGACATCTGACAAAGTCCATCATTTTATGCTTTGATGGAATTCCATACTGCTTTTGAAGGGCTCTATTTTTGGCAAGTGAGAATGCTTTAGCTACGGTTGTTAAATTTAGTTTTAATTCTCATTGTTTACATTTGGTTGAAATATTCTAAAGCCTTTTCAACAATCCATTTTGTGCAGATCCTGCAACCCTGACACTCCATGAGACCACATTTCTTAGAGGCATTCTAACAACATCCCAAACGCCTTTTCAACAAACCCATTTTGTGCATAGGCTGGGATATGCTGGCAATGTAAACTCGTTAGGTTTGGAGACATGTTTGTTGTACACGTGGAACCGTGTGACTGTCTCTTGAGGAAAACCATGCCTTCTGTTCGCTGAAATAAACATATTCCAAGAGAAGTTGTTTCATTCTTTCATTTGGTCAAACACTAAAATAGCGTCCCCCAATGCCATAACAACTACTACATCTATCGAATTCATGTCTTTGATGCGTTGATAGAATTCCTTGCAAGATTCAAGGGTTTTCCCATTTTTTTAACGGCCTGGGAGGATGCTAGTACAGGCCAGGAATGCGCTGGTAGATGTAAACTCGCCAGGCTGGATGTCCATACGCTGTCCCAGGCTCGATTTTGGCACAGATCAGGCGTGTGCAACTTCAACGTCTGACAATATTCCTCTCTCCAATGCTTTGAGAGAAGTCCACATAGTAAAATGGTTTCCCCCATTTTGGCGCTGGCTGGGGAGAGAAAAAAATAAAAATGGCAGAAAAAAAAATTTCCATTATGCTTTGTTGACATCCCCACACGATCTAATATCCGCACTTCTTTAAACCAATCATAAGGTGCATAAACACATTGTTTTGTGGCTTTTAGTCAAACGGTTCATGTGTTGCGCAAATGCTTCCATGTTTTGCACGTATGGTTGTCAAACTGCTTCCAACAACAGCATCGACCACTCTCCTACCTCTTGCGCCTCCTTCAACCTCTGGAGTATGCGCTGAACAGGCTCAGAGCTCCCATGGTGGCAGCGGCTGCTCTGACCAAAAAGGAAGAAAAACAAACTACTAAGAAGCCCTAGCGCCCCTCCAAGAAATTCACTGGATTTTATTTTTATTTTTATTTTTATTTTATTTTTTTATATTTAAAATGAGGCATTACATAGCAATTTTAAGTCGAGTAAATCGAATCGGGGGGTTGATGCTTTGGTAAATCCATATTAGAATCAACAGAATCCTCCGGAGGGGCTTTACCTCAAGCAATAGCCTCCTTGTGAGAAAATTCTTCTCTTCAAAATATAAATTATTGTCATTAATGTATTAAAAAATAATTAATTTTTTATATTGTTAAAATTAATTGTACCTATTGTTCTTTAACCTGAAAGACCTATCGATAGTAATTTTTAGTTCAAGTTGCGATTGGAATTTATCTCGTATGCAATTAGTGAAAATATTCTTGATAGAAAACAATAAAATAATTGGTACAAGAAAATATAGTCTTCGATTTATCAAATGCATTGATATTGGAATGGGAATTGTTGACATCTACTTTAATTCGATTGGAAAAATATGTGCACCAATAAAATTGTTTCCCTACCAATGTCTGTAATAAATATTAAACTACCCAATGCAGAATGTTGATGGATCTACCCTACAACACAATCCTAGATTGAAAGAGTGATATCATTGTAAGAAAGAAATTATGTGTAACACCTTGTATAACAAGGCCTCTTTTCGATCGATTAACTGTAGTTGCAACAACACAAAAGAAAAGTTAGATGCAGGGATAGTCAACTGATATTAAGAAAGTAAATAATTGAAAAATAAAATTAAACTTACCATCAAACTACACATCTTAATGAGATTCCACGTATTTTTTTCTACATAAGTTAAGATAGCCTTGGTTTTCATGACCATGTGGTGTGGATATGGTAAACCAATTAATCGATGGATTTCTATGGGCTCCACGCCGAATGAAATGTATGATCGATTACAAAAATGTTAAATTTTCTATCTATAGGGTTGTAAGAATTAATCGTAATCAATGACATGAGTGTTTACTTCAAATTAGGGTATGTTGATAAGCCCCATGAATTTGGTTTTCTACATCCAGTCTTTAGGTGTTTCTTTGAGTTTCATTAGTGCAATGATTTGAGGGCACATGAGATTTTTATACTAAGCATTGTTGAAAATTTAATGGAAAGTCAGCACAAGAGGGAGGGGCTAGAGGGTGGGTCAACTGCAAGTTTGGGCACGTTGGTTGTTGGTGTTGGGATGGTTTTTTAGAAAATTGGAGTCGTGAGAGCATTGTAGATTCATAGAAGTTTTGTCAAAAAGTAAAGAAATGAACCTCATAGTGATATATAGGTCGAGGGTTCTTGGTCATGAAAAGTGTCGAAAATGATAGGTGGAGAGATTCAAGGTCACACGTGTCTAAAGATGACGATTCAAAAAAAGATCATCATGATCAATCAAAGGGACTATTTATGATATGCCGCATGTCCAATTTGTCTAGAGAGGGCTAAGATAATAGCGTCGCTTGACTATGTGTGAGATGAATGTCCAATATTGGAAGAGACATTTGTTTGTTCTAGGGAGAGACAAATTGGGGACAAGCCGCACATCCAATTGTGTAGAGAAGACCAAGATAATGAAGTTTTTCTGACTAACTATGTGTGAGACAAGTGTCCAGGATTGGAAGAGACAGTTATTAAAGAGACGTTTGTTTGTTCCAAGCAGAGATGACCAGAAAGAGACATATGTCTAAACAAAAATTGTCTAATATCAAGTTAATATCTACATCTCATTCAACAACCATCTATTATTTCCTTTTTTGGACGTCTTCCTAAATCACATCTAACAACCTTGCGAAACCCCAAAAATCTATGACATATCGAATTGCTTTTTCCAGGATACTTTATTTAGATATTTGGCATTTTTTAAAAAGTCAACTTTGAAGATTCACCAAAATATTCTAAGTGATTTTTGTGGGGGTCTTAATATGAACCCTAATATGTAACACCGAATGTCTCCACCGTTGCTTTCAATGGACTAGATTGTTTTAATGGTCATCCCTATACTCATGACCATTGATGGGGACTGCTAGGTATCTCTAGTATACATTATAAAGCCTATCGATGTAATTAATTTTATGATTTATATGCATGTATATAAATTTAGATTATATATTTTCACACACACAAACACACCTCTTTTAAAAAGTATACAATTTTTACAAAATTTGGCTTGTCATTGTCTACAACTACCTAAATGTTTTACTAATATTATATGGTTAAAATCGGATAAAATAGCCCATGGCTTGTTAATTTCTAGGTTTGATATATAGTATTGCACCATAGGTTAACATGTCACAAATTTTGGAAATAATTTCTAGAAATGTATAAATATTTTTCAAATACATTTTTATTCTAAATCAATGTCACTTCACATTACAAAGCTATATTTTTCACAATCAAGAGTATTGTTGGAAGTCACAATTACCTGGTGTGCAAATAACCAAAAATTGTTTTGTTATGTGTCTAAACAAGATAAATAAATACTTAATATAAATTATTGTGTATGTTTCGTATCCTATAAATAATTTCAAGTAAAATATTAATGATATTACTCATGCCATTTTTAATGGTAATTATATCATCTTCACATGTTGCTTCTCAACATTCAACCAAAATATTGATTTTCGAGACAAATCATTTTATGAACTATCTCTCAAAACGTTTTGAAATGCTAAACATATAACCGAGCCATCTAATTCTAATCCTCCTTGTTTTGATTCAAACCATGTATTAAATGAAATAAGCGAGGAGGTAAAATAAATTTTCCTTTTCCACCATAGTAATACATTGGAAAATATGTTTATATTGTTAAACCTACAACATGACATGTTTAGTCAAGAAATGTAAGAAAATCCCTCTTTCCATCTACCCGACAAATGTCCATGCATTAGAGAAGGCTTCCATTACGTAATTGGTTGGGAGATGTAAGGTGCTTAATATCTGAAGCCCCAAAATTCCCATCTTGACAAAGACCCTGGGATCATTTCAAAGACCGATTTTGTGAATAACCTAATATCATGTTGTTCTATCATAAAAAGAACTCCCATCTTCAAAGACCAATTTTTTGAATAACGTAATATCATGTTGTTCTATCATTTAAAAAAACTCCCATATTCTGAATTAAATTTGTTTCTTACAAGTTATGGGCCATCTACTATAACCACTAGCATACGTAAACTCGGGCAAGTGCTCACCATGCCCAACTACCCCCACGCCAACCACCCCATTATCTCTATTTTCTCCCCTTTTTACTTTTGAAGTTAATTTGGCTAATAATTTTTTTTATTAGTTATTTTATTTTTATTATTGCTTAGAAAAATCCCCTTTTATATAAGTTCTAAAAATTAAGCTAAGCCATTAAGTTTTAGTTTGAGCCCGAGTTCAAGTTCGAAGATAAAACTACTTTACAATTCATCTCATTGATAAATTTCAATAATAAAATACCTCTCAGTTCGAACAACTTAATTTATTTAATAATAATAATTATTATTATTATTATTATATATTTAAAAAAATTAAAGTGTATATATCTTATTTACAACTATCAAAATTATGCTAGGTGATATGAATCTCTAGGTTCTTATCCTGATTTCTCAAATATCACATTTTAAACACTATATTACTTTCTTAAATATTTTTTTATGAAAAAGTGGCTGACATGAATGGGTCTAAGGTCCACATTCGGGCAAAACTATTAAAAATTTCTATTTAATTTTCTAAGAAGAGGGAGGAAGTTAATTGGTGATAGTCAATGAGTCAACGGGTAACTAGTCTACCACCACCCTAAATAACATTGCAAAACATCTTTTGGTGTGATTCAAAATTTAAAGGTCAACACTAGACGAAACACAAAACTACAAATGCCCAATGTTGGCCATAAATTTGGAAAATGAAAACCCACAATACAAAAACCACCATAAAAAAACGAGACATTACCTCATTTCTCCTATAGTCAAAACACTAGGCAACACATGTGAGAAACTTGCTTCTTAAAAATTTGAATCCTCTTACATGAACATAAACATTGTGAGATTATTATTATTTTGGTAAAATTAAAGTAGCATTAAGAGGCCCTTTAATGGATGCCACCATTTTGTATCTCTTCTCTCGTAAGAGGGAAACAACCGTCCAGACCACAACAATGTATGCCACATGTGAAGGACTATAGATGCAATTAAAATTATAATCAAACATACACATCTATGTTACGTGACAAAAATACCTATAACAAGAATCAACAGCTACAATGTTTTCAATGATCTTGCACAGGTATTAAGAAAGAAATTGCTATCAACATAAGTTCAAATGAAACTTATAAGTAAACAAAATTCTTACGCATACATATTGTAATGAGTGTGTAAGATTCAGAGAGAGGTGGTCTTAGAATATTCTTTTGGTAAAAATATAATTATATTTTACAAATTAAGTGGAAGGAATATAAAAGTAATAATTAATGTAATGAATTTACCTTTAATAAAAATTGTATGCCAAGTTCTTAAAGAGTGGAGATTTGATCATCTTACCTCAGCAAGGTTATCAACCGAAGTTTTAGTGAATATCATTATTTGCTAGTTATTGTCATTGATTTTATCATTCATACATAATTTTTTACAATAGTCATTCTTAAATTAGATTTAATTGTAAATTTATTAAATCAACTACATGCAATTCAAATTAAAGAGGTGGTTGGACACACACCTTCTCTGCAACTTGTAAAACACTTTCAAATTGGCATTCACGTGTATCACAGAAAGAAATGGCATTCATATAAATGAAATATATCACGACCTCCATAGTTTCAAATTTTAAACTACGTCTTCTAAATTACAATTTCATGTAATAGTTTTTCCTATTTATTACCCGCATGATTAACAAATTTCAATTTTTCACCTAGATGATTGATGATATCCAATGCATTTCAATTTTTGACTATGCTTCAATCATACCAAGATTCTAGTCAATACATACTCAAATACATGTTAATTATGTATTAGTTTTCTCTATGTATGCGATCTTTGATATATGGTGGAGGGATTTGATTTGGGCTAACTATCTCCCCTGAATTTATTTTTTAGATCAATTTTGACGTAACTTATATTATATGCACCTCGCTCCACGTCAAGAGACCTCATTACAAGTATAATATAGAGCACCAATTCTAAAATCTCACTTCATCAAATATTTTATTGTCTAATGTCATAACTAAAATACAAAAGGGATCATGTGAATAGCCACAACCCTCATGATAATGCATATAATTCATAATATTAGAATAAACTGATTTTATAAATATTTAAGATTAGTGCTCACATAGTGAGTCTAATATGTAACACCTACTTTTAAAATCTTCAAATTAAGGGATTTTTTTTTTTCCAAACTAACTTATGCCTTCAATGATTTAAATACTTAGAATTTAAATCCAACATCAATGTAATTCAATCCATCTAATAACAATCAAGAAACCATGTGCAATTATATGGGTCAATTAGATCTACCCGATCCCCCATAATTTACTCTTACGAGTGTGTATACAAGTATACAATTGGTTACCTTTCCCAGGAATTGATAATTCAAGTGATGTTTCTAAGTGTCTACCTGGAATTCAATCAATCGAATCCCATCCGAAATCCTACACCTTTAGTTAGAACTTGGTGAATCTGATAGTGTAATCAACAACTTACACTATTTCATAACAGCTTTATGAGACATGATTGCATCCTCAATCTCATGATGGCACATTCATCATTCAAAAATTTTCTATCACCCTATCACTTGTTTAGTTATCAAGAATTGAATAAGTTAGTTTTGTCATTTCATTTACATGTTAGGCCCAAGGTACAAGACTTGCATAACATGTTCAAAGGAACACATTTGTGTAAACTTAGGTTTCCTATGGGAGATAAAATGATCATGTAATGACTAGTGTCATTACGTAACCACTTCCTTCCCATAGTTAACTTAAGTTGGTACCGAGGTATTTTTCCGAACAGGTTAAACAACTCATGTATCTTAACGTAACACTGCATTATCCAAACTTATGACTATCATAATGACCCTAAAAGGGCATCTTAAAATACATGTTATCAGCAGTATTCACTTAATAACTTACATCATTAAATGAATATGAACTTATAACAATCATCTTAAATTTACTTCAAGCTCCGCTCCTTAAGAACATCGTATCCCAAAGTTTAATTATTTATAATTAAATTAGTTTGTAAAAAGTTACCTTTTAGCCGCAAAACAATAAATTTATTGCATGCTCATTTGTATTTAATTGTTAATAAGTATATTATCATAACAAGATATGATAATATACTTGTAATTAAACTATAACCCATTTAGATCTTAATTATGATTTAGCATAACTTTTGCGTTCTCGTAGTAGATCTTTAATCGTACTTTATGATATTGTTATAATTTAATTTTTCCATGTTAATTAATTTATTTTAACTTAACTAATGAAATGGTTTATAAATCATCATAAATGTATTTGTTCCATATACAATTTAACATCAATTAATCGACAATATAGTAAATGATATCTTTTTTAATTCATTATTGCCATTAATGTTAACCTTTCATCAAAGACATACTACGATATCAACATCATGATGACATAATCTATAACAAAAGTAATTATCAACTTTATACATAACACTTAATAACAAAAACATGTACAAATGATATTTTGGTATTAATACATTGTTCAAATCAGCTATTTTTCCTTTCATTTATATAGGACAACGAAGTTCAATTTCACTTTACAATAATGAGATAAATTTAATACTTTGGAATCATCATTCAAGTAAATAGATCATGCGTAGTCTTTATAAAACATCAACCAAGAATAACTTAATATATTTCATCTATAAGAGGGAGAAAAATTGTAAAACCGGTCGGTTCGAATGAATGAAATGAAAAGTTGTTCTCAACATCTTTAGAGTTTATGTTGCTATAATACTCAAATGAATAAATTCCAGAAATCACATGATCAAAATATTTATTAACTAAATAATGAAACCAAAATAATATTTCTTATCTCTTACCATATTATTACTTTCACATAAGTAATTCACATTTTATGAGATATTAATCTGATTCGAGTTAACAATAAATCATTTATTGAAACATAACATTATTCAATTAGCAACTTCACAACTACCCGGGTATTATACATCAAGCCTTGCATTTTATCACCAAATTGTTATTAACTATGCAATAATAATATTTATGTTGCAATTTTGCAACTAGAAATCCTTTAGCATTAAAATAATCAACACTAATGCATTCTATCTCTAAGTCAAGAATGTATATCAAACTGAAATATAATTTCTTTTATTCCTATTAAACCAACAAACAATAAATATTTATCTTTCTTTGATAAGTCGTATAACCATTATCAAAATATATAGGAATATAAATATATATATCTTCAACTTCAAACAGAGAGAGAGAGAGGAGAGAGAGAGAGTTTATACATTTACCATCAATTGGGAAACAAGATGACATGTTCCTTGTAGACATAGAATTTATACACAATGCAAAAAAAACCCAATTTATGTGCTCATGTTCCTAAAACCAAAATGACAAGAAGAGTGAAAGAATGATTAGACCATATTTCAACATAAGCCAAATTGAATACCTTAAAATAACGAATTGTACCATCACGGTTCCTTGATTCGACATCCAAGACTTTTTAATTCCTTTGACCAACTCTTCTTGATGATTCATCAATACCTTGCAACATAAACAACTAAGTTTTCCACATAGACTAATTCTAATCAAAGAATTTTGTCTATACAATAACATATTTAACCGAATGTTTTGGTTGATAATAAGTGAGTCATTTAAATATATTTAAATATTACACGAAAAACCTTTATCCACATTTGAATTCCCGGGTGTAAATTAATAAGCACAATTTTCAAAATACACACGGTTTAAGACTCAAAGTTTGATACTCACGCGTAAAATTTTAAAACAAGTAAGAACATCAAAGTTACATTTAGATGTGTGAAAAAGGAGGGTTTTGTTTACAAAATTTTGATTGTATGCTTCTCAAATGAAAAATAAATCTGTTTAGAATAACCCAAGACATATAAAAATTATATCGAGTTTTTATATTCTTTTCCCTAAAACGATTAAAGCGCCAAGAAATGAACAAGTTAGAATGTACATGCCTACTATAATTATATACATATGTCAACTGGTATAAAATTTATTAATGTCTATTTTCCTCTAGTGAGTACCCAAAACACATAATCGAGAGACACAAAGGACTCATATACATAGGCTCAAATTGCACTTGCAATGGGTTATTAATCAAATAACAAAGGTGAATGCATAAATTTACATGCATGGCTACAAAATTTCTCAATTCATTTAGCCATACCCAAAAGACATCAACCTTTAAGAATAATCACCAAACATATCTTTATCTTGAAAGGATAAACATATTATCTTGAAATACAATACAATTCTTCCCTCCATGTAGAGCTCGAAGGAGCCAAAACATAGCCAAAAATGAAGGCAAAAATACCATAACCAACTCAATAGATTCCTCGCGAAGCTTCGTGCTTCTCCCGAGGTCAGCGTGGAGAGGGTAAATACGATTATTGCATTTGGGTACAAAGTTCCAGCTTCCCTCCAAAACTACTTTGGCATATTAACCGTCACTTACATTTATAATCCCATTATATTTTTAGCAACTAATCACCACCTTACAACTTGCACAAAGTGATCTTATGGAACGTTCGAGGACTATTGCACCATAAAATATTAGCATTGTATGATCGACCAATGGGTTAATCAACTAAAACCAAAAAATATAGTAGCTCGTTTGTTCAAAGCAATCTTAGGCTAGACATGGCATGGTTAGGCTAAGCCATTTATGGCTTTATTTTAATTCCAATAACATGTATATCTTGGTCTATAATCGACCCAATTATTAACCTTTGAAAAGAATACAATTTAGTCTATTCACATGGTCGAGGACCATTGTAATTATTTTCACAAAGTATATCGTGTTAGATCATTACTATGATAAAAAAATCCTTATATATATTAACCTAGTAATTAATCATTTCCCAATCAATCTAGATCAAATTTTTATATATGTGTCCTTACCTTGCATAGTGTAGTTATCATCGTAATACAAACCTAATTTTATTGTCTCGACTGATTTATGAGAGATTTAATCCATTTAACAATGATAGAAATGATGCTACCACTAAACTTTGAACAAGTGAAGATCAAAGGAATTTTATACAATAGTCGTTAATATGATCTCATAATGAATCATAACAATATCATCTCATTCATGCAAATAAGACAAGTATGTTCATCCAATAAAATAATTATAAACAAGCTCATTGGTAACAATATCAATCCGCCAATAGAGTCAACTATATCTATAATGATAAAAACGTAAAACTATGTTATAGCTGCAATGATTGGCGAAAGTATGACAACAAGTCAAATCATCAACTACGACAAGAATGCGATATCCATAACATTCAAGCTACACAAAATGAATTGTGACATATAGAAACCTATGGGACATGATGGTAAGTGCAGATACGCTGTCGAGTTTACGAGAACCATACCAAACCCGGTCCTAGTGTCCGCGAGTTTCTGATATTGGAACTTGATTGTGGCATTAAATATATTAAAAAAAACAAGGGTGTGACATACTTCCCTCTTTAAGAATCATCGTCCTGATGATTAACTCTAACCATTAAAATTTTTAAAACAAATAAGATAAAATATATTTATTTTGTGTATCAAATATTCAAGAGATTACAAATAAAAATTGCAACCTAGGAGTTTCTAGAACTTATAACCATAATTTTTTTGATATAATAGCCCATTTTCAATCAATTTTTAGCCTAACAACTCAAATTATAACATTTTTCAGTCACTCAAACAATAGTAAACTTTAAATTTATAATATCAGATAAAACATTTCAAGTTTTTATCACTGAAACAAATGCGGAAAAGCAATTTTAATTTCATCTAGATTCTCCTAGGTTGCATTTTCTTTAAAAAATTGGTCCTATTGGACCTTACACTAAACTATTTCTCAATTTCTTAAGTACAATCTTCAAGTTTCCAACACTCTTACGAGCTCAACCACGATGATTCCCGGATCCTAAATCATGTAAGGAGTTCCAGATTCGAACATGAGCTAAATCACATACATACTTTTTAAGAAAATAAATATGAAAAAAATCATGCATCTTAGACAATGCAATAGGCAACGCTAGATGGTATTTTATAAGACCGATTACTTCAGATTATTTAAAAAGGCCCAACAAAGTGAGGTGTGATTTGATTAATTTGCAAAATGAAATTGAATTTTTCTTAGGATTGAATCTTAAGAAAACTTTTTGCCCTTGTTAAAAATTTCGTAAACTCTCTTTAAATAAGTGTATCTTCTTCCTATCGGAAACTTCTTTCAACTTCTCATGAATGAGATTAACTTGTTATTACATTTGTGTCAACATATTAGGTCCTACTACTTCCTATCTTGCACACTATCTCAAATAATAGGTGTCATACACCTTCTTCTATACAACACTCCAAATGAAGAAATTTTCAGTGATGAATGGTAAGTGTTATTATAAGAAAACTCAACCAATGGAAGGTATTCTTCCCACTTTTACTACTGATCGATACAATACATATTGAGAATATCCTCCATAATCTGATTGACTCTTTCAGTTTTCCCATCTTTTTCTAGATGGTACACAAAATTTAAACTCAAATTTGTCCCCAACATTGAATTTAAAGTCGGCAAAAAATGAGAATTCATCCTAGGATACCTATCGTAAAATATTGATTCGGTACTTCATGTAATCTAATAATTTTGTGCATAAACCTTTTAGCAAGCACAAGTGAATCATCTCTTAGATTCCCTAGTATGAATTGAGCTACTTTTGTTAGTTTATCAAATACAACCAAGATTAAATCATGTTTATTTTTTGACATAGGAAGTCCTTTTACAAATTCCATGTTGATCACTTGCCATTTAAATTATGGAATGTTGTGAGGGTACATCAACCCCACTAGATTCATATGTTTATCTCTGACATGTTGACATTCTAGCCAACATTAGACATAGTTCACAACGTCCTTTTTCACCCCTTTCCAAAAATATTGTTGTTTTACATCAGCAAGCATTTTAGTCACTTTGGGATGTCCAAAATAGGGAGTGTCATGAAATTCCTTAATCACTTTTGTCCTTAACTCATTTTCCAATGGTACATAAACTTGGTTTTCATACCTTAGGAATCCTTCATTATCAAATATGAATCCTTTATACCTTTTATCATTTGGATCTACAGCAAGTGTTGTTTTATCATGTTGATAATAATAATCAACCAACATTGTTCTCTTAACTTCATCTTTGAATTGAGTTCTCAAACTTACAAGAGTGGAAATGTTCTTCCTAAGAATTAGTACATCTTCCACTCCACTTTCCTTACCTTTTATATTCTTGATATCAAATTCATATTGAGATAGAAACTCTAACCATCTTCTCTTCCTCACATTCAAGTTAGGTTGAGTGAAGATGTATTTTAGCCCGAGATGATCTATTTTAAGTTCAAAGGGCTTTCCCGAAAGGTAGTACCTCCAAATTTGCAAGGTATGTACAATGGCAGAAAGATCCAAATCACTAGGAGCATAATTTAGCTCATGTACTTTCAATTTTCTGCTTTCATATGCAATCACATGATCATTTTGTAGAAGTATACCTCCCAAACCTTCACCGAAGGCATCAATCACTATGGTGAAGTTTCCGTTGGGATCGAAACTTTTAGTATAGGTGTTGTAGTTAATTTTTACTTCATAAATCTAAAATCATTTTCACACTTCTCTGTCTAGATAAATTTCTTATCTATTTTCTACATTGAGGTAATTAGAGAAATGAATTTGGAGAAGTCTTTTATAAATTTATGGTAATATCCAACCAATCCCATGAAGCTTCTAACTTAATCCACATTCTTGGAAGTTGACTCGGTTATTACAATTTTTTTATGGATCCAAATAAATTCCATATTTATTTATTATGTGCCCAAGGTACGCACCTCGTTTTGATAAAATGAACACTCTAAAATCTTACCATACAACTTTATTTTCTTTAGCACATGTAAAACAATCTTAATATGTTCATTATGTGTGATGCGGAGAATTATATGCTTCTACAACCCTAGTTTTCATGTGGTTATTTGAGTCTAGGTAGTCTAGGTCTAGTCATGTAGTTTTCCCTCCAAAAACACTCATTCAAATTTGTCAAGATTTGAATAAGTGTTCTTAAGCTTGTAATAAGGCCTAATATGTGGATAATGGCCAAAAATATGTAAGAGTGGATAAAAAAATATTATAAATACTTATTTCTAGGTGGGATTAGATTAGTTGTATGGATTTCCAAGCATTAATGGTCTTACCTAAGCTAGAAAGGCAGTTGAGTCTTATTAGGGAGTTGTTGAGTTAGTTTAGGAGTTTATACTTAGAAAATATACACCTATTCATAGGTGATTTGAATGTAATGAAGAGTAATAAGTGGTTCTTAAGGTTGTGTAATGAAGAATGAAGTATGTATGGTGATTTGAAGATATAATATATCTCTATTTGAAGGAATTTTGCATGTTTCTTATGGACTGTGTTGAGAAGAAGGACAAGGCAAGTGGGTATGAAACCCTCCATTCTATTTATATGACAAATTTTTCTTGATCAAAGGTAGGAAGGTTCTACGGTAATTTGGATTACAAACATAAATTTTTAACTCTTGAAAATGTACGACTGGTTATTATAGCAAAATGGTTGTACCACGGGATCAAACTAGGGCAGGTTGTAACTATTTTTCTAATCAGTAAATATTCCTTTAAAATTTGAGGCAATCTATTCCCCTAGATGATGAAGGAGTATGTCAATTTTTAGGGTGAACAAATACATGTGAATAAATATCTCGAGGAAAAAATTCGTGCAAGAAGGCTGTGAATAAATAGAGTGAGCAAAGTAAAGAGAGTTTGATGCTAGTTGGGAAAAATTTTCACTTGTCAAGAACAAGGATGATGTTAAATGAGATCTTAGATCTCTAAGATGTATTTGGAATGAGTTTTGGGCAAGTTTTATGAAGCAATATCTACTATCCTAGAAACACGCCTGACTGTGCATCTAATTTGATCACTAGAGCCCTTGTCAAAGAAAGAGAGATGAGCCAAACCAACATAGAACCAGTGCATGGGAGTTTTTTACACCTCCAACATGATAAATGGAACCTATATAGCATGGATTTAGGGCATGAAATCCTACTACTTGCATTGCGAGGCTTGAGTTGGGAAATAAGGAACATAAGAGACTATAAGGCCTTAGGAAGACTGATTAGTATGAAGTAGAGGAATGAGATTGTATAAAGGGTCAAGACACCTTGAATTAGGTTAGAAAATTTCCCCATAAGTAATTAAGGGTAGTGATAATCCTATCTTATGCTTTTGAGCATCTAGACCAAAAGAGGCCTATTTAGACCTAGGCTTGATTGATAGGAGCAATGCATGTTTGAGGTTTCTTTGATGAATCAGGGTATAAAATGATGGTAAAGGGTATGCAGAGATGATGTCAAGAGAATAATGGAGGCTTATGAGCAATGGAACCATGATCAAAATCCATATGTATACTTATCTTATTGTTTTCCTTCTAATGAATGCAAGTACTAATACAAGTTTCTAGAGGAACAATACTTCTTGTGTTTGTTTGAGCACATGATACAAGATTTGTAAGATGAAGTGTTGTTAATGGAGGTCCTTAGTAACAGGGGAAGCATGAATAAGCAAAGACAATTTGTGAGTTCTTGGAAGAAGGGACATGAGGTCTAAAGGTAAGCTTACAAACAAGAAGTATATAGCGGGAATCTATATAACCTTTGCACCATATTGGTATCGAGTTGGTTGATTTGTTATAATCAGATACATTGTAGATATTTATAGCATTTTTATTAATTGAAGAGTGTGTAAAGTTGATTGTTGATAGAATGGAAAAGGGTGAGAAAGCATCATTGCAAGGTATTATGAAATCTATCCAGAAGTAGTGATGGGTAGAATGGATGACATGATGAATGCACTACTGAAACCTAGAAAAAGAAAGAAAAAGAAAAGAGGTAGTCAAGTATATAAAGATAAGCTTGGATAAAAGAGATAAAAAGGCTACAATCCTAGGTGATAGAGATTTGGATGAGAGGGGGAGACCGTGGAAGCTATACCATGGAGACAGGGTAATGGTTTTGGTTCAAGAAATGAAGAGGATGAGAGTGGCGAGAATAAAAGAAGAGAGAAAGGAAGATTGCTGATACTAGGCATAGGAAAGATATATATTTGTGTGTGTGTGTGTGTCAAGCATGTAAGTGGAGCAGTATTAACTTGTGAATTGATGATTTTGTATTATATGCATTTGGGAGAGTGTTAAGTTTTCTTAGAGCAGGGGTCTATAACTTAGTAAGATGCCTAATAAGAAACCACATCATCCTTGAATCATTGTATTGAGGGCTATAAGACAACTCATTGACCTTGCATACACATGAAGTCTAGAACATGCATTAAGAAGGGAGGAAGACTTATAGAAGGAACAAGACAAGGAAAGGATAGTGGTCAGATCATCTACATTGTTTGAGAAGAATATGGATTTTGAATGCAAGTATGGACTCAAATATCAGAGAGAAAGGTTTCTATAGATGATTAGGTGTCTTGGAGATAGGAAGAAGCTTAGGGAGTTGTGAGGAAGATTCAAAGGATTATACCATGTACATGACTTCCCTTAAACAACTCAAGAAGGAATAGAGGGATTGTGAGTACTTGAATACAATTCCATTTGTATGGAGTGAGCTAGACCATCCTAGTAGAGAGCCAAGGAATAAGATACAAGCTTGAAAGTGGGGAACTAGCATAACAAAGAGGAGGATGAATCAGATAGGGCTTGAGGGGTAAAATAGAGTATAGACAAGGTGAGATGAGTATGAATCCTCTTAAGAAGGTAGTAGGATGAAATTAGGTCTAAGGTGGACATTGAAGTATTGAATGAGCATAGCTTGAGGAAATGACATAGTATTTTGTGTCTAGGTGGAGTGAGTTTGTCAAGACTATGGAGATTGTATGAGGAACAACCGAGCTTAGGTTGAACCAATTTTGCTTAATGATTTTGTAATAAATAAGAATATCGTCAAAGAAGACCACCACAAACTTGTCCAAGTATTCTTAAAATATATTATTCATTAAATTCATAAATTTTGTTGGAGTATTAGTAAGGCCAAATAAAAACATAGTGAATTCAAAATTTCCATACCTTTTCTTGAAAGAAGTTTTATGAACGTCTTATTGTTTAATTCTCAATTGATGATAACTTGGTCTCAGATCAATCTTAGAGTAGACCAATGCACCACACATTTGGTCAAAGAGGTCATCAATTCTTGGAAGGGGGTATCTATTTTTTATCATGGATTTGTTAAGAATTCGATAATCAATGCATAGCCTCAATGTTCCATCTTTTTTCTTGAAAAATTTGACTAATGTAGTCATTCTACGGGGATCCTTGGAGATTGGTTTGGTTCCTAGTTTGATGCCAATAGTGAAATCAAAATCCCATTTAGGTGGAAGACTAGGTAGTTCCTCCAGAAATACATCATTTTACTCATTTAACATCGGATAGTATTCCACAAAATTCTTACCTTCTTCCACTAAATCTAAAATCTTTACGGTAAAAGAATACAACCTTTGTTCTTGGCCTTTTTGAGTTGCATGACTGAGATTTTCCTTACAATAAAGTCTATTTTTATCCCCTAAATTATTGTGGTTTTCTTTAGATCGTCAAATTATTTAATATGTTTTTCATAACGATCTATTGTTGCATTGTGTTGTGAAACTAGTTTACACCTATGACTACATCATAAAAACCTAGAGGAACTACATATAGGTCCAATTTAGTGATGAAACTTGGAAGTTCCAATGTTGTGTCAAACATACATTATTTTACTATATGAAAAAGATTGTTCTTGTAATGTACAGTTCATGAATCTTTCATATATCTAGATTTTCTTTTATTTTAGATGCTAATTTATTTGAAATAAAACATTTTATTGTACCAATATCAAATAAGATAGTTACTGAGATAATCCATCCAACTTATCTCGCTACCTCGGTGGGTGTACCTTATTATTCTACTTTCTTGTCGAAACAACAACATGTATGTTGTGCTACTGATTATTGTCCTTTTTATTTATGGATAGTTGTTTGTATAATGAGCTAGATCGCATAGAAAATAACCCTCAATATGTACTTTTTCAGTTTTATTTATAGAATTGGCTACATTATTCTATCCATTCTTTTTAAAATTTGTAGTAGATTTAGCTACTATAGTTTTCTTCTCATTTCCATTTACGCTTTTGTTCTTGTTGCCAAAATTTTCCACTCAACCTTTTTGGTTGTAAGGGGGTGAAGGTGCATTAACAGCTTTTCTTTTTCTATTCTTCTCTATGAGAAAACATTGGTCTTCGCTTCTACTGCTATCCGATTGATTTTTCAAACAAAGCCTGCATAGTTGATGGTCCATGAACATTAACTTCTCTACCTATGATGGGGTTCAAACCCATAATAAATTTTTTGATACGAAAATTCTAATCAATCTGATATTGAGAGATGTATTTTAGCGCTTTCGTGAACTTCTCCCGCTTCTCGATTCGACATCTTTCCCTGAGATAGATTTTGAAATCCAGACATCTTTTGGTCAAAGTATAACTATAGTAACTAGCGCAATCTAAAATAGGCCTTGAAATATTCCCAAGTTATACTAGCTTTTTCAACACCCAGTTCTACCTTATGGCTATCGCGTTAGGAGGATGCTTCATTGGAGAGTTGATAAGCTCCCCAAACTACCTTATTTTCTTCAGAGAAATTATTGAAGGTGAAATAATTCTCTATCTCACAGAGCCGAGTTCTTTGCTCCATCTCCTAATGTATCCTATAATTTACCACTAACAGCCCAAGGTGTGCTAGAAAATCACTCATCCCGAACCGAGTGCTCACCGAAGCATGCAAGGCCACCAAGTCTCTCTTTAGAGTAGCTTGTACAAGAGGTTAGCATGATTGAATGTATATTTTGGATCTATAATAGATAATAAATCAAACCACAATGCATAAACCAGATCTAGATGTTACTCATACGAAGGAATAACTAAACAATTAATACAAACAGATTTACCATATAAGATCCTTGTTCATTACATCCAACACTAGGATCCACCAATAAGACTCGTTATATTAAATACTTTAAAACACATAAGCTTCATACATCATAATAATGTCACTATGAGTCGTGTGCGCATACATTCCCGTAGAATAACTCTAATACAAAGTGATTGGGTCCTTAATCCATGTAAATCAATAGATATTTATAGGGTGGGGACTTTCCTTCACTACCCATGCACCTTAAAAATAGGCTACATCGTAATAATAGTCATGCACCCTTATATAAGAATACAAAAAGAATGCAAGCGCTAACAATAGATCATCTACCGAATAACCATTTTTAAATCCTATTAATATCTACAAATCTATGCATGATTCTTGATCTTCTGCTAGTCCTAAAATATCCATTTTGTATTCATAAAGTATTCTAGAAAACATGATCGACACTCCATGTCCAAAATTATCCCAGATCTATAAAAACGGCTACATCTTAATTTCTAACTATTCTAGGTGTGCCTTTTGCGAGAATCGAATCGGAAATGGGGCACCACAAAGTAGTTGCACTCGAATGTAATCATGATAGCTCCAAAGATAATTGCAAAGAAAGAATTGATCGAGAATGGAAGAACTTGCTCAACGAAAAAAAAAAAACTTGCATATAAAGGAAAGATAGCGGAGTGTCTTGGCATGCTCATAAATTAATAGTAAAGGGGTACATATGCTGATTAACCCTAGTACATGACACACATGAAACCCTAAACCTAACCCTAAACCTAACCCATGTGATATGACCCTCTAATGTGAGAGGAGGACACATAGGATAACTCACACTAATAGTGCCCTATTTCGCTATATTTCCATGCGCTTCTATGCGCCTTGTGTCTTTGCACCTAAACCTTTTGTGCTTTCAACCTTGAGATATATTTCCTTAGCTCAACATTACCCCACACTAATGTCATTTCCACCCCTGAAAATGGGTAATCACAACTTATATCTCTAGAAATAAAGAATAATGAATGAAGGAATAGGTAAGTAATGTATAAAAGGAATGGAAGACTACTCATTGCCTTGCTATTCTATAGGAAGGATGAACTCTGGATATTCATTTTTAATCTCTACCTCTAATGTATGCCAATCACTCAATGCTTCACCCGTATTATCTGGAATGTCCCTAACTATGGCTTCCAACTCATAATGAGTGATGTTTTTTTTTCATTTTGCAGGATCCTAATAATGTTAGCCATGTCGGAAATGATTCCCTCCATGTAATCCATTTTCTGTGCATTGAGATTCCCAATTTATTTCATTATTTACTTGTGTGGTTCTTGGTATTCTACTAGTGCTTTGGGATTTTATTGCACTAGATCAAGCCTCTCCATGCACCCAAATGTCTCAATATTTATTTCCTTTAGGACCTTAGTATATTCTTCTATAGTCATTTTCCTAATATTTTCATCTTGCACCGCATACATATTTAGATCCTAATTTGATTGCTTAAGTTCATCCTTCAATTCCTGCAACAAGGAATTATAACTTATAGCTTTCCTTACAATCGTGGCCTTGGCCTTTGCTTCTTCTCTCTGCAACATCCCTTTGTGTTGCCATATGTATGGGCCCTTCCTTTAATAACAACTGAATTGTTACGCGTAAATAATAAAAGGTAGATTTAAACTCTATCTCCACTTATCATGAAAGTACGGCCTCTTCGCTATGATTTCATCTCCGATATACTCAACCATCTTGAGGATGTTCTCTATTTCTTCTTCAAACTTCTCCTTTTCCTCTATAAGGCACTTGATTTATATATCTTTGTCTTTCTTTTCCTTTAATAGCACTCTCGAATACTTGTCACTTTATCAATGTTCCCACGTAAAAATTATGTAGATACCTTTGTGACGGAATTACTAATCTACTCATCTGACATAACTTGGGGCTTAACATTCATATGGCGCAAATGTAGTGTCTTCTTCAACCTACGGATACACAAGCCTCTTTTCACACGCGTCAAAATTTGGCTCATCCATATGATTCTGCCTCATCCATGATATTTATTTCCTATTGTGGATGTTTTCTATATCTCAGTATCCATAAGCTCCCATCCATATAATTCCTTGGGCTCCATGGTACCTTGGAAGTGTGGGCGTATGATTTTACTGGGGTCATTGATATATCGAACCGTTAGAGTCTCATAAGATGCTTCCTCTTTACTTTTACTAGAGAACTTACCCATGGAAATTTTGTCCCTCAAATCCAATACTGGACTCTAACCTAATACATTTTTGGGGGCATGCTTTAGATGGCTCGCCCTTCTCTACACTTCTTGATTCCAACCCAAAGTACACATTTTTCACATGTTGATCCCTTAACTCCTCTTCATCTCACTTTATCTCTTCCTCTTCCTAAGGTTCTCAGTAGTATCCTTAATTATGACTAGAATGTGAGGCACATTGTCTTTAGACCCTTCTTCTTCATCATTCTCTTAGAGGATGTATGTGCGTCTTCTCTTCTTCTCGGGATCGGTTTCTTAGAATAAGTCCTTGGTGATATCCTTAAGGGTTGTGATGTTCACTTGCCCTACGCCCTTGTTCTTCTTATCACTCTTTTAAACTCGAGGCTCCTCAATGGTCCAATTTGCATCTATCTCCATAATTCCTTCTTCCTGTTATAGGGGAGGGCTTACTTCACACACACTTTCCTACTCAAGAATGGGCCATTTCTTGCCCCTATGATCCAAGCCACCAATATCTTCATGAAGTTATTCTTATTCCTCTTCAATGGGAAACTTATGTTCTTCCTCTAAAGTTCCCACAATATGTTTTCCCTTAGCTAGTCCAGAAGCTTGAATTCATTCTCCAAATACTTCCCATTTTGTAGTTTAGGCTTCAAGTATATATATACTAGAGCGAAGTCTAACTTTCCGATGGCCAAACTCATAACCTTCATGTTAATATCATCTGAAATCAATATTTCAATATAAGCAGTCTTACTTGGATAAATGTAAGACTTCTTTAGTGTGTGGTAGTCGTAATCTACCTTATCAACATTGAACAACCATTGACACACGTTTGAGAACCTATGTACAGATTCTTGAAAATAGCATGCAGTGAAGGCATATAGAAGCTTACACAAATGGCCCCATTTTCCATCCTTCATCCCAAAGTGCCCAATACATAAGTGTTGATACACTACAAATAGTAATTGTTTATCCAATACCGAAGCTAACTTCTTGGGTGTCCTCCATTCTTCTTCAAAAGCGGCATGCAAGTGCTCAACCAATTTTTTTCCTTTTCTTGAAGGGTCCACTCATTGATCCATCATAAGAATACTTCAAAAATATTTCACCCAAGGACTTCTTGTCTTCAAGAAACTCCCAAATATTATATTTTGGCCCATAGGGCACTCCAATTTTAACATAAGTATAGCATTTTTGTCCCTTCAAAATCTCCTTCATTTTTCAAGTCTAAACCTAAAATTTTGAGTTGATACCCTTTGAAAAATGGTCAAATCTGAGTATTTTGAATTTTTGGTTCTTTCTAAGGGCTCAACAATGTTTGGAACCTACTTTATCAGATGGGAAATTTCTTCCCCTTTCTAAAAAGGTAAAGAATTCATTTTAACTCATTATATTTTGTAAGATATGGCTCGGTGGACTTAAGTTACATTTTTTGCCCAAGATGGATTGGTGGGCCGAGGATATTTCTTTGCCATTCTGTACATTTTCCGCAAAAAGTGTAATTGGCGATGGTAAATCTACAAGCTTGAATAGAGAAAAGAAAATAATAAGGATTGAGCCCCACAACCAATCGGATGCCTACACGTGTCCATTTTTGAGTTGAAAAGTCAAATCGAAAGCATGGGCCGTGGAAGACTTTAAAACTTTAAGTCTTTTGGTCTTAAAAGTTAAAGAAGATGAATCTACCCATGGTTCCACCACAAATGAAATCATGCCACGTGTCCTTCCAGAGTTGACAAATCAACACGGGAGTGCAAGCCGGCGGAGGATTTTGTGATTTCAATATTTTTTCCAACAAAGGTTCAAAATTTTCTAAATCGAGCTGTGACCCCATTTCCAATCAAATGGTGCCACGTGTCCATGTTGAAAATTCAAACCATCTCCGGCGGGCCAAAAAGTGAAAAATTACCAAATCTTCAAAAGTTGTTCCCATGATCGCTCCAATCACCTTCGCCACGTGGTTGTCTCAAATTTAAAGTCAAAAAAGGTGATCTAATGGTCCATATTCAAACCTACAAGTTTGTAACGGTTATAATTATGAATTTTTAGTTTTCACCTGCCATGTTCGTTTCTCTGCAAATCAAGAATTTAAAACAGGCCGAATGATTGGATTTGATTAAAACCATTTCTTAGATGCCTTAGGAAGTTGCAACCACCTCATGTGAGCTATTTCATGGGCTCAAAAAATCATTGTAGTGGTTGGTAATGGAATTTGGACACTTTGTAACTACATTTTGCAAACAAAGGACAAAAACGATAGTCAATCTTCTTATATTCTCTTCTTTCTGTAATTTTATTTTGTTTCCACTCATTGTACATTTGAGTTTTTATCGTGCTTCAATAAGAAAATAAGAAATTTTATGTCCCTTTGACAAAGGAATTGACTGGTACTTTGTGACCAATGTGTTTTTATTCGGTCTTGTAGCTATGGTTTTGCAAACTTGTTCTTCTTCCAATTAAATGCATGTGATGAAATTTCTGATCAATGTATGCAAGCATCTTATATCCTACCTCCATCATTGATCTTCTTGCCTTCATTCCCACTCCCTTTCCCACTCTCAGACAAATTTCTGTCCTAGCAAGAAATTGTAGGCTTTTCCATAGGGTTAGTGGAGTGCCCCTATGGATATCTGGTTGAAAAGACACCATTGAATCCACCTGTTTTACATGCATAATATGGCAGCTGCACCATTCAAAGTAGAGGGACTTATATTCCCATAGTGTTGGTGAGGAAAACCACAAATTTGTCCTCAAGACAAATTTCCAAGCCAACAGTTTTGGTGCCCACCGTGGGGTAGATTTTGTAGCATCTGCACCCTAGAAATGACCACAAGGTCATAATATATCATTAGATTTTTTGAAATTTTGAATTTTCTTGTGATCCACATGGATACAAATCATGGATATTCTTACAAACCCTCCTATTGAGATACCTACCTTGCTCTTTCACATTCAAGAAGATATCATTTCAGACCTAAGGGAGGCTATTTGGCATAATAGACAGAGTGTAAATCATTACTCTATTGCCTCAAGAATCTTGGACCAAGAAGAATAACTTGCTCTTGAGTTGGAGGAGCAAAGAAAATCTTGGCACCTCAGAGAAGACAATAAAACTTCAAGTCAATGCGACAAAAGGTATACCCAAGCAATGAGATAAGGAGGATTTGTTGATCCTACTTTTGAAGAGCTTGAGAGAGAAGAAGAAGAGGTAAGAGCTCAATTTGAAAGAGAAGAAGAGATAAGAGCTCAACTTGAGGAGATTGAAAGACTCCAAGCAGAGGTAGAGGAAAGAGAAGCAGCCCTAGCTAGCTCAAGAAGCCAGAAATAGAAACATAATGGGTGATAATGAACGTGAAGCACATAGACCAAATGTGCCATGGGGAAGAAACACTGGTCCACTTGCTCTCCCACAACTACTCCATGATCTACCAAGAGGTTCAAGAAATAATTTTCCCAAATTTAAGGGAGATGGTTCTTAACTCCTTGAAGAACATGTAGCAACATTCATCACTGCTTGTGGTGTGTTGGGGGTTGAAGATGAAGATGTGTCTATTAGAATTTTTGTGGAGTCACTGTACGTCGGAAAAGCAACAAAGCGCGTGAGAATCAACAAGTGACTCTTCCACGTACCCGACCTCCCGAGGTCGTGCCGAGACAAATGGTGGGGGTAGAATATGCGCAGACAAGCTAGTTAGGCGATCCTAATGTCTTCAACACGCACTAATGGTATTTGCGAATCTAAGGCAAAGAAGGCCCTTCTAACTTGGACTCGGTGTGATAGATCGATCCGCAAGGATGATCGTGCTCGAAGGCTCCAATCAATATCGAGCTCGGCGTGATTCGATCTATGGGTTGTGGGATGCGTGGAAAATGACCCGGGATGGTTTCGTGTATTTCTCCTGATAGGGTCATATGGTAAATATGGTCGATTCTATGGACGATTCTCTGGCCTAGTCCAAAATTCTCTAGCTTCGTTAGCTATTGTATTTAGTAGGGATAACTGTTGAATGATGAGAGGTGGAATCGGAGTAGACTGAAATACTAATTTACGTAGGCCAGTGTCTATGTCTAATTCTCTTATGGATTCGTTAGGCTGTGGGATCTGCGGATCACAACCATAGACTCTTGGTTGTTGCGGTCCCGTGATGGTCATACGGGAGATCAAGTTCTGATCCCTAGTATCCAATAGTCGTAAGCTTTTTCAGCTTCTATGTTTAGAACCAACAGCTGTGCTATCTTCTCAGAATACCTTACAGGCGTTCTCGCAACTTGGATTCTTAAGCTGGTATCTATATCTACTAGGGTGTCTCCAGCGTCTGGCTGTGGAACTAAAGGATCACACCCGAATATTTGTTCTCTTTCGAGCCCTTCTACAGTCATGTGGGTATTTTCTAGGGTAATCTGTAATTTGGCTGATTTGACCAAAATAGATGCGCTTGGTCGTCTTCGATGTTTAACCCTCTCAACCGTGTCTGATCTGGTTGGAAGTCTGTTGTTGTTTGGAAGACTTGTATCCTAAGGTTTTGGTCAATGTCAGTTATTGCTACTACGGTATTGGGCTGAGGCACAATTGGCTCGAAAATGTATTCCCTGGGCTCCCTAGGTCCCGTAATTGTCATACAAAAGCAGTAATGAAACAAACTATAATGAAGTAAAATCTAAGTACATTTCTAGCATATATAGTTTCTTTTTGTATTTTCTGGCAATTTATGAGAGAGTAGCTATTTAAAATATTTAAAATTGACAACTAAACTAACAACGTAAAAACAAACAAAATAGCCGAGTGTAGCTATTTGTCTGTGCGATTTTGTATATCTATTCTAAATAACGAAATAACTAATCTATCTGCAAGATTCTCGATCCTACCTCAGAAGTGAGGAATGAATCATAGTTTCTCAGAAACTATCAATCCCCACAACCTCCCTGGCAATATCGAGAATGGAAATAACTGAAATAAAGTGATTAACTATTTTATTTGATAAGTTCTAACTAAAACTTTGAAAGATGGAACCTGGATTTCGCAGAACAGTGGCGAATCCGACGGTGTGTGTGTTCTTGTCCCCTCAGTATGATCTCTTCGTTCTTTGTGCTCACGTGAATCCAGAAAAGCGTGAAATGCTTGCATCAACAGGAATAGGTATTTGGATCAATGGACAGCCTTCAAAATGCAGACAGAATAGAATGCGGATAGGAGAGGGATAGCACAAGAGTACAGAGCTTGGCCTATGCAATTCCTAGCGGGGTCTACTGCGAATCATGCAACAAAGAGCGTCCAGAACCTGAGACTAGCCTGTATGAAGAGCAAAACCTGCAACTTTAATGGCTACCTAGACCATTCTACTCCAAAACAATAATGCTGTCTGCACAAGTTGGATCTGTGGCTTACCAACAGTAACATAAAGCTAAAACAAACCTGCAATAAACTATGCTACCAATCCTAAGCAAACTAAAACGACCATAGTACTGAAAACATGAAAATTGGATTGAAAATGGTGGCCCAAATGATGTTTGCACTTGCACAAGTTGGATATGTGGCTTACCAGCTGCAATACAAAACTAACCAAGGCACTCAATGGAAAACTAGAAACCTAAGCAAAGGAAAACTAAATCTACTGCAACAAGAAATTTAAAACAAACTTTGGAGCAAAATTCAGAACTAAAATCAGGGGCCATTTGCATGTGCACAAACCATGCATTTATAGGAATCCAAACATGCAAAGATCAAATCTAAACTGAACTCCTAAACATTAAACAAAAGAAAAACACTATTCCAGGGGACCAAAAACATAAATGCATGCTCAAGTCGGCAAGAAAAGCTGGTAAAGCGTTGATTTTTGCGTGTGTTCCATCAAAAGCACATTCTCGGAAAACACGCACGGACCGCCGCCACCTGCTCGGGCGGCGGTTACAGGACCGCCGCCCTGTGTAGGGCGGCGGTCACGAGACCGCCGCCCTTCCGGGCAGCGGTTTCGTCACTGAAGACCAAAAAGCCAAGAAAAGAGGAAAAATAGGGAAAACAAAGCACGCGGGGGCTAAGCGGGGCATGTGGGATGTTAACGCATATCCGTAAAGCTTCTCTGGATCCCGAACACCTTGCGAAGGGACCTGTATCATCATCGGGGCACTTATTACACCGTTCCGTAGTACAGTACCTTACAATTTTGGGTACGTACAATCACTCCAATAGAAAGTTGTGGAATGGTTTTACATGCTTCCCCCAAGATCTATCATTGGTTAGGATGACATAAGAAGTGCATTTGAACATAGGTTTAAGAGCACTGAATATTTCCAATATCTACTGGTTCAATTGGTTTCAGGATGAAGAAAGAAGTCTCTGAGTCCATGAGAGATTTTTTAGCAAGGTTTGATAGATTGACAAGAAGAATCCCTGAAGATGTAGTTCCTCCTGAAAACAACTTGAAGAGGCTATTCATTAGTGTCTTTCCATTAGAAGTTGGTTTCTTCCTCAGAAGAGCCCAACCACCAACATTGAGGGAAGCTTAAGACTTTGTAATTGAGACTGATGATGATCTAATCCTTTTCAAAAAGGTGAAGTTCCCAATGGAAATAAAAAGGGTCAAATTTATACGTTAGTCACAACATACCAAATGTTCCAAAAATGGCAAATGATCTGGTTGCCTTGAAGAAACAACTGTCACAAATCACAATGAGAAATACTCCAAGAAGACCAAACTTTCCTGATAGGCAAAGGATTGCACCACCTCCTCACCAACTTTCTCTAGAAGCACCACCAGTCAATGTTGCCTATGATACCAGAGAGATAAGGGAGGAAGCTGAAGTTGATGAACTTGAAGGAGAAAATGCAGAAGATTATGAAAGCTACCTAGAAGTTGAAGAAGTTGATATGCACAATGGCCTGTTTGAGTTTGTTGATGATGATGAAGAAGATGATGAGGAAGCCCCAAGCTTCTCATGTGTTGTTTTCACCAGAGAACAATCCAAGAAAAACACTCCATCTTCAGTGGTTGTAAAGGAGAAGAAGACCAAAGAAGTTTCCACTTCAGAGGTCACACAAAAGAGAATCATCAGTAAAGGTTCTCCATTACCACCTTCCATGGATTCTACTAAAGAAAACCAGACTTGGTTGTTGCCAAGGATCATGCTTTGTTATACCAAGTCTTTTGTTCCTTCTTCTAGTTCTCAAATTGTTAAGAACACTTCCCCTTCCATTGGAGTCTCTGCAAAATAACCCAAGTTCAGCCAAAGGCTACACCTTCACCTTCTGCTAAACTGATTGCTTCACCTTTGGGAGAGAATCTACCATCCAAAACATCCAAGGTTCCTACAAATCCTTTTCCATGTAAATCCTCCTCCACTTCAGGAACTTCCTCCTCACCCAAAGATTGCCCCATTTGACTTTGTGGAACATGCAAGTAAAACCAAAGTCCAACTCTCAGAGATAGAGTACCTACAAACACACCCTGCCCAATTTGACAGATTCATCAGTGCGGTCAAGGTAGTAGCCCTATATCCTCAAGTCCCATTTCTAAAGGAATTCTCCCAACACCATCCACACCTCCATCTCAAAACATGTTAGCTCTCAATGCTTCCAAAACAACTAGGGTTGAGCCTTTCTATTTGTCTCTCCTCATAAATGGATTTGAGTTGAACAATTGTATCATTGATTCTAGAGCTTCTGATAATGTAATGCCACTAAAAGTTCCAAATGCCCTTGGTCTAACCCTAACCAAAGTGAATGGAGCCTACTATTCAATGGAATCTAAACAAGTGCCACTGATTGGAAGAATAAAGGATGCACAAGTAGCTCTGGCTGACTTCCCTGACAAGAAGGTGCTCCTAACTATTTTAGTGGCAGACATCCTAGCATCTTTTGGCATGCTTTTGAGCAGAAGTTTTGTAGAGACCTAGGTGGAGAGATATAAAATGGATTGGTCATCTACAACTATCCCATTCAAAGGTGAAATGAAGAGGTTGTTTCCTGTAAGAAAGATGAAATTCACAGTGAAGAAGTCTGATGATCCAAGAGCCAACATCCTTCTTCAAGACTCTGAGTTAGGAAACTACTTTCTCACATCACAAAAGGATGAAAACTTGCCACTTCTCATGGAGGAAGAAGGAGATCAAATTTAGACAATGGAATTTGATGGCAGTCATTCAAGGGCAGGCTTAGGAGCTGGTGTTGTTTTGTTTTCCCCTTCTAAGGAAATGCATCCTTTTGCCTACAAACTACAGTTTGATAACACAAACAATACAACAGAATATGAAGCCCTTATTTTGGGCATGAGTGTTGTAGAAGACATGGGAATCAAGAAGTTGAGATGCCTTGGTGATGCAGAGGTGATAGTGAAGAAAATTTGCCAACAATATCAAGTGAAGAACCCAAGGCTCAGACACTACAAAAATAGGGTTTGGGATTGCATTGAATTCTTTGATGCATTCTCTATTGAAGCCATTCCAAGGCAACAAAATGAAAGGGTTGATTCTCTTGTAGTGTCACCTCCTTATTGACACCTCATCCTTCTTTTGGCAAAGACAAAGTGACCATTGAAATGGTATTCAGACCTAGTGTACCTGATAATGCAAATCATTGGTAGGTCTTCAATGATGACAATCAAATTTTGACCTTCTTAGAGAAAAGAGATAATTTCAATAATCTCTTCTTTGAAGGAAGTGTCAATCCTCATAGGAAGTTATTGAAGAAGAAACTGATGGAATTGAAGGAGTTGATGATGAGGGTATGATCAGACTAAAAGGCAACAAGATTCCCAAAGGCTTAGTCTCTTTGGAAGATCTATTTGACAAACATGACAGATTCATTCAGGAGAAAGAAAAGCTATCTTCTCGGTGTCCATCTGATTTTGATAAAGAAAACATTGGTACTTCAGAAGATCCAAGAATGGTCAACATTGGTAAATGCTACTCACCTGAAGAGAAGAGAAGGTTTTTTGCTCTGCTCAAGAAATACTCTGATGTTTTGGCTTACTCCTATGAAGAACTCAAATATTTTCAACCAAAGGAAATGCACCATTCCATTCCTTTGAAGAAAGGTGCTAAGCCCTTTAGGTAGAAGCAAAGGCCCTATAACCCAAAGATTGTTGACATCATCAAGGAAGAAGTGACCAAGATGCTAAATGCCAGAATCATTTTTCCCATTCACCACTCAACATGGGTGGCTAACATTGTGCCAGTGAGGAAGAAGAATGGTGAGATAAGGATATGTGTTGACTTCCAAAATTTGAATCAAGCCTCACTCAAGGACAACTACCCTCTGCCAATCATGGATCACATTTTGCAAGTAGTCACTGGATCTGAGATGCTCTGCTTGATGGGTTTTTAGGGTACAACCAAATCAAAGTGGCAGAGGAAGATTGTAGCAAAACAACATTCACAACCCTTGGGGCACTTTTGCCTATAGCAGAATGCCTTTTGGCCTAATCAATGTAGGAGCCACATTCCAAAGAGAAATGGACTTGGATTTCAAATACCTAAAGCATTGCATTGTCATATACCTTGATGACCTCACAATATTTTCAAGAAAAAGGGAGGAGCACATCTGTCATTTGGAGCAAGTTCTTGCAAGGTGTAGGAAACATGGCATATCATTGAATCCTAAGAAATGCATCTTTGGAGTCATAGAAGGAAAGTTTTGGGGCACATTGTGAACAAACATGGAGCACATATTGACCCTGAGAGGGTAAGAGCCATTCAAGAACTATCTCTTCCCACAAGCAAGAAAGGAGTGCACTCATTCTTTGGGAAGGTAAACTTTCTTTACCACTTTGTCCCTGAGTTTGCTGAATTGACAAAGCACATCACCTCCATGATGAAGCCTCAAGCAAGTTTCAAATGGATCCATGAAGGGAAAACTGCATTTGAAGAGATCAAGAGAGCTATTGCCAAAGCTCCAACTCTTGTATCTCCAGATTTCAACAAGGAGTTCATCATGTATTGCTATGCCTCAAAACACACTCTCTCTGCTATCCTTGTTCAGAAAAATGATGAAGATTTGGAAGCACCTATTGCTTTCATGAGTTTTCCTTTGAAGAAGCATGAGATAAACTACAGTCAATTGGAAAAACATGCATATGTAGTGGTCAAGGTTGTGAATAACTTCATATTCTACATCCTTAATTCTCATACTGTGGTGATGGTCCCTAGAAGTGCAATCAAGTCCATTTTAACACAACAAGATCCTGGAGCCAAAAGAGGAAATTGGATTGCAAAGACTCAAGAGTATGACCTAGAGATTAGACCCTCTAATCTGGTAAGAGGGAATGGCTTATGCAAGTTGATTGCTGAAGATGAAACTCTCAAAGCTCAGCATGGAGAGAAAGATGACACTTGTTCAACCTACTCACAAGACTACACACAAGTTCTCTTTGTAACCACTACTGATGAGTGGTATGTAGATATTTCCTTTCTTCTCACTTATGGAGAATTTCCCTCTCATCTGGACTACAAGAAAAGAAGGACTCTCAAGATGAAGGCAGCCAAGTACATGATCTGGAATCATACACTTTACGAGAAAGGGATGGATGGTTGTTTCCTTAGATGTGTTGATAATTAACAACAAGAAAATTTGGTTAAGGCCTATCATGACCAAGCATGTGGTGGAGATTTTCCAGCAATGGTCACTGCCCACAAGATTCTCAGAGGAAGGTATTATTGGCCTTCTCTTTTTGCTAATACTCAGAGTTGGGTTTCCAAATGCAAAGCATGCCAACAATTTTTTGGAAAACCACAGTTAGTTGCATTGCCACTCAGGCCTGTGATCATTGAAGAACCATTTCAAAAATGGGGGCTGGACTTCATTGGTGTGTTGAATCCTCATTCAAGTGTTGGGCATACTTATGTGCTCACTGCCACAGACTACTTCACCAAATGGGTGGAAGCCATTCCAACCAAACAAGCTAGCTCTGAAGTAGTATGCAGTTTCATCAAAGAATACATCATTGTCCATTTTGGAGTGCCTCAAAAGATTGTTGTAGACAATGCCACTTATTTCTCTTCAAGAGAGTTGACAGAGTTCTGTTATGGTTTTGGAATCTCTCTAGCCCATTCTTCTGACTACTATCCACAAGGAAATGGTCAAGCTGAGTCAAGTAACAAGAATATTGTGACCATTGTTTGAAAGCTTGTAGATGAGAATCAAAGGAATTAGCACAAGAGATTGTATGATGCGTTGTGGGCTGATAGGATCACTCCCAAGAATGCCATAGGTACATCACCTTTTCAACTGTTGTATGGAGTTGAAGCAGAGATCCCCATCACAATTGAAATGCCAGCTCTCAAATTGCTTCAATCAGTTGAGGATGGCCAATATAAGGACTCCATTAACAAAAGGATCCTCTTTCTTAAGAAGTTGGATGAAAATAGATCTTAGGTGGTGGATAAAATAAGGGAACATCAATTGAAAGTGAAGAAACTCTTTGACAAAAGGACCAAGGTAAGAGAGTTCAGAGTTAGAGATTTTGTCTGGTTTGTGACAAGAGAAGAGAACCAAAGGCGTGAATGGAAAATTTGATTCTTTGTGGTTAGTGTTATCCAAAATTCACCCCCAAGGTAACTTTGATAACATGCAAGCAATTATATTGATTCAGGGTGAAAGGTCATGTTTCTAGGGTCCCCTCATATTTGTCTAACTCCCCTGTCCAAGAGGAAGAGAGTAAGTTCTGAGAAAATGCGAAAAAAAGGGTTGCAGAAGGCAAATAGGTTGATCCAGGAAAAATCGTGAAAATTGGCTAAGTCCCGCTCAAGGTCGCCTCTGGGACGTTTGGGACAGAAAAGCGCGAACCGGCCGAACCGGTGAAATCAGCACAAACAGTCCGAAACGCAGCAGGGAAAAATGGGACAAAAGTACGCGGCGGGCGCGAAATTCCGGTTCGACAGAGAAAAAATCGACTAACTGCTGAGAGGGTCGCCTTTGGGACAAGCGGGACAAAAAGACGCGAACCGGCCGAACCGGGCGAAATGAGTCAAGGCAGCCCGAAACAGTCTGGGACGCGCGGGCCAAAAGTACGCGAACCGGCCGGATCGGCCGAAATGAGAACTTTTGTCCCGGAACAAGCGGGACAAAAGAGCGCGAACCGGCCGAACCGGGCGAATTTGTCCCAGACGGTCCGAAAGCAAATGGGACATTTGGGACAAATGGGCGCGAACCGGCCGGTTCGCCCGAAATCAGCACAAGGAGCACTGTGCTAAATGGGACAAAGGGACGCGCGGGACGCGAAAAGCCGAAATGGCCGAAGGCAGGGAAGAAAAGTCAACGTTTGGTCCGGAAACTTCAAACGGCCATAACTTTTGACTCCGAGCTCCGATTTTCATAAAATTGGACTTTCTGGAACATATAAAAGAAACATATTCGGCTCCAGTCAGTCAATGCTCATTCCCGTCAAATGACAAAACGCTGCCAGCCCAAAACAAATTGCCCGCACTCAGAAGGCCATAACTTTTGCATTTCTCAACGAAATCGCACAAAATTGGTACCGTTGGAATCGTGGTTCCGAGCCTGACGCACAGCAATCAAGAAATTCCAGATTTGATCATAAATTGATTGAGTTTTTTAAGAAAACGTGGCCGGGTTCAGAACAGTGTTTTATTTGGTAGCTGGGAGTGCAATTAAGAGGCATGGTCATCATTCATTCTCTGCTGCAGCACATGGGACAGTATGGGGAGCCTTTTCCAAGTAATGTATACCCATTCCACTCAATTTAATGCCTCTTACAGGTGGTTGAAGGACAGATTTCGGGATTTCCATTTTCCCTTCTCTTTTCCTTCTCATTTTTCTATAAAATGAAGTGTTGGGCTCATTGTAAAGGGGAGAGTTTTTGGGTAACAAAGCTCTGTCAAAATTACTTTGTGAAGCCAGTGTGTTGCAGGCCCTTGTAGTGGACTCCTTGCATGGTGATCCAGGCCCTTATCTTGTAATAGATTGAACTGTGCATATCATGAAGCAATAAAATATCAGTTTGTGGATATATCTTCCCCTGCTGTGTTTCCTTGCATTCTTCTTGCCCCTTTAATCTTTCTACAAGTATATTGTGTCTATTTATTATGTTCTTGCAGAAATTCATTATCATTGTGTGTGCTTGGAATATTGCTGTGAATGCATTTTGTTGGATTATGGTGAACTGTCATCACCTCTTCTAGTGTGCACTTTGCCTCTGTATTTCACACATTTGGAGATTACTCTCACACCCTCTTTTCTTGGTGTATCACCGCTTTAGTGTAGGCTTTCATTTTATGCATTCTCTCTCTCTGGTCCCTTGGAATTTTAGGTTAGAATAGCTAGTTTCTCCTGCATTAGAGTAGATTGTGGCAGGTAGTTTAGGAGCAAGAACCAGCTTTCTCTGGAGGTCTATCTCAAGTAGCAAGTCCCACAACTTGGAGATAGTACCCATGTTATCCAATCACACTGGATGCTTAGAGTGATCAAACTAGAAATCTGATCAACATCCAGGGGTGTTGTGATTCGGTGATAACGATTAGGACCATTTAAAATTCATGGAACTTGTGGTGAGAATGTTTTTCTCTTATCATACTTGGATGGAACTCCATTAGGATTTCCTAGGAGTGGGAAATATTTGAAGCTATATCATCAGTGAAAGTGAGTTGTCCCTCACCTTGTACCATAGCTTTGTTTTTTCCCCTTTTCTGTTGTGTGTTTTGGTTTTCTCCTTTCTATTTTTGTGTGTTTTTGGTTGTGTGTCCTCTTCTTCCTTCTTTCTTTCCTCAGAAGTTATACATGACTCTGCAAGGCCCAATGGATAAGGCACTGGTCAACATTATATATTTTAAAACTTGTGATTATGGATCCTCATGCCATGTTTTCTCCCTGCTCAATCCATGTCATGTCCCCAAGCTAGATCTAGTTGTTTTCCCCTCAAAATTTCCTTCATTTTTCAAGTCTAAACCTAGAATTTTGAGTTGATACCCTTTGAAAAATGGTCAAATATGAGTAATTTTAATTTTTGGTTCTCTCCAAGGACTCAATGATGTTTAGAACCTACTTCATCAAATGGGAAATTTCTTCCCCTTTCCAAAAAGGTAAAGAAGTCATTCTAACTCGTTGTATTTTGCAAGATATGGATCGGTGGACTTAAATTGCATTTTTTGCCCAAGGCAGACTGACGGGCCGAGGAGATTACTTTTCCATTCTACCCTTTTTAGGAAAAAGTGTAATTGGTGATGGTGGGTCCGCGACCCCAAACAGAAAGCGAGATAAAATAATAAGGTTTGAGCCCCGTAACCAATCGAATGCTTGACATGTGTCCATTTTTGAGTTGAAAAGTCAAAGCGGAAGCATGGGCCGGTGGAAGACTTTAAAAATTTAAGTATTTTGGTCTTAAAAGTTAAAGAAGATGAATCTACCTATGGCTCCACAACCAATGAAATGATGCCACATGTCCTTGTTGACTGGTCAAAGTGGGCGATGGACCTTCGGTGGGATTTCAAGTTTTTAGCCTTCGGGGTTAAAAGTAAAAAGTTTAATGTGACCCTTTGCAACCAATTGTGCCACGTGCCCTTCCAGAGTTGACAAGTCAACACGGGAGTGCGGGCCGGCAGAGGATTTTGTGATTTTGAACTTTTTTCCAACAAAGGTTAAAAATGTTCTAAATCAAGCCATGACCCCATTTCTAATCAAATGGTGCCACGTGTCCATGTTGAAAAGTCAAACCAGTCGGCGGGCCAAAAAGTGAAAAATTGCCAAATCTTCAAAAAGTTGTAAAATGAAAAGGTGTTCCCCACGATTGCTCCAATCACCTTCTGCCACATGGATGGCTCAAATTTAAAGGCACAAAAGGTGATCTAATGGTCCATATTCAAACCTGTAAGTTTGTAATGGTTATAATTATGAATTTCTGGTTTTCACCCTCCATGGATGTTTCTCTGTAAATCAAGAATTAAAAACGGCCCCAATGATTGGATTTGATTGAAACCATTTCTTAGATGCCTTGGGAAGTTTTAACCACCTCATGTGAGCTATTTCATGGGCTCTGAAAGTCATTGTATTGGTTGGCAATTGAATTTGGAGACTGTAAATGCATTTTGCGAACAGAGGACAAAAACGATAGTCAATCTTCTTTTATTCTCTTCTTTCTGCAATTTTCTTGTGTTTTCACTCATTTTACAAGTTTTTCTCTAGATTCAATAAGAAAAGAAGGAATTTTATGTCCCTTTGATGGAGGAATCGATCGGTACTTTATGACCAATGTGTTTTTATTCGGTCTTGTAGCTATTGTTTTGCAAACTTGATCTTCTTCCAATTAAATGCATGTGATGAAATTTCTGATCAATGTATGTAGGCATCTAATATCCTACCTCCATCATTGATCTTCTTGCCTTCATTCCCACTCCCTTTCCCACTCTCAGACCAATTTCTGTCCTAGCAAGAAATTGTAGGATTTTCCATAGGGTCAGTGGAGTGCCCCTATGGATCTCTAGTTGAAAAACCACCATTGAATCCACCTGTTTTACATGCATAATATGGAAGTTGCACCATTCAAAGTAGAGGGACTTAGATTCCCATATTTTTGGTGATGAAAAACACAAATTTTTCCTCAAGACAAATTTCCAAGCCAACAAGCACCAAAACTGATTTTATCACCTACCTATGTCTCTTTAATAATTGTCTCATAAATAAAATTTTATAATTTATATAGTAAAACTTCTATCATATTCTTTGCAACATGGATCTAAGCCTTGTTTATTTAAGACCAACTCTCTTTATTGTTTTCCTTTGTGAGGATATGAGTTGTTTTCGAATAACTGGATATTTCGTAATTTAGGGATGTCCATCCCGCACACTCCTTTAGTGTATCGCAACATTTTCTGTCTTTTCTATGGCCTCCTTGTTAGTGAGGTCGATACTCAACTCAAGACATGAAATATTTATCCTTTTCAAACTTCCAATCAAAGGCATGATGTGTAGACACCAAATTTTTGTCACACTCCCTTGGTCCCCTTTAATCAATTCACACAATGTTTTCACCTAGCCATGACCCCTTACCCCGAATTCATATTAATTTAATTACTTACAATTGAATTAATTTTCATCCTCACATTATTAATTAATTTAATTACTTTAATTAAGTTAATTTACACCTCACCTAGCCACATCACCTACACACCTCACCATGGACTTATTCGTAGTCTGTTAATTAACTAAGACCGAGTCTCTACTTATCTTAACCAACTAGGACTCTTTCAAACCCTAAAATTAAATTCCTATTCCTTATCCAACAACAATCACACTTATCTAAGTGCTAACCCTCACTTGAGACCCGAATGGACAATCAGAGCATGCCAAAAATAGCAAATGTTTTCCTATTTTTGGAAAATCTATGATTTCTCGCCTTAACCGACACTAGTTATTCCTCAACCAACACCGGTCACCTAACAATCATTGGTTACCTTAAATAAATTTTCACAACTCATTACCCGTGTTTATTCATTCATTCACTGGAGCTTCTTGGCATTCAAGCATGGATCCGCAAGAACTCCTACATCCAGACGACTAACACACACAACCACAGTGTAAGATAAGCACCAAGCTCATCTTTTCAGAGCATTGGAAACCCACAGAAGCACAGAGGTCATATATTTGTGGCATTGGACTCAAGAATTATTTCTCTGATCAACCATCAACCATCCCAACTCCTAATATCTATAAAATACCAAGCATTTACTTGTGATTTTAATCATTTATACTTATCCTATTATAGATCTCCTATTTTCTTTCATTATTTTATTTTATACTATTACCTTTACACCACCTTCCCCTCACCAACGTACTACCCAACCATTCCGAAGCCCTTCTTAATATCCCCGAGTCTTCTCAAAATATTATGACCCAAACCATACTTCCCTCACTCTCTATACAATCACAGGGAGTCCAAAATCTTCTTTTAATAAATTATTGCCTATTGCCTCTACCGATGCGCTTATCTGACCGATGTCGGTTTGACCCCTTTCGAATTGGTCACAAAACGATGTCGGTCTCGTGTCGATAAAAATTCCTTTGACCAAATCCTTCTAATCACTCAAAATCAACCCAAACTTCAACAAATCTTACCCATACCCTTTCCGTGACCACGATACCTCCCGCACAACTCCGCACTTGGTCCCAAGACCTTTACAAATGTATTTATCAAGAATTTATTTGGATTGACATGGATAATAGTTTGAGAAACCTAAATCGAATGTACTAGCATTAGATTCTTTTATTTGCATGTTTAGTTATTTTATATTGAGTTATATATCAATGGATTGACAACGGTCGAGGAAGTACCACACTTCCTAGATCTAGCTCTCGTTAGGAAATCCACTAACTAATTCTATTAATAGTATCTTCTGGTCTTGCTTTATATTACGGTGTAGTTACTCCTAGCCAAAAGGAAGTTCACATAATCAGCTTGGATCGAAGTCATTTACGTGCGCAATCAACCTTTGACCAACGTAATAAAAGGTATTCCTCCTTAGCCTTATTACCTTATCTATTTCATTCTTTACAACAATTCAGTGAAACATGATGATCCTAATTTTCCGCCCATTAAAATAGAAGAAGTCATTATGGACTCGGATCATGAGCCATTAGTGTAAATTTTCAAGTTTTCCAAAATAAGGGAGCTCATAAAACTATAAAACTCCTACCTTGTTCAATAAATTTTCACCCACATCATCATAAATGAGCATGTATTCCACTTTTGTCTTCGAGGTCTTCACCACAAGAAATTTCTCCAATTCCTCCTTGGTATCCTTGTTTCTATGGTTGTAATTACTAACCTTGCAGCAGGTGAATGTGTGAATCCCAATCGCAGCCCATGAAAACACCTTCGAAATAATGCATTTTAGAAAACCTAATCTCAGGAGCATCCTCGATATCAATCTCGAATTCCTTTTCTTATTTCCCCTTGAAGCATCCCCGGTGCTCTTTTTGGTGCCATACTAACGAAAAGACGCGTTCTTTTGCCTCACCGTGAGCTCTACAGACTTGACTTCGCATGCCCTAGCTCAAAACCAAACCATATTTATCAATCCTCTTCCCCGCATGCCTCCTCTTCTCTCAAATACTTCACCAAATGGAGCACAAGACTATCACATGCACAAATATGAAAAATACAACTGGTATGCAACTCTCCATAGTTCACAACTCTGTCTTGCTAGCTTTCTCTCCTTCAACTCACTTGAAATATCTTGTATGCAAAGGTAAAAATGACTTCATAACACGTCCTTATATAGATTTTCAAAAAGTTATTGCATTTATTTCTCTCCACCTACCACCATCCTCAACATTAATTCATCATTTTAGAAACTTTTCTATGTTGCTTCTTTCGTGCCATAGTCATAACCTTCTGGGTGCCTTCTACTTCTTGGCCACAGACCTCCTTTCGCCTACCCTCATACACCGAGTACTTCATTCTTGTGCCTTTCACCAAGTAATTTCCACTATTACTGAACCTACCTCGCGTTACAACGTCGCGTCCATCTTTCCGTGCATGGTCTTCATTCATGAGAAAATTTTCTTTATCTACACCTTTACTTCAAGCACATGCACAATTTGTTTTATGCATACACATCTTTAGATGATAATCAAAATTATAATTAAATCCTTTATATAATCCACCCCACACTAAGGGTATGCATGGTCCTCTGCACATGAAAACACTTAGATAGTAATCAACTTCTAGTGTACAAGCGCACTTATTACACAAAACACCAAACTAAATTTATAAAGTATATCAACAATGAAAGGAAACACATATAAAGGGAATGCATTAATACAAACCTATTCTAATGGGAATACTGCCTTATTACAAACACCAAGAAGACTTATTTATAGTAGGGCTTCAACCTACTCTTGTTAAAGTAACTAGGTAACCATGTTCCATCCAAAGGCCTCTAGCTAGTAAGTGCCTAAATCAAGTATATACGTGATAATATACGGTCCCAACTAATGCACCTTAATTTTTCTAGGGTGGTGCAAATACTTTGAGTCATAAAGTAGAACCATCTTTCCAACAACTTCAAGCTTCTTATCCTTGATGTTCCTATCATGTCATGCCTTCTACCTAAATTTTTCTTGCTTCGACTCCATTTTCTATAACATGCCTTTCATCCACTTGCATCGGTTTGTTAATATGTTCTTCAAGTTCTTTCTCATCAGCCAAACCTCCTATGTGTGAAATACATAGAGAAGGTAACATAAATTCCTTAGGTAGAACATCCTCTATGCAAAACACCCACTTTGAAATGGTGTTGCATTATTCAACATCTTGTAGGTTTTCCTGTATGCCCAAAGTATAACAAAGACTTTATCATCCCATTCTTTCCTTCCAACATCACAAAGTTTTGTCAAAGTTTGGCTCAATATCTTGTTGAAATCCTCATTTTAGCTTCCATTTTCCCGAGGTGATAGGGTGTTGTCGATGATGTGCAACCATAAATTCATCTAATAGTATCCCGATGGTCTCATTCATAAAATGAGTACCCCTATCACTTTTCAAACTTAAAGGGCATCCATACCTACTAATTATATTTTCCCATATGAACCTTACTTGTTGTAGCTACCGTGTGTAATCCTTTATAGGCACCACTTCCTTCCACCTTGTAAGATAATTTGTAAAATTAATGATGTAGCACAATCCAATCCTACCTCGGGTGGGGAAATAGGACCCATAAATTCAATTTCCCACTTTTCAAAAGTTTTTGCACTAGAAATAGGCCTCAAATGCATTTCATCTCTCTACCCAGCTTTCTAATGTGATGACAATGTTCACATGCCTTACAAAATGCCACGGGGATTCACTTAGTAAAAGTATGGTATAGCACTGCGTTGAAGGGTATTAAAGAATACCCTTAATTCTAGTTTCTACCTCTAATTATTCAATTGATAATACCCCCTCTTGTTATATTATTAGAATGAAAATACCCCCTATTTTTCCATGTACCTTACTTACCCATTTTTCAATTACAATTTTATTTACCCCTTTTTATTTCTACCCCAATATATTAGACAAAAATATAATATATTTCTCACTCAATTTTTTTTAATATGCATTTCCTTTCGAAAGATAGTTCGAAGCCATTGAATACATATTACAAGTCACCTTATATATGTTAAGCTTTATGCATTTATCAATAGTTCTTCAAATAATTAAGATGGTGAAATAATATCACTTGTGTTGAAAAGCATACTCAATTCTAGTTTTCTACCATCTTATTATTTCTTGGTTAAGAATCTAGATTTATTTATTAAAAAGAGATTATAATTTAATTTTTACCACACTTCTTTTGCGAATTTTAAGGTATTTACGTTTAAAAACTAGGGTTCAAACGTTTTAGTTTTATATTAAAAGTAAACCTCTATTTCCTTTGGCCCATCTCTCTAACCTACCCCCAATACCTGATTCAAAACATTAATAAATTAAACCCTTTCACCCCCTCATGTCTACCGGTATATTGAGTTTAATTTTATTAATTTTAATTACCTCAATATGAACCCACGTGCTAGGATATTGCCTAGCTAATGAACCCTCGTGCAAAATGCTTTACAATCCATGTATAATGTATCCCATCATAAGCGTATGAGTAAAAGCTTGCATGCGGTGCCATTCTCTACATGGTTTCCACCTGAAATACCACCATGATCCTCCTCCATAATTTCTTCATGCTCATGATCAAGTACACACCAACAAAAAAATTCATCCCGAGACTAATTTGAATAAATCTCCACCGATCAACATATAAGGCGTGACATGGATAACAATTTGTTTCTTTTCCAAAGCCTTCATACCCTTGGGATCCACACATGTTCACAAAATACAAAAAATCCTCTAAGTCTCATGGTGCATGGTTCAATCTGAACAACTATGCATCTGACATTATTTCCTCAATGCTTTTGTGTCCTCTCCTAATTAAATATGTGACAAATTATCTCAACCATAATTACTCTTACCTAATTTCACCACTACTATAAAGTCAAATTCTTGGAAAAATAGGACCCACCGACATATGTGCCCTTGTAAAATGGGCTTATTCACCAATTATTTCAATTTCATGTGATCTACATAGAAAATAAAGGGTGTTGCTAGTAAGTACTGCATAAAATTATACAACTCATAGATCATGGAAAAATCCTCGCTTATGTAGTTGTGTAATTTTGTTCTATTGAGTAAACTTCCTTCTTCCAAAGCATATACGATGATCAACAATACCTTCTCTGGGCTGGGTTAATACTATGCCAATGGCCAAGACAGAGGCATGCACATGTACATGAAAAGGTAGATTCCATGAAGGAAAGCAAATAATAGGCAATATAGTAATCATTTCCTTCAATGTCTCAAATGTGCGCTATTACTCTTCACCCCTATAGAACTTTACTTTACCTTTTAATAATTCCTCCAAAGGCATGTCGATATTAGAATATAATATTATAACCTGTGTTCCCAAAGAATCCATGCACCTCACTCTGGTTAGTAGGTTCCTCTAATCCTAAAATAACAACAACCTTAGTAGGATCCACTAACAAGCCTTCTTTACAAATGATGTGTCCTAGTAAAGTCCCAAAAGGTGTAGCAAACACACACTTTTAATATTCAAGGATAATTTCAACTACTGCACCTCTCAAACATCAATCTCAAATTTTCAAAATGATCCTTGACTAGCCCATACACTATACAATCATCCAAGTAAACCTGTAAAAACTTGTGAATAAAATCTTGGAATGCTTGAACAACAATGCATGAAAAGACTACAGGAACATTCTTCAATCCAAATGGCCTAATTGTGTATGCAAAAATTCCACATTCAATGGTGAAATTTTTCTTCTCTTGATCCTCTTTATTTATCCTCACTTGACGATATCCATAAAATCCATCAATAAAGGAGTAGATTTCATTACCACTCGTAAAACGTTATAGGATTTCTTCAAAGGTGAATAGTGTGGGAAAAAGATCAAATACACATGCAAAATTCAACTCCCTATAGTCCACAAAAATCATGATCCTTCCATATTTCTTTATATTGATTACCATAGGGATAACCCACTCTAATTCCTCCATGGGATCAATGATTCAAGATTTAAACATCTTTTCAATTTCTTCTTTAACTTTGACAAGTAGGTTAATGTTCATCCTATAAGGCCTCTTCCTAACCGAGCATGCACCTTACTTTAACTTAATGCTAATCTCACCCAAAGATTCATGTACCCCTTTTAATTCATGATAGCCTCTATGAAACAAATCTTGGAAATTGTGCAAAGAACTCAATTATCTTGATACCTCGATTTAGACTAATAATCCCCAATAATTGTCTCCTTAAGTTCAACATTCATTCCAATGTTTACTTTATTTGAACTCATAGGTTCATGGTAGGCACACGCATTCTCATCCGAACTCGTCTAAGACCTTGTTTATACCTTCTAAATGCTCAACATTTAGATTTTTCACTTCTTCATCATCAATCATGTAGACCATCTTCATATTTTATTTTTCTAGGCAAGTGTGTCCAAGTTGTTTTACATTTGTCTCTTCCACTTCTTCAAAATGTGCCTCTAGGTCTGACTTGCCAAGTAATTCTTGAATAAGCTCCTCAAATTTTTCACTATCTCCCATAGTCAAGTGCTTCATAACCTATAATGCCTCATTCAATAGAGTTTTAGTGTAAAAATAGTAAAAATTTTGAATCATACCTACAGTTAGTTCTTTCCAATATCTAGTCTCTCTATTCAACTCTGCATAAACATAGCATGTGCATGCATAACCTTACAAGGTGAATTAAAGTTTTTGCACCCATAAATATGGTGGTAAAGCTTCCTTCCCTCTATCCAAAGTGTCTCACACTTCGAATGTGGTGTTGAACAAGATTTTTACCATGAAATTCACAAATCTGAATAGGTGCATTACTTCAAAGAAATCTAGCATAGAAATTAATTCTTTCTTCCCTCCATTCTAAAAAATTATCTCTATGAACCATCCACCAAAGATGTTGTTTCCCTGTCATAAAATTATAAAATATCATGTTCCTTCTTTCCACCTGATATGTCCAATATACTTCCATAGCACGTAGGAATACTTGTTGGATTTCCTTCACTAGTATAATGAGGTACCGATTGCTACCCAAATGCCTAACGAAATGCTGCCTACTTACATGAGTAGCTGCACTTCTTACTTCTCATCCAACCATTTCATAGGTATCATGTGCCCAATTATCACATGTAACACTTGTAGTATCACTCATGGACCGTATGCATGATCCCACTAGAGAAGTCCTTCCTTCGATGTCTTGAGAACTTCTAGATCTCTAATGGTGTGCACATAAATTATGTTCAAGTCTTATTCACGCAAAGTCTCCACATAAAGTGTATTTTTTCCATCTACCAAAGGAATGATGAATCTCTCTTCCTTGTTTTCAAAACTTATGCAACCTTTTTTGAAGTGCAAATCAACATTT